>CP141129.1:63167029-64402029 GCA_035236585.1 Warburgia ugandensis | reverse complement strand
CAAGGTGGGCACTGAAGCTATGCTCCTCGCCAGATCGTAACAATAACTCACTGCAATAGTCTGTCACATAAAAGTTAGGTTAATTAAACCATGATCCTTCCTCTTCCATCTCTCGAAACCCGCTGAAAAGGACGTTAATTTTAGCTGGAAATTAAAATGATTAAAAAGTCAAACGCTGATCTTAAGCATGTCCCAAGTTATCTCGTGTCCAACTTGTCCCACATGGCCTACTTTTGTTATATATCAAGATTGGAGGACAAGGATTCAACGAACAAATAAGTGAACGGGGAGAAAGGTGATCGTTTGAAGATAATAAGAGCTGCCATTCTCTAACTCGCGCAAGACCCTTGTATATCGGGGAATAACAAACCATCCTTTGTTTTAATGGACTATAAACTATCTTAGACAACTCCTGGATCCTCATAAAGATATTAAGCCTTAAAGAATTATTACGAGGTTTTACGTAAGTTTAAGGGTGATCAACGTGTATGTTTTGATCCTACGGTAGAAATTAAGTGGTATCTCATGTGCAAAATCCAAAGGTTTACTTATCTGCATCAATTTTACAGCTCAGAACAACATAGTGCTAGGATAATTAAAAGAATGAGATTTTTGATGCACCAAATATATACCGAAAGAAAAAATATATCGTAGTAGATAGACTACTTTGAACCAGGATTGAAAGCAGTTTGACACTCCATTTTCACTTTTACTTTGTAGAATGATAATTTATGTATTGACCCTTCATTTTACTGCTTCATGAAAGCCTTAGGATCATCAAACCAATGTAATATTTGCTCCATAACCTCTCTGAGGTAGGTGGACAAGATGATGAATGGTTTGAACCAAGGAAATCTGAGGTCGATTATACTTTTACCTCTATTCCGGAAAGACGAGAAACTATGTGTATGGGGATTGTCGAAGTACATATTAGACCAAACTTTAGAGTTGTTGAATAATGAATTTCACTCAATGCGAGTGGAGGCTAGTGTTTATATACGGAAGTTTTAGGGTTACACGCATGATGGGAATGTACAGCAATGACAATAATACCCATTTCGTACATATAGTGCAACTGTGCCTTAATAGGCCCCATCAAAATGACTAGTCTTTGGAGAAGACATTCAATTTGTCCCTTAAAGAACACGAATTGAGTTGAGAACAGTGGCTTAGGAAAATGTCATCTTCCTAATCTTTTCTTGACAAGCTGGTCCCTGCTTTGTCTGTGCATGAAATACTGGGTTTGCAGCCAAGTACGTTGCACCCAGGTTTACACGCCATAAGGAAGGTGCACTCATAGAAGTAAGTCAAAGATCCTTTAGAAGATGTAAGCATAATAAGCTCAACTGTTGCATTTCCTACAGCTTGATGCTTGGCTTCCGTCGATGGTCATGTAATGGTCTGTTTTCTGGCAGACCACGAAACATAATTGTTCCCAATGTAAATAGCATACCCACCAGTAGAGAGTCGATCATCAGGGCGTCCAGTCCAGCGAGCGATCCAAGGTAGAAGCCTGCATGAATGGACAACCTTTTGACTGCAAAGGATATTCTGATCTTGCGAGAGTCAGATATTGAATAGCATGCCCAATGGTACTACGATATAGTTGTGGGTTGTCAAATGGTTCACAAACATGTTTAGAGAGCCTGGTAGATGCAGCGGGTGTATAGTGACAGGCTTGGCACCATTCCATTCCCAAGTAGTGTAGATCTCCAAGATCCTTCAAAGGTGCACGACTGCTGAAAAGTGTAGATCATAACTTGAAGAGCCTGTACGTAAAAGCTGCACACTATCAAAATGTAAGCAATCACTCCCTTTGGGTTATAGATAAATAAAGAACTGTCAGTAGTGAACTTGGTCAATCCAAATCAATGGAGCTGATGGCTTAATTTGGAAAACCAAGCAGGAGGTGCTAGTTTTAAACCATAGATCGATTTCTGAAGATGGCAAGCATTACTAAAAATTCTGATCTGTGAATCCAGGTAGTTGCCTCATGTACACTTCTTCAAAGATATCACCGTGAAGGAAAGCGGTAGACATATTGAACTGCTTGATCTGCCAACCGTTTGAGACCGCGATAGAAAGAATGGGCAGAACTGCGGGCTGCTATTAATAGGCATTTCCAAAATTACTTAAAACTTGACATTAAAAGATCTTTGTTGCTGGTAAGTGCTGCTACAAACCGTAATACCAATCCAAAGTCCAATGGAAAAAAAAAACTCCTGAAGGTTGAATCAAACTAAATTCTGAAGCCTCGTCGATTAGGCAAGTGCATTGGGCAGAATTGACGGGGTTATTTGAGATCAACAAGGTGTTACATTTCTTGAATTTCGCTCATTATTGAAGGCAATTCTAGGGTTGTTATTGGATGGTCAAAAGCTTCGATAGTGTGCGGTGTAATTACGCTCAATTCATGGATGAAATCCAGGAATCTCTAAAGATAAGATAATTTTTGCTAATTAAATACCTCGATCAGCTAATGAAATCGCTGATAATCTTCCATGAGCCGGTGAAAAAGACTATTGTTTAAGAGTTATGCTCACTGGTGAAGGAAACTTTCAGAAGATTGGAGGTTTAATGGAGGTTGTTCTGAAAGAAAGGGGATGCATGGTTATCTTTCTTAGTCATCTGGTTAACAGAAGATAGACAGCATGGGTTCAGATAACAGTATCTTCTACGATCTCAGATTGCTCTTTCAGTTTTGCAGGTTCTGTTTAGTATTTGGAGCTGAGATATTACTCAATCTGGGTGTTTACTAGATGCATTTCAATTTTCCTCCTTTTGTCTAGTAGAGCTTGACCAGAGCATGTTTCTCTCTCTCTCTCTCTCTCTCTCTCTCTCTCTCTCTCTCTCTCTCTCTCTCTCTCTCTCTCTCTCTCTCTCTCTCTCTTTTGCATTATTCTCTCCCTTAAGTATTGAAATTTCATGTCTAGTTTTCCTCTAGCGACCAACTACGTCGATTCGAGCTCTTGCCGATTCAAAGGTTTTCTAACCGTGCCTTTCCATGAACTACGGGAGTTTTCTGTAAACTTCTGGCTATCTTCTCTATCGCTTGTTTATGAAATAGATATCTCCGTCGAAAACGAAAAATAGAATGAAAATGATGGATAACAAGTAGCACCGGCCACCATGTGAAGTTCAACATAAATATCCACCGATGATTCATATCAGATGTATTTATTGAACGAAAGCATGCTGTTTCTCCATCCTACATAAAGCATAGATACATAAGCTTCATGAAGCCCAATTAAGCAAGCATCTAGACATGCTTAGTTTCGCTTATTTAAGAACATAGTATTACCCTAAACTGTGAGAATCAGAGAATGTGAACAAATGGGCCAACAGCACACACGAGCAAGTTACCGAGCAAGTCCTCGACCACCTTAACCACAGTGAGAGCTGCCTTCAAGATACCAGTTGTTTGAAGCTCGATACAAGATACAACCGGCAGGTTAACCTGTACGTAGCATGAAGTAAGGTCGAAAAGAAGGGCATCAATCAAGTTGAAGGCAAAGCTATATTTCCCAGTGGTATCAGTTTTTGTCGAATACAGGAGCTGGTTGTTACCACATCGCAGCTCAACAGGGCAACCAGAGACAACTGGAGGAACGACGTCAGTTAGCTTGTTCCCGTCTTTGGTACAATAGAGAACACCAGATATGCTGACAGAGACAATCAGTTTGCCATCAACCTCAAGGCCGAGGGTGGAAGGCATGTTAGCCGCGGCGAGGAGGAGGGAGACGAGGAGAAGTGCATAAGGGTAGGCCATGGCTAGAGAACTTAAAACTGTATTGAGTTCTCAAGAAGGGTTTCTTAGAAGGGTGCATTTGAGAGGCAAGATGATCAGTGAATTTATAGCAAACGAAAAGGTACACATGGCTTAGAGTATAAGAGAATAGGGCCAACTTACTGTTTTAAAAATGAAAATTTATAACGGTTACCTAGGGCATCTCTCCTTTCTCATGGGCATTGGTTTGACAAGAAAGACTTAGGCCACTTTTCACCCAGTTAGTTTGTCTTGTTTGATTTGCCCTGGCTTTTTGCATATGAGGCAAGCGTATGTAGGTGCCTTTCCTAATTCTGAGATGCTTATCGTAGTAGCCAGGAGAAACACACTGATATCGGACGTCGATATATACACTAACACTAGGCATTCCGAACCGTCAAAATAGTCAATTTGCAGACTCAGAATGCTAATGGTTATGATGTTGTAACGGTCACGAGTTAATAATTAATGCTAGGTTGGGCTTGCACAGGAGAAAAAGAGGAAGAAATAGGTCTCTGCTACACCAAAGCGCTTCTAGAGCAGTACTGCAAGCTGCACGAGATGCTTAAATCCATTTCATATTAAGTCAAACACGTGATCAAAACCATTGATATATAGTTATTGAACTATATCTTGCGGATGGATGGTTTATATGTTTGGCAGTGATCAAAACCACATGCCTTGCATTTTGATTGTATGCAACTTTTACGTACTGGCGCATAGGCCAAGCTGCACTTGAAATTCCAATGTGGGCACTGAAGCCATGCTCCTTGCCACTTGCCAGATCGTAACAATAACTCGACGCAGTAGTCGGTCACATAAAAGTTGGTTTAATTACACATGATCCAATGCTTCCTCCTCCATCTCTCAAAGCCCGTTGGAAAGGACGTTAATTTTAACCGGAAATTAAAATGCTTAAAGCCATTTTATATTAAGTCAAGCGTCTGATCTGAAGCTTGCCTCGATTTGTCTCCTGCCCAAATTGTCCCCCTTGGCCGGCCTACTTTATATTACATATCTAGGAATCGACGAACAAATGAGTGAACAAGAAGCAAGGTGATCGTTTGAAGATGATAAGAACTGCCGTTCTCTAACTTACGCAAGAACCATGTATGACCCTTTTTAATGAGAAATGTTACGTGGGCTGAGTTCTAGGAATAACCTGAAACCCTTCTGGCAAAATTTCACCTTTGGATGATCTAATCTAATCATCTTATTCAGCGTCTCCTTTTTAAGCTATCTGTAAAAAATTGTGTCATTAGATACTTTTATCTAGTAGTTTTATTGCTAGAAAAATCTAATGGTTATGGTTTAAACACTGAAAACGCAGAGCTAAAATCATACAGTAGAGATGACTTTTGGTATTTAGCCTATCTAAGGCCTGCCAAACAAGATAGACATGTCAAATCATCCAAATGTGTGGTTTAGCTAAGCAAGGTTTCAAAGTCAATCCCTAAACTCAGTTGGAATAGAATCTATCTTTTTGAATGAACAATAAACTATCTTAGATAACTCCTAGAACCTTGGACAGATATTAAGCATTAAAAATTTATTAGAAGCTTATACGTAAATTTATGGTGATCAACGTGTATGTTTTGATTCTAAGATAGAGATTAAATGGTGTTTGCATGTGCAAAATGCAAAGATTTACATATGCTCCAAGAAGTATATGCATGACCAGATATGTGCACAGCTAGCTAATCAATCATAATTAGTTTTAAAATCAATTTTACAGCTCAGAACAATATAGGGTTAGGATGATTAAATGAATGAGATTTTTGGGGCATGGCCTATCTAACACAAGACCATGGCGATGAATGGTTCAAAAAGTGCCATCTCAAACCTCCAACAAAGAGGAGAGGTGCCTCATTGTCTACGACCTAGGAAATCTAAGTTCGATTATACTTTTAACTCCATTCTGGAAAGACGAGAAACTATGTATTTGGGGATCGTGAAAGTATATATTAGACTAAACTATACTGTAGGCTAGAAAATACGATGGTGCCACGTTCGATATGGTGAACCAAATCATTTAAACTCTTGGGCCCTGCCTCAAATAGATAAAATGCCCGAAAACTCATTCACGATAGTATTGTTGTTTGAAGAAGTCTAAAGTATACTCTAAAAAGGGGTTCGTGCACTTAGCGAGATAGTTTAAGTTCGTCTCTCGCAACCGATTTTGGATTGAAAGGCACTCACTATTAAGAAAAAATAATGATAAACAAGAACACAATTTAAAGACTCAATAGTTTGGGCCTCACTTGAAAGTGAGATGAGTTACCTGGAAATAACTTGTCGGTGAATTGAAAAACCTGGCACAGAATTCTTCATCCTTTTTTAAATTTACCCATTTTGTTTCACTAAAATAATCATTGAGCGACTGAGTCGTATGTGATGTCATTTGGTGAACACATATTTCATGGTTCTAAAACTCGCAAGAACTCATCCCACTTACTCAACTTAAAATTTGAGTCACTGAACAACCCACCTCAAACCATAAAAAAAATGTTAGCATCGGTATTTTTGCATTTTTGATAGGAAATTAATATGTGCAATTATGCAGTGGAATGTTCAAATGGTCTTCAAGAGCATGCTTTGAAATTCTAAGGGCTCTAAACTAATATTCTAAAGTGTCAGAAGTAATACAAATATAATGCCCAGCAATCAAACCTTTCTAAAAATTATAAATAATTTCATTGGCTAACAAAACTATTTTTTAGATAGCCTAAACTTGGATCTTTCTTACCAAACTTTTGGTTTTTAGAAAAAATATATCATTTTTATAAATTTTGAGCATTTTAATTCAAAGAAATACTCTAAGCATTGGACTTTAGAAATTTGAACTAAGCTCTAAACTCTAATTGTGTACTAAGAGCCTAGGGTTGACTTTTTTATCCTTTGAAATTAGTTCCTAGGACTTTTTATTGAACTCAAATAGGAATGTTTTTGTCTAGTTAACACACCATATTTAAAATAAATAAATAAAAGGAACATCCAATAGGGTCCACAAATGGCCTTAATAACCATGAAAATTTGGCGCCACATATAATCGTGAATCTCATCACTTACACTTTTTATCTCTCCTATTTTTGTAAACTTGGGGGTCCTAACCTGAAGGAAGTGCCCCACTTTTCTTAGATCTTCTTTAAGAATTTAACAACATGGATAGTGGGCCCCAATGCTGGAGAGTTTCCTACAGCCCAGCTACTTCTAAAGTTTAAGAAGATCTTATTTTATGAGTCCCTTAGGCCTCTAACTTTTCTTTTTCCAAAAATCTCATGCCCCTAACCCTCATCTTTTTATTTCTATATTTCTCTCCTATCTCTCCTTCTCTTCTCTCTTCCTTTCTTGCCACCCACGCTCTCTTCTTTATTCATGTGCACCCTTGCCGCACATCTCTCTCTCTCTCTCTCTCTCTCTCTCTCTCTCTCTCTCTCTCTCTCTCTCTCTCTCTCTCTCTCTCTCTCTCTCTCTTTGGTAGGGAATGGGGTCCACCATGGTAGCCTCACCCCCATCCACTTTCTTTTTCTTTCTCTCAACTTCCCCTATTTTCCCTCCAATTTTTCTCACACCTCTCTCTCTTACTCTTTCCCTTGAAGGGAGTGGAACCAACCATGGTAGCCTAACTCCTACCCCACTTTTCTTTTTATTTATTTATTTCTCACCAACTCTCTTACTCATGTCTCTCTTTGACTCTCCATTCACCTCTGTCTTTCTTTCCTTCTTTTAAGGAGGGCAGGACCTCACTCCCTCAACTCTTTATTTCCTTTCTTTGTCTCTCTCCTACTCATCCTCCCAACTCCCACCTCTCTCTCTCTCTCTCTCTCTCTCTCTCTCTCTCTCTCTCTCTCTCTCTCTCTCTCTCTCTCTCTCTCTCTCTCTCTCTCTCTCTCTCTCTCTCTCTCTCTCATTATTCCTCACTCTTCACCTCCTTGCCCCCACAACTAGAAGATTTTTGAGTGGAAAAATCTTAGAGTAAGAATTTTTTTTAGGATATTTTGGGTAGTTACAAGAGTACCTATGTTGTCAAGAGGTAGGTTTGTGATTTTCCCCTACTTTCTCACTTCATCCCTCTTGTTATTCTCTTTGCACTATCCATTCTAGGAGACATTTTATGTCTAGCTTTATGCAGGTATCTTCTTCACTCTAGGGGTTTTTCAATACCTAAATTTTTGTGCCCATCCCTTCTCCATTCTAGGAGAGGTTCGGTGCCTAGGTTTGTGCCGGTCTATTCTCTGCTCTAGGAGATGTTCAATGACTAGATTTTGCTCCTAGTAATTCTCTATTCAATGAGATGTTTCAATGCATAGATTCTATGCGTTTACTTCTTGACACAACTTTATTGGGATTCCTTCCAAACAAGATGGAAGGTGGGCCCTACCAAAGATAGAGGGAGGCACCATAGTTTTCCTTACATTCTTGGACTCTAAACTCTCATAGCAAGAATGAAAAAAAAGAAGTTAAAAGTGGGATTCATCCAGAAATAAACTAGGAGCCCATCCTCCATTAACTTTAAGTGATTAAGAGAAAATATAAAAGGAAGATAATGGGCCCTATCCTTTAACAGGAGTTGGCACCCCATTCTAATATCTTAAAAGATATCCCAAATAGAAAATATCTTCTTAGAAATATTAAGACTCTATTCAAGGAAATGAAGTGATCTAGATGCAACCTTTGCTTTAGTGGATGCTAGATCTAGCCAAAGATAAAGATCCAATGGTCTAGATCAAGCCTAATTGATAGGATCATTAGATATAGCCTAAAACCATAATCCAATAACTTAAAACTAGCCCCTAGCTTAGATGATGCTACAATCTAATATAAGATGATAATCCAATGGTTCAGACATAGCTATAGACTAGAGGATGCTAAGATCTAGCTTAAGATGATGATCCAATGGCTTAGATATAGTCCTAGATTATAGGAAGCTAAAATCTATCCTAAGATGATGATCCACTAGTTTGGATTCAGCCCTAGCCTAGAGAATGCATAGATTTATCCTAAAATAATGATCTGATGGCTTAGATCTAGCCCTAAGCTAATGGGAACTAAAATATAGTTTAAGGGTCATGATCCAACCATCATAAATGAGAATCATAATACAAATCATTCAAAAATTAAGATTGATCTAATCTAGAACTACCAATCTAACCTAAAGGTAAATTCAAAGGCTGAGATCAATTCTACCTCAATCTCTATATCTAGCCTTAGAAATCAAGATTTAGAACCTTGATCCATCCAGCCAAGTTCAACAAGTTTGATTGATTCAGCCTAAGTAAAAAAGGCACAATCCATATAACCTACATTCAACGGTAACAATTGATCAAAGATCATTAGTCATCCAACCCAAAATCTAATGGTTCTCATTGATTTGACTCATGGATTCTAAAACTTAAAATGACATAGTCAAGCATGCAATATCCATGGAAAGATGGTATGATACACATGGATAGTTCATATAAAAATGATGATTAGTCTATTCATGCTTTTGCATAAATTAACCAAGCAAAGGTGACAAGCCCATACGAGGATACTTCATGCATTATCCATGCAAAGTTGGTATATCTCATGTGGATAGTTCATGCAAAAATAATAATTATTCTATTTAGGTGTTATGTAAATTATCATGCAAAAGTGTCAAGACTCTACGTGAATCTTTCATGCATTATCGATGCAAAGGTAATATGTCCCACATAGATAGTTCCTGCAGAAAGGATTATTATTCTTTATAGTTTTATTTAAATTATGCATGCAAATGTGGCATTCCCCTACGTTTATATTTCATGCATCATCTATGTAAAGGTGGTATGCTCTTCATAGGTATTTCATGCAAAAATGATAATTGTTCTATTTTACATAAATAATTCACTTGAAGGTGGCTATTTGAAGGTTTTCTATCTTACATGCAATTACTAATGCAAAGAAGATAATTCCAACCTAGTGGCCTCGAGGTATCAAAAAGTTCTAAGGTGAAGATAATTCTAACCTAGTGGGCCTTAGCTATGCACAAGCCTTGAGATAATGATGCCTTTAACAATGCAAGCCTCATCATAAAAGTCCTACCAAGGCAAGGACTCCAGTTGCAGTTCCAAGATTCTAATAGAATTAACACTCGACCCTTTTCAATGTCAACTGGTCAATGGCTAGATGCATGCCTTCTCCTCTAACGTCAAACAGCTAAAGAGACATAAAATATAGGCCCTATGTTGCTATGCATCTCCTAAAATGATATAGAAAAAGGATATTGACATGTCATGCACTTGAGACTATGATAAAGCTATCTATATGTAAATGATAAAAGAGAAAACATATTGACATTACACTTAGTACTATATAGAAAGGCTTTTGAAGGTCACAAATTCTTATTAGTCATAGTAACACTTCCAAAATATTTTCATACATCGACAATCAACCAACTCATGTCGTAAAACTGAGTTAACAACTAAATCATGTTATAAAACTAATTCCTAATAGGTTTTGATCCAAACTTTAAACTAAAACATATAATTAATACAAAGCCATAGACTCAATTTTGATTATATATAGTCAATCTCTAAACAAGGTTCTTTTTCTTATTTGTTTGTATGCATTCAATAATTAAGGATTGTATGTATACATTCAATAATTAGGGATTTTTTGTATGTATTTAGTAGTCAAAGATTATTTGCATGTATTTGGTCATTAAAGAAATGTAATTATTGGCCATAAGTAACTAAAAGATGTAAACCCAACACTTGATGTGACCATATGAATGTACTCACAATCACTTATACATAGTGAAATATATATGGAAAAAAACT
Organism: Warburgia ugandensis; assembly: GCA_035236585.1. NCBI lineage: Eukaryota > Viridiplantae > Streptophyta > Magnoliopsida > Canellales > Canellaceae > Warburgia > Warburgia ugandensis. The sequence goes on along the minus strand of CP141129.1, from coordinate 64,391,463 downwards.
TTCTCCCGGTAAAAATCAACCCTCATGCTTCCTTTGTGCAATTGAATACAAACATCATGCACAATGCCAAAATTGATGCGTACACTATACATTTAGCCTTTTTTCTTAAATGAAAATTTGTATCCTCTTGTAGGAGTATAATTTCCATCAACACGTCCTCTAACAACTAAAGTGTTGTTGCAATGGATGCACTTATCAATTTTGTGCGTCATGTCACCTAAGGTAGCTTTACAGCTTAGAATTGCTTCTCATCCACCACCAGGTGCAACTTCCTCTAGTGGAGGTGCACCTATAGACTTAACGTGCATAATGAATTCCTCTTATGCACCTTCACAACCCTCTGATGTGTTTTCACCACTAGACAACGTTGCACCTGCCTCACCCCTACCTTTATTCCCACAATGAAATAACTTAAGGATAACACGAACAAGTGCAAGGTTTTATTTTCCAATTAGCATCCTTTTTCTATCATCCTTTAATATTCCACCAAAACCAAGATCTATCAAAGCACAATGTAAGTGACACAAAATTTTAGCCCTTTGGTCACCACAAGTCGCATAAAAGACTTTAATGATGATATGCTTTTACTCTTGTATATCCCACTTATATAAAGAGGAAATCCAATAAAAAGGACTTGCAAATAAAATATAAAATAAAAAGATAAAAAATCAAATATCCAAGGCAGAAGTGGCATTTTGCCCATGACTCTCTCCTTGCCTCCTCATAATATGATCATGTGCAATAGTTCTTCAAGAATCTAGAGCAAGTGCATCACCTAAAAGGTCCTGTAACTGCAAAATCATAGAGACCCCAACTAGTTACTTTTTTAGAAGAGTATGGAAGCACTTAGTCACTATCATAGGCATGCGACTGCATGAATTTTGAGATACCACTTGACTATGGGTCATGTTGTTGCATGACTTAGTGTAAAAAATAAAATGTTGTAATCTAATTGGCTGAAGGTATGCCTTGGAGCCTTGTATAATGTGATGCCTTCCATAGAATAGAGACTCTTAAGTATATAGTATGGAAAGTTTCTCAAGTAGTAGGTATGCAACCATTTAAAGGCAACTAAAGCTAATGCATATATTGAAATATTTTACATTGGTTATAGATGAGTTAACAAAAAATCTACTTGAGGAGATTCCATGGTGCATGTTATTTGTTGATGATATTGTTTTGATTGATAAGATAAGGGACATCTTAAACACAAAGCTAAAGTTATGGAGAGATGCATTAGAATCTAAAATATTTAAAATTAGCCGAACTAAGACAGAGTATATGGAATATAATTTTAGCAAGGAGATGAGAGGGAGTGGAGTACCAATAAAGATTGGTAACTAAGAAGTCCCCATAAAATACCACTTTCAATACTTGGAACAGATAATTCATGAGAGTGGAGAGATTGGATAGAGGTTACCCAGAGAATCTAAGTGGGTTAGAACAGATACAGATACGCCTCTAGAGGTTTGTGTGATTGGTGAGTGCCACTCAAACTGAAAGAAAATTTTATAAGATGGCTATAAGGCTAGCCATGCTTTATGTATTAGAGTGTTGGGTAGTTAAGTAATAACATGCACACAGGATAACTATAGTCGAAATGAGGATGTTGAGATGGATGAGTGATGAGACAAAAAAGGTAGAATTAGAAATAAAAACAATAGAGAAAACTTAAGAGTAGCACCAATAGGTAACAAGATGAGGGAGATTAGACTTAGATGGTTTTGACATGTCCAATGGTGAACAGGCACTAGTTAGAAGGAGAGAGGCAACCCAAGTTGAATGTTCTAAAAGGGCAAGGAAAAGGCCCAAAATGACATGGATAGAAGTGGTAATAAAAGATTTAAAGACTTTGTGACTAAATGAAGACATGATACTTAATAGAGGGGAATGAACAACTCCTAACCGGAATAAGGTCTTGATAAGGATGAGGATGATTTGATGTTACATATGTTGCAATATTTGATAGAAATCTAAAGATTTTATTCATCCTAGAATCCTCTCACTAAGTAATGCATAAAATGGTATGCAATTTAAACATTTAATATAATTAAAATGTAGCTCAAAGATTAGATACTAGAATCATCGCTCTTATTCTACAATCCAAGATGTTTCACCTAGACCAAATTCGATCAACTGGGAATGGTTTAACCCCTTCCAACTAGCTAATATTGTGGGCTGCACTAGGCCTTCAAGAATAAACTCACTCTTGATGGTCATCTTGAGTGTAGGAAATGTCAAATTGTTTATAAGGGTTTCCATCAAAATAAGGTCCCAACATCAATGATATATTCAGTCTAGTGCTTAAGGCTCTCACTATATGTCTTGTACTATCCTTGGCTTTCTCTTATCATTGATTGTTTCATCATCTTGATGTCAATAATGCCTTCTTACATAGAGTGCTTTTTACATTTTCTACATATATGCAATAACCACCAAGTTCACAGATTCCACTAGCTTTAATTAGCTTGAAGATTTTACTCATAGAATGGTTGAGAGAGGACATGTCTCCTCCCAATTTTATCTTCATTCTTCTTGTGGTTCCTTATTTCTATTGCTCTACATTGATAACATAGAAATAAGAGGCAACAATTATGGTGATATTCAATCCTTGATCTTTCTTTATTAAATAAAATTAGTATCACCTGATCTTTGAAATTTTCATATTATTTTGGAATAGAAGTCTCTTGCAAATGTGATTCCATTGTTCTCACTCAAATCAAATATGCTACTGATCTTCTTTATCACAGTGGGCTTGTAAATTGTAACCTTGCCTCCATTCCTCTACTTGGCCTAGCACTCTTGATTCATGATAATGATCCATTACCTAATGATGTGTCACATTGTTGATCAGTAGGAACTTTGCCATATTTGACACTAATTCATCCTATTATAGATGATTTAATTAATCAAGTTTGTCAATTTATACATTGCCCCACTATTATTCACTTGGAACCTGTTAAGCATATGCTCAAATATATCAAGTTCACAGTTATGTGTAGCCTTTGTTTCAAGGTTTATAAGGATATCTCTTATTGCACATTTAGTGATGCAGATTGCAAGTCTTTAGATGATTGATGTCCGTTATAGTGACTTGCATCTTTGTGGGTACTAATTTGATTTTATGGGATTCTTGCAAGAAGCTAACTATTTTTAGTTGAAGTACTGAAGCTAAGTATGGTGCCCTTGCCTCAACTATTGATAATTTCTACTAGCTTTGTTTCTCACTCAAAGATACGTGGATTTCTTCACATCAAACGCCTACTTTATTTTTTGAGAACATTAATTTCACATACATAGTTGTGTAGATACCCAAATTTGCTTTACAAGACAATCCATATAAGGACCAATTTATCTTTGATTTGTTTTACCATAGCTTTGATTTATTTCACTTGTTTTACTTGTTTAAATCATTTTCCCAATGATGAATAAGAACTTACATTACTGTTATCCAATGAAGAACATGAAGTAAATTACCTTCCCTAAAATTACCCAATTTACCAACACATCCTTCTATCACTCTTTCATGGCACTGTGCAATTATAATATTTACATTTGAACAGTGTGCTATCCTACAGTTTGATCATGTCAACAATTGAAACTAATTATCATTCTTATATGGGAATTTAATCCCATGTCAACCTCACACTCTAAACTTTCTGATTTTTAATATATAAAAGAAAGGTACGTAATAATAAGGGAGGAAGGAAAGAGAATTTGATAACTAGTACAAATACACTTGGGACCAAGTACGTTAGACTCAAGGGAGTTAGTTTAACCACTTAGTGGGAAGTAGTTAACATTCAATTAGAGTTTCTAATTGGCTGATAAAGTATTTAAATTATGTTGGAGCCTGTTGCAACTTCAGGAAAACTTGAAGAGTCATCTTAAATGAGGGCTGAGATTCATTAAGCAATCTCTAAGGTAATCATTTCTATTTTATTTAGTTTAGTTTAGTTTAGCTTATTTTGTTCTAGTTTAGTTCACTTTACTCTTTCTTAACTAGTTTAGTTTCAATTTTGTTTAGCTTAAAGTACATTTAGATAATTACTTCTTTTATATGTTTGTGTTTTACGTTCTAGACTAAATTAGTCTTGCACAACTTTTCTTCAGGAAAATTAGTGTTGAGTTAATCTATCTGGTTTCCAAAACTAATATTGTTTCAAAATTCCTCAAATGTTTATCTCCAATTTTCAATTTTCAATGCTCATATAGCTCTCATAGTAGACTTAATTGATCAACTATAGGAAGAATTGGAATTTAGAACTCTAGTTATTTGTATATGATAAACTAGGCATTAGTGCCCTAATCCACATGCAAATCAGTCAAGATTTCTATCATAGTAGTCAAGGGTTTTCACTAGAAAACAATGCACAGACTACTAGTTAAGATATAACTAGCATATCATTGTATGATGGCTTTACTTTCTATGAATCTAATACCCATAACCCTTTTACAATACCCTTTAATCACAAAATGACCTTTATAGGTTACCACTCCTTTCTTCTACCTAAGACAAAACACATTGACTATCATTTTGTGTGAAAATGATTTTGTAGGCACCCAAATTTACACATCAAGACAATCCAATGAGGACATATTCACATCTAATGTTTTCAAATACATCCTTAGTATGTTTTACTAGTATGAATACCTTTTCCAATAATAATTAAGAGTTTACAACATCATCAGTCAATGAACAACTTGAAAGGAGCTTAACTTCTTTCTATAAGGTATATAATTCCTTAAATTGAACCCTTGCTTACCATTTTTATAGTTGTACATAATTATTATACTTAATTCCTAATGTTGTACTATTTAGCAACTTGAAGATATTTGCATATTAGAAATTTTCTTACTTGTACATTTTCCTACTTGGAATTTAATCTCACATCACCCAGATGATTTAGAACTCTGAGATTTCAATACTATATAAAGAAAATACTTGATAACATCAAATACACACAGTAATTACATCCAATGAATTTATAAGAGTTAAACTACTTTGTAGAAAGTGGCTAAACTCACTTCTAGAGTTCTAAAAGTTGATTAAGTAAAAAAACTTCTTTGGATCCAAAATTTGGGAAAAGCTTGAAGATCTACTACTTAGGGTAGGATGCATAAGCAAACTCTGAGGTAACCATTTACTTTGATTTGTGTTTAGTTTAGTTTAGTTCCATTTAGTTTACTTTATAGTTACTCTACTTTATTTTGAGTTGGGTTTTAAAAAGTACATTTACTTCTCGATCCTTTTTAGATCTCCATCTATTTGTTTCTTAGACTTCAGGATAATATTAATGCTACACAATTTTCCTTTGTGACAATTGGCCATGTGCTAATGTATCTGGTAGTGCAAGAAGTCTCTTCATCTAGATTTTCTTAAACTTTTATTTGCAATTCTCTAACTCATGCCTTCATAATGGACATTATTGATACATTATGGAGAGTAAGGATGTAGAAATTAATCTGGTTACTATTTTGATAATTAGAACTTGTGGCCTTTTCCATAGTGGATACTTCATAGTCATGATATAACCTTATCTTCTATACTATCTAATACAAAGTCTCCAAAGTTTCTATAATGTACCCAAATGGTGCTATAGAAAAATTGATACTCTATCAAGGAACTCTGCTGACAATTATAAATAAATCTTTGAGAAGATCTATTGTTTTGGATAAATCTACACCATTCAACACTAGGAGTTGTGCCATTTTATTAAATACATGTTTTGTGCTTTATGGTAAGTCCAGGAGGAATTTGTTCATAAAATCTTATTTGTACATTAATGTACCTTTTGCATTATTTCTGCCTACATATCTTCAATTTAAAATTTCTTTTAAAGAATTTGCTGAAATTAAGAAAGTCTTGTGTTATATGTTAGAGCATTGCTCTACATTTTTACAAATGTAGCTTTTTTGTTTGATGGATTATCTTTTATAAAATATAGACCCTTGTGGTCTATCCCTTCCCCAAACCCCACAAAATTGGTAGCTTTGTGGATTGGGCTGCCCTTATATATATAATTTCTTTCTTATTTGTGGATGCTTTACAAGGCATGGGATGTATCAATGATTAAATGAAGGCTGGATGAATGCTTGAATCCATGAAGGGGCATATAGGAATTTTTGCATTACGTGCATAATTTGCATTTGAATTCATAAGTACCTATTCTCATAATCTCAAAGAGTTGAGTATCCTATGATAATAGATCCACAAGCAACCTCTACTTATAATGTCTAGTATCCTTGAGATACATTAAATGTAGACATTCTTTTTGCAACTCCCAAGGAAACATCTCTGGTAGGACTTCATGGAGAGGAAGAAGATACTATAGCTAGTAAGAACCATTTTTCAGTCTTAAGCTACCCTTGTATAACATGTTTGAACCTTACACCCAATCCTATAGGATACACAACCATAGCATGTATAGATTAATGCAACACAGGCAAAAAAAGTAGATGAAAATGTGGTGTTGTACCAAGTTTCTAAGACAAAGATCTTAGAGATGTTCTTGTATTTCAGGTTTCATCATTGCTTCATTTATTTAGAAGAAACAAACTCCTTCATCTACTTATAGGATACTAGGTTGGTTGGATTAGAAACCCCTCAATGTTCACCAATCATGGATTTTTTTTTATGACCCGAGTTTTTGTAACATATTTTGTAATACATTTTTCAAAGGCAAGGCCCTTAGTAGTAAAAAAATTTCACAAAACAAAGCAACAAAAATTCTTTTCTTTAGAACTCGTTTTGAAAAACCTAAGTCATCACTTCATACATAACATAAGTAGAATTTTTGTACAAGATAAAATTTCATTAAGGAATATACTTTTAGTAAATTTCAAAATCCATCCAATGGTTCACAATACTTGTCCAAATTACATAATCCAAATTTCAAAGCTCACCATACAATTAAAACTCTCAATACAATACAATGCTCTCATATAAAAATACATGTCTTCAAGGGATATACCCTGATTAATTATTCTTTCAAATCTTCTTGAGTCTTTAGATCCTAATTCTCCTTCTCTGTATCTGGGATATTGTAAACATTCAAACATTTACAATATCTCAACAAACTATGCTTGGTAGGGGATTCAAGAAGCATAACAATTTGACAGTATAATCCTAATACTTCATAATCCCATTATTCATACTCATGGATCAATCTCTTTACTTTGTCATATATATACATCCTTATACGTACATACTATATACATCATATAGATATATATACGGTCAAAACCATAAAAAATAGTTAATATCTTAAACATCAATAATCACACTCAGCCATACTGAGTTGATAAAACATCCAAACTCTGTTGAAAAAAAACTCCCTTATTTGGGTAGTATCGGCTTCTCATTATGCCATATCATAAGGCATCTCACTATGCCATGCATCATAATGCAAAATACTCAAAGGACTACTATGCATGCAGTCAGAATCTATACCAATGTACTCGGATAACTGCCCAATAATCCACCTATACCATCCTTGGTGGAAATCACAATATCCATGTCCGTATGGGGGGGCGAACCATGCCGTCACAGTGGCGACCTTCCCATAATTGTCTCACCTGGCTTTTAGCCTCACCTAAGCTTGATATCCATATCATAACAAGTTTCGAAGAGCAAGTGGCCAAACCCTACTTACTCTCCTAGCATAGCATCCCCAAGTATACGCCTATTTAAAACAAAACCACAAGCCTCCATACTTGTATGTAAAGTAATTCTAATACATATCAGACAATCTGTCTGTTTACTTAGGGCTGGAATATCTTCTAGTTCCCTATTCACTTAGAGTTTTTTTCTCAATTCTAACTTAACCATTTCATATGTGTTTTGGTTGGATCATAAGGGTTTTTAAGGGATTTAATACAAGTATTTACATTACACTTGTCAACATTTCTAGATATAAGATCATGTATTCAACATGTAGATATCATGTAGATGCATTCATAAAATCCTCCTACGTTCAAGTAGTGATCCATCTCTTTAAATCTTCCATGATCCTGACTGACGTATGTAATCTGTAAATCCATACATGCTGTCAATATTTATACAATTTGAATAATCCTATATTTTTTATCCTCTCTATATTCTTTGTTTAATATTGTCCTTTGATATAAAGGATATAGATATTTTGTCCTATCATGATCTATCTTCCTCAGATAGTGTCTATCTTATTGATCAATAGATCTGATGGTTAGAATGATCTTCTAATCTTTCATATTTAAGTATTTTCTATTCTAAGTCTTTGTGTATTCCTTTCTTTGATCTTGATCTTTCATAGATCCTTTGATCAATAATTTGTACTTATTGATAAAGATCAAGGGCTTAGATCTTCTATCATCTAGTTCTTCTTTTATCTAAGTTCAGTTGTTTGATCATTCCTAAGGAGAAGGATCTTGGTTCTCTTCCTTGAATCATATTTGATCAAGGGTTCAGATATTCTATTCTATTTGATCTAAGATCTTCTATTCTATTTGATCTAAATTGCAAGAAATATATATATCATATATCAAAAATTATTTATTTATTTTATTGTTCTTGATCATTCAAGATACCATGGATCTTGTTTGATCATCCTTATCTTACTTACAATTTTTATTAGGGTTAAATAATCTACTAACCTTTTATGCTCTTATTATTATTATTCAACCAGTTAATGTTTTACTAGTTGAAGGTAGCCTATTTTATCCTAAGTCTAGATAGCTCCTCTTATTTCAAATTGACTAAGGCTTACTAGTTGAATGGCTGAACATAAAGCGGTTACTTCAATCCTCATGTAAGGAGGCATTTAGACCTCACAAACATCAATGGAAGGTAGGGGAAGAGCAAGGCACTATTAGAGAACCCCCTTAACTACCATGTTCAATATTCATTAGAGTAACCTTAGCTCAACCTTTCATAAGGTTCTTATGAGCATTTTAACCCTAAGTATTCTTTCTAATTAATTTTAATTAAATTCATGAACATTTAAAATGTCATTCATGAGGTTTATTATTCTCTTGGTTTGGGCCAAGGATTTAATAATCATTATATTGCCCTACTAACTATATCTCGTACTAATATTAAATCAAAGTCATTCACTCATCTTAATTGTCCATGAATCTCTATATTTCATTAGATTCTGTTTTTGGTGATTTATGAATATTGAGACATAACCACTAATTTAACAATTACATATACTAACTTAAAGACAATTAAGATGCTTATACTATACTTTGACAATTTAAATAATCATATACTTTAAATCATAAGAGAATTGTACATCTATATCATTCTAAGGGCATTTATACTCTAATATATTAACATGGATCCTAAGTTATGAAATACATTTAATTTTACTAGTAATCTAATGGAATCATTCTAAAATCTCAAATTCAAACTATCATGGCCCTAAGATAATTAAATTACCAACCTCTTATAACAACCTAATAACATATAAAGTATAGCATGCTAAAATTTAAGAATTACACTATCATGCTTCCTAATTTATAACATAAATCACATTTACAATTATATTATCAAATAAAAGATAAGCAAACTAATTAGATTAAGATTATTAGAAACTTTTACTTATGATCCAACCATTAGATTTTAGATATTTTCCTTTAGATTAAGGGTTTTAATTACATTTAGGGCTTTTACTTCATTAAGGTCCAAAGATCATATCCATTTGTTTTTGTCACATTTAATACATGATCTCACTAGATTCCATCATAATCCCATTCATACAACGCATCGAAAGGGTCTGATCATGCTTGATCTCATTGATCAACAGGGTCCCTTTGTATTTTTAGGGTTTTTCTACTATAAAGGGTAGATTTCCTAATTTATCTTATATCTGTCATAATAAATCATATATCTCACTTTATTTCAACATTATTTCAACCTTAAATTAGATCCCTAAGATTTGATCATCACAGATATTGAAGATCATAAACATTGGAAGCTTATTTCTTCAAAACAAAAAGTTTCTTGAAGATTTTTATCCATTTTATAATTTCAGAAGAAAATAAACATTACAATATTTTCATAGCTTCTTTCCGATCTAGATTTGGAGTTCAGATGACTCCACAATTGAATATTGAAGTTCACAGTCATTCTGAGAGTCCAGATTTGATCTGGGCCCATCGGAATGGACGGCCCAAATTGTTCAAGCTGAGCGGGTCCAATCGAGCAGAGCGGTCACTACGCTCCTATTACAAGGATGCAAGTCGAAACGCACTCCCCCAGGACTGCTGTTGTCGCATGGATGTTCCGTCGGAACATCATCGCACTCGGAGTGCACGCGCAGAGACACTCCCACAAGGTGCATTTCCGTGCAGCTTTCTGCTACGACATACTAGGAGCTGATCTTATTAGGAAGATCGGATAGCCTAGTTTGGACCGTCCAATCAATTCCTCTTCAATCAAAGGCTCAAAACTTGATTAAATTTTATGAAAATTCTACCGTAGGGGTTTTGGGTCCTTCTGTATCAATTGGATGGATCAAAATTTTCATCTAAGCCCTCAATCATATAGAAATGAAGGGTTCTTGTCCTTACTTGATTTTTATAATTTTTAACCTAAAACTAATTTCAAAAAAATAAAAATTATATAAACTAACATAAAATAAGTATGGGAAGAGTTTCCACCTACCTAATTGGAGAAAACTTAGGTTTTGAAGCCCAATTTTAAAGCAATATCCCGTTGATGATAAGATCACCCAATAACCGCTTGTTTTGTGATTTTTCGTTGATTGCACCGTTGGATCTTGAAATCTCTTTGAGGATTTTGTAGATAAAATAATTTAAGATCTTATGAATGATGGAAATTGTGAGATTTGATTTGGAACAGTTGCCTAATTGAATTTAGGTCTCTTGTTCCAATCTAGAGAGAAAGTAAAAGAGAGAGATTTTTGGAAATTTGGGAATGATTTGGGATTTGGATTTTCATGGGAAGCAAGAGATTTTTTTCATAATTTTTATAAACATTTTTGGAGGATTTTTTGGGGTGACTTTATAGATGTTTTTGAATTTTTCATAATTACATATAATAATTATGTTTTAACTCTTTTGAATATTAAATTAACATTGGATCCTCCACTACCACCTCCTTCTCCACTATCATGTGGTAGTGGTTTGGCCACTCATTACATGTTTTTTGGCCGTTGCATTCATTTGTGGGCCCCTTGTGGGCCCCACAGAGGTGCGAAAGGACCATTTTGCCCTTTTATGGAGAAAAATGCGTTTTATTCTCCCGAACTCGGAATTGAGCGTATTTAGTGGCGTTGGAATTGTATTTATGAGTAAATTCTAAATATTGAAGTCTTGGATCTCAGTTATGGGTAAAATTATCATTTTACCCTTTTATTCATAAAAATGGAGAAATTTAGGGATTTTTCATTTTAACTCAGAATTAAACGTACTTAGTGTCATTTCGATCAGTTTTTTTTAGTACATTCACAATTTATAAGTTTTAAATCATGTTTTACTCTCTATAAAAAAAGAATTTTCAATAACCTAATATTCCAGCCCAGAATTTTTGAAAATTCAAACTAAATTGATTTTCTCAATCAATTTATGAAAATTGGGGTTATTATAATGTCTAGTATCCTTGAGATACATTAAATGTAGACATTCTTTTTGCAACTCCCAAGGAAACATCTCTGGTAGGACTTCATGGAGAGGAAGAAGATACTATAGGTAGTAAGAACCATTTTTCAGTCTTAAGCTACCCTTGTATAACATGTTTGAACCTTACACCCAATCCTATAGGATACACAACCATAGCATGTATAGATTAATGCAACACAGGAGAAAAAAGTAGATGAAAATGTGGTGTTGTACTAAGTTTCTAAGACAAAGATCTTAGAGATGTTCTTGTATTTCAGGTTTCATCATTGCTTCATCTATTTAGAAGAGACAAACTCCTTCGTCTACTTATAGGATACTAGGTTGGTTGGATTAGAAACCCCTCAATGTTCACCAATCATGGATTTTTCTACACCACCAAATAACGTATCCCATATCTCACCTTTATTCCACTAAAAGAAAAGTGGAATAAACAAATGGAGATCCTTAGGACCTTGAAGTGGTCAATGTTTTGATGTGGTAGGAAATTCTAATCATTTTAAGCTTCTTAAGACAATCCCAAATGCCTTAAAGTACATGTTGTCATCTTATACATTTGGCTTGGTTTGTTTTTTCTCCAAATCAGTTGGCTCACTTGTTCTAAATAAAAGGACAAGGCATTTACTTGGCTTCTTTTCTAAAGATAAGCATAAATTTATATCGTAGCATGATATTAAGAAGGCATGCATTAACCAATTCATATATAATACTCCACCTCCTAGAACTCATAGAGATTTGGAGTTATTGAAAATGATATCTAATTAATCATTTCCTAAGTTCATGACTAGATAGTAGAACAAGTCATAAATCATCAAGAAATGTCCTAGTGAAGATCATATTCAAATTATTATAAATAACCTTCATCAGGACTATCAAATAATAATGTTCAACCATATATTTTGGTCATTGATAGAATTGACAGAATTTAGCATACAAGTCGAGATTGAGTTGCAATGCAATTCTTCCTTCCTCAAAGAGAAAGACTCCAATGGCTAATAGAAATTTAGCAAATCCAATTGCATGACCTCAAAACCAGGGAAGAGCAATGATGGACACATCTACTAATATAGTCTCTACCTCTACACTACCCCAAAAAGAAAAGTCATTGAATTTTCTCACATTCCTATAGCATATCAAGATTTGTTCAAGATCCTCCTTGAAAAAACAAATGCTTCCAAATAGGCCAACCTTTAACCCTGAACCACAAAATATCAAACCTTTTATAGAAGAAATTTTATTGTGATTATCATCAAGGTGTCAGGCAGGTCATTGATAGATGTACCATATTCAACAAAGTTGCACATGGTTACATCAACAACGTTGATATCATTTTTGGAGAACTAACTCCTGAGTAACCTAATATTCAAAAAAATCCTTTCCTAAACTATGCTTAGTATCACCAGCCCAGGATTTGATTAACATAGCACCTTGTCACAAGGTCGTAGTTTTCCTATGCTAACATGTGTGGCACTTGTGCGCAACTCCTTTATGGAACACAAGTCAACCTTTCACTCCCACCCTCACTTGTTAGGGTTACACTCACTTACCCTCAAGAGCAATGAGAGAACTCAAAAGGGACTGGCTTAAAGAGAACTTGTATTACAACTCACATAGCTTGCTGTGTGTTACAAATGAGGGACTCTCCCCCATTTATAGGCTTGGGGAGGTACAAGCAATTTGTCTAGATTATGTACAAGTGTCACTTATCCAACGGTGTTGGATTAGTCTACATTATTCTAGACTATTCTACCATCCCCTTGAATAAGGAAGATTCTAAAGCACTTCAAGAGACTCCCCTTCTAGAATCTGGATGGAGCTTTCCATAGAGGGTTGGGCAAGAATCCCCTCTATGGGCAATGGCAACTGAGTCACGGGTCTGTTAGGTGTGTAGTGAAATTGGCCCTTATGACATTCTCCCCCACCTAAATCATGCAACATCCTCATTGTGTTCCTTATACTTGGAAATCTGCTCCTCGAATTGCCATAGTGCCTCAGCTTTTTCCTATGTAGCCTCATTCTCTAGCAATCCTTACCATTTCACCAAGTATTCAGCCTTAGGCTGGACTCCTCTTTGTCTTTTTACATTATCACTAACGATGTACTCCACTTCCTTATCAAATGACAAAGTCATCAGTGGGAGTGCCTGTCTACTAATCCCGCTTGAGGGATCCTCCATGTCTACATGATAAGGCTTTAGGATGCTTACATGGAAGACGGGATGGATCTTAAGAGATTGTGGGAGTTGGACTTGGTATGAAACCTTGCCAACTCATTTGATGATGGGGTAGGGTCCTTTGTACCTCCTTATCAATCCCTTATGTTTGCCTTGTAATGCTTTGAATTGTTGGGGAGGTGGCTTAATCATGACAAGGTCCCCCAACCTGAACTCTAATGGTCTTCTCTTTTCATCCTCATGTTTCTTCATTCTCTTAATAGTAGGATTCAGCCATATTAGCTTGTTCATGCCAATTTTTGGCAAACTGATAAGCTATTGGGATCTTTCCCTCATAGCTTTCTCCTACTGTTAGCGGTGTTGGGGACTAGTGGCCAGTGGCCAACCCAAAGAGACTGTGGCTTGTTGACTCTCTCCTTCGTAAGTTATAGCAGAATTGGGCCACATCCAATAGCTTCACCCAATCCTTTTGATTTGCACTTACAAAATGGCAAAGGTACTCCTCCAGCAAGGCATTGGTGTATTTCGCCTATCCATCCATTTGTGGGTGAAAGTTGGGGGAGAACAAAGTTTCATCCTTAAGAGTTTAAAATTTTCCATCCAAAACTTTCTTGTAAACCATAGGTTTTTCTCACGTATGATGGTCTTAGGGACTCCCTAATACTTCACCACATTCTTTAGGATCAGTTGGGCCGCTTCGTCAACTATGCAATCTATGGGGCCAACAATGAAGGTTGCATATTTGGAGAAGCAGTCTACCACCACTAAGATAGACCTCATTCTTTCTAGCTTTGGTAATGCTGATATGAAATCCATTGAGATGCTTTCCCATAGCCTTTTAGGCACAAGTAATGGTTCTAGCAACCCATCAAGCTTCTAATGTTCGACCTTATCTTGTTAGCATACTAGATAAGTTTTCACATATTCATCTATGTGTTATCTATCATCCAAGGCCAATAGTACCTAGTTTCTAACAAGGCAAGGATCGTCTTTGTCCTCGGTGACTCGCCCACAATGTGTCATTGCATTTCCTTATTAATTCTTTTCAAAGGGTTCCCCATCTTGGTACATAGAGACGACTTCCCTTGGTATAGAGAAATCCCTCCTCTTGCCAGAATCTCCTTATTTTCTCATCTTTAATAGCTTGGATGATGCCTCTAGCCACATCATCGTTGTTAAGTCCTCCTATATGATCAAGTAGGGTCTCGTTTAGTTTATTTATAGCTGAATCTTCAAGGCTGCAAGCTTAGCTTTCCAACTTACTGCATCAGCAACCTTATTGATCCTTCCAAACTTGTGCTCCATGACCATGTCAAACTCAACTAAGAAATCTTACCAATAGGCCTGCTTTGTACTCAACTTCTTTTGATTCTGAAAGTAGCTGGTGGCAACATTATCTATCTTAACTATAAATCGTGAGCCAAGCAACTAGTTCCTCCACATCCTTAGGCAATGGAACCTGGCAATCATTTCCTTTTCTTGGACCATATACTTTCTTTCCATCTCATTTAGCGTCTAGTTTTCATAGGCAATAGGATGACTTTCTTACTCCAAGACCCATCCAATTGCAAAGTTAGAAGCATTAGTGTGTACCTCAAAGGGTTTCGTGTTATCTACCAACTTAAGCGCTAGTTTAGCTATCATTACAACCTTGAGTTCCTCAAAGGCCTTTTGGCACTATTTAGTCCATTGCCAGGGGTTATTCTTCTTTAGCAAATTTGTTAAAGGACCAGCACATTGTGAGTACCCTACTATGAACCTCTGATAATAGTCAACAAGTCCTAAGAAGCTATGTAACTCAGTAGCTTTCATGGGTACTTCCCATTCTACAATAGCTTGGATCTTACCCTTATCCATCCATATCCGTCTACCTCCAATCCAATGCCCAAGGAACAATACCTCTTGTAGGGAAAAGGAACACTTTTCCCTTTTGACATATAGAGAGTTTTGTCTCAATACCTAAAATAAGGCTCGTAGGTGGTCTAAGTGTTCCTTCAACATCTAACTGTAGACCACAATATCATCTAGGTAGACTACTATGAACAGATCCAAATAAGGATGAAATATCTCATTCATTAAAGTGAAAAAAGTGGCAGGGGCATTGGTCAAGCCAAAGGGAATGACTAAGAACTCATAAGCACCATATCTAATGACACAAGTAGTCTTAGGTTCATCTCCTTCAACAATACGCACTTGGTAGTACCCTGATCTTAGGTCAAGTTTGTTGAAGTACCTGACCTCAGCTAGCAGATCGAACAAGTTAGGAATGAGTGACATTGGATATTTGTTCTTTATTGAGTGCTCTATAGCCGATGCATATCCTAAGACTTCCATCATGTTTCTTCTAAAATAGCAACAAGCTCTGTAAGGGGCTTTTGATGGTCAAATGAACCCAGCATCCAGCAATTCCCTTAGTTGCCTTTACAACTCCTCCAGCTCTGGTGGTGACATCCAGTAAGGGGCCAATGCATGGGCTTTTGATTCAAGCTCCAACTCAATATGGTGGTCAACCTCCCTTCATGGTGGTAATCTCTTAGGTAGCTCAAGTGGCATCACATCCTTAAACTCATTAAGGACTTCTTCAGCTTTTTGCGGCATATGCATGTCAACTTCATTTCTTTCTTCTGTCAGAGCAGTCAAGAATGTCTCTTCCCCTTTCTTTAGACCCTTTACTAACTGCATAACCCATAAAAGCTTCCCTTATTTCTTACCATCCTTCAATACCGGAATCAAGCAGGGTGCCTTCTCATCAAAGAAGCTTAGTACTCCAAGGTATAGCATTGGGATGGCCTTAGCTAAACTAAGGAAATTCATCCCAAGGATAACCTTAAAGTCATTCGTAGGTACGCAGTCAAGTTGATAGTACCTTCCCACTCTCCAACTTTAATTGGTAGGCCTTTGACAACTCTAAGCATCGATTTTGCTTCAGAATTTACTACGTTCATCTTACTTGTATCCTTTTCCAACTTGAGACTCCTGACCTCTTCTCCCGATATGAAGTTGTGAGGGGCTCCAACATCTATCATGGCTCATGTACCTTTATTGTCGAGGCACACTTCTACATACATCAACTCAATTATTGCCCAAGCAACAAGTTTGGCTACAAAGTCCTGCTTCTTCATAACATTCAAGAGTCTAAGTGCCCCCATTTTAGGTTCCTCTTGATGGGTCTCATTGTCAGCCAACAATGAATTAAGGGCCTTCTTCTTTGGGTATTCAAATGCCATGTGGTCTCCATCGCATATAAAGCAACCATAGTGATGAGGGACAAACTTACCTTTGCTTTTTGGGTAGTAACTAGTGTTCTTGTTTTCCTCCTAATGGCTCTTAGATTTCTCTCTCCCGCCTTTGCCTAGGTTGGCTTTGTCTTTCTTGTCCTTACTCGTGCACTTTGCCTTCTTGTTGAACTCCACCAATTTTTCTACAATTAAGAATGCTGTAGCTAGATCTTGCACTCCCCTTCTTTTCAACTCTTACTCCGCACAAGGTTGCAACCCATCCATGAAGAAAAACAACATATCATTCTCTGCCATGTTCAAAATGTTTAGGAGCTAGGCCATGAATTAGTTAATGAACTCTCGAATTGATCCCATATGCATTAGCCGCTTTAGATTTTTCAAAGCCAAGTACTCCACATTCTCTAAGAAGAATTGGGTCTTAATCTCTTTCTTGAAATCTTCCTAGGTGGCTACTACACAATGGCCTTCTACCACATCATTATACCTCTATCTCCACCATAGCATTGCATCATTAGTAAGATACATAGTGCCAATATCTATCTTTAAGGACTCCTCTGAAATCTTGATGACTTTACAGTATAGTTCCATTTGCCATACGAAAATTTTCACATCCTTAGTATTATAGGTTCCCTTGTAGTTGTTGGGTTCTAAGATCTTAACTTTAGGCATAAACTCCTTTGGTCCAAGTCCTCCCCCACTAGCTGTGGGCTTCTCTAGTAAGGTCAACCAAATCTTAATATGAAACAACCTCAAAATATTATTATTATTATTCAGTATAATTTGGAACTAATAAAACCATTAGATAGTGCTCAGAAAATGGAATCCAACAAGCCAAAGAACGTTGAAAACAGAGCCCGTATGAAGAAGTTATGGGCCTTTGAAGTCAAGGGCAATATGGTAATTAAAAGAAAGAAAAAACAAAAAAACAAAGAACAACATTTAACGGGAGGGGGCCAAATTGATATTGGCACCCCCCCCCCTCACGTTGCAAACCTGACAGCTCTCTCTCTCTCTCTCTCTCTCTCTCTCTCTCTCTCTCTCTCTCTCTCTCTCTCTCTCTCTCTCTCTCTCTCTCTCTCTCTCTCTCTCTCTCTCTCTGTGCCCTGGTCGAATCTTCCATCAGCATGGAGAGCTTCTCCTTTGCTCGGATCTCCCACCAGCAAGAGAAAGAACAGATCCCACGATATGTTCTTCTGGCCTTGAAACCCTACCATCTCCGGTCGTCTGGGATGCCTTTCACCTGCAGCTTGTCTTTTCCCCAACGCAGGTCACCATCTCTCCATTCCTCCTCTAGTCAGCCACCATAGAAAATCGTTTGCCTTTGTTTCTCTTAGATTCGATTCTTGGCAACCTCGATGGTGATCGATCTAGGGCCACTGGCCACCTACGGCCTAGAAACCCCTTTCTTCCATCGAAAAACATTGCCTAGGTGAACATCTCTGCCGCTCTTAAACCAATCAAACATCGAAAAACATTGCCTAGGTGAACATCTCTGCCGCTCTTAGATTTCTCTTAACCTAATTTAGATATGATCGCGTCCTCTGTCAGCATGGGATTTCTCCCCTCCAAATCTCGCCATTCATGTACTTCTAATGGTCGTTGGGTTCTTCTCGCATCATTCGGAGTGCATACCATCTGCATCTGTTCTGTTTTGGGCTGTTCGGCCATTGTGCTGTAGAATATTTTGATCGTTATTAGCTTGGTTCTATCTTTCCTCTCTGACCAAAGCAGTTGACCTTGGCATAGACGTTGTCTTTCTATTGTGCCATTTCCAGCACTAGCGATTTGGGTTTGATCTTTGCTCCTTTTTGAAATCTTTCCTGAATTCGCTACATTTTGCTTCAGATTCAAAATTTTGTTTTCTTTCATTCCTTCCCTGATTTTATAATCCACGGTGTCAATTGCTTTAGCCTGTAACTACACATCTGGTACTAATAAGAAAAAAAAAAAATTGGCAAAGAGGCACATTTCCAGCAAAGCTGTTGCATATGTTCTTTTGCTATGTGTCATCCTTACTATTGTAGCACTTCCTTCTTTCTTTTTCCATTGGATGTTATATATATATATATATATATATATATATATATATATTCCGTGCAGCCACCAATCTTTCCATCTAACAAAGGCACAAGCTAGAACAATGGGTCTTAACACATCTTATTGAAGCACGCGGAGTCAATCGTGAAGAAGAGTGCAATTAAAGCTAGTAGAATCCGGGGAACGCGTCACATGAGGTAGGTGGAAATTTAAGATAGCATGTTTAAATTATAAGACGCATGTTCCAACATGATCTTATTCCTAACTGTATGATTGATATTCGATATGCTTTAAATTGAAATAATGTTAATTAAAAGAATTACATGTTATAATTGATGCTTATGCCTTGTACATTATGCATGTGAATTGTGAAATGATGTTTATGGTACATGGGTACCATGTCAATATTGATGATGTATGAGTTTAGGTTATAGGATGTATCCTTGGTGGGTTATCACCAAATAAGTGAGGATGTTATTCTTGTTATGAAATATATGAACAGGCGAATTACTTGCTATTATGATTATTTTACATCCGGGCATGGAGGCCTGAGAGTTTTGTTTTAAACAGGCATAGGCCTGGGGATGCTATGCTAGGAGAGTTATGAGGGTTTGGCCACCCGCTCTTCGAAATTTATTATGTTATGGATACCATGCACTATGTGTTGCAAAAAGTCAACTGGGGCAATCATGGGAAGGCCGCCACTATGACATCCATGGTCCTCCCCATGCGGACATGGATATTGTGATTTCCACTGAGGATGGTATAGGTGGATTATTGAGCAGTTATCCGGGCGCGTTGTACGGATTCGAACTGCATGCATAGTAGTCCTTATATTTGGTGCACTATGGTGCATATCCTTGAGGGTTACCAAGAGATGCTAGTTAGGTAGTTGTGAGAGACCCAAAGAGGAAAATATTGTATTCGTTGTGCATTCTGCTTATGGGACATGCATATATGATGGCATTATGAGATGCTTTATATAATACGGCATGATGATATGCCTTACATTGTTTTCCCAGCAATGGCTGGAGGATTGTGGACCCTGTATGGTGAGGGGCATGAGGATTATGTTGATATACTAGCAGAGGCTGGATAATTAGGAACCCCACATGATGAAAGGTATGATTCTGAAACCCGGTATAGTCTGGGAATGCAAATTAGGTGACGTTGATTATATTCATAATTTTGTATGTCCTTTAACAATTTTCATATATGTGTATTATTGTTATATTAATAGGATTGATGGAGTAGTTTCATATATGTTTTCATATGGGTTAGTGAATGGATAGAATTGTATGCAGAGTGTGGTTCATGGAATTGAAGTATTGTAAATATTTGGCTTACAAATGGGTTATTGAGATATGAAACATATTGTAAATTTAATTTAACCTAATTGCTATGGAAATGAATATTCTAATTACTATTGAATAAGTAAGATATCTTAAGATTTAGCATGCTTCTTAAACTCCCCAACCAAGCATAGCTTGCTAAGATATTGTAAATGTTTTATGTTTATAATATCTCAGATATAGAAAGACAGGAGAAGATGTACACAACAAAAAGAATCCAGCAACCATACTTCTACGCACAGGTAGACATTTTATTTAAGGCTTTTATATTGTATAGGTAGTCATTTGAATTGTGATATTGGACATTTAATATAATGTTATAGGGGTTACATAAGTGAACCACTAGATGAGTCCTGTTTTCAGAAATAAAGTTCTATCTTCTAGAAAACTATATATATGTATAATGTGAGCATGAAGGTGACATCCGGGTTTTTGAAAAAATGAATTTCAAAGAAAAACCTTCCGTTGTTTTTGTATTTCAAAATTTTACAGGCGCCATCTCTTGAAATAACTGCGAAAAATCTTCATGACAAACCTAAGGTATCACATAATATCCTCTAACTCGATCACTTTCTCGTGTAGACTAGCTACTTAGCCTTTCATAGTCTTGGGTCAATCAGACATGATTTCCACCATTTACATGGTCTTTGTATCCATGGTCTTGAATACTTCAAAAGTACTTCTATTGTCATGTTGTAGACTATGTAAGGTATCCACATAAGCACTAGCCTTGTTTAAGCAATAAGAAAGAGTTTGCTTGAACTTACCAAATTGGGCTTCCACGGTAGTGAGTCGAGCATCCAAGGCTAGCTCCCATGAAGGATCTCTGGACTTCTCCCTCTTTGACCTGAACTGGGCTTCCATAGGCACATTAGTCACTCCCAACTCACTTGCCATGATGAATATCAGAAAATTCCCACAATCTACACAAGCAACTCCCACTCAAACTTAACTCTGATACCAACTGTAATAGGGTGGCAGTTTCTGTATGCTAACTTGTGCGGCACTTATGCGTAACTCCTCTACAGAACACAAGTCAGCCTTTCACTCTCACCCTCACTTACTAGGGTTACACTCACCCTCAGGAGCAATGAGAGAACTCAAGATAATTCAAAAGAGACTTGCTTGAAGAGAACTTGTATTACAACTTAGATAGCATTCTGTGTGTTACAAATGAGGGACTCTCCCCTATTTATAGGCAAGCAATGGTCTAGATTATGTACAAGTTTCACTTATCCAACAATGTTGAATTAGTCTATATTATTCTAGAATATTCTACCATCCTCTTGAATAGGGAAGATTCTAAAGGACTTTTAAAGACTCCCCTTTTAGAATCTGCACTAGGCTTTCCATAGAAGGTTGGGCAAGAATCCCCTCTATGGGCAATGGCTACTAGGTCATGGGCCTGTTGGGTATAGTGAAATTGGACCTCGTGACAACCTATTATTAATTCCACCACTTTTGTTCATTCCCTTCGGCAAATAATAATTCAATAATATGATTAATATCCCAGTGGATATAGAATGTCTACCAAGACCCCACTCATTGTGTCATATAACATATTAGTCAATCCCCCTGTGTAACACCTACAATGGAATATTTAAATATATTGGCTCAACATTTTGGTAATCTTATTCCATATTTTTATAAGCCATTGCAAACTATGATAAGGTCTTGTATACCATATGCTCCTTGGAGAATAAAATTGTTTTAGACTTTGCTTGCCCCCTTTTACAATAGTTACTATGCCTATTTAAAAGTTCATATTTTAAAATAACATTATAAGGGTATTTGTATATACTAATTAATAATTCTCGATTCCAACTTGGGTACTTGGCATAAAAGCTAATATCATATCAATTAAATTAAATTCTTTAAAATGAAAACCAATACCATACCATCAATTCCAACTAAATAACTATACCCTAATTTTCAGTTGCATTCTAGTTGGTTTGTGGTTGCCAGTATCTACCATTTACACCCATGCCTGTAAGAAGGACCATTTTCACTCACAGGTAAGGAAAAGTTCCACCGAGTTATATATTTGTCAATGATAGGGATAGATGGGTTAGATCATCCACTACTTAGATTGATGGCGTCAATGTTGAGCTACATATGGAAATTCAACGCCAGTATGAATAGATAGACGGTCAAGATTAATTAAGGTTGTGATGAGTATGCAATGAAAGGAAACATGCTCTTGTAACAGGTAAATCTGATTTTGTTCTGATCGAATAATTCTAGACCTTTGATTAGCAAAACCTTGTCCCTTTGTTCGTCAGGGAAAATGTGAACCATTCATTTGCATATGGGATATTGGTTTCGGCAGGGGATAAGAGTTGTAGTCGATCAGTTTTTTCAAATTAGGGCCCTTGAAATGTTCTGCTCCCTAGATCATAACAGTGCCTTGTCCATTGTCGATTTCTTTAGAAGATTACTCACAAGAGATCTTATAATTAATATCTATAGTCTGTTTCAGGGGAAACAATACCACTGGTTTTGGGGCAAGATGGCTGCACAATAATTTTCCCTTTGAAAACATGAGCAAGCAAAAGTAAAATTGACCCCACTCTTTCAATGATCAAAGCCATTTATCTGGTAAGATATGCAATATCAAATTATTCTATGCCTTTGATTTTAAGGGTTTGTTCGAACTTAACTGCAGGGTTGTTCTTTTCTGTTTTCTAATTAATCATCAGTTCAAAGGCCAAGTCCAAGACTTAAATTTGTTAAATCGTTAAAATGTCAAGATATGTAACTTTATGTTCCATTAGATCCATTAAAAAAGACTAGGACTGTCACGACCCCAATCCCTGGGGTCGCGATTAGGCTTAATCAAGCCTAACGATTGGCCGAGTTAGGCCTACGAGGCCTTCATTTTTCTTTTTCTTTTTTCTTTTTTCACTTTTTTTTTTCACAGCGAGAGTATTGAGAGAGCTAAGTGCTCTCGTCCTACGCACTTAGGTGCTTGATTGATAAAATCTTCTACTCTTATTACCTACCAAGTTCTGCCAAAATTTCGGCAAAGTCTCCCCTATTTTTCGGACTTATGCATTTAATGCATGCAATGTGGTTTACCTGATAGACAACACAACAATTATAAATCCTTTAAGGGAGACTCCATCTCCATACTATCTATCATGATGCATTGCTAACACCTACTTACCAACCAGGAGTTTAAGTGGGTCTCATACATGTCCTATCAAAGAAAATAAAACCCATAGGATGCATAAGGATCATGGTCAAAAATGAGATATGACTCGTTTTCAGCATTAGCACATATATACATGTATCTATATACAACTCAAAATTTAACATCTTCAATCAAGCCTTCTTCAATTCATTCAACCACCTTTCTCTTCTCTGCTTAACTGGTACCTGCAAAATAATAAGGTGAGCTGTGAAGCCCAGTAAGGGAAAAGAACTAAACCCATGCATATCCAGACATTCTCATTGCTACGCTTAAAAACACATTCAATACGACATGAGCATTCATTTCCATTTTAACCAGTCATATACAAAGTAGTTAGCATGTGCTATCAAGTAAGGCCTATTGGTATTAGAGCATAATTACAGTTTTTCCCAAATTCAAATATGACGCAACAGTCATCGCATGCAAGCATGCACACCCCATAAGGATTTCCCATTCATGTCCAACCATAGGACATTCAATAGATGAGTGACTAAGTCATGAACCTCATTCTAAAGTTAAATGCAATTCATAAGCATTACATCCAACCAAGCTGCATACTCATCAATGATTTCCCTCGGTAATATTAAACATGCCTAGCATTACACCAAGATCCAATAGTCATCTCCCTCAAGGATTACTATCTTGGGCGGCCCACTATGAGTATCATCATCAAGGCAACCAGACCCTCAGGATTTACCATCTTGGGCAGCACCAAAGTTAGGTTCCCTCAGGACTTACCATCTTGGGTAACTCATTATGGCAGCTCATCTCTCAAGGTTTACCATCTTGGGGGCTCCACTGTGATCCCAAAAGACCAGGTAGCCCTTTCCCTCAAGAATTACCATCTTGGGAGGCTCAATACCTAACAACTCATCCCTCAGGGTTTACCATCTTGGGCGGCTCCACCATGATTCCAAAGAACCAGGCAGCCCTTTCTCTCAGGGTTTACCATCTTGGGAGGCTCAATACTTGACAATCAATTCCTCTGGATTTACCATCTTGGGTGGCTTCACCTTAGTTGCAAGTGACCAGGTAGCCCTTTCCCTTAGGGTTTACCGTCTTGGAAGGCATCATCATAGCTTACCGGGCGGCCCTTAGGGCTTACTATCTTGGGCTTGACCATTTTATAACAATTTGCATTATTAAATAGTTATGCATAGTAAATTAGACTATAACATGACCATTTCAATGAGAAATTACAATTTTCTATCATCCATTCAACCAAGGGACAATATGTTCATTCAACACATGCATAAGGTGAATCTTAAGAGCACAGATCAACAAGAATTTAAGGAATGAAGGGGTTCAGGGTCCTTACCTGCTCTCAAAGTATAGCTCAAAGTTCTACAGCTAGAACCGTTCACATTGCTCTCAAACCTCTACAACAACTACAAGTTCTAAGTAAATTTTAGAATTTTATGTCATTTTTCTATAATCACTTCTAACTCTACATTCACCATGTTCTTAATCTAACCTCATATATCTAGATTAAGGATTTGCACACCAATTGGTCGTTATCCAATTGGATCAGCACCATTAGTCTTACATCGATGGTCTAGATCATCGCGTACCTCTAGAAGTTTCAATTTTTAACATTTTAGGTAAGTTATTTCACAATTGTATGCTTTTAGCCATAATTCAGGGCCTAATCTCCTTTCCTGACCTCCGATATTGGCTAATCGAGTATTGGACAGCCATATGGGGTCTTCCATCAATTTATTTATAATTGGTTAGTCATTTCTATGATAATTCATCACTAATGGTTACTTGGAGTTATATTTGACCTGAATTTACCTCCCGATCACATTTTTAACGGTCGGATGTTAAGGTCTCAAATTTTCCCCACGCATAACCAAGCTTGTGATCACAATTTCGTGGACCAATCGATTCCCGATCGACAATCTGTCTTTGCGGATGAAAAGATCACATGCGATTTGTCCATATCTAAAAAAAAAATCATTTTTCACATTTTTTTAGGGGTCGCCGAAAAATGTCGTTGTCGCCGGAGAAGATGACTGGATTCCGGTCGTCGCCGACAACATAGGTGATGTCATTTTTTAGCAAAATTTCATGGGAATGCTTGGAATTCCCTAAATTTTCATTTTCTAATGTTTTTCCCTTTTGATTTGCACTCAAACTATCAATTTTGCCAGGTTTTTCAAAGTTTTTTTGAAACTAACCCTAGGTGCTGGTTTTTGTAGTTTTCGGTGTCGTTTCTTACCGGATCTTCATGAAACCAAAGGGGTTTCACTCAAAAACGTCTAAGGGACAATGTGAATGGGTGGATTTTCAATCCCATCACGTTCCTCTCACTAAGTTTCTTGAATCCGATGGTGTTTTTTACCGTCTAGTTCTCCGAAAAACGCAGTACATGCGTTGAAGAAGAAGGGGAAATGGAGAAGAGTAGGGAGAGGTGGAAGCTTACCTGGGTCGAGCGTGTACCAGTGCGACCTGAAGATAGTAACTTCCTCCCTTCTCGTCATAGTTGAAGCTGGGTTGTGTCTCGCCGGAAAGAATGGAGTTAAGGGAAACAAGGGGATGGGGAGAGGCGAGTGGGCAAGGAACTTGCCAGAAAGTGCTCCGAAGAGGGGGAGAACCAGGGAATGAGGGGGTTGCCGAAAAATGAAGGGAGAGGGGAGAGGGTTGCCGGCTTTGGCTCCTTCTTTCCTGTGTTGCAGACGCATGGGAGTAGAGCTCTATGCGGTGAGTTCCACTCCCGCGTGTAGAGCTCCTCCCATTTGGCTCTTTGAGGTCACACGCATTAGAGGCGGGGGTGCCATTATCAATTTGGACCCCCTCTACCTCGATGGTAAAATCCTTGGGTCTTTCGCTCCCGATCTCCGTTTCACGCGTTCTTGGTGTCGTTGGAAAGCTCTCTTCGAGCACAGTCTGATAAATGACTTTGCATCATTGATTTCTAATGTTCTTGATTTTTTTTCATTTTTATCCACTATTTAGGGCATGGGTGTGACAAGGACCCACTAAAACTTCTGCCTGCTCTATGTGAAAATATGCTCATGTATAGTGAAGTGCCCTCTCAAAGGCTGCAATATGTTCCACTAGATCATTCACATATTATACTTCTTAACATGTATAATGAAGTAAGATTGATCATTGAAAAGCTCAAAAAGGTCTAATGTAGCTGGAGGTTCAGGGTGACACTTTTCCCTTATTGGAAGGTTTCAAGTAAGAAATTAGATATACCTTCACATGTAAGAAATTAGATATGTTCCACTAGACCATTCACATATTATACTTCTTAACATGTATAATGAAGTAAGATTGATCATTGAAAAGCTCAAAAATGTCTAATGTAGTTGGAGGTTCAGGGTGACACTTTTCCCTTATTGGAAGGTTTCAAGTAAGAAATTAGATATACCTTCTAGGTTATTTGTTTCATAACTCTTCATTATAAATAAAAAGATTAATTATTGATATGAGTCCATGATTACTCAGTACAAATTGCTCCTAGATGTTATAGTCCTTGACAAATGTTACCTATTTCTTGTAAATTATACCCCAAAGAGTGTTTTAGTCATCAGAAATCCTGCTTTAGGGTGCCATTGAGTAGGACATGGTACCCATTAGTTTGTTTTTTTTTTCTGAATAGTAGACACACACATGCGTGCACAGCTCAAATCCTAGTTACCCAAGTGGTGGGACTCCTAGCATTCTAATATTTGTCAAAGTTATTTCCTCTGTGAGCAAGATTTAGCTTAAATTTTTTAGAATGAACAACTCCATATATCCTTATTCAGACTGTACCCTTTCTCTCCCAAAACCCAAACTCTAATTAGAGAATGATACGGTAAGGATGAAACAAAACCTTATATTGTAGGCCCCCACATCATACTAACACTATTTCATCAATGATGACAGTTCGGCAAAGAACACGCAGTAGACTTCATTAGCCCTCGACTATAGTCGTCACCTTCATTCTAGCCAAGCAGTAAATCCCCTCATCTAATATGAATTCAAACCAAATCCCACCCCATTGTGTCCATTAGGTAAGAGCTTTGCCTAGTAAAATCACATGCCAAGAAGCTCTTCAAGGCCTTCAGCAAATGAACACTGTAGAGGTGTCGGCCCATACCTAAACACTATAGACCATATTAACAGAAAATTAGTTGGAAATTTACTCAATTTCATTATGGAGATAAATGCGTACTTTCATATCTTTAGAAGAATATCCAATGACCTTATAATTAGTATAGAGATTTTTTCTTTTAACTTGTGTTGGAATCAAATGAAGATTACTTCCACAGCCAAGGCCTTCTATTGCACTAGTCGAGTTAGGCAGTCGAGTAATATTTAATGATCCCAGCCGCCTCTCAAGTAAGGGCCTCAACTAAGATAGATGTGCCGTTTCTCTTTTTTGGCAGGTTCAATATCTATCCTTACATTTTATGGTCAGTATAAGATCAGACTTGCTTCTTTGTTTGTCTATCTCTAAGAGGGACGGTCCAATCTCAGATCAAATAGATAGGGCTTTCTTTTTTCTCAAATGAAAGAGCAACAAAAGCAACCCGATCGATAAGAAGGGAATTTGAAAGCGACCAAGTCACTAATGGTGTAACAAATGCCCTGTAGATGAGTAATGGGAGAAACTGCCTCTCTTGTGCTTAGGTTACAGGTCAAGGTGCTCATGTATTATGGGCTGTTGAAAAAATAAAATAAAAGACCCACCATACCTACCAGAATATATATACATACCTATCTCCGTGTGTGTCTATTATATTTAGTTTGGGCACAAAGACAAGGAGATGACCCATCCTAATGCTACTTTTGCACCATTAAGCCTGCTTGACTCCAGAGTTCTGATGGGATCTAATGTATCGTGTCCATGTGATGGGTACTTCGGTAGAATCCTTTCAAGGATCAAGCAGTATAGTTGGCGCCAAAGAACCAACCTTCAGACCCCTCCGACAATGAACTTGATTGGCATTAGAGGTTCTCGGGATGGGAAGGCCTGAAGCATGCTGTGATCTCAAAAATGAAAATCAGGGCTAGGAGAATGAATCATAGTGCACAGCCAAGGAACCCATGATGGAGACCCACCCATTTTCACTCAAAGCTGTTAGGAAGATCTATGTCAAACAAACCAACGAGAACGAACGTGGTCCCTGGTGGTGTTCCGGAGTGAAAGTCATTAAAAGATAAATCATATATCCAAAAGAGAATAGACACACCAATGAATCTTTTACATGATGTCGAGAATGCAAGTCAGTGGACGAATTTATATACACGCACTAAAAGTCCGTCTGATCGATCCCTAGATTGGTTGACGATCAAGACTTTCATATCTGGACTAAATCTTCAGTACCACATAATCCAAAGATCATCAAAATGGCGGCCAGATGTGCTGTTTGGTCCAAATTAGTAGTTACTGAACATTGAACGCTACTGAACAATCAGAACTAATCAAAATGTCATCTTTACTTATATTCGGAAGTAATGTCTGAAACCAGTATCATGGTTTCACATAAACAAACACAAAGCAAAAATTGACTTCTTCGTAATAGCTCAACCAAGAGACAATACATTTATTCTCGATCCTAAACCAACACTTTTCTTCTCGTATTCAAACTTGTATTCAAATTATAAACATTAAATAGAATCTTACTCTTATATAATTAGGCCCTGAAATTATAATGGCACTGCATCTTCCCTCCTCGCCTTCAAACATGGCGGCGGGGAATTGGCCAGACGAAGAATTTCATTTGTCCTTGGAGGCAGTGAATGTGCTCGTGCTCTGCACAAGCAAAGTAATGAGGCTTGCTCTCCCTCAAAACAAATTCGAATCCGGCTCCACCTCCTTGATCCACGTTGGCTACGAGAGTGGAGTCGTTAAAATCACAGTTCATGAAGCTCCAGTAGTCATTCAGCAAGTAGACACTGTGGGGGCGTATCACGTCGGTCGGTGGGTCGTACATGAACACTGACAACCACAAAGACAACAAGTTCAGAGATTAATGCACAGTGTTTCACTCTAACATATTTACATCTATGTGAATCTCATAGCAAATAACACTTGTGCCTAAGTCATGTAAGTTACTCACCTAAAGTATCATTCTGATAGAAAGGACCATTCCTATTAGCCCAATCGTTGTAGTTGTAGCCAAAGCGCCAGCGATCGGACCCTCCTACAATCATCTTCTTAGAGTCACGAATCTTCCATGGGGATGGTTTGAAAGGCCTGAAGGGCCTGAACGGTTTAAAGGCTTGACTGGTCTCCAGCATGGAGATCAATGCCAGGATGATGAGTCCTAGTGCAAAACCAACAGACCTACGTTGGAAACCCATCTTCACTCCAAGTTCTAGTGAAGATCTCAAGGCTAGTGGAAGGAGAATGCAACATTTGTGAACTCGTGGCGTTTATATAGCGAGTAAGGAGACGGGGTGTATGAAATCCCAATATAACCTTTACATTGAAATTACATAAATGGGCTGTTCTTAGTCTTGTTAGAGTAGGAACAGACACCTTGTAATTATTATTTAGGTAAGTTTCCATTTGGCGGAGAAGCTTTAGTGCTCCATTAACAGCCCCCCACAGGAAGTTAAAGTTGGTTGGTGAGAGAGAAGATGCAGTGGATTTCTCCAAGACTAATGATGTAAAAATGAGAGACATTTCAGATGTCTAGCAACGGCGTTTCTCACTTTGTCTTCGAAATGTGGGAAGAAGATTAATTAGGTGTTAAATTCTATTGGAAGTTTTATGATTTCATCATAAATCTGGTTCTGGACCGTTCATCCGATCGATGGCTTCACATTGACCATCGGATTCATGGATGAGAAAGCGGGTTGACTTGTTTTTGGGCCCACTCATCAATAAAGATTTGAAGGGCAACTACCCACTTACGATGAGAGCCACTTGTTTCAGAATGAGACGGTGGAAAGTAAGCATTGTGTTAGGATTGACCTGACTTTGGAGATTGACTCGATTACGTGATGTCGATGCAATTATGATGTAGGATTAACCAAATCGGCTCCCAGCGTGGAGACAAGGCAGCTTAAAGACGGCAATCTTTTGCCATCCTGACCGTTGGAATGGATAAAATGGATCATCTTGTTTTATTGCCATTAGTTCAACTGATCAAAGACTGATAATTAGAATGGTTGGTATATGATGGATGAAACCTTTTTCCGGCTAGAAATACACTAGATCTCATACGTTCAATGATCAAACGTCAGATCAGATTCTATAGCACGGCCTAGTTGATAAACGGTTGAAATCATTAGCCCCTCCTTGATTTTCTGCCTACTGTCTGCCTAGTAAAATATGGACATTGGGCATCCATCATCGTATAATTAAGAACGCATCATATGAGTAGCTCTTGTATGATGGATAAGTACTGAATATAAGAGGCAGAATGAAAGGAAACCTTTCAGGCCCATTATCATACAAAAATAGAATGGACTATCGCAATACGGGTTGGTGGGCTACCCAACCCATTGATGCGTGCCAAATATAATGTCTATTTTGCCAACCTTATGAACCCACAAACCTACCATCCAGTAAGGAAGGCATCGTGTCAATGGGTTGGCATTATTTAAGGAGACCTAACTCAAATAACCCACAAGGGCCAGGGTTGGAGCAGAAAATTTATAACCCAAACAAAAAATGGGCAGCACAGGTGTACGAAGGTCTAGCATACGTGGGTTCTCGGGAAGAGGCTAACCACAAGGGTTAATAGTATGCAACTTTACCTTGCATTTTGCAAGAGGCTGTTTTCACACCTTGAACCCGTGAACTCAAAGTCATACAACAACAACTCTACTGTTGCACCAAGGCTCCTCTTCTATTTATAACCTAAACCTAATCCCTAGTACGCTTCTTAGTTCTTTACCAACATGCTCTGGTCTTTGGTGTTCTACTCCTAGCGCCTAGCGTTAGAAGAACTCGTCTGTCCCATACATCTGTGAAGACCCGAAGATAACAATTGCTTCTGATAGAACAAGCTGTACAGCCACAGCCACAGAAACATACATCGTAACCAACATGATGACGAAGAATCAAAAAACAGACATCATAATCGCTTTCCTAAGCTTTGATGGCCGTCAGAGGGGAAGAAGAAAAAGCAGTAACACATCATAAATGTATTAAGAAATTAATTTATTTAAACATCGTCATAGATGTATTAAGTATTTTAAATTGACTAATTAGATAAAAGATCTTGTAAATGTCAAGAAACTAAAAACTAACCACAGGAATGAACTGTGTAAATAGACTTGTAGACTGTGTAAGTATTAAGAAAATTCATGGAACTTTTTTCAACAATAGTACTAAATAATTATTAGGATTAAAGAAATTAGAAATAAATTTAACATTCTAGACAAAATACCCTTACGTAATTTCTCTAATACTGGCCCTCTTATAAAATTATATAAACTTAGAACGGCTTGAACTTCGAACAGGCACCACATGAAGAAGGATCTAAGATCATACAACTGTGATAGAACCAGTGCTATCTGACCTGAATAAACTATTGACCTACGACATTGGCTTAGTCGACCTATATCACCAGTGTCTGGGGAAATGCTTGTCCAAGAAACATTTCTTCCTTTAGTATATCTTTAAGGATTATTTTAAGATTACCTGTCTAATTGTATTCTTGTTGTTTATGTCTCCACTAAAAGGGCCTCCACTTTACTTCGAATGCATGGCTAGCCAAGAGAGAACCACCTCTTACTGGGAGTAAAATCAGCCACTGGTTTCACTCATAAGGTACCATTGTGCTCAATGCATGTTTATATGTGCATATCTTTATCTGAGGGTCTTTGGTATATGTAATAACCTAAATAGTTGATGGCAGAACTTGCAAGTAGGCACATTAGGCTAGACTGGACACGTTGAGACCAACAAAATGTTGAACATGGAGGGAGCAAACCGACGACCTGGAGGAAGAAAATCTCTTCTCAGAATTTGACTCATATGAAGAAATAGTGCACACGAAATACAGTTGGCCTCCTTATATTTGATATTCAATAACTTTATAATCTCATATATTATCAAATTTTCTTGGAATAAGCTTCACTTACCGCTTAATATTTTACTTCTACAGGGAAACTTTTGCAGTTGTGTTTTGTTCATTTCGTTCCGAAATGGGTGTTTTGATCGAAATATGAATAAAACTAAAAAATCTAGCACTTATTATCTCATACGATAGAGGTAGGATAGTCCTTGTAAATTTGGCCAGCATATGTACGATTTGGATTATATTGCTATTGGATTCAAGTGTACTTCTAAAGTTAAGGCAATATAGAAGCCATTGCAACTGTAATATATAGGTAACACTAACTGAACTTATGGTGAGTGATTTTCACCAAAAAAACAACTCTTATAATTTCTGACTGACGAGCATGAGACTAGCTATCTTAGTTAGTTGCCTATGTAATTATCTCATTACGTACTGCTATTTTTAGAATTCTCAAATATAATTTATGTTCTTATTAGATGATAAAAACTCGTCAATTATGAGGCGCGTTTCGTTGATATTTATAGGAGATTTTATATGATTAGGGTTACATAATTATAAAATTAACCATAATTATATATGTATGTATTCCAATACACTCCCTTAAGTTGAGCTGAATATAGGCTCTCAGAAAAGAAATAGCCGAGCTTCTGCTAATGATGCAATGCATGTTCTCCTCAACTCAGTTACGAGGGGCTCTGTGCGTACTTCTACATATCCACTCAGAGAAAGGTCTTTTCGTAATGGATGACCTTCAAAACCATGATCTATTGATATACGACGTAGATCTGGATGATTGATGTGTCTTGGATATACAACTTGTCTTGAGAAACAAAAACGGAGTAGAAGACAACAGCGTTGTCATTATATATGCAGCCTGATCCTTGGTAGAAATGAATCAAACTTGAAATAACTTCTTCGCATCTAAATGCTGCAGGAAATGAAAATTGACCTCAATGTTTTCTGTTCATGAATGAAAAATGGGATTAGTAATCAAGTACATAGCTCCCAAGTTGTCACACCAAATAACGGGAATTGAATATTAGTAAAACTAAGTTCTGAGTTAATTTTAACCATATATACAACCTCTGTGCTCGCATTAGCTAAAGCTCTGTATTCAGACGCAGTTGAGGAGCGTGTAATCATAAATTGCATTTTGTCTGACCAAGATATGAGGTTGTTACCAAGATGTACAACAAAACAGCCCGTGCTTTACCTGTCCTCTGGGCACCCAACCTAATCAGCATTAAAAAAAAAAGAAAAAAAAACAAAGAAAGAACACTGGTTATTAGATGACTGAGATTTAGTGATTAGCAGAGCATGCAAGCTGATATTCTTTAGATAGCGAAGGAGGTGCTTGACTGCTTGCTCATGTTCTACGGTTGGATGCATAAAATGGGCAACCCTGCACAAAGTTTCTGCATATGCAGGCTTTGAGGAAGGGGCGGACCACAAGGGTCAATAGTATACAGCATTACCTTGTATTTTGCAAGAGAGTGTTTTCATGCCTTAAACCGTGACCTCAAGGTTAACCGCACCTTGGATAGTGCATATACTGGCAAATTATATTGACAGCAAAAGTTACACCCCAGCGAGTCAGAGTAACACATTGCAAAGCACCAACTATGCCTCTTTACGTGGTCGGTTCCGTTAAAGCTTTGCCACAATGTTTTCATAACTTTGCGTTGTAGACATAGGAGTAGCAAGAGATTCTTCATCTTGCATATTAGCTCAAGAAATTAGTTCATGGACATAGAAGCCCATTGGCTTGATGAATAACCTCGGAGGTTAGGAAGGAATGCAACCTGCCTATTTCTTATATCCCAAAATAACACTAATTCTTTGATGAATTGATGAATCACAGCTACGCTATTGCCAGTAAGAATTATGCCGTCCACGTAGACAAGTATAGTGTAACTCCTCGCCGTTTATGTATAACAGTGAGCTATCCGTCCTCCATCCGATAAAGCCAAGTTTAGTGACTTGATGAGTTACTTTGGCAAACCAAGCTCGAGGAATTTGTGTTAAACCGTATATTGACTTGTGAAGGCGATAAACGAAGTCAGGATGGAGTTCATCAACAAATCATTGTGGTTGAACCATGTACACTTCTTCGGCCAATTCATCATGTAGGAAACCATTGCTTACCTTCAGCTGTTTGAGCAAGCAGCCATTTGATGTAGCAATTATGAGGACTATTTGGATAGTGGTGGCCTTCACAGTGGGACTAAACGTCTTCTTATAGTCTACTCCTGCTATAGGCTAAACCCATTGGCAACCAACCATGCTTTATACTTATCGGTAGAGACGTCTGGATTAAATTTTAGCCGATATACCCATTTTGTTTCAACGATATTCATATATTTTTGAAGAGGAACGTAAGTCCAGGAACCAGTCTGTATCAATGCATTGATCTCATTTATCAATTGCATCGCACCGCTCCTTGCACTTGTTTGCATCGGTAAAACATGCATGTTGATTCATCTAATTTGGCCAGTATTGCAACAAATGTTGAAGGTATTGGACATTGCCAGTTAGATTAGCTGTGTGATCAGCTGATTTGGTCATGTGTTGGAGTATCATGAGATGCATTCTCGTAAGCGCG
Organism: Warburgia ugandensis; assembly: GCA_035236585.1. Classification (NCBI taxonomy): domain Eukaryota; kingdom Viridiplantae; phylum Streptophyta; class Magnoliopsida; order Canellales; family Canellaceae; genus Warburgia; species Warburgia ugandensis. The sequence goes on along the minus strand of CP141129.1, from coordinate 64,356,267 downwards.
GTATGAGTAGATGAACCTATTAGTAAATATAGCCTGGATTGATTGAAATCTGTCAAATCAACAAAAATATCTAATCTATCTGGATTACTAACAGCAACATTGTTTGTCATATTAATTGGATCATTAGATGATGGCAGAATTGGAGGAAACTTAGGAGTGGCCAAATTTAAATTTGAATTCAAGATAGAATCAGATTTGGAAGAAGAATTTGGTATAGGAGATTGAGAGTTGGCTGAGTTGGAGGGAATTAAGGAGATCAGATTGGAGGCAGATGCATTATGATTATTTAGTTAGATATATTTAAGGAAATAGATGAATGAGGAAGCAGATTTGGAGGAGCATTTTGAAGCATAGTTTTCGAAGTTGAACTCAAATTAGATGGATTGTAATTTAAACTCAAATTCAGATTTGGAGATGAATGAAAAGGAGATAAAATGAGGAGCATAATTAAGAACCATCCCTGAAGCAGGGCTGACTGCAACATAGTGACCTGCTAGCTGTTTCGAATTCGAAATTATGTGAATTGTAAAGTATAATAAATGGGAAAGATTAACAGCTCAATACCTTTAGGAAATCATATGCAGGGGATTGATTGAAAATTTTGTAAAACAGATATTGCTAATTGAGATTATGAGATGGTATTCAATCAATGGGTTAAGTGGCAGTCCCAAAGCCATACAGGCATATCTAGAGCGGTTTCTACCAAATGTCAAATTTATCTGTCTACAAGCCCAATTTGTTCATGGGTATGATGGGAGACAATTCGGTGATGATGTTCAACAAGGGCTTGAGATTGGAGAAATTTTGATAGAACATCCGATCTTTTAATTAAAAGAAAAGTCCATAAATACTTTGTGCAATCATCAACAAAACGAGTACATATTTATGGCTATCAGAAGTTGATATATGCGCAAGTGCCTATACATTTGAATAGATCAAATCTAGCAGATTAGAACTTGAGAAGGAGATTATTCAAATGGAAGATGACATGATTTCCCAGACTGACAAGCTTCACAATCAGAAATCAAGACTTTTATTTGACCGAATGTAAGGCAATTGATGAGAATGTAAAATGTGAATAAGAGTCTTGCCATTAACATGCCCCAACCGAGCATGCCAAGGAAGACGTTCCCCAATATTTGCTTGACCATCGAGCTTTTTATTGTGCTTGAAAGAAGCATGGAGCTGGTAAAACCATTCTTTAGCTTGATATTTTGCTACAGTTCTCCCCCTGACGTGGTCCTTTATCAGAAAGTAATTAGAATGGAATTCAAAGAAACAGTTATTTTCCTTGGTAGATTGCCAAACAGAAAGGAGCTGTTTAGTAATTTCAGGAACTTCCAAAACTTTAGAAAGTTGAAATTTAGAGTTATGAGCATAAAGAGATGATGCTCCAATATGAGAAATAGCCAACCATTACCATTGCCAACCCTTAATTGATTAGATTCATTAAGGTATTTGACAGACTCAAGCTGCATAGATCAAACGTTAGGTGATGGGCTGCACCTGTGTCGGGAAGCCATTCACCAAAAGCATTTTAAGTTCAGATCTAACATGAGTGAACGCCCATTGACATTAGGCAAAGGATTTCCATTGAGCCAGTGAAGAAGCTCGGTGCATTTATCAGCCATATGCCCGTATTTGTGGCAAAATTGGCACTCTCCACAAAATTTTGGCGCATAGTTGTTAGAAGAATTATAAAACTTTCCTTTGCCTTTAGTGCTGGAAGAACTTAGAAAATTACTTTGATAATTAGAGAAAGAAGACGATGATTCCCTTTACCTTTGAAGCAATTTTCAGTGTTCGCAGATGAACTGTAGACGGTATGGAATTTTTGGCTAGACTGATTTCATGGCTAAGAAGAAAGCTCTGCAAGCTGGCAAATTTGGTGCCGGAGACCGCGTGGATAGGGCTGCTAGAATACCATTATAATCTGCACTGAGAGTCCTATATACTGTGGCAGAGTCTGAGGAATTTTTTGTTGTATTGGTTGCAGAGTATGATAAAGAGTTGGTATTGGTAGTGGTGAAGATCGGTGATGGAAAATAGAAAAAGTAGAGAAAGAAAGATCAAGCAAAGAGAGGAAACCAAAGGATAAGGAATGAAACGTTAAGCTCTAATACCATATCAAGTTGTAAAAACTTCCTCACTCGTGAGGTACGTTTCATTGGTATTTATAGGAGATTTTACGTGATTGGGGTTACATAATTGCAAAATTAACCCTGGTCATATACATACTGCATACCTATTAGAGTAGTTCTAATTTTTTGTCCTACTTGCATTTTGATAGGTTTAGAACCTCTAGAGATCATTATCCATCCGCTTTTCATATCATGATTGAAATATCTTCTTAAGATTGCTTCTATTTCATTTCTGTTTATTTGAACCTATATTATAACTATTTTCATCCAGTCTTCTATAATCCTCCAAATTTTAGTTTTATCTTTTTAAGGAATTTATTCACCTTTCTAATTGTCTGCATGAGAAGTAAAAATTCAATCTTAACAAGTTCTTGTTGATAGTTGTCTCATTTGATCTTTCTTCTTTCTATTTTTATAGCTTCATTAGTTATTGGTTTTCTTTCATATGGATACTAATTATGACATACATTTTATGGGTCTAGTAAGGACCTTTCACATTTTCAAGTTGGAATTCTATCAATCACTTTTCCTTTGAGCCTTAGAGTGATTACTTAATATTATAGCTTTCCCAAAAACATAAAAATGGTTTTCTACAAATTATTGATTCACATTGGATATTTGCAAATGTAATAATACACTGTCCCATATACAAATATACATATATTCAAATGTTCAAAAAATGTTTAATTCTTTTAGAAAATGCACTTCCTAGTTTGGCTAGTATTGAAACTACTAGTTCTTGTTTTCTTCAAGTTATTGAGTTCATATGTAATGATACTCTATATGCTTTTTTATCTACATCTTTCCTTTTTTGCGTGTCGCATTACATTCTTTTAGAAGGTAAAGTTCACTGTGATAATTCTTTTCTCAGTGATATGAAGAATTAGATATTTCTTTTCTCCCCCTTGCACAACTCTTTCTGCTATCTTATTTCTTTTCTTTTCAATTTTCTAGTTGTATAACTACTACTCAATGAGTACTAATGTTTTGGTAGTTACTTGTATCCTGAGTTACTATATGTCGGCGAATGTAGCTAGTTGTTGGTATGTGTGGTTATTTTCCTATTATGTTATATCTTTTCTCTATAAATTATCAATTAGTGTAATATCCATCTAAAAATTTTCAATTATTGTAACTAGAATATAATCAAATGCATGGTTGAATTGGAAAGGAATGGAGAAACAAAAAATAGATGGAGCATCTTTGAAGATATATTTGGAATATTAATGCATCTAATTCTTATGATATAATGGATGCACTCAAAATCTTATTTGGCCCATCCTTTCTCATATACACATCAAAGGGTTGTATAGGTAGCCTTGTACATGTTTGAATGCTATTGCTAAAACAACTTTATGTGTTGCTACTTTGTTTTATGTAGTGGATTCTATTGCTATATTATCAATGTGATTTTTGTAGTTGAGCTTCCAATAAACATAGCATTAATATTTTCACATGTAAACTTACTATAGTTATTTATGTGATGTTAAATTCTTTGTTATTTTCTCTTTACATTGGAAAAATCAACTCATTTCTTGTATTTTCTTCTATAATTTTGTTGACTAAAATGGATATAGACTATGTGGATAAGTGTAGACAACTTGAGTAGCTTTATGTTTTGTTGCTTTGTTATATGTAGTGGGTGTTATTGCTTTGCTATAAAGCTAATTTTTCCCAATCAAGCTAGCATCAACATTTTCAAACTTGCTACAGTTATTTGTATGGTGTTAAATTCAATTCATTGATAGTTTCTCTTTACTAGGAAAAAATCAACTCATTTCTTATGTTTTCTTCTATAATTCTATTAACTAAAATGGATATGAATTCTTTGGATTTGGAATTAGAAGATGATTGTCATGTTGTTGAGGGGAGTTCTATATTTGGTAATAGTAGGAAGAGGAGCCACAGCACTAGCTCTTCTATGTGGAATGAATTTGAGAGGTTTACTAATACTAGTGGGAGAGAAAAGGCCAATTATAAAGGATGTATGAAGAATATGTCATGACAGAGTCAAAGAAAGGAACTTGTAACTTTCATAAACATTTTCTTAAGTGTCTTAAATGTCCATCACATGGTATGGTGCAAATGTTGATTGACATAAAGAGAAAAGTACATGCTAAACAAATTGATCAAATAGTAGATCATGACAATCCTTTTTTATTATTTTAAAATACAATTATCCATATTCAATTGTGGAGCATGAGGGACTTGGGGATTTGCTTAGTTACCTAAACCCAAATGTCATACATATTTCTAAGAACACTATTAAGGCTAACACATTGCAATTAAACAAAATGGAGAAGGAGAAAATTAAAAGTATTCTAGAGAGAGCTAGCTTTGAGTAAGATATATTTAGCCTTGAGTGTGTGGACCTCTATAACAACACAAGGTTTACATATGTTTGACTACACTTTGTAGATGAGGAATGGTAGTTGCATGCCAAATTTCTTAACTTTTGTCATATGCCTTCTCCATATACCAATATTGCATTGTCGGATAAAGAATATTAGTTTTTGAAGGATTCGGGAATTGAGAAAAAATTATTTTTCTTTGACTTTGCATAATGCATCTACAAATGAAAATATGCAAGAATTTTTTAAAGGCTAGTTGGCTTTGTAATAGTAAGTTCTTCCATTTGAGGTGGTCTACTAATGTTTTCAACCTTAGTTAGTGGAGCTTTAAAAAACATGCCAAATAGTGTGAATTTATGTAAAATGATCAAAATATAGAACTTAAAATTTAAAAATGTGCTAAGGAAGTGGGTTTGGAGATGAATACATGATTGAAATTAGATGTTCCTATTAGATGGAATCAACATTTTTAATGCTAGAAAGTATACATGTATTCTCGCATGCATTTGAGAATTGGAGTCTAGTAGATAACAATATAAGCATTTTCCACCACATGAAGAATGGATTAGAGGATATTAGATTTGTAGGTTCTTATAGCCATTTGCTGACATCACTACTCTTATGTTAAGATCTCATTATATGATAAGAAATATGTATTTTGTTGTGTGTGAAAAGTTCAGTTATTTTACTTGAGGAAAGAGAGAACCCTGATTTGCTAATTAGTAGCATTGTTAAAAAGATGTATATAAAATTTAAGAAATATTAGGATTGTTATTAATATTGTGCTAGCTTTTGTAATAGTCCTTGATCACATTTATTAGCTGAAATTTGTTGACTATTGCAATAGAAATAGATGAGAGAATAGGCTAAAGAAAGGTAACTTATGTTGAAAACTAGCTAAAGAGACTCTATGAAGAATACGCTGTAAGTTTCCCAATCACTCTATAGTTATCCAACTTTCGACTTTAGTTGCATCCTCTAATCGTCGAGTTCCATCACTTTGAGTAAATTATAAATATGTAAGACATTATTAGTTTACAATACTAGTGGAGTTTTTACTATTATGATCACATTTTGCATATTTAGTGGAAAACTATAATTAATATCTTTCTTATGAAAATGCTTGAGAATCACAGTATGATAGCTACATATAGAAGTGGTGTCTTTAGTTAATGAGCTTAGATATGATATTATACAATATTAGACCTTGATGTGGTAGAATATAAAAAAACCAATGAACATTGGTATCCAACCTTGCCTTAATAGCATTTGACATGATGTCAATCCCTATTATTATTGTTGCCTGAAATCAACTTTTAATGTTGAAAACTACGTTCTCACTAAATACCAATGTGCTCTCTTACTCAAGAATGTAGAAGTGTTGGGGACTACTAGGAATTAATTGTATAGGTTTTCAAGCCATATGTACTTTTGGTTTCATATAGTATCATTTAAACTTGTTGCAATCTTATTGACATCATTTAGTAATTTTTGTTGCAACATTTGTTGATCTAAATCTACGAACATGAGACATTTATCAATATTTTTGCTTGTTCCTCTCCTAACTAGGTCCTACTCTAGTTGGTAATTAGAATGAAGATGAAGCTCTTGCCTCTGTTGAGATGATGTATTGCATCCAAGATCTAGGGCAATAGATCATATTCTCTTCTTGAAAATTTTGGAGCTTCAATATAATGCCTTAAGTAGTAGGCATTCTTGCTTTTAGGATGACGTAGCCTAGGATGGAAAGTTTCATGTTTACATGACAATGCCAAAAGAGCAATAGTGGAGAGGAGACAAGCATGGACCATGTTCTTAAGAAAGTTGTGAATGTAAAGAATCTAGAAATAGAGCTTTCAATGTGTAGAGGTTGCCTAGATGATCATGTTTAGAAAGGATCCTCCTGTTCAAAGATCCTTTACAAACTTAAGCAAAAAGTTGGGGTGGAAACTAAGGCACACATACTAACTTTTGTTCATGTCTAGAAACATGGTAGGCATTAAGACCATAAACAAACCATAAGGAAGATGTCGTGCCAAGACAAGTAATTGGTACAGGAGAACCATGTAATGGAAGTTGCTATGTCAATGTCTTGCTTTGACTATTGCAAGCTCAAAGGTTCACGTTAGGTGATCTACTAATACACTAGCACAAGTAGAACTTCTATAAATCTTGTTTCTTTATGAAGTCATAATTTGCTCACTAGCCCATCAAATCTTGTCATAAGTTTCCAACACTATATTGCTGTCCTTTAAAGGCTTACTTTATATGGCATGTCTCTTGCCACAATTTGGATGGATGACATTTTGTATCCTACTTGCTTTAGGCTACAATGTTGTAGTTAGTTATAAATAGGCCTTATCATTAGTTTACAATGGTGTGTTAGTGACCTACTAGGGTGTTGTTATCAATTTGATGTTGTTAGGAGAAGTTAAAAAATAAGAGTTAAGCCTTTCTATTTATAATTGCTTTAGAATCAAGTTATACTAATTACTAGGAGTTTTTCTTATTATTTATTAGGATAGCATCCTTTGCATATTCATATTGTAATTAGAAATACTAGGTTTTATATATTGGCTATTAGGTTTTATATAATCAATAAGAAAAAATGTATTTAGCTCCATTGTGAGTTAGGAGATCTAGGTCTTCTCCAACTAAACTTAAAATAAGAGTTTCAATCCCTCATTAAGAGAGAGTTTCAATGATTTTTGGGATTTCTACTTTAATCATGAATCCAATGCTCAATGAATTAATTGTTCAACAAATTGGAAACAACTCTACAATATATGAAAATATATTAATGTTTTGCTAGAAGTAAACAAATTAAAGATCATGTATTGAAAGAATTCTTAGAATCCATGAGAGTAGAAAACGATGACTGAATAGAATCACTATTAACATCAATCTTAGAGCAACTAACATAAGGGAATGTGCCTCCAATAGACTTTGAAATTTTCCATAGATATACCAAATATTCTAGTCCAAAAAATATTTAGATGTTGAATACCAATCGTTTATTGAAATATTTTTATGATCTAATGCCTCATTATCAACTATAGATCCATCTTTGGAGAAAATGTAACGATCCTAATTTTTAAATTTTATTTTAAAGGATTATAAATTAATTTTGAAAAATATAAATAAGAGAATCTTCAAATTTGGGTTCCACTAAATTCACATTTTGAAAGACATCAAATTGGACCCCAATATCTTTATATTTGGATTGTACTCGAAAAAGCAATTCGAACGACACTAATTTTGCTAAAATTGGAGTTCGAACAAATAAATGGTGATTTTTCTCGCAAAAGGGTGTTTTGATAACTTCACAAGTGGGTCCCTGTCTGCAAAATTTTGTGTCGGACAATCACGATACGTTGGAAAACTGTGTCAAAATGATACTTTTTAGTTTTGACTAAAATCATGATGTCTAGAACCAACAAAATATCATGATTAAGTGAAAATAAAATAAAATATCAAAACATTTAAAAGAGGGGCCATATTTGATACTCGCACCCCCTTTAATAAAACAAAATAATAATAAACGACAACCGTTAGGTCTATCTGCAACCCGAACCCGACAAGAAAACAAAGAAGAGGAAGAAGAGGGTGGAGGAGCATAGAGGAGAGAAGGAGAATGGGAAAGAAGGAGAGAAGGAGATGGGGAAAACCTGGCATGCCTGTGAACCCAGATCTCGCCAGCAAGAGAGACTGAACTGAGAGAGAGAGAGAGAGAGAGAGAGAGAGAGAGAGAGAGAGAGAGAGAGAGAGAGAGAGGAAGCTGTCATAGGAGGCAGGTGTGCAGGCGAGAAAGGGGCAAGGTTTTCTGGGTTTTGCCAAATTCACAGATGCCCCCAGAGAACACGACGGCTCGGATCGATGATCCATGCCGATCATCCTGGTATGCACAATGAGTTGAACTAAATCCCCAAGTTTATTAGGTGATCCGAGCTCTTCGTGGTAGTCAACCAAAGATGGGAAATCACGCACGTGAATAGTCACTGGAAATTTCAAACAAAATACACCTCCGGCGATGATTGGAGGCTTAAATTGTTGCAAAGTTAAGTTCTTTGTAAACCCTAGTTCATTTTTTTTGCTAGATTTGGATGAATCCATAGAGGGTTAGGGTTTTGGAAAGGATCTAAAACGATCCCACGTTAAAACAATAAAACTAAGGATGATTTAATCAGTGCCCCTTGGTGCTCGAAGATTGATCAGAACTCCAGTAACTCCGTTGACTTCTGATTGTCGACCTTATATAGTGGCAGATCCGACCTCTTTACATCTCTAAATTCCATTAAATCTGACCATCCACAATCAAATCTAGGATGCAATTTGTGTCAATAACATCAATTAAGGGATTGTGACAATGATCTGGGGGATGCTAGCAGTTGAATTTGTCTGTATTTAATAAACAGAGATGGTCAGGAGAGTTGATCAACCATCTGAAGTTCTGATCATCCGATCGGAGCTCAAATAGGGGTGATACGACTTCTGAAGCTTTATCCACATTAATCCAACCATTTAAATTGTAAAATCATGCTTAAAAATAGTTAAACATACACTTTTTGTGACTCGGATTGTACTAAAATGGTGATATGTGCTAGAAAACAGATCAAACATTATGGACCGTCCAATCTGTTACTGTGTAAACAATGACTAACAACATCTGATCGATAATCAAATGCTGCCATTAAGTTTTTAGTCTTTAAAAGTGATAGGATGAGTGAAAGATTTAAGATTTTGAAGTGAAATAGATCGAATGATCTAGGCCGTCTGATTTATCACTATTCAAATAAGGATCCTGTGATGTCTGATCAATAATCATATGTCATAGATAAAGTCATAACCTTGAATTAGCTTAAATATTATATAAATTGTGAAATTTGGATAAACATGCAAATTAGAAATGATGAATGCTGTTCATGGTGAATAAATCTAAATCTATTCATTAAATTTTGGTAGAATTATGAACTTAAAAGTTATATATTGAATTAGATGTTAGAAATGAAAATTCATGGACTGTAGGGTAGATCTGACGATTGTTGACCATCGGATCATCATCAGTTGCAAATGAGAAACTAATGATATTGCTTTTATATAATTTGACAAAATGTAACTGTAGGATTGGCTTGATAATTGAGAATAATATTACCATCCAATATAAATAACTTAAAAGTACATATCTGGACAATTATCCATGAAATCAGACATTGAAATAATAATTCAGATCACCGCGACTTATTGGAGTAAACTTTTAGATTTAAATTGTTTGTCAAGGGGGTTATGCCAATGGAAAAGGCAAATCTAAACCGTGGACTAATTGGTGAATGGATGATGGATCTAAGACTGACCTGATCACGTATTCCTCTATGGAATAGATGGTCAGTGAAAAATTAAACGGTTTATGAAACCTAAACCATTAGACTTTGATTAAAATAGAATTCTTATGTATTCAATTAGATATGATTCAACATTGACAAGAACTCTATAACATCAATAGAGAAGACTGACCGATAAGTCGAGTTGAGGAGGGAACATAACTGAATGGAGAATTACGCCTAAGAGATAGGTGGTTTTAACATCTATTTGCCATTGAGATTTTAACTATGTAATCAGTTTATAAAGATATGTGGATTTTAAATTATCAAATCATTTGAATTATTATGGTTTTTGTTTGAGACTTCTTTATGGAATTTATATCTCAACATGTAACGTCGTTTTAACTTTTAAAGAATATAATATTTGTGAATGGGGCATGTGAATTATATTTATGTATCTTCATAGCTATGATGCATATTTTTGTATGAAAAACAAAAATGATGGCATTCATTACTTGTAGTTTAGTACTTTTGAAAGAAATGATGATATTTGAAATGCATCAATCCCATGTTTTGAGATTGAGTTAAAGAAATGCATGATTTTGCGTGAGATCTATACATTATATCTTTGTTCAGGCTAATGAGCCTGGTGGACACTATGCTGAGAGGTGATACGGGGGTGGCCCCTCGACCTCTAACCACCAAAGGTGGTAGGTATCCATGCTCAAAGTAGCATCATTTTTCTCGACTGCTGTGGTAGGAACATCATTAGAAGTGGTCACAGCACCCTTTCAAGACGTATCCGTAGTCGCCATGGAGGCTATGGTGACTATTCTCTAGATACTAGCGAGGCATGATTCAGTGATCTGGTCATGATTATAGTGTGACATAGGATTTCTATTTTGAGACCCATGTAAATAGGCATGATGGTTTTTAGATGAGTACTCATGACCAACAGACTGATGTGTTCGCCAAAGTGCTTATGTGCACATAATGTTGTTGTCGGTTTGGGATTGCTAACGTTCGCGGTTTAACCGATCACTACTTTAATACTTTGAGGACTTTAAGATGTTTGATTTATCAAGTTAAATCGTGGGCCTTTCACATAGTTCTCAAATTACTCTTATATGTGATTTTAGGATAAGCTCTTTATTGCAATTTACTTGAAATTACTATGATTATTCAACCATTTAAAAAATGCATGTTTAAAGTCGTGCATGTTTTATATTTATACTATCTGAAATGTTTTAGCATGAAATTGTAAAACTGAGATTAAAATATGGCTATAATCATGTTTCTCATCTTCTATTTGATTATCATATTCTTTAAAAACTACATGAAAAATGGTTTGAGATGTTATTTAGGATTGAATTACAAATTTGGTAAAATAGATGTGAAACTACCTACACAAGCACAAGCTTGCTGAGACATTGTAAATTGTTTACAATGTCTTAAGTTTAAAAGATTATAACAGGGGAAAGAAAGAAGAAGACTATGCTAAAGATCTCGAGATGACTAAACAGGTATAACAAGTAGTTTTAAAATGTGGTTAATAATTTATTAAAGTAATATTTTGATTTGGTATGACTTTACTTTATGGACATGTGGATTAAAGTGATAATGGAATAGTTGTGACTGGATTGAACCTGGTTATGAATTTTCTTTTGATTTGGTTGCATTTTGGATTTTTTTAAACATAGTCTTTTGTAAATGTGATGGAATGGAGATGGAGTCTCCTTTACTCTTATAGTTATAAAATTGTGTTTATCAAGTATTTTGTAATAACATGCATTAAATGTCTGACATCCGAAAAACAAAGGAAACTCTGCTAGATTTTCAGTAGAAATGTAGTGCTCATTTCGCCGATGATCCTTTTTATAAAAGAAAAATAACACTTAGGGTTTTTAAAAGGGATCTTTTCATGAAAAATATTTTCCGCTATTTGTTCTCTAAATATTCTTGTAAACTAAGGGCTCGACATTTTAAAAAAAATTTACAAAAATGTATTATAAAAACCCAGGTCGTTACATAAGACCCCTAAAGATAAAGGTTGACAATAAAGATCTCATCATTGATAATAATTTCAAATTCACTATGTGGGATCCAGGCAAACCTTGAGGACAAGGTTCAATTTAAAGGTGTGGAATGTTAGAGACCTACCAGTGTGTATTTATCAATATATTGTTGTTAAGAGAAGTTTAAAAAAAGGAGTCTAAGTCTTCATATTTATGTTTGCAGAATAATCAAGTTATGGTAACTACTAGGAGTCTTTCTAGTTATTTATCAGAATAGTTTCTTTTGCATATTCATTTTGTAATTAGAACTAGTAGTTTTTATATTTTGGGTACAAGCCTTTTTAGAATTAATGAGCTCATGATCTAGAAAGAGTTTGAGCTCAAATCTAGTTTTCACTTGATTTAATAAGATATATGATGACTGATTTTGCTAGATGTCTAGATTTTTTTTTTATTATCAAAGTTATAGAGAGTTTGACTATGTTCTACCAGAAATTTATATAATATTATAAAAAGAGCTAATCAATAGGAATTAAGGCCATCCACTATATATAATAAAATATTATGATGAGTTGGCCTTTCTGTAAGCTCGTATTTATAGTTTATACAATTTGGCTCATTTATGAGAGATCATTTATAGGGCTGGTCCTTGTCTTATAGAACATTATAATGGCCCAAATCATTCTATTAGTAAACCTACTTATATAACCTATTAGTAAACCTACTTATAAGATCTCTAGTTTTACATTAGACGAACACATTTGAGCACACAAAGGGAGTAAAAATTATTTGGTACAACTACTTCTATGGTAGTTGTGTAAAAGAATTAACAAAAAACATAAGTTGGTACAACTTGTTGAATTTTTTAGTAATCTAAATCATTCATTTGATCACAATGTGTTGGATAACCTAAGGCCCAAAAGTCTCATATAAACATGCATCAAAAACCCTACTTTTTATGGGGCTTTTTTTCATTGTAAAATGGTTATTATGCTTATAGATTGTTTTTTCACCATCAATTTTATAACTTAAAAATCCCATAGAGGAATGTAGCCATTTAGAGAGAGAGAGAGAGAGAGAGAGAGAGAGAGAGAGAGAGAATCTTTACCATTGTCTCATATCTCAAGACTGATATGACCATTATGGTACAAGTTGCCTTTGTGTGCTTTGAGAAATCAAGATCTTTCACAATGTCAGTCATGGGCTACATGGTTTATGGACTAAAATTTTATCCATTGGATTATTATAAGCACTCTCCTCTTTAGTTGTAAAATGGATGGTAATAAATTCACCACCTATTGTTTTCACCTAAAAGCTAACTCCACACACACACACACACACACACACACACACACACACACACACAAAAAAAGAAAAAGAAAAGAGCCCTTGTTCCCTCATTCCCTTTGTTTTTTAGTTTGAGCTAAATTTGTAGTTCACTTTACATTAGAAATGATCTCCACATCTAAAAACTATTCAAAATCTGATTAAGCTAAGAAATAGTCAACTAACAAAGAGTTAAAGTAGAGTTTCAACGAAGTCCTATAGCCTCTTGCTTGAGTAACTTGAGTTAGCAAGATAATGAACTAAAATCGTACTAAACTACGTTGAGTTAGAAAGAGTTTCATAAATATACTCTTATTGGAATCATATATGTGTGTGTACGTACGTATATAAGAGTAAAAAAAAGGTCGAACTCGTAGCAGATATCCAATCCATGGTCCCCCAAACTACCAAACCTGACTATTACAGCTAACTCTTCCGTGGCCAGATTCAAAATATTTTCAAACATCTGTAGCGGCTGTTTGTTGCTGTCGCTCTCTCATCCCATGGCTCCCTCCAAGAGCGTCCGTACAATCTCTCAGGAAGCTTTCGAAAGCTTGGTGAAAGAGAACATGGAAGATCTAGGCTTGGATCCCCAAGAAGCCCTAGATGATGCAATCAAAACCCTAACTCTCCAAGGAGTCGATCTCTCCGGTCAGTCCAATTCTCCTCCTTTCCGAAACCCTAATCCTCTGTATATGTATGCTTTCTGAAGTAGAATTTCATGGTTTTACAGGCATTGTTACGTGTATTGCTGGAAATGCCAATGATAATGCCGTTATTCAATCATTAGATCGTCTGAAAAATATTTGTGCCAGTGACCCAAAGAATGTTAATGAATTGGTTGGGATACTTGATAAGCTCTATGACTTATGCACTGTTGAAGGATCGGCTAATGCTTCCATTGCAACAAAAAATAGGGGACTAGAGTTAGTTGTTTCTGTTTGTTCTGCACTTTCAACTGGGAATGAGCGGGAGAAACAGCTTGTTTCAGTGTTGAAGACGATGAGGTGTTTACTTCATGGTATCGAATATGATCTTCAATCAACGGCATTGATTATGATTGTACTTTGAGATTTTTATACTGATCTTGATGTTACTTCTCATTTTCTGCAGATCTTCAGAGTACGGAAACATTTAGGCTGAGCGGTGGACCTAGAATCGTTATGGACATTCTAAATTGTTTTAGTGAAAATGCAAGTGTATTGGATAGAGGTTTTTCGGTTGTTGCTGCAGCTGCAACTGGTAATGAAGTTGTAAAAGAATTGTTCGTGGAATTAAAAGTTGATGAGCTTTTTGTCCAAATTATGACGGGGCCAAGTAAGGGACACATTCAGGGTCTATACGATGCTCTACGCATTTTGTTAACACCTGATGATAATCGTGTTTTGGCTTCTCAAGTGAGTGCAGTGAATGTACTAGTTCAATATACTTGTTAGCATCTAGTTTATTACTTCAGTAACTCTTTTGGCAAGAACTGCCACCCTGCATTTCAATATGGTCATGCAAATTTGTCTAAGATTTCACTGATTGCATGGGGTAACTGATTCGATATGTTTGCATGATGTCCTGATTATTAGCTTCTTTTGTGGGAGTCGGTGAACGGTAATTAGACGTCTCAGCTGTATTTCTGGTTTCATGTTCTAAATATATGATAACTAGCTCATGATGGCAGCTGAATTAAATACCTATTATCTCATAGTAAATCATACCTGAAGTTCACTTTAACCAAGCTATTTTGAAGTCTTATTTAAAGGAACGTGTGTATGATGAAAACAGAGAAAATTAAGACTTACATGAGATTTAGTGAGTGGTGTCCACAGAATTTTACAGATGTCTGCAATTCTACTAGGTAAACAAACATTCAAATTATGCATAGTGCTCACTTTCTCCATTTTCCATCCTTCATCTATGCACAATTCTTTAGTCTTTGCATCTTGCTGCAAAATTTGCACTTGCTCTGCTCTGGAGCATCAAGCATACTTGTGTTATGGGTTGAGCATTTGATCTAAACTTTGCATGGTTGGGAAGATTAGCAACTGATGCAGATCAGTGTACAGTTTGGAACTTCTCTTACCAATAGATCAGTCAATAACTGACACATATACTTGCAAAGGTACTCATTCCTTGTTTATACTGCAACATCTGCCCAACTTGTAAACATATATCATATTGCTTTTAACATCTCAAAAATAAAAGAAAAGCTAAACGGGCGAATTAAAATTATATGGTGGTTTCCACATTAAGGAAGATCTTTGTATTGGGTGCTTCACATTATCTAGAGTATTTTTCTTCATAAGCTTCAATACTCTGTTAATCCATGAACCAAATAGGTAAATTCAGTAGCTAAAACAAAATATTGCATCTTGTCCAGGATCCACTAAGTTTGTTCTATGTACCAAAAGAAACTAAATCTCAAATTACTCTGTTTAGTATCATGTCATTATCATATCCTATGTCAAATTTGCAACTTATATTGATTTACCTCCTAACAAACATCACAGGAACCATGAAAGGTAACTATTTTCTGATCCTGATTGAGTTGTCACAGAAGACAGTGGTTGAGTTATGTTGAAAATGTGAAACATTTGATATTATTTGCACCAAAATTATCTGTTCTCATCATAGGGACTAATATAGGCAAGTTCAGGTCTATGGGTATGCTCGAAAATTTGCTCAAATTGGCATTGCAGAAGCTCTTGTGGATGCATTGCACGAAGGAATCAGTTCACCTAGTTTGGTTTCAGCAAGTATTGCTTTGAAAGCCATTGCTGTTAATGTAAGTTTTTCTCTATATTTCAGAAGTGAAGACAATTTGCTTTTTTTTTCTGTTTCTGTTTCTTTTGGTTGGGTGAGCTAGTATATTTGGTGAGGGGGTATGAGCCCTATATGTCGCACGTGTACATTAATATCCTCAAACCCCTCCATTCAGTAATTGATTCGTTGGATAAATGAGGATTTTCATGCTATGCTATGGTGCAGGAAGAGGTCTGCAGATTAATTGCTGAATGTGGTGGCATTGATACCCTTTTCCAGTGTATAGATGATAGCGGTGATCAAAACAACAAAGCAGTTGCAAGAGCTTGCTGCTCTTTGTTGTCTAAGGTCGGACTCTGAAGCCATAATTCATGTAGGATATTAATGTCCAATGTTGATCTTATCAGCTTTCTTTAGTTGTATGTTGCTTGTTTAAAAGGTTTTCTTTGGCGTTCTTGTTTAAAGTTGGCAGGAAGCGATGCTAACAAGAGCACTATTGTTCAGCGGGGAGGACTAGATAAACTAATCAAAGTTTCATCCAAATATTCTGATGATCCATCTGTATTGCAAGAAGTATGTACAGAAGTAACTAGCCTGACATGTAAATAAGTGGAATAGTGCAACTTAAATTATTTGATTTTCTTAATTTGTGATGACAATCTTGAATGTTCATTTAGACCAATTTTTCTGCAGATTATGTCGATTATCTGTGCCCTCTCGCTGAGGTCACCAGACAATGCAACCCGTGCTATGGAAGCAGGAGCAGGAGACTTGGCAATCCAAGCCATGCAGAAGTTTCCCGCTGCTTCTTACATGCAAAAGCAATCTTGTCTCATGATTCGTAATCTTGTGGCTAGAAGCCCGGAAAACAGGCAAGCCTGGTCCGGTTCATTTTTTATCTATTAAATGCAATCTGTCTATTACTTATTCTGCATACACCACTCTGGTGTCTTGTTTCACGTGAATGTTTCAGAAGCATTTTGCTTGCAAATGGCATTGAGAAGATCATAAGGCAGGCCAAGGAAAACCATCGAAGCTGCAAAGATGCTGCTGCTGCTGCATTGAGGGATCTTGGGCTTGATGACTATAACTCGTAGTCTTTTCTCTACACAATCTTTTCTGGTGGTGTTCGTGTTTCAGTAAGCTATTTCTAAATGATATTCTGCAGTATAAAGTGCTTGCTTGCTTGCTTGCGCAAGCAAGATGCAAGCAAGATTACTATAACTGTCTGTCTCGAAGTTCTTTAAAAATCAACATAGGATGAACGCTCTCACAAACTCACAAGATGGTGTGCATCAGCTTCTAGAATTTTGTTTGAAAAATTGTATCTGCATCCGTTGTGGGATAGGCAAGCGGAATGCAACCAGTATACATCTAAGAAAGTTGTTTCCATCAGGCAGGAGCTTGCTGGTCATTTAACCATACAATGGCCGTTTATTGCAATCATTATCTGTACACTGCCTGGGCCTCATTTCCTAGTTAGACCTCGTAAAGATATTATCTTTTTATTCCAATCTATAGTGTGGTTAATCTTGTTGAGTAGTTCTATTCAGTTAAAGAGACTATGAGAAAGATGCATAACAAGAGATATGTATGATTTTGGAAAAATACCAGTTCCCACCTATCGAGAGTTTGGTGCATTTTTACCTTTTGTAGGAACAATGCCTCGAGTTTTCATTCAGCTAGCATGTTTTTCTTGATTTACTTCATTGCTTAATCCATCATACATGTGTTAGACCTTGATGGGGGTTGGAGACTGTTAATCTTACTGGCCTCAAGAACTCTATAGAAAAGTTCAAACTAAACAGATTCTATAACCACTTAACCTAAATGAGGTCCTTTTGTTGGCATGGCACCTAAAAGGACCTCATTTTGGTTAAGTCTAGTCTGAGCACAGTCTCTGCTCATCTTTAGACCTGCCTATACAGCATTATGCTGATCGAGAAGTGTGGTGGTCCCAGTTATCTCAACCATAACCACTGGACCTTTTCCCTCTTCAAAATTTGTACTTATTTGCTTTGTGGAAAATTATTGCAGTCTCGATTCTGAGGTTGCTATGGCCATGTAACACTGATATTCCAGTCAGAATCATACAGCACCTCCAATCCCATTTTGGCCAGTGAGCAAACCCCGTAATGGAGGTGTAATTTCAGAGGGAAGACAACTTCCAAGTCCATTTTCAAATCTTTCTTGTGCATGATAGGTCAGTAGAGTTACCACCTCTGTCCTGAATCAAAGGTCTTTCAATTTAAAGAAATCAAGTGAAAGTTGAACTGCAGATCCGTTCACACAAGCTCAGCATTCACTCATGTTTTTTTATTCTAGTGCCATAGAGATGCTATTATGTTTGAGACAATCTCCGTCCACGTACATTTTAAGTTATAATGCCCACAACCCCAGTGACCGAAAATCTGTAATAGGAAGGGAATCTCGCTTTGCAAGACGAATTAAGTCTCTCAGTTAACAATGTACTTCCCCGGATCCCGCATAGGCGGGAGCTTCATGCACCGGGGCTGCCCTTTTTTAGTTAACAATGTACTTCCATCATGCTTTTGCTTAATTAGGCATATGCTTTCTGTTATGTGACTACTTTTTTGAAAGATCGTATTCCGTTTGTGTAATGTCAAGGGAGTATGTTTAAAGCATAATTAAACTCAAGTTTGACAGATAGTTCACTTTAATTCAGTGCCTAGAAGTTTAACTTGTTTCACTGGAACACTCCACTTTCAACCTAATTAACAAAGAATTGGTCCACGACTTATTTGTAACCATAAGTTACGTTAATATCTTAACCAAGCTATGCCTCTAGTTCATTTTCATTGAACTTATACACGGAAATGTTAATTTCTTAAGGTGTTTCCCGGAGTCTCCTTTGGTTTCATGTTACTTATTGCTTCCAGAGCCTCGATAATTCAGAGACTCTTGGGGCATGGCTGGCTGACATGGGGTTCAGCTGCCGAAAGATTATGACATACATCAGCGTATTGTTTGCCCCCGGGTAGAAGGCTGGTTCATCACAGTAAAGGGTTTTCTATTCTATTCATGTGTTGGAAACTGATAATATAGTCTGAATTGGTGGCTGCATAACTTACAGAAGAAACATATGATTGGACGCTTACAAAGGAAAGGCAATAGCAGAGACGTAGCATTTTTTTTATGGTTGCTGTATGCTTGATCAACCCCCAACTGAGAAAACTCACCACATCAGCACAAGCCAAAACAAGCAACGGAAGACCCGTTAACAACAAACTGAACCTAATGAGAAACACGTAGACCATTTTCATTGTCCGCATCAGTTCTTGTTATGAACAAAACTACGCTGATAAAGCTTGAATGACGGGATCACTTCTAGGGAAAGCCAGTCCGAATTCAGAATCATGCGATGAGAATGGAGGATTCCTTGGAAGAAACTGTGAGTGCAAATGCAAATCCCTATGAAAGCCATGAAGAATTGGAGACTCTGATGACAAAGCTATCCCGTACAAGGAAAAAGATCCGTAAAGCCAAAGAACACATACAATTCTGGTTTGACTCCAAGCCCCTTACTGATGAGCTCGAGAGCACCAATCGGTACAAACTAAAGCCAAAAAAACCGTGTCTCAATCACAACAACAGCCATTTCGGCACTTGAATCCCAACTCAAGATAACCAACACTTGTATAAAACAGAAAGATGAAGAAGAACTCGAGACAAGGACAAGAATCAACGAGATCAGTTGGAGAATCACCAGACACCGTTCTTCATCACCTTAAGCATTCTGAGACAGCCAACAATATGGTTGAACTCTCTCATGAAGAGTGCTATGTTCTAGGAAGAAAAGCTTGTGAGGATACAGAACTTGGTGACTGACAAGTTTCAATATCAGAGACGAAGTTTTAAGACTATTCCATGAACTAAATGCAGGGGACCAGTTTAGTAAGAGTGGTATGCAGGTTGTAAGATGATAGCCGAGGAAGACAGTAAAGGAGGCAGCAAAAGAAGAAATACGAACCGGACAGGTGCCAGGCAACAGAACCATACTCCACAACAAAGGATAAGCAGCTCAAAAAGCAATAGAAACAAGAAAATAGTCAAGAAAAAGAAACAATCCATTTTACGCAAACTAAGAAGTTTCTTTGCATGAAGCATAAGAAGATTTTTTGGTTGATAGTAATCAGTAAACCAAATTACTTCACTGTCTATAGCAAAAGTTTCTGCAAGTCTTCAGATCAAAATTGGTTCAAGCAGTTGTAAGATGTACATTTGCTCATGGGATCTGGAATTCTTCCTTCACCCAAAGAAAATACCTGCCAAAAGATGATCTATAGACAAATACCACAAGGAATAAAACTTCATTTGAATACCTATACTCTGCTCAGACAATCAAATTTCCAAGCATGGAAAAAGCTTGAACCACTCAACCATATAGACTTAAGATACTGATCTAGAAGTTTGACTAATAAATGATTTTGAAAGATTCACCTGCAAAAGCATACCATAAAGATTATCAGTCAGTAGACACAGTAGGTTCAAAAGTTCAAAAGAATCTGAAAAAATATGCATAACACCATTTACGTAGCCAGGGCTATCATTATAACCAGTGGAATAAATGTAATATCAGGAAGCATTTTTGCATTACCCAGTGGTTGGATGCTTATTTGAACATTCTGGCAAACGCCTTTTTCTCCTGTTCACGTCTATCAGAAATCTGCAGGCCATTTTGTAATTTCTTAATGTCATTCAAATTACTATACAGCCATAAAATGTTCCGTGTAAGGTGCAAAACCAACTAACCTTCTTCTTTGAAGCTGCAAGCTCTTTTTTTATTCCTCCTGAAATGGACAAATTAAAACAACAATTTAAATAGCTTAATATAAAGTTCCCTGCTTATAACAGAAGCATGTTCAAGCAAATCTAAAGTTACAAACCATCATTTGGCTCTAACTCCAAAGCCTTCTTAAAACTTTCCACTGCAGCATCTACATCGTTAAGCGCCATATATGCCTGGGCAATTAAAAGATATTAGCATCCTCAGCAATATTAAATTGCAAAGAAATTAAATAAAATCCAGCAATAAAGATATTATATGTGGGAACTCAACTAAAGAAGTTTTTCTATGTAGTTAGAGGAGCACCTAGGCACAAGTCGATAGGTATGTGCTTGGGAGAGTGCAAGGCGTAGAGGAAAAGAGGTGCGATCGCCTATCCTGGAGGCTCCTTTCAGGCACACCCCCGACTCCAGGCGCAGACTGCTTAACTGGTAACTTATAAACCTCAACAAAAAAAAATCATTTTTCATCTTCCAACCCTAATTTCAATATTCCAACCTACTGAGAAGGTGAAAACGACCATTCCTCTTCGATCTTTCACGGATCTATGGATTTACGAATCTTAGCATTTGTTTACAGTTTCTGTAAAAAACATTAAAAAAAACAGTACTGTTTTTTCAAATTTTTTGTTTTTTGTTAACTATTTTCCATAGATCTTGATGGGTTCTAATTCTATTTGTATAAAAAAAAATTCCATTTGAGTTTTATACTTCTTTGCTCTATATTTGAGTTTGTTTTTAGGTTTTTTACTGTTTTTCCAAAAAAACCAGTAACAGAAATATAAAAATGTCTTCGTTTTTTCGCATTTCTTCATTGAAACATATTTCTATCCACATATATAGCTTTCCCATGCTTGTGTCTTCATGTGTGATAAATTTTTCATCTTTTTTTTGTATTGTAGGGTTTTTTTTTTTTTTAATTTTCCGAAAATAAAAGTTACGAAAATTGGAAAAAAAAAATTGTCATTTTTTTATATTTATTAGTTAATACCTATTCTTATCCACATATATAGCTTACCCATGCTTGTGTCTTCATGTATGATGTATTTTTCATGCTTTTTTTGTATTTTAGTGTTATTTTTTTCATTTTTTCCAAAAATCAAAGTTACGAAAATTAGAAAATTTTTGTTTTTTTTATATATATTTATTAGTTAATACCTATTGCTATCCACATATATAGCTCTCCCATGCTTGTGTCTTCATGTATGATGTATTTTTCATGCTTTTTTTTGTATTTTTAGCTAATTTGAATTATTAAAAACATAATTTTGCGCCTCATGATTCAGGCGCGCCTAGGCACCTCAGGCTCCAGGTGCACCCCTTTGCGCTTCAGTGCGCCTCTAACTACACAGAAGTTTTTCCTTCCACATGACACCACTCAAATCTTAGTATTAATTTGCAAAGAAATTACATGAATGCAGCAATAAAGAAATTGTGTGTGGGCACTCAACCAAAGAAGTTTTACCTTCCCACATGACGCCACTTGAATCTTTAGTATGAAACCTCAAAGTAATCAATAAGTTAAAAATTGACCAATATAAAGCTGGAACACAGCAACAGGGACTCTGTTCACACTCATAAGTGGAAACTTAAGAACAATGGGGTAGCCTATTGAAGCAAAAATCAAGCTATGAAATTCTTGCGTCAAAATGTGTCCCAGATAGCCTTTGTAAGTGGGATGTTATCCTTGTATATTCTATTGAATTTGGATACACTAATACACAACTAGATAACGAGTATAAAATAACATTGAATTAACTTATATGTTCCATATTTAAATATGAATGTCATCATGCATTATGTACCACTAGACCACTTATCTCACCCAGCCCAAGCAGCATAGCAAATGAAGCATATAAGATCAAGAACTGTCATGTCATAAGGAGTTATGTAACTTGCAGGATATTATGGCAGCATTGTCCAGAGCTGTCATCTCATGAGGCATCAATGTTTCCAACTCAACCACAACTTTTTAACACTATTCATACATTGTCTCAAAGAAAAGGCCGTGGGAGAAGAAAAAGGAGAAGCTGGTTTACAGTGCAGGGCATAAAACAAAGAGCAAAATAAGGTTTAACCCTTTTAACCGGTCAGGGACAGTTTGAGAAACTTATGGCATCTCAAGCATATTCTACAGTAATGCAAAGAATACTTCAATTGTGGTTGTTAAGCTCTCATCAGTTTTAGGTTCACTTTATTTTTCCTTTGCATAGGTTGTCCCATTTCGAGTTTCTCTAAAGGGACTACATGAGATCTGAAGAAAGACCATACATCTAAGTCATTCCAGTTATAAGTTGGTTATTCATTCTTCATAAGTTGATCCTCCAAGAATCACTGCTGATCCAGAGGAAGACAAAGATAATTGTACAGCTTCAAGCCACAAAAAGAGCACGGACATCCAAATTTTCTTGGGAACTAAATGAACCAAATAAACCCTATTGGCTCATCATAAAACTATATAAATGGTGGGTTTTCTGTTGTTACATGGATAGGAAAGAATCTATTTGAAATCCTAGAAATGCTGGTCTATAAGTTCCATATGATTCTTGACTAAAAGGGATCAAATGATAATGATTCTTTTTAGATCATACTGAAAAGGTTCGTCAAGTGGAACTTAATGTTCAAAGCAGCTAGTGAGATGTGGGAAATAAAAAATGATACAGAAAAAGTTGCAGCAGCTGTAGGAGGAACTTGTGAACCTTTTGCTACCGTTTAAATCTTTTCTCACCACTTCTATCCACGTTCTTTTGGGCCTTGCCCTTGCCCGTTTAGAACCTTCTACTTACATTGCCTCATTCCTTCTAACTAGTGTCGTTTTCGGATTTGTTAAGAGTCCATTATTGTGTAAATTACCCTCATTTAGCATCACTTTTGATATTTTTAATATATTATGTAGAAATTTATATGAAAAATATATCATTTGAAATTTTTATAATCTCACCGTAATTTGATTTTCAAGGTTCGATGATGATCCGAGGTAAGTATACATAAAATTGAATGTTCTATAATACTAATTAGGTTATTTTCTTTATTTTGTAAGTGGTACATCAAGATCTATGCGGTTAGATCAAGCAGATCAACATCCTAGATCTCCGATTAAGCTTAGATTAAAATGGATGGCTTAGATAAATCCAAATTATCTAGATCAAAAACAAGAAGCAAGAACTCTAGTTCAATTCTCGAATCATCAAGTCCAAACCGTGAGCACAAGATAATTGAGAATGCTACGGGATTTTAAGTTTATTAATGGAAGGTGAAAAGGACGAAGAGAGAGGAAATAGTTTCCTAATAGGAAACTAAGTTAAAATTAAGAAATTCAGTTGATTCAGAATTCTTTAGAGAAAAGGGAAAAAAAAATGGAGAAGAAAAATACTAAAAATTGAATTCAAATCGACTTCCCATCATCTATAAATACCAAATCAAAGATGAAGTAAAAAGAGCTTAAAAATTTGGAGAAAAGCGGAGGCTGAAGAGGATGAACAATGCACGTGCAGGCTGGTGAAGAAAAGAAGACCCAACTGTTTGATTTTCAAGTTTCATTCCAAATCTTGTAACTGAATTGATTAAAGTTAGCTCTTTGCTACTGTCCACATGAACAATAACATTGAGTTACTAAAAGTTTTGCATCTTTAGTTTGATTTATTTGATGAGTT
Organism: Warburgia ugandensis; assembly: GCA_035236585.1. NCBI lineage: Eukaryota > Viridiplantae > Streptophyta > Magnoliopsida > Canellales > Canellaceae > Warburgia > Warburgia ugandensis. The sequence continues at coordinate 64,331,903 of CP141129.1, read as the reverse complement.
TTTGAATAATCCAATCTTTTGCTTATATTTTTATTTGAATTAGAAAGAGTTTCATATAAATTTTTTTGAAATTTAATGATCGGATTTGTTTAATTTTATGAGATAATCTTGAAAGTTACTGCCGTGCAGGTTGGTGAATAGCCTACGTTTGTGATCGAATATCTTAATTTTGTTATCTTGATTTGAAATCCAACTATACAATTGAATTTATTGATATCAAATTGTTCTAAGTACCAAGTTTCATTGAAAAATTCTATTAGAAAGTAAAGGAAATCAATGGCCAAAGTTAGTGAAATCTCCCTAGATTATGATTATTTGTGGATTGTAAACAGAGACTAGACTAATCGTGAATTATGAACAGGGATAAGATAATTGCTTAGCTAGTGTCACACGCACGCAGTAGCACATAACCATCTCAGCTATCCACTGCTTTTCTGGTAACACTCACTTGCAGACGCAATAAGAGATGTTGCTCTGGTATTTTAATTTGAAAAAAAAAATAATAATAAGAAAATCTGTGAATAAGATCTAATGTGTCACACATCAGAGGATGTTAGGGGTGATATAAAAATAAAATAATTGATCTGAGTTATTCAAATCTCAAATTCTTTCCTTAGTCCAAATCATCATAGTTTTGGAAGATTTGCATAATCCAGGCATTGAATTTTTAATCAAAAACCTAAGAGATGGATTGATGAAGATTGATCAACTTGGATGTGGCCAAAATTGAAGAATTTTGCTATGATCAAGCTATGGAAGTGGATTTTAACTGATATTTTGTTTAATTTTCTATCTTTTGAATTCAAATTTTTGAATTTTTCATTAATTCAATAGATTTGAGTTTCAATTGTTATTCAATTTCTATAATTTTTGTCAATTTGTGGCAAATTAAATTTTATTTATACTTCATTCTTTTTAAGCCGTACCCATGGGATCGACCCGTACTTGCCCAAGCTATAGTACAATAGCCCGTCCACTTGGGGAAAATAATTGCCACTATTCATATCATTTATTATAGGGCGATAAGGAAAAGCAAGGGGCACATGCATCCATACCCTTAATCAATTGGAGATGTTCTTGTTAGGGAGAATAATAACTCTTTGTTACTTGCAATAATGCATACTTGACTTACATCTAATATGCAAAATGTCAGGATAGCCTTAGCAAAGGGTAAAATTGCACGTGTGTTCCACACTGCACTAAAATACACTCTACTCAAGCTGATGTCCCCCATTGATGTGGAACATAAAACAGCTTGGGCTAGTTTGACAACACAACAGAAGCTAATCCCTATCAAATCAGAAAAGACAAACCTGGCCTTGGCGAAACAATGCTTTCACATTTCCCTCCCCTTCACGCATTGCAAAGTCAGTGTCCAATATAGCACCTTTTAAATCTCCAAGCTTCAATTTACAGGCCTACACATCCCATATCTCAAGTAGTAAGATGGAGGAAATCATCATTGAACAAAGACCAAGATCATATAAATCCAACTGATAACTAGTAGATAAAATGGTAAAGGTAGGAAAGCAAACTACAAAACTTAAAGATGTACGAGGAGCAAAGTGCATCCAGTGGTTGATAAATTCTCATCTTTCAATGAAAGAAAAGATGGCTGAGTACACTGGAATTCCAAGCCAATTAAATGCATCAAAGGAAAACATGCACCAGCATAGGAAGCCTGCAAGACTATTGCTATCTAAATCCTACTGGAAAACATGAAACAATTACTCCGCATGCATCCAGAATCAGTAAGCCAGCAAAATTATTGCCATCTAATTGCAACTGGGAAACATTAAACAATCACTACCACCCAATTAGGTTAATTCATACATGATTTGATCGTTAACTGATATAAACTCTTGCAGCAATTTATTTATATGGATAGTAATTTAGCCTTTTGTTTTCTTATAGCAGATAAAGGATATTCAATGTGTTGTTTTGACTTCCAAATAGTGCATAGAGCAGTTTTTTAATTATGGATAGTCTACTGACCTTTGTTTAATCAAAACCACCATAGCTGAAAATTATTAAATTCCAGATGCAAATATTTGTTAGCAGAGAACTTACAGAACTATTTGTAAATATCTGAGACTTTGTCTTCCTCAAGTAAGTGCTCTTCTCTGCACAAACATAGACAGCACAAGTCAGGCAAGCCTGCACCTAAATATCATGAGTAGTCAGCAGTAATTATCTGGTCAACACAAGGCCTACAAGATTCACCTTCATCAATCTCTTCTTTCTCCCAGCAAACATCCAAGTAGCGCAAAGCCTTCCGGTACTTCCTAAGAGCCATCTTATAGTCCTGCTTCTGTAACAGCAGAAGTTCAGAAAACTTAAGTCGAACAATGCAAATGAAAGCAAACGGGTATGCAGTTAAGAATGTTATTTTGTTGCTAGAAATGGTTAGAACAATGTAATAGTTGGCTGAATCATTAAATATGACAAAGTATCCAAACAACTGCCACATAAAGTAGAGGCTAATGAATTTAAAGTACTCACCTTGTAGTGCTGATTTCCAAAAGATTTGGCTGACTCTACAGCATCAATCCACCAAGAAATCTCTGCAGGTTTCTCATCAAGATCAGGAATCCAATCAGGGTACATATCACCATCTTTGAAGAAATTGGCAATGCCATCATTCCCACCTTCAGGAATCTCTCCACAGTCCACAATTACAACATCAGCAATAGGATAATCACCCTCACCAGTGTGAGCATGCTCAATGGCTCGAACCACCCCCATGCCTTTGATCACTTTCCCAAATACAACATGTTTCCCATCTAGATGGGATGTCCGAGTCGTAGTAATAAAGAACTGAGATCCATTGGTGTCAGGGCCTGAATTAGCCATCGATAGCATTCCTTTCCTTTCATGTTTCAATTCAAAATTCTCATCCTCAAATTTCAAACCGTAGATTGATTCTCCCCCTGTGCCATTCTTAGCAGATATGTCTCCTCCTTGTATCATAAAACCTCTGATAACACGATGAAAAATGCATCCCTGTAATGGATTTACAGTGACCATCAGCAAAATTAAGAGTTAGAGGATGACGACTATTTTTTTCTAGAACTAAACAGATAATATAAGTGGAATCGATTGCAACAATGAAATGCCCCTCCATCCTTAGTAAGACCTACAAAGTTTTCATCATGTCTCTGTTCCAGGACGTTCAAGCTAGAACAGAGAAGCAGAAGGTGACTTTTCGAAGGTGAAAACAGCTGTGGATAGGATATGAGGAAATGTAGAATAGGGCTCAAAGATCTTTGAAGATTTATCATCACTCCTTAAGATAGCAAATTCACGCAGGATTACTTGAAATAGTGATTTCCTTGCACCTTGTATTGTGAACAAGAGGCATACTAGCTTGCATATGTTAAGGAGCTAACGCAACAGAGGATTGGTTGATTGCATTAATACAAACACACCAGTGGGAGAAGGATTACAGAGACACCAAATACAAAAGAATATGGCCCGGGTTGATTTTTATGGATAAGCTTGATGTGTGCATATTTTTGCAGATATATCTCCACTCTTGGCATTTGAGCATTTGATAATGCAGCTAAAGCAGGGACCCAGTAGTGAATGTCAAGATCCCAGAAAGACTCAGAAATGTCAAACGACGCAAAATTTAAACAGTATATTAGGTTTGATAGGTACAAGGAGAGTAACAAATTAGACTTATTGTTCTTTTTGCTTTTTGCTTTTTCTTCTTTTTTAATGTCTACAGAGGATAAATTCCTGGTAGTGCTCTTTATCAGAAGGTTTAAGCTGGCAGAAGATGACATCCAAATTGAAACCACGAGTTAAAAACAGAGAGATACTTAAATAAATGTATGTGTATACATATATACATACATGTGTACATATATAGAAATGAATTTATAGCTATATAAAATATAAGTGTGCTGCCTGCAGTGTGCACATATAGTCGTGTTTATATTTCTCTACTTATTTACTGATCTGATGTTACAAAGTGTATCTTTAGAAAATTATAGATGTCTCTTTTAGTTCGACATACTCAGTCTGACATCAAAAGCTCTACAGGTGATTCAATTGCATAGATAACTATAGATATGATACACAAAAAAGGGCAGATTATAAACTGTTATTTACTCCATTTTCTGTTGGAAGCTCAACAACACGATCACAACCTACTGACTAAATATTGAGTGGTGTAAGAACACTGCTTAAAATATCAGCTGAGATGATACATATCAGCCAATAAATATTGGGTTTGGGATTCAATACAATAAAGCATAGTTATCAAAAGCGAGAAACAAAAAAAATGGATATAGGGATGGAAACAAAGACAAAGACAGTATCCTTGGAAAGTTTGTGAAAGGTCTTAGTTTTAATATAAAGATTAGCATGTGGAGCCAAATGAGAGGGACTAAGCAATTCAGGTTTTAATAATTTTTCAAAATCCCTGTAACCATCATGCAAAATTAGCTATAATTTCATAAATAACACATACACTACATTTCAACATCAACAGATCTTCGCACATCAACTGCAAACGGCAGATAAATTTTCTACAATACTCATTCATTGTATGGTCAATCAAATGAACGCTTTGGATCACTGAAATAGTGGGCCCAATTGTATTAGCCCACTAATATTTTCATAGAAATTATTTGTGCATTAGTTTAGTAAGTTACTTGCAAATTGCCTATGTGATGTCCAAGAATGCTAGTTTTGAATGGAAATAGTACCAATCATAATAAATATCTTCAGAATGCAACTGGCATTAGATTTTGAATTAAGGCGAAGTAACTGAATATAGACCACAAAAGCATGTGTGCAACATAGTAAACGTGTGAAATTACATGAGCAATGAATTACGACTAGAATGATTGGGAGGAGAGAGATACCATGTGGCTTGAATAAGAAAGGGTGTCCAAGCCACCGTTTAAGGCCCATTCATTCCAGTATAAAATAGCGCATCGCACAAATAATTAAAGAAAAGGTTTCTTCTATAATTGAGAAGCAAAGAAGAAAAATGCCAAAGAGAAGCAAGGGTAACAAACACCTTCTCGGGCCCAAGCCATCCCATAGGTGCTGATCTTGTCTTGAGTAGATCTTCCTAGACCTTTGATATTAAAACACATTTATGTTTTTGCTAGGAAAACATGAACCACGTATTTTCATTGAACTATAACTTGCTGATAAAATACCTAATCTAGCATAGGACCAAAGCCATGTGGCTTTGCTGTTGATGATCTAAAAGTTATAGGTATGGATCCTATCATGGATCCAAATGCAGACTTCCACATGCAGGCCTGGAGAGTGCCTCTCCCCCCTAGATGGAAAAAGTGTCTTATTTGGTAATCGGACTCATAAATCAATGGAGAATTATGTGAGTTGAGACCTAAACTTAACATAAGCGAGGCAGAAAAGACTGATAGTTAGACTAATAAAGGAAAGAGTTAGAGGTATGACAATAGGTGCACAAATTTAATGCAGTTAAGGTGGAGAAGATAGGAAAAGTAAAGTCGTCATCGTCATCAGCAATTCAGCATCAAGGCCTTATCCCAATTACAAGTAGCCCATACAAATCTTGTTCTTCCATTCCCCTCTATCAAGATAGGAAGAATAAAGTAAGAAAAAACAAAAAGACAAAAACAAAACAAAATTATTTTAAAAATCCAAAAAAGGAGAAAAATGATAATTGGCAAAACTGCCAAGTTTCAAGATATTAGAGAGTGAGGTGCTTAAACCCTTTTGCTTTAGTATATAATAGATGAGTAAGATAGCTAACTTTCCTTACTAATATAAGAGACTTCTTTTTTGACTCAAATCCAAGGAAACTCCCATATCTTTGTCTTCGTGGTATTTTCCCATTACAACAATGATATTCAAAGTTGTACAAACTGTGTCTCCCTTAGTTACACCAATCTAGGCTATCTTTTTTCTAGATCTAAGCCATCCATCTTGTTTGCCCCACTTATTTAGGATACATGTAAAAAGTCATATCAATTGGATGATTATAAGCACTTCTGCTTTCAGTTTTAACAATCAGTGACCCTGATTTTCAACCCTATGAAAACATACACTAAGGTCATCTTATCAGCTTATTTGTTTAAGAGAATCAGAGGGAGACCAAACAAGATGAATGGATAAGATCTTCCAAAGATCACACCTATGTCATGCAAAAAGGAACTCCTCCAAGGGAGATGCATTTTGTCTGTCTCTAAAAATCATTGCTCTTTCCATCAGTATACACATGAAATGGTTATATGAGGAATGTAACCAATGTTAAAAGATCAAAAAGGGAATGAACACACATATATAGCATTTTAGCTGATTTATCACATTTTCTTGTGACAAGTGCAAGCCTAACCATGGTGTGATTTTCCAAACTTGTTGAGGAATCAGTTTTGGCATATTCGAAACTGTTGTTTCCAGATCTTAAATATACCTTATTCTGACTATTGCTCATATGCGCTTTGTGAAACTCATTTCTAAAAGAAGAAAAGAGTTCTGTTCCAGTTTCTAGGATGGTAGTTTGGCAACCAGTAAGGCTAAACCACATTTCCTGGTAACTATTTCATAAAGAACTCTTATACTAGTAATATTTGCACTCGTATAGCATCAGCCTGACTATGTGATCACATCAGCCATATCGGCACACAGCACCTATCAAGATATGATATAATATCATCCTGATACTAAGTTCATGCAACTTCTAGGTCACGTAAAAGCACAAATTAAATGCCCTTACAACAAATTTACCAATCATTATTATGACATTTCAGCTTATTTCTGGTGATTATACATTGTTTGAATTTTGAAATGATATTTATCAATGCTTGTATAGAAACACTATTTGAAATGTAATGACCAGGCCAAAAGCAAATCAACAATTTTCAGAGACTTTCTCCATTTATCAATATCATCATCATCAAGATTTTATCCCGATTAGGAGTCTGCCACATGAATCTTTTTCCTCCATCCCCCTATATTAAGTATCATGACTTCATTTAGTCTCAAAGTTTTTAAATCTTTTATCACCACTTCTATCCACATTATTTTGGGCCTTCCCCTTGCCCTTTTAGAAACTTCAACTTGCATTACCTTACTCCTAACCAGTGCCGTTTTCAGTCTCCACAAGATATGTCCAAACCATCTAAGTGTAATCTCCCTCATCTTGTTACCTATTGGTGCTACTCCTAAGTTTTCTCTAATGTTTTCATTCCTAATTCTATCTTTTCTAGTCTTGCCACTCGTCCATCTCAACATCCTCATTTCGACTACATTCATCCCATGCAAATGATGATCCTTAACTTCCCAACACTCTAATCCATAGAGCAGGGCCGGCCTTATAGCCATCCTATAAAAATTTTCTTTCAGTTTGAGTGTTTCTCCATTTATATAAATGCAATTAATTTAATCCATTTTCACATGGACTAGTTTTAGGTCAAGGGAAACAATTAACGTGCACTGCATGGTACAAATTCCCTGCATAGTACAAATAAGAACACTTCGGCCTTAGTGTGCCTTGTACTTGAATTGATTAATCATGCTGTATCCTTAATTGTTCCCAAGCTTCTGAACTTCTAACTTACCAATAGATAGAAGACCAGACAAAATTAACAAGCTAGCTAACACACCAAAAGCATAACAAAATGTATTGTTAAATGCTAAACAATATATGTCAAAATAATTTAAAATAGGAGTAAATGGGAACGTGTGGCAGAAACAACTTGTATCCTCAGAATCTATCTCTGGTCCATGTTAGGAGAAACACAAAAAATCCTGGCAATAGGCCCAATTAGCCGTACCTGGCCAATATGCCCAGTATTTCTCAATATGGCTAGTAAGTTAACCACTAACTCTTGGTGGGGATAAGATACAGCAAATTGGTAGATTCTCCCTTGCTTGCTTTAACTAACCATATGGCCCATAGAAAATATGCCTGAAAATCAATTACACGGGGAATAAATTTCATCATGATAAAAGGAAGCTTGCAATTCTCCCTTCAATTTAAGATAAAACTTGTAATGTCTCTTATTGCCTACCTACACCTCCACCTTACCCACATTGACACTAGCTGCAGGAAAGAAGTTTGTTGAGGGCTCCTCCATCACAATCAACTGCTCTATCTCCATGCATTCAGATGAATAGCCTCAGTTAGCCTCTGTAATCGAGGAGCCATCCCTCACTCTCTGAGAAAGAAGCACATTTCTCACATACAAATACGCCATAGATTCCACCTCTATTGCCTATCTGTGCCTATTGCCTGCCCACGTTGACCCTAGCCTCCTGCAGGAGATAGCTGATGCAGTCATGGTATCGCACTCCCCTAGGCTGTCTCCATCATAATCAACTTTTCTCTCTTCCATGAATTCCCTAACCCCATGTGAAAAACTTCCCTCTTTCCGCTGATTCCAAATCCATTACCAATCTATGTACCCATGCGTTGTCCATGTCAACCCCAGCTGCATGGAGGAGGTATTTCACACTATCAGGTTACCCCTTATGACTACTCCATCACAATCAACTTTCTCGCTCTCTGCATTTTCTACATCTACAAGACTCAGTAGCAAGGTTCATCTGTTTTATCTCAGAATCCATATTGACACAAGTCACATGGAGGAGGTTGTCACTGCTGTCAAGGTTACTCCCTTCGGCCTCCCTCACCGCAATCAACATTTCTTTTTTCATGCATTCTCTACCTCCAAATGACTAAACTAGTCAAAATCTGTTGGGGGATATGTCGACATCAACATCATCAAAATTATTCAACTCTCTCGACCATGAATTTTAAAAAATAAAGAGAGAGAAAAGATACATGAGGGCAAAAAAAGCCCAGAAGGAAAAAACATCAAGCAAATCAACACTGACACTGAAGCCAAGGCAATGACTCCCTAATAGAGTACCAACGCCTTCAGACATCCTTGGTAGTGATGTTAACCGCCCACTGATCAGAGTGAAATGGTCCCATTAAACTGACAGTTTTCCCTAGAGTCTTGTAGGAAAGAAATTTAGCTCGTCTAAGATGAAAAAAACTATGACCATTAAGAACTTGGGAGAGCTACCAGACCAAAAAAGTAAGCAAAGCCTCCAGTATCTGATCTACCAAACCTCCAAGTCCAGTAAGGCACAATCAAAATTGACAAAGTCATTGAACAAATCAAGCCAACAACATAACCCATTCATCCTTCAATAAAATGAGCCAAATCAACTAAAATAGTCGCACAGTAACGCCACATTTAATACCATGATCAATGTAACACAATTTAGACTATAGCTCTCTGCATAGGATGCCTGCCAAGTATAAGTGCAATTAGTTCAGGTTAAAATACATAGATATTAGTGATGTGGTAAGTGTCCTATATCTCTGAACCATGATCCTCCAAATGCATACATCGTTCATGGTTAAAAAGATAAAGTTCAGTAGCTATAAATCCATTACAAGAGGGAATTAGGTCAACAAAGAGGCAAATTTGTCATACCAACAAGCAATCAATACCCAAAAGGTCATGAAAATTACCAGTCCAACTTATAAATAAGGAGCAGATACAAGCCATAATAGATCAATCACTTCTAAAAATGTTTTAATTGATTGTTACAACACACAAATCCCACTGACCTGTAAACTCACAAGAAAATCAAGAATGTAAATAAAACCAGGGTCATATATACCAAAATACTGCATTCAACATGTCATATCACCATTGCATTTTAATTGCAGTTTTTGGTATAAACCACACTCGGAAAATCTTCATATCAATTCCTTTAGCTGCATAAACAATTTCTTTCCAATCCATGCTACAAATTTCTTATGCATATTGACTACATCTACAAGTGTGATTTTTGTCTATTTGCATTGGTTACTGAGATTGGCATACATGATGTTGTTCCAAACTCTCCAAATAAAAAGAGAAAATCTCTCTTTCCTACCCAAATCCCATAAAGTTAGCTATAACAACAACAACATCAAAATCCCCAAAATAGAAACAAACAATTCTAGCCCAAATGACAGCAGTGACCCTGCTTTCCCACAAACTATATATTCTTATCAGCATCAACCGTTGATATTTCAAATAGCAGAGGGCATTCAGGTATTTTCACTAAACATGCAGCAAAAGCACGATTAATCATCACATAAAACCTAACAGTATCAAATCAAGAAAGAACAGAGAAACCCACTCCTTGAAACCCCTTTTCTCAATCAAAATCGGATTTTGAACACGACGCATTTCAAAAAGCCGCCTCTATTTTAAAGAGAGAGAAACAGAGAGAAGAAGAAACCTTGTAATGAAGAGGAACTCCTGTATTTGGGCCGATTCCTTTCTCTCCAGTGCAAAGAGCCCTGAAATTCTCCGCAGTTTTGGGAACAACATCCTTGTAGAGTTCTATGATTATTCGTCCTTCGAGTTCCCCTCCTATACTGATATCTAGAAAACAGCGCGGATTCACCATCGTTGTCTCTCTCTCTCTCTCTGAAGCACTTGTTCAGTTCATGAACGACACTGAATGCCAGAAGACAGGAGAACAAAAGAAGACAAAAACCCTAATCCCGCTCCGCTTCTCCTTGAACACCCAGGCGACTCCTTCGCCGGCTGTCTCTCTCTCTCTCGAACTCTCTCGTTTTTTCTCCCTCTTGCAGTGCAAGGGAAGGCAATATTCAAATTATTGGGCGGCGGGGGTCAATGACAAGTGATGGCTAAGATACGCCGTATGGGAGTATCGTTTCAGCCGGTACCATAGTTGTAAGTCAATAAATGGCTAATGTCATGTGGGTAGCTACTGATGATGTCTTTTTACCGGATCGACATTTATGATCTTGGGATAGATAACGTGGTGTTAGTCAATCTTGATTTTACCAGAGCTAGGCTAATTTGAGGTGAGTTTGACCAATTTTTTCATCATCAGGCTAGATCACTATGGTTACAAATTGAGACTTTTAAGGGCATGTTTAGTGGTAATCTTGCTTTTAGGTGATCAAGCCTTCTAGTAGTAGAATTCTAGGGAATGGGTTAGTTAATCAGGGAAAGGTTCAAATGACCAAACTACCCTAGTATTAAGTTAGTGGAGTTAGAGAAGCGTGTGGGAGGAGGCATCTTTACATCTTTCTTTTCTTTTTTTGATGCACAGGATCACATGTTTGGTGGTTTAAAGTTTATGGTTGATCCGACGACTCAATTTTTGCTTAGGATTTGGTCGGGATTTTTATTTCTGTTTTTTATTATTATGTGATGAAGAAAGTTGGCTACCCTTTTTTGCTCGATTTGTCGGTAGGATGTTAAAGCTTACTTTTTATTTTTTTAGATGATTCTAGGGTATTGATTCGAGGAATGAAGCATAATTATTCAAGGAGATCATACCAAATAAATACAAACATTACAGTAATAAAAATATTTCTAAGAAAAGTATAAAACATAAAAATACACCAACATAATTGGTTAAAAATAGAATGGGGCAGCTTGGTGCACAAAACTCTTGCATATGCAGGTTCGAGGAAGGGGCAGACCACAAATGGTCTATAATACACAGCCTTATTTTGTATTTTTTGCAAAAGGCTATTTCCACACCTTGAATCGGTGACAAGTTTAAAAGAGGAGAAAGCCTGTGTTTGAAAATTCTCTCATTCCAAAAGATTGACGGTTGAAAAGAGCATGTACATCTAACTCTAAATTGGTGATGTGAAGTTTATGGATTTATATTTTTCAATAATTGTGCAGAAGGGGCAAGGCACCCCAGTGTACGAAGCTCCTGCCTATGCAGGGTCCGGGGAAGGGGTGGACCACAAGGGCCTATAATAGGCAGCCTTACCTTGCATTTTGTAAGAGGCTGATTCTACACCTTAAACCCATGACCTTAAGGTCACATGACGACAACTTTTACCGTTGCGCCAAGGCTCCCCTTCTTTTTTCTGTTCCCACCTTTTGTCGACAGACTATGAGAGCTCATTTATGATGATTTTCTTTCTTTTTCTTTTTTGAATGGTTCTATTTATTAATAAAAACAAGGAACATACCTGATCAAGGAGATTAAATCAAATGGATACAACCATTTTGGCAATAAAGAAAATCATGAGAAATAACTTCAATGTCTATGTAATCATCAACCATATCAGATTGATGATTCGCTCCAACTTTTGCAAGATTTTCAGCCGAAGAGTTTGTCCCTCTTTTGACGAGAGAAACTGTAACTCTGTGTCTTGAAACCCATTTTCCATAAGATAAAACTCATTGCATTCTGCCATGGGGATTCATATCCCTGCTTAAACAATTTAATGATTTTAGCGCCTTCAATGGTTAAGGGTGTATCCTTGGAAGATAACCACACAAGACGACCATCTCCTCTTATTGCATGCTTTTGGAATCCTAGGACATTGGTTAAAACAAAACTAACAAGGGTGAGTCTGCCCTTATGGTACCTTCTCGACTGGAACAACCATTCTTTACTTCTGAATACCCTTTAGAGAAGTCATTTCTTGAGCCTCAAACAATTGATTGAACAGGGCGAAGCAGAATCCTTTTGAAAGTTCTAAGCACAACTATTTATGGAAGGATGATGAGTCGAACAATAGGAACCATCACCAAGTGAAAAAGTAAAGAGGAAAGGTAGTGGAGTATTATTAGGTGGCAATAGACACAGTGGGCAGATGAGGATCAACAAGTGGTAGCGTAGAGAAATAGTGAATGATGTTTCTAATGGGAGCCAAAAGTCCATAAAAAGTGTGTGAACGAAATCATTTGCAAACAATGAGGTGAGGCAACTAGCAAGGTCCCAGCAAGCAACAATATCAATGAAAAAGACTAGAAGACTTGTATGTCTGGGAGAGAGACGTCCAAAATAATAATAATAATAACTACTACTATTATTATTAGTAGTGGTAATAGAAGTGCACTAAAAATGTTATTTTAAGATAGAACATTAACTTGAATTGCAAATTAATTGAATATATAATCATTGAGAGGGATTCATTGCAATCAAAAGTCACAACCAATTAAGCACGCCCACATTACAGATTTGCTGTTGGTATATTGCAAAGCGTCCTCCCTTCTAGCTCACCGTAGTTTTGCACGTCATACTTGAACTACTTATAAAAAGGGGCAGTCCTAGTGCACGAAGCTCCAGCTTATGCGGGGTCTGGGGAAGGGGCAGACCACAATGGCCTATAATAGGCAGTCTTACCTTATATTTTTACAAGAGGCTGTTTCCACGCCTTGAACCCGTGACCTCAAGATCATATGACAACAACTTTTACCGTCTCCCCTTCTACTTAAACTACTTAAATGTACTCTAATTAAGCTTTTCTTCTGTTTGACATAGGCCTTTACCTATTAAAGAAAAAGAAAAAGGATGGGAAGTACTGATTGGTATTGGTAAAGTTAGTGGGTTCCATCATAGATAAGCAATGAATTAAACGGAAAGTGCTCTAGTTGGAACATTGGAAGTGCTCCTTTATTCCATGTTATCCTATACGAGGTCCTTCCATTCCCAACAAGCCAACGTAATCCACTGGCGGAATTATGACCATACACATGATAGTATTACCATCTTATAATGATCGATTGAAGTATGAGCATGGTCCACTATATATGCGGGGCCAGTTGATGTGCTGGTCCATAGGTTTTGTTCGGTCTCTTGGTCTAACCATGACCACATGTGATGAATAATCCTACAATCGTGGATCGATCCTTCAATGAAAAAATCCTACTTAAAATGCCCAATCATTTACTACTTGTATGCCTTAATCTAATAAATTTAGGATCATTTATCAGATAATGGATGCATAAGTAATTGTGGCTTATGCTACTAGCCGTAAATTCAACATCCAGCTAATGCGTTTCAGTGAGGCCCGTGAGGTGTGTCTTCCTGTCGTTCATTTGAGGTGATTCAATAGTTAGCCTATGGGGTAATCCCCTACAAGAGATATTTGAACCATTGACTTGATGGACCATCAGAAAGCGACCTGGTGTTTCCAAGTCTATGCAACCTAGGTGTTAAAATATATCAAAAGGATGGTCGAACCAATGGTTCAGGATAGGCAATCAGGGCAACCGTGGGGCACGCATGGACCAAATGTATCGTGCCCGACAAAATCACGGATAAGTTGCCGTAAAATAATACTTTTAATCCTAATACTGGATTAGAGTGGGACAAATAATTTGTTATGGGGCGACAGCTAGTGTGTGGTAGTGTCATTTGAACTATAAAATACTACGGGATATAGATTATATGTTGATGTTAGGTCTTGGCCGGCCATGCAAGTCTCGACCATTCAGGACTTATGTGTTGCTGGCTGATTCCACCAGAGGTTGATTGTGGAATAAGCCAATGAAATAAGTTAAATGCTGATAATGCTATTTCACCTTTTAAGTGACCAAAGTAATAGGATGCTACTGCATATCAAATAGTTTTTTGGTAGCTTTTTGTCATTATCCTGATAATCTAATCTACCTGCTCGAAGTAGCATGATTGGACCTATTATTTAGTTGAAGTCTTGGTGCAACAGTAAAATTTGTCATCATGTGATCTTAAGGTCGCGGGTTTAAGGCGTGGAATCAGCCTCTTACAAAATACAAGATAAGGCTGCCTACTATAGGCCCTTGTGATCCGCCCCTTTCCTAGATCTCTCATAGGCGAGAGCTTCGTGCACCGAGGCTGTCCTTTTTATGGTGAATTAACCACTGCCCAAATATAGATAATTATGTTAGTGTGGTGGGTGGCCATGAATCTGACTTTATGACTGAGGATCCTAGTGTCTTGATCAACTAACTAGGCACGTTAATTTTGTTATTTACGGTCTTGGACGCATTCTTTTTCTCTTTTGGTAAACGGAGGCAGCTTATTTTAAGAACGACTGCTGCCGTGAAAAGATAAGCATCGTGCCTTAAATTCAACCTTGTATGAACCGACACAATTGGACCCACTAAGATAAAACCTTAAATGTTGTTAGCATCATGTCTCGTGGGCTCAATCAGACTTCCAAAGATGCTGCACGGAACGCAAGGGCAAAAGATGAAGTCCACGCCTTTTTTTCTTTTATGCGTGATTGTTTTTTTCTTAGATCTAACTATTCATCATGATTTTCTCACAAAAAATAGGGAACCCACTCGAATTAAGTGCATTTAGATAATTTTAACTACTCATTTATAGTCTTTGAAACAAATTTAACAGAAATGAATGGTTGTGTTTGTTACTAAAAGAAACATATGCTAGAAGCATCTAATAGGTATGAAATTTGATCTCTCTCTTATATAAGTCATCACAAACTTGATGAATTCCTTGAATTTACAAACAATGGTTTCATTACACATGATAAAAGGCCTGTGGACTTCATCACACGCCATTGAGTGTGTATGCTTGTTGGGACGTGTTAATTCTACTGGCTGCTGATACCTTTGGGGATTTTTTATACAAATAAAAAAGTATGAAAACATAACTCATGAAAAATCGAGCAAACTCACTTTAGGCTAATACAATGAAAGAGTACAATCTAAGAAAACTAATTAGACTCACTTATATTGCACTCGTAAATGATACCAAAAATCATCCTAGACCAAGATCAGATTGGCAAGGCTAATATAATATAATTTGGTGGATTATTCCATATTATATCGTATAAGAGAATTATCCAAAATAATCCAATGAACTAGACTATATAAGCTTTTGCCAATCAAGCCCTAAACATTGCCAATTTTCCATGTACAAGCAAACAATTACAAAGCAAATCCCTTGCTCACACTTAAATTTAATTTCAGACTAAAGGAAAAAGTAGCAACTTAAATTTAATTTCAAACTAAAGGTAAAAGTAGCAACTCAAACCTAGGATCAAGTGTACTTTAGGAGGGATGCTGAGTTGTCTGCTACCAACTTAACTAGACATTTGTCGGTGTGTTGTCAAATCTTTGTTGTAAATTTGATCAACCTCTTATCTTTGCTCCATCCTTTAATATGTTCTTTCCAAACTTTCTTATTTTCACTTCATTAACTAGTCAAATCCCTCTACCAATATAGGATTAAATAAGTAGTCTGGAAAGTTCCTACTGCTATAAATAAGAAAAATAAGAATGTCAAAGGAGCTCATGAGAGAAATATGGATACTTCTACCAGCAGCAAATACTCAAAATATTCATAACAATCCCTTGGTAGATGGTATTGTTTAGCAAAACATTAAAAGATTGGTTAAACAAGATGAAGCTCCGAGAGGAAGTATGTTTGGGCAAGTAGAATTTGTAATGTAATAACGAAAGTGCATGCATGTGGTGGCAAGCATTTGACAAATATGTGTGTGTAAAATCGCTTAGGATTTCATGTTCAACTTTCACTTATGCTTAACACTATGAAGTTGCCCTTGCATTGTAGAGGCTAGAATT
Organism: Warburgia ugandensis; assembly: GCA_035236585.1. Classification (NCBI taxonomy): domain Eukaryota; kingdom Viridiplantae; phylum Streptophyta; class Magnoliopsida; order Canellales; family Canellaceae; genus Warburgia; species Warburgia ugandensis. Next base: position 64,315,566 of record CP141129.1, on the reverse strand, counting down.
ATATCTTGAACCAAAAAAATTAATAATAAATAAATAAAAGTAGCGATCATTTATTTTAGTTTGAAAAATACAACTAAAAATTCATATCAGTTCTGGCCTTTATTGACTCATGCAGATCATTTTTTAGCAATCTATACAATATTATTATGGTACGCAATCGATTAACTCGTGATCCACTTGCTAAAAGATAATCCTTAAACATATGCCATATAACAAAGGCACTTGAAGATGAATGGTCAAGAACTTTGGCATTGAGATTTGAGGCTTGCTTGCAATATCCTAAGATTAAGTAGCATATGGATTTGTGATGTATGTGTGTGTGGTGTCTCTAAGAAAGAAAGTGATCCTACATGGGTTTTTCTCATGTGAAGGAGGCTTTTAGTAACAAAATTAAAATGTAACTCTCATGTAAAACTAGCATCAAACCCTTTTTGAAAGAATTGTCATAGTTGAATAACACATCTATTTTTTAGTGTTTCATATTCAACCCCATTTCAGGTCTTTCAGCCTTAAGATTAATTTGGTTCCACTATTGTAGAATCAAAAGGTCTTGGTTAAAATAGTTACCCTCTATATATTTTATATTTGTAATAGTTTTAATCACAGCTTTTACTTACTATCAAATTTTGTCTACATTGCACCCTTTTGCTTTTAGAGATAGCAAGATTTCTATAATACCAAATCTACCAAGCAATTCACAAACTATGTTTAGCATAAGGTCATTGGTCCTTCCTTTTATAGGGATGTGATTCTAGTAAACTTAGCTAGATCACATCACCCTTAAGACAAAGTACAAACATGATCAACTTAAAAAAATATAAAAAAAGGGTGAAAAGAAAAAATCTCCAAGTGATTAATTAGTTTGGTGGATAATGAGCCTTAGTTTAGCATTTCAATCCTAATGGAGCCAAGCCCACTTAAATAATTTCTAGGTTTGCCATCAATGTGTTATCAGAATAAAAGAGTCAACGTGGTTGGGTCTAACTATGTATAACCAAGATTATATTGCAAGAAGAAATTGGAAGAGAATATGTACTTTATATCTAATAAAGAGAAAGCGACTAACCAAAGTTATTTTGTCCTAAAAAAGTTTTTCTAGGAGATATTTCTTCTATAAAAGAAACACACCTAGTCTCTGCCTTAAAAATGCAGTGCCCCAAAACTATTCCCCATTAATGGTCCCAGTATTTCTTGTTTTAAAATATGTAATAGACAACTTAAAATTTGTTAAAAAATAAATAAATACCATGAAGATCTTAAACAATCAATAATAAAATTAATAGGCTTGATTCTATGTACATTGGACAATCAATCCAAGTATCTTTTTTCTCATGCTTGAGAAGCTACATATGTGGCCTAAAATTTTAGTGAAAAAAATTGCTCATGTACTTAGTAATACCTTAGGTCAAACACATGATCATGTTGCAATATCTTGTAGGTCCAACACATGATTATATTTCAATGTAGTTGATGATACTATACCATTTTAAATTTAAGTGAAGTAGATATTTATCTCCTATAATTTCATATTTAGATGAAATATATGTTTATATATTATAACTTTTTTATGGTGTTTAGTTGTGCAAAGCAAAATCAAGTTCATATGAGATCTAGTTTGGATGGTAGAAGATATTTTCTCCATTTCCATCATGGACATACCTTGATAAAAAATATTCTCTCAATGATCCCTATCCTCTATGATTTTGGAGTGTAAAATGAATGACTTAGAAAATTTTGTAGTGGAGTCCAAAGAGCTACTATAGGTTAATGTATAAGACCTTTGAATATGCACTATGCCATAGAGATCATTTAGAAGTAATGGAAATTTTGATTAGGAAGGAAACACATCAGAAAATTTGTAAAAGATTTTAAATTTGATGGGCAAGGACTCTTATGCAGGCGATATAGAGCTTCATTTAACTTGATAGTCAAGAATCATTTAACTTATTTTAAACATTTCTCATGATAAATTCTACTTCATCAATGTCTAAAAATGTACAATTCAAAAGTTCAAGAGCTGACTTGATTTATCATAATAATAAAAAAAAAAAAACTCCTTTATTAAAAACTACTGTAGATGTAAACATGTACAATGTAACAGAGATTAATAAGAAATAATTAAGAGTCTAGAAATATTATGGGTAAAAGAAATAGGAAAAAAAATTCAATTTTACAAGCATAAGTTCTAACTTGTCAAGATCAAATATTTCTCGAGGGGTAGAAATTAGCAAATCTTAATTTCTAAGTGCTTATTGCATCCTATCCAATTCTTTAAATTTCATTTTTAAAAAAGATACAAAATCTCATTACAACCTCACTTATACTTTTCACTCACAATAAATTTGAATTTAAATAAAAAAAATCAACACAACATTTTTGGAAGATAGATATCAAAATATCGTACAATCTCAAATTAAGAATAGTAATTACAATTGATTATATGTTTAAAATTTAAAGTAAAAAATAATGAGAAAGAAAGAAAGGAAGGAGAAAGTGATGCACGTCACTCTCCCATGAAAAGGCACATTAGATGACTAAAAAAAAAAAACTAATAGCTAGCAAATAAGAAAGAGAAAGCATTTATTAATATAAATCTCTTAAGGAAAAAAAGAAATAAAAATGATGTTATGAGAAACAATGGAGTCCACATATAGCAATTGATGTGAATGTGTTTGCTTTAATAACATTTATTAGTAAAAATGCTAAAATTAACAAGAAAAGAAAAAGAAGAAGTGACATGAGCATCCTCCACGAAAAGGCACGTCTTTGGCTGCAATTTGCAATATCGACATAATAAAATTTGCTTACATGGGTTGTGAGCACAAGTTAGTACACACATACATCTACAGGCAATTAAAAATACATGTCGGCTGCATAATTCGAAGAGATTTGTCATATAGAGACTTTCTAGATTGTCTATTCGCTAGCAATACTATAGAGAACTTCATCGACTAAACAACTGAATTATAGTGAATGCCTTTATATCAAACTCTTCTACTTCTTCATTTGTCATACACAACTTGCTATATTAACATAGCACGGACTCATATTTGCTATAACCCAAAGTTGTGCTTCTCATTGAATCTCACTACTTGAATTTCTCATTTAAATCTTCAAAATATTTCATCCATCTTAAACCCCCAACCAAGGCTCTAATACCAATTTATTACGATAAATATGAAATTAGGGTTTAAAAATAAAGAGAAAAATGATGATCAAACAAGTATTATATAGGCACAAAGAAGAGAGACAAGATATATATGGTTCGACAATATGCCTACGCCATGGAGCAATGATGAAATAATCATCACTAATATCAAAGAATACCACAAAGATTACAAGAGAGAACAAAAACTCTAAGCAATCCACAACCAATGCTGTAGACACAAAGTTCTCTAACTATGGTCTTTCTCCAAAAAGGAGAACCACCAAAGCTTACAAGCTCTCTCTCTCTCTCTCTCTCTCTCTCTCTCTCTCTCTCTCTCTCTCTCTCTCTAGGTTTCCCATCTTTTTTATGTATATTATGAGGAAACCTAATGCCCAAGAAACCTAAAACTACAGGTCCTAGAGAAAAAACAAGTTTTCATTTAAGAATCTCATCCTATTAGGAAACATGTATATAACACTCTTATACTTAGTCATACAAAAATATCTTGGCTAGAATGATTGAATATTCAAAGTGGTTTAGAGATTGGCCTTGATATTCTAAGTTTCAAAAAGATCTCTTGGAATGGTGGAAGTAGAGGAACTTAATGAAATGTGTTAATAAAGAGATCAATATCTCTTGGAAGCCACCTTCACTTGACTTTTTTCAACCATCTCTTGGAAGCCACCACTAAGGAAACCAGGGGACATTGTACCAAAAGTCATTAGAGAAGATCAAGGCAAATTCATTGCTGGCTATGGAATCTTTTTTGGGATATCAGATAGGCAACGGGCTGATTGGTGGTCATTACTATTTGCTTTTTATATGGCTTTTAAGTTGGGTAGTACTCATGTACAGGTCAGGGGATACTCATGACTATTGGCTGAGTAACGGTAAAAACAAAAATGTAGTCACAGATGTGGAAATTTGAGAGGATTTGGGAGGCGTGTCACTAGATTCATTCAAGATTTGGTTATGTGTTTGGAGAAGTAAATAACCCTGCAAATTGTCTTACAACTGTGACCTCAAATGTGCCTCAAAGTCATGGTTGTCTATTCATCCTAAGTGCATTGTTAACCTTTTTAGTTTGATTTTCAAGGTCTAGGTTTAGTTAGAAAGTTAAATAATGATAGAGTCGTGTGTCTTGTTCTCTCTCTCTCTCTGGTAATGCTCTATGGATCATAGTATTGGGCAGTTAAGGAATAAAATATACAAAGGATGATCGTTGTCAAAATAAGAATATTGAGATGGATAAGTGGTAAGGCAAGAAATGATAGAATTAGAAATAAAAACTTTAGAGGAAACATAGGAGTAGCACCAATAAGTAATAAGATGAGGGAGGGTAAACTTAGATGATTTGGATATGTCGAAGATTCTAAACAAGGGGAAGGCCTAAAAAGAAATGGATAGAAGTGGTGAGAATATATTTAAAACTTTTGAACTAAATGATGCCATGAAATTTGATAGAGGGGGATGGAGGAATAAGATTGTTGTAAAAAAACCCAAATTAGGATAAGGCCTTGATGATGACAATTATATATGTGTGTGTGTGTAGAGAGAGAGAGAGAGAGAGAGAGAGAGAGAGAGAGAGAGAGAGAGATTATTTGTAGAGGTTGTATTGAATTATGAATTGGATAGAAAAATATTTTAAAAAAGAATAAGAATAAAGTCATGCCAAAAGGACATATCTAGCACCCAACAAATTTTGGTTTTATATTGCTAGATATGGATCGTCAAAAGTTCTTCACAAGCAATAGTTTAAGTTCAACGAAGCATAACACTACATTCGGACGTTACTGGTTCCCTTCCCTTTTGGCATGGCTTTTGCACTGGTGCGTATTCTTCACAAGCAATCGTTTAAGTTCAACGAAGCATAACACCACATACGGATGTTACTGGTTCCCTTTTGTCATGGCTTTTGCACTGGTAAATATCCAAGGTTAGGGAAGAGGTGAACGGTACATATCAATGGTACCATGAGACTCACTATAAAAAAGTGGAGTTGTACACTATTAAGGCGTTGTCTCACTCTATACACCACTCTAAAAGTCGCCTAAATTTATAATTATGATGGGCCCAAAGATAGATTTGTGGGCATGCACTCTCTTTAGCGTGAGAAGAAGTCCGCACCATTGCTTTTTCTTCCATGATGATTTTTGATATATTTAAGTTGTTCATCATAATCTTCTTATAAAAAAATTAAGAAACAGATTAAAAAATCAATGTATTTGAATAATCCTAACTACTTGTTTTGGACATTTGAAATATGTTCCTACAATTTGATCTATAACTTGTTTAACCCATTTTAAACATGATGAACAGCTAGAATTACATAATAAAGTTCTACCAAGTATTGAAATAGGGCCTGGACTTCTTCTCACCCCGAAGAACTTGTATGCCTAACGTGACTCAATCTACAAAGAGTTTTGCATTTGTTCTGTTTTCTAACTTTCTAAACCGTCTGTCAGCACAGTCCAACAAAGATACTCTTATGTTTACGGCCTACTAAGTAGAAGAACGTTTGGATCTCCAAATCCTAGGTCCCACATGTCGGTTTAACACGCAAGGGTTCGTCCACTGAACTCCAAATAGCATTTAAGAACCCACCCATAATCACAAGCAAAGAGTCGAAAGAAGTAGTAAAAATTGATAAGGACAGCCATCAGTGCATAATATAGGTTATGACTACAAAGCAGGGTTCGTATCCTGATAAGCCCTTAACTTTTTAAGTAAAAACTTTAAGTGGCCTTCCTATTTTAAATATTTTTAAGAAGCCCTCATATTTTATTTCCTAACTCTAAGCTGCCTGTGTGACCGATTATATACATATAACCTGTTACCACCATGGATTAAATAGACATTTCGTGTTCTCCACTTTCATAAGTCGTCTTCTACTCCATTTGCAGCAGAGTTCTACAGAATACAACCCTAATGGAACCCTGGCTGCTGCGCTCCATGAGCCCCCCACAGAGTCCTAAAAAGTTTAGAAATGGAGTTGGGCATTCTACTTTTGTGGGGTATTGGTGAAATTTCGAAGAAGGCTGGCCAATACTGTGCTGTTTATTCTTGATGTAGATGAGCCTGTTGAAAAAGTACCCTGCAACGTGTCTGATGATGGTTCTGCCATGCTGTCATTCGAATCACTCACTGAACCGGCTGAATGTGCAAGACAGTAGGCATTATTCTGTAAAAAGTTCTCGATTGAGCCCAAGGCACCCAGAGTTTTATTTCTCACAGAAAATCGACTATTTGAGAGACCAGATATTTTGGAACGAAAGTAAGCATCTTACTCAACCTTGACTTTTTACTTGAATTCCCCTGATGATCAGTGCAGCCTTGACATTTATGAGTATCACCATGTTAAACTCCTGAAAATTTAGCCTTATAGTGGGAATCGATGCAAACATACATTAAAAAGTGGAAAAAAGAAGAAGGAAACACTGAGCCTATACTGATTTATTATGATTCCTTTTCATCTTAATACGTAGAGACTAGGAAAAATACAAAGTTAGAACAAATGCTTCGGTAGCAAAGGTTCGATTACCGTCGAACTCTACTGCAAAGCAGGTAGAAGACCCAACAAGGAGGAGAATACGGAATGGCTATTTTATCCCCGTTGGCAGCAGGTTAGAAGTATAAAACCGGTTACATGGGCTGCTTAGAGTTTGCACGACTGCTCCTTCAAATTTTCACTGAAAAGTAATGGGATCATCAACAATACCACTGCTACAAAGTCAAAGCCCAAAACCCACTTTACTGAGAGAAACCACCGTGTTTTACAGCGAAAAAACACGACGCCACCATTCCATGAAAACGCCACACAGTAACATCCGGAACCGCATATTTTGGGGAGTCCGACCCGCCACCTTTCTACGTATTCCATAAAGAGGAAGGCAGGAAGGGGCTGTCGATATCAAAGTGACGGGGCAGAAAATCGAAGATGGCGAGGTTTCACCAGAAAGGACGCAGGGTGGGCCTAGCGATATCTTCTTCGGGATATCTTTAGCAGCTGGACTTTTCGCGCATCGTCATACGTGGGATGCTGTGAACGCAGTGGGGCCCACCTTGGGATTCTATAGATGAGATAAATTATGCAAAATATCGCGAGAGTTTCGGAGAGCCGATATGTCAGACCGACGTACGGAAGGATAATCTTCTCCTCGGAACTTCGGCCTTGTGTTCTATCGATATTTTGAGACGTGTGACTGTGGGAAGTTGTCTGTGGAAATGCTTTTCCGTGAATGGCATCTTGATCGATTTACTACGGCTTTACAAACTCAATATTTAGAAAAAGGGTGATATTAAAAGGGATCTTTTTTCTTAATTCGCTGTTAAATACCTGTTAGGAAATCAAGTTTCCAAAACCGTAATATATAATTATCGCGACATCTGACCTAGTCATGATGTTTTGCAAATACTGACGTTCTTGTACATCTACGTCTTTGGATTTTCCTTCTTTTTTTTTTGCCATATTATTGTGGTAAATACACCTCCAAAGATCACGTTATTGTGTAACTATTTTTCTTTAATTTTTGCCTCTTTTTTATTAAATTAGTTTAACTATCCATGAGTCAGTAAAATTTGCCACTTCTATTCATGTTCTTTTGGACCTTTTTAATATCTTTTAAGAACCTTCGATTTGGACCATCTCACTCTTTTTATCTGCTATCATTTTTAGTCTTTGCTAGATATAGTGAAACTATTAATTCTCTAATGTTTTCGTTTCTAATTTTAGCTTTTCTTCATCTCAACTTTTACATTTCGACGAGACTAATCATATGTACATGTTGTTCATTAGTTGCCCAACACTCTGATTCATAGAGCATGACCGCCCTTATAGCCATCCTATAGAATTTTTCTTTTAGTTTGAGTGGTATTTGACGATCAAACAAAACTCCAAGGGCGCATCTTCATTTGCTCCAACCTGCTTGGATTTTCTGGGTAACCTTTCTCCCAGTCTCTCTACTCTCATCAATTATCTATTCCAAGAATCGGAATTACTCTTTTAAAGGGACTTCTTTGTTATCAATCTTTACTGGTGCTTCATTCCTGCTCCTTTCCTTGCTAAAATTGCATTATATATGCTCCTGTCTTAGTTTGACTAATTTTAAATTCTTTATATTCTAATGCATCTCTCTAAAACTCTAGCGTTGTATTTATGGTTTCTCTTATCTTATCAATCAAAACTATGTCATTTATAAATAACATGCACCATAGAATCTCCTTATGCAGATATTTTGTTAACTCATCCATAATCAACATAAAAAGGTACGAGCTCAATGCCAGTCCTTAGTGCAATTCTATAGTGATACAAAATCACCAGTCTCTTCGTTAGTGGACTTAATGTTTGTTACCCTCCCTCATACATATCCTTAATTATACTTATATACCACCGTAAAATCCATTTCTCGCCTAATGCCTAACATATTAACTCTTTGAGTACCATATTATAAGCTTTTTTTCTAAGACAATAAAGACCATGTGGAGGGTCCTTCCTCATCTCCATCTCCTTTATTCTCATAAATTGGTACAATGGAGCTCTTCCTCTATTTATCCAGTATTTTCTTTGATTTACAATCTTATTAAACAACTTTTTCGGCCAAACTACTCCCATATACTTTCAAACCTTTATTGGTATACCATCGGGCCCCAGGGTCTTTTCTAATTTTATCTGTTTCAAGGCCTCTTTCACTTTAGGTATTCTAATCTTACGATCATATATATAATGTCTAATGTTATTTGGGTTTATGCTACTTTCAATCGCTATATTCTTAGGGTAATTGTCATTTAGTAATTTTTGAAAGTAACTTTCCCTGCTTTGTTTCATCACATCATCTTTGATTAGTACCCTTTAGTCATCACTTATAATATAATTAATGTGGTCTAAATCCTTAATCTTCTATTCTCTTAATTTTGCAAGTTTATTCTTCTTTGTGACCTTCTTTAAACTAGAATTGACCATAGAGACCTCTCCTTGAAAGTAAGTGACATCATTGAGGATAACAACCCATGGGATTTGAACAAAGTCTACATGTATATACCTAGTGAAATTAAAGATCTCATTAATGGCATTACCATTTAAGTCATGTCCAATTTGGCTGACTTTAGATCTTAATTTATTATATAGATCATCATATGCCGTGAGTTTAGCTTTGCTACTCTCTTAGCAACCTCTTTAACATTCTTATATTGCTCAAAATTTTTAATATTTTTAATCACATTTCTTTCTCTTTAATAATTTTTTGCAATTTTTCACTATATCATCAAGTTTTCTTTATTAGTTTTCTTTTACATTTACGTACTCTAAGACTTCTTTTACCACTTTCTTAATGGACTCGACCATATTAGTCAACATAGTGTTAACTTTTGTTTCATAGTTTCATTTTCTTTCCATCATCAACTTCTTTGTAAATGATGCTATATTGTCTCTTTTTAAGTTCCACCACTTAGTTTTTGGACACCTACTAAATTCATTTCCTTCCTTCCATATTTTAATGTAGATGACCATTAACCTATGTTATAATATTAGGCTCTCTCCAAGTATCACCTCACAATCCTTACATATTGATCTTTCGATATTCTTAAGTAGAAAAAAGGTCAATTTGGATTTTAATATTGTTAACTCTTAAAGGTTAGTAAGTATTCATCCCTTTAGTTAAAGTATGTGTTTGCTATATCTAGGTTATATGAAAAGCAAAATTGAGGATAACTTCTCATATCTCATTTCTTTCTCTAATACCACACCCTCATGTACCCTATCATTGACGACCCGGGTTTTCATATGCATTTTTTAATGCAAAACCAATTACTAATGCAGGGTCGATCCCTATTTGAAAACACTTTTATAAAAGCAAAGCAATGCAGCAGAAAAATCTTTTATTTTGAATTCATTTTGAAAACCCCGAGTGTTATTTGCTTTCAAGACGAACAAAGTAATTTTTAAAATTAAGACAATCATATATGTATCTTAGATCTATCCAATCATAGCTCACAACCCAACTATAATAATTACATATACATGTCCAAAGGGTAAATCATATACTTACGTTCATACTTGTCTTACTCTTCATTCACTTGATCATAGCACTAACATTTCCTGATGCTTCTTCTAATCTTGTTGGAACTAATTTGTAAAAATAAAATATTTGAATAAGTATTCCTTATACTCAATGGGTGTTCTGATACTACTATTTTGAAAACATGGCATGCAACATGCATGGTTTCAAGAGAGGCTTTCCATGTAAAGATCATGCAATTTCTTTGTATAAACATGCGTATTTATGCATAAATCATATGCTCATTTACACACTTTCAACCATGGAATCTTTTATCGAAATCCAGTAATCAACAATATAAAAATTATAAAAATCAAAAAGTAGTAATCAATCAATCCATGTATTAAGATCTCGGTGAACACATCAAGCCGACTAATCAAAGTCAATGATTCATAAAATAATAATAATTATGAAATTCTTAAAATAGTAATCAGTCGAAACAGTTGATAGCATCACTATAGATATCATGCACATGGGTCTCTCATCAAACACATCAAGCCGATGGTTCGACGAACACATCAAGCCTATGGTTCGACAAACACATCAAGCCTACTGGTCACGAATACTCGTCTTCGACCATTTCAATGCAATATGTATATCGATATCAAAACCGAAATCATAGGGTCAACTATGCTCACGACCATAACCTATTCTAAAATTGTGTCTCCGGTATCTAGAGACCAGTCCACCATAGCTTCTATGGAAACTATGGATATGTCCTCGAAAAGGGTGCTATGAACACCTCCAGTGGTCGTCCCTGGTTTACCATAGTAGCCGAGGAAGGGATAATGCCGCTTTGGGCAGTGATACCTACCACCTTTAGTGGTTAGAGGCCAGGAGGCCAACCCTGTATATAAACAATTTCTCAGCATAGTGCCCACCAAGCTCATTAGCCCGAAAAAGATTTATACATATAATCCAAATCTCAATTATCTTAAATCATGCAATTAGTTTCAAAACATGCAAGCAATGCATACACAAAATCTGTTCAATACAAGCAATCACATTTAAAACCATAAATCATAAAGACAATTCCGCATGCTCTTTATAAGAATATCATATCTCAAAAAGCATACTAAACATGATAATAGAGTCAAATAAATCAATTAGATTTTGGAATGCATTTGAAAACTTAGTAATATCATACTACCTACCTCGATGTCTCTTGAATCACATTTTTCTTCAATCGAATCTTGAATCACCTTTGTGAAGTCCTGGATATTATTTGATAATAAGAATTCAAGTATCATTTTTCATTCTCTATAGATCATTAATTAGATTTACAAATTAACGGCTAGATCTATCTTTTAGGTTATAGATTATTGATTAATACATTTCTAAGCTAGATCTCACTTATAAATCTAAGATTTAATGGTTAGATTGCCTTCAATAACTTTTATGTCATCAAGATCTTGTAATTGAACGGTTAGATTGCCTATCCCAATGCTTAGATCGGGTTTATACTTAATTTGAATAGTCAGATCTACAATTCAAAGATTGATGTATGTAATTTAGGGTTGATCTAGGCATATTGATCTCCTAATATATCCAATGGATCAATCTACGAGATTTGATCATCTTTGATCTTGTAGATTTATGAGATTTTTATGATTTTTAGGCTATGGTCACATTAAATAGTCCTTTGATCCTAAAATTTATTGTATAATTAGGTCTGTGTCATTAAGACGAACACAACAAACTTTTTGGATAGTCAATCGGAGTTATATAGCTCTCAAAATCTCAATTTTTGTGTTTCAAGTCTGTTTAACGGTCTAGATTCAAATTCTGAATCCAATACGGAAAAAAAAAAAAGAAAGAAAGAAAGAAAGGAAAAGGTCACCAATGCAACTGGCCGTCGCCAGAGAAGACGATCGGCGCAGTTGTTGTAGGTGACAATTTTTAAGGTTTGTAGATCAGGCTCTTTCCTTCACTCCTGTTAAGTTTGGAGTCATTCCGTGTTCATTTGATGTCGGAAAACAAGAATTTTATGTCGAAGGTTCACCGAAATTTGAAATTTCAACCTGATCAATGGTGAAACTAACTTCGACTTAGAAAATTTTAGAGGGCTTTTGATCCTTTCTTCACAAGGAATCCAGTGGTGGTGTCTAATCTTCAATTCGTCTCCATTTAGACAATGAATGTGTTCACTATCACAGGAAAAAATGGAGAAAGTGGTGGTAGAGGGAGAGAAGAAGAAAAACGATAGAAGAAAGGGGAGAAGATGGGTTTTTATAGCTAGTGATGGTGGTGGTGCGCCATCTTTGCAGTGGCGCCGTCCTTGTGGCGGTGCCACCATTTCTCTTGGTGCCACAAAGGTTGATCAGAGAAAGGGGGTCGGTGCAAACGTGGGTGACGCGTCAGCGACAAAGGAGGTGTTGTTATCAAAACAACCCCTGCGTTTTTTGACTCTTGTCCTTTTTGAATTTAAATTATTAAAATGCCCTTAATCTTTAAACATCCATAACTTTGTCATTTGATCTCCGTTTCAACCGTTCTTTATGTCGTTGGATTTCATTTTTTTAGTAAAATCTAATTACAGAGATAATTTTACCAAATTTGATCTCTATAAAATCTCACTTTCAATATTCAAATAGAACTTATAAATTCAAGTTATTACATATGATATCCCTCATTTCCTTTCCCCATATGACCATTAAACTCTACTCTTATAAATATCCCCTCTATGTTGGAAATTTCTTCCATGACTCTCTCCATATCTTCACTTATTGTTTCCATCTTTTAACCTTACTTGGGTGTGTATGCACTTATAACATTAATGATCTTTTCTCTTAGAACAAGTTTTATTGTATGATTCTATCACTAGTTTTTTTAAATGTCTACTACTCCATCCTTTAATTCTTTATCTATCATTATCCTTATGTCATTTCTATTACTGTCCTTTCTTATGTACGAAAGTTATACCTATTGATTTCTTTAGTTTTAGTCCTTTTCACTTAGTTTCTTAGATACAAGAGATGTTGACTGTTTTATGTTTTATCGTATCTAATAACTCCAAACTATTACATGTCTAATGTGCCTATATTCCATATGGTGATACAAATTGTATTCTCCTTGCTTAGCTTACCTCCTCGTGCACTTTCTAAATGGTGTAGGAACCCATGCATAGTTTTCGCTATATTTGGGTTCTAATGCTGTACATCGCTTCTAAGGGAATGTTCTAGTAGCCCTTACTAATTTTTCACTACATCAGAGATTGATGCAATGTATTGCTTCCAAGAGAATGTCCTAGCAGTCCTTGTCCATTTTCTACTAGATTTGGGATCCAATGCAACATGTCACTTATGGGCAACACCCTACGTTAAGGGATGTCAAATATCGATTTATGCTTGGAGTTTGTGAAGGGTTTTACTTGTTATCTAGTACCTGATGGCTGATGCAAAACCCTCCTCCTTTATTTAGGCTTGGGAGACAAATTGTGTTACTCTCTCTCTCTCTCTCTCTCTTCTATACATGGAAATGGATGTCGTGTAAATTTTAGTGATGAAATAATAAAATTTGGTACAAATTTATGTTTGAATAAAAATATACATAAATGACCTTGTCTTTTAATTAAAGAAAAATAAAATTAGAGGAATTTTTGGTATGCATAGTTATATAGTGCAGAGTTGGGTCGTTGCATTCTTTTCTTACCATCCCATGATTGTCATGGCTCCAAACCATGTCACATTATTTTGTTTTGCACTATGTACTAGTCACAATTTTCTTGCCTTCTCCACACCCCAAATAAGTATATGTTAGGATAGCCCCTAGATTAGTCCACTTCGTTACCCCTAATTTGTGTAGCTTTTCTGCTATTATGTTGTGCTATTATAAATTACATGTTGTATTTTATAACACCACATGATATGCCAAAACAAAAATATAAATAAGCCTACTTTAATAATAAAATCATGACCTACCTTATTTTACCAAATAGCTTAATAATAATAATAATTTCTAAAATCATTTTAAGAGTGTGAATAAGTGATTGTATTTTTAACACTTGTATAATTCTACATCTGCATGAAAATTTCACCAAAAAAATAATAATTGTCTTGTAAGCCTAAGTCCTACCCAATATGTATCACCCATACAAAGCATCCCATTAGTATGACTAGTACGAAAATGTAAATTGTTTAAACATTTTTTCTTTTTTCCTTCTTAAAGAAAATAGGTGCACACCGATCTACATCGCTATGCACCAATTTTGACCAATATGGACCATTATTGACTGATAACGAGGTGGTCTATTTTCTATATAGCTTTTCTTACCTAGAACTAATACTACTCGTGTCACACACATGTCCTAAGAATAGGGTGAAAAGGTAATTAACTCATTAATGACTTGAAATCCATTTTTGATTTACAACAAATTTCCAGAAAATTTGTTTTAAATTGAAATTTTTATTAAAAATTAAAGATTAAAATTAGACTCCAAGATGTTGAATTTTGAATTATGCCCAATGAGAGCTTTCCAATGACACTAAACATGGGTGAAATAAAGACCTAGGACAAAAAATCTCCAAATTTTACAAATAATGTAAGGGGGTCCAAATTGATAATGGCACCCCATGCTTTGATTGTTCTGACATAGTGAGTTGAGAACGAGAGCCGGCATGTGGCAATTAGACTCACCACATGAACTCAACCCCCCCTCCACGAGTTAGTGACGGGAAAACAAAGCAAAAGCCACCGCCTGATGGCTTTTCCCCCTGACATTTCGCTTTCTTCCCCCATTGATCATCACTCTATCCAATAACCTCCCCTCCTGTCACCCCTTGTCCAATCAAGCTTCACCCCATCATTTCCCTCTTGTCTTCTTGTCCTTTCTTTGTAACTCACCTTGCCGACAAGGTATAGCAGATGACTTGTCGTATCACATGAGACCAACCGATGAACGATAGGCATCGGGCAAACTCAATACCAGTAGGCCATCAACTCCCCTCCTCTACCTATCAATCCTTTTCTATTTTTCCTTTTAACCTCCTCTTCTTTACTCTCTATCCATTTATGTTTTTTTTATGACCTACGACAGTGAAAAATTCATCGGATTCAGTGAGTACAGTAGAGAGAACAATGTTATATCAATGATCCAAACCGTTCATGCTGTTCTTCATGAAATTTCTATAAAAAAATCCTTTAATTTCACAAAGATCTGTCAAGGGACGAAATCAAAAATTGAGAAAAGTAGTAACTCAGGTAATTTTACAAACCTTGATAAAATATAGCCAAAAACCAAAAGTTCAGTGAAAATTTTAGAAGGAAAACTTTAGAAACTCAAATTCATGAAATGTAGAACATTTTTGTGAAAATTTTGAAAAATCTACATTGTGTACGTCACCAACGATGACTAGAATCCAGTCATCTTCTCCGGCAACATTGACTTTTTTTAGTGAGACCCTAAAAATTAAAAATTTTGGTATTTTATTATTCTTACTTGAGCTTTTCATCCGTGATAATGGATCTTCAATAAGAGATTATCTGATCATTGAAATTTTGATTGAAAAAATTGATAGTGCATAGGGAAAACCTAGATCTTTGCATCTAACTGTTAAAAACATGATCGAAAGATAGATCTATGTAATTCGTGATTCTAATTATACATTAGGATAGAAATGTGATAAAAATGGCCGATCAAATATAAGAAAATTAATACGAGGTCTAATCCAACCATCCAAAAACTCAATCGGCTACAATCGAAGATTAAGGAAAATGATCAGACCAAGGATTATGGTTAAAAATTATTGAATTGCTGAATAACTTAGAATTGAAACCTCTAGAGGTACATTCTCGATCTAAACCATTGAATAGAGACTAAAGGTGTTAATCTTAATAGATAACTACTAATTGGTGTCCTAATTGTAAATCAAGATATCAGAGGTTAGGTCAGTGACATTATGAATATAGATCTTAAAGTAATTATAGTAATTTACTTAGAATTATGAAATTCACTCAGAACTAGTGCTCTCAATTTAGGTTTTGAATACAATTTGAACGACATTAGTAATTGAATTGTAAATTACACCTCGAACACAGGTAAGAACCTTAAACCCTTCTTTATCCTTAAATTCTTGTTAATTTGTTTACTTTATAATAAAGACTGGGGATGTGTAGAACATATAGATTATCATATTGATTGTATGGATAATATGAATTGTAATTACTTGTTGAAATTATCATATGATATTCTGATGAATCATACTTAACTGTTATGATGATGTTAATTGTTATAAATTGCATCAATCCAAAGATAATAAGCCTTAAGAGCTGCCCGGTAGACTATGATGACCCCTTTCAAGATGATAAACCTTAAGGAAAAGAGTTACTTGGTTTATTGCAATAAAGGTAAAGTCACCCAAGATGGTAAATCCTGATGAATGGATTGTCAGTTATTGAGGCTCCAAAGATAGAAAACCTTGAGGGAAAGGGTTGTCTAGTTCTTTGAGATCACAATGGAGTCGCCCAACATGTCAAACTATGAAGGATGAGCTATTAGGTATTAAGTCTCCCAAGATGGTAAACCCTAAGGGAAAGGGTCACTTAGTCTTTTGGGATCACGATGAAGCCACCTAAGATGGTAAATCCTAAGGGTGAGATGTCAGACATTGATTCTCTCAAGATAGTAAACCTTGAGGGAAAGGTTGCCTAGTTAATTTCGACTACGATGGAGACACCTAAGATGATAAATCTTGAGGAAACCTGACATTGAAGCCGCCCAAGATAGTAAACCTTGAAGGAAAGGGTGCCTGGTTCCTTAGAATCCTGGTGGAACCACTTAAGATGGTAAATCTCAAGAGTCTGGTTGCTTATGTATGATATTTATAGTGGGTCACCCAAATGATAAATCTTGAGGGAAAAGATTACTTGATCAACATGATGATGTTATACTTGCTTATCATGGATGAGGCAATACTTAAATGAAATACATTGTTGTATGGTTGTATTTGACTATTATATTTATTACTTTATAGTTTGAATTGTGGAACAAGTTGTATTCCAAGTAATATGTCAATGTATGATATTTGATAATGCATGTTAATGATTTTTTTGCTTATCAAATAAATATAATTGAATGCTCTATGATTGAACATGGATGTGGAGTTGAGTTAAGCTCAACAAGAATGGTAGGATATACATGGATTTAGTTCTTTTTGCTTACTAGGCTTGCAGTTCATATTATTATTTTCTAGGTACTAGTCAAGCTTAAAAAGGGCAGGCACTTGTTGAGCATGAGTGAGGCACAACTGGTTGATGTGGTTACATTTTATTTTGTACATGTATATAAAATTCCAAATATGAGATGTATCTTCATGAGTTGGTAAACAATCTATGTATTTGACCTTATTGTTTTGTATAGTTAAATTGGTGTCATATTCATGAGAACTCAATTAGAATGCCGAGTTAGTGAATAGGAGCATAGTAAATTTTTGTAGTGAATCATGAAGAGATTGAATCTCCTATATACTTTTGATACTTATGAAATTGTTTATTAGGTGAACTGCATCGCATGCATTAAATCCGTAAGCTCAATAAAGAAAGGAGACTTTGCCAAAATTTTGGCAGAATTAAGTGTTTAAAATTTTACTATCTAAACAATGCCTTTCACAAGACAAGAAAGCTAGCTCTATCATCACTTTCCTTACGATATTAAAAAAAAGAAAAGAAAACAAGAGAGAGCCATTTAGGTTTTACATGAGCCAACTACAAAGGTTAATTACAGTAAACCGCAGCCTTAAAGATTGGGTCCTGACAACTATCATAGTAGTTGGGATGGTATTGAGATTGACAATGTGACCAAATGATACCTAAGGGCCTGTTTGGAAAAATAATTTTTTTGGAAAATTTTCACTTTCAAATAATGTTGAAAATATTTGGACAACTTAGGGCATTTTAACAAGTCTGTACCTACAGAAGGCCTTGAATTTCTTTTCTCTATAGTGTTAGATTTTTGGATGACAATAATGACACTCCTATAAGAACTCCAAATTTGAGATAAAAACTGTCCATGCTTTTAGTCTATTCTACCCATTTTCTTCCTTGAACAACTTCAATGAATGATTCTTGAAATAAAATCTTAACAACTAATTAGAAATAGACTGATAATTCAAACCATTTCTTGTCAAGATATTACCCAATATTAATGCACATGTCTCAATCCCATGTCAAGTAGATCCCATCTGTAAGATGAAGATTTTAAGAAAAAATTTAAAGGTTTAATGATGCTTAAAATATGATTCAAAGATTAAGGGGCTAGTATTAGCTTTGAGATAATATTCTCATTTATAGTTGCACTTTTAGTTGTCTATTAAGTTAAGCTAGTCACCGGCACTTAGTAGATGCAAGGTTCAAAGGATTCCTCATAAAAAATGGCATAACAATTACCCATACTTCTACCATTTTTCATTAGAATTTTTTTAACAAGGACAAGAATACCAACATTAAAAGAATAGGGCAGGGGCATGAAATCTTGATCATATTATCAAATATATAACTGCTAGCAGATCAGTAGCAAATTTTCAAGCAAATGATTCCTATTTGTAGATAAGTTTAACATAGTTATAAGGAGATGAAATTGCAAGAGACCACATGGTGGATATGAAGTTGTTAGAAGATCACTAGCGTTGACATCAGTCATTCTGGTTGGAAAGAGAATAATGAATACTTCTAAGAGATTGCATCGCCCATTGAAGCTAATCAAGGAAGAAGATTAGTGGAAGAAACCGAAAATAGGGAGCAATATATTTTTATTCCAAGTATGGAGTCTTAGGAAAATTATTGTTATTAAATAAGCTAGATTCTACTATATACTAAAGCATTATAAAATTTCACCCAATTCTCTACTATTTTGCTATGTAACACTTTTGATATTTATCTTTATCCTCCCATTTTTAAGTTTTTAAAGAATTTTCTCACTAATTCATTATTGAATATCCTCTACTAAGTGCATCTCTTTAAGAGTTATTAAGTTCTCTTCTATTTTTCTCTAAAATTTTCTATTTATTACTTTACATAGTTTGCTAAAGAATAAGACTTCTAAAATAAATTCAAACTATTTTAAAATGTCTTCCTCCCGCTCTATCTATCTATCTATGTCTCTTCTTCTTTTCTTTAGTCATTATGATAGTATTGAAATGACCTTTTATGATTAGAAGTTCTAAATATACTTATTTTATTTTGGAAGTAGTAAAACTCAATTGATTAATGCTTATTTATTTAAGAAGCAAGTCCCACTTGAATTAGTTGTTTGATTCAATAAACAAATGGACCACCCATCTATTGCATGAGTTAAATTACTAGTTTAAATAAATTAAATTAGGCACCTTGATGGGCAAACTAGTTATTATACACTAAAGTATTCAAATTTTTTTGAGACTACCGTAGAGCTTTTCTTTTATTTTTGTTTTTCCCAATAGAAGACAAAAAACCAGTTATGAAATAAAAAAAAAGTTTCCCGCATAGGTACTAAGTGTTTTGGGAGAATGATATTGTGAGATACATTTGAAAAGAGGAATATTAAACCAAAGTTCTGTCTAGGGTGCAGTTGGTTATAAAGCACACCATTTTGGATGACCTACCTATTCATTTGAGTGCTTTGCAGTTATTTTATTTTATTTTTTAAAAAATTCAATTATTTCTTGGGGAAATGACCCAAGATGTTGAGAGAAAAAATGACACAATTAAGTGAAGGATTCTTAATATCTTTGCTCCAACTTAAACTATTCCTTAAATAAAAAAAGGGTAGTCATATATGCACCGCTTATTTTTTAAGATGAGCCCCAAAATAAATGGTTAGAAATAATTATAACTTTAAATTAGATCTGCCATGATCCAAAGTTCTCATCCATTGGATTATCCTAGAAACCATTATCTCCAATTGTTAAATGGATGATAAACATTGTGCAATTTATTTTTCAACTAAATAAAAACAATAGTTAAGATCATCTAGTGGATTAGAATTTTGGAGTATGAGCCATCTATCAAAGGAAAATGTTATGAACCATCTGATCTTCAAAAATCTAGTCTTAACAAGAAGTTGTAGCAGGTCATATAACTTTTTAATGGGCTTTGGAGGAAAAGCAAGGTTACGTATATCAATACTCATAAAAACATGGAAAATTAGATGTTCTAGCATCTAAAACCTATGTTGTTGGTCATCGAATTTAGGTACAAATTTTCATTGCTAAGATTATTCAATCCACACTCTTTTGAAAATGACATATAACAAAATTGTAGCAATAAATTAAGTGGGTCCATATCGCGTTTGTGCATGGTGCATTTGCACAATCACACAAAAGGAAACAAGGGGACTACTTTCTATCGAAAGAGAGTTTTTTCTTTTTGTATTTATCAAGTGATTTTATGATACATCCTCTTGTTACATCACAGGCTAAGATTACATCTCTAAGTTACTTGTGGATACTTACTATATATATTTAATAGCTAAATATTTATAGATAATCTTTGACTACTAGGTATATATAAATACTCTTTGACTGTAGGACATATATAGATGTATAAAGAAAACACCCTTGATAAAAGGTTGGTTGGGTATAACCAAACTACAATGATCTATGGTTTCAAAGGTGTTCATATGTGACTTCAATTAGTTTTATAATATGTTTGAGTTATTAACTTAGCTTACAACATAAACTAGTTGGTGAATTACGTGACATGTTTTTCAAAGTATCCACTTAGACTCGATAAGAGCATATTACCTTTGAAGCTTCTTTGTCGAATATTAGTGTAGCGTTAACATGTTCCTTCTTTGATCATTTAGGCATAGGTAATTTTATCATAATTGGTGTCTTTTTGTGTGTATATATGAGATACATAATAGGATGGGGCATAGATATTGCACCACCTTACTCATTTGACGTTGAAAGAAAACACATGTACTGTTAGCATTGACCAATTAACATCAAGAGGACATGACGCTTAACTTTGTTGGAGTCATATCACATATTTTCTTAATTACAATAAGCTTATAAGTAGTTAAGTGTTGTAAGTGCATATTTGTAACACCCCAGATTTTTAAGACATTTTTATTTTATTTTAATAAGAGCATTTGGGATCCAATGAGAAAAACTTTATTTAACATTTTACTAAAACCTATCTTAAAAACTCCGGGTGTTAGTTTTCCTTTCTCAAAATGGCCTACATGTAAATTAAACATAAATAAAAAAAATCCGCATATAAATAACGTCAAATAAATCGGTGCCTTTATTTTAAATCAAATAAATGTCCAAAACACAATAATAATATGGCCCAGGGTCTATCCATCATAACATCTCATATAAATGTCCAGCATATGTCCAAACACCTCAATCAAATCCAAAACATAAAGTATGCAGTCCATAATTAAATCCAAATGATAATCCTGTTTTAATGACTCACATCACTGTCTAAAACTATAGGAAAAATAGTCTTCAACAGCTCTCACGGTTTCTCAACAGCTTTTCCTTTCCTGGTGTCGCGCTCGAGATCTAAGGCATTGCAAAACAAAGCAATGCCTCAGCAAGCTATCGATTGTGTAGGTACATAGACAATTAATGTAATAAATGAAAGAAATAATGAACAGCTCTGATGAAAAGTCTAACATTTATGAAAATAGTGATATCATAATGCCATGTTCAAATAAATGCCAATTTATTCCATATGCTAAAACACGCATCTCACAGAGTCAAAACATGACATAAATCAATGTAAATGAGCATACAATAATAATAAGGGCACCCTAAGGTAATGGGTCCCACCACATCGCATTAACATCCCTGATCAGGAGTACTCGTAGTCAACCTCTAAGTGTCGTCACACCTAGGCATACCATCCATAACCGTGCTCATCATACATGCACACATAATAAGAATATGGGTCATCATGCTGCAGTGGCAACCCTCCATGGGTATCAACCATCGCCGCTCTCCGTCTATACCATAACGGGAGACTTAGCGTCTGTCCCCATGGAAAGGCTCAGACCGGTAGTGTGGACTATCCATGTTACCAAACCCCTACTGAATGCCATCTACGGGCAGGTGTCTATCATATCACAACATCATCACATCACAATCTCAGAAGGTGGGTGGCCGGCCCTATCCCTTCTAGCATGATGCCCACCGGGCGAGAGCACCCTCATCAAATATAAAACACGAAAATCATATATGTATGCTAAAACTCAAGAGCACTTATAGCTCGCAACCCCCAAGGCATGCCCCTCATCCTAGGGTTAGCCTATAAAAGGACCAGTTAATAAGCCTTTATTCTTATTTCCATGTAATTCCATGCATTTTCTACATATATAATAAGAAATAAGTCTTTATCTAAGCATAACTAATTAACCTCATGCTTATAAAAGCATTTGAAATAAGTTTATTCAATAACAGAATTCAATTTGGAATACTCATAATGTACTCAAAGTCGCATGAAATTCACGATAAATGATAATTGCCATTTAAAACACAATCACACACGATGCTATGTTTAAACATAGTTTAAAAATCAAGGAAAAGCATTAATTGTCATCACCTACCTTAGTGTGAGACCACTAGCTTGCTAATAACTCCCTTTAACTGGTATATTCAAGTGCACTTGTACATGTCACATCACTATTTTAAAAAATTTCTAAATAAAAAGTGGTCATTTATAAGTTTTTAAGTTAAAACTAGGTCCGCGTCGTCAATACGGTCACAACGCATCTTTCGGATTATGATTTGAACTCTTCTAGCTCCCAAAAATCAATTTTAAGTGAAAATACTTCATAAATTAATATTTATTAATTTATAGGGTGTTTGGCAGGTGTACTGGTTTACATCAGCGGCCCTGCTTTACACCGGGTTGCACTGGTGCCCAGTGTACACTGGGTTACACCGGCACCGAATTTACACTGGGTTACACGGGCAGCCCGGTTTACATTGGCGACGTGGAAACCGGCGCCTGAGAAGACGACCGGCTTCCGATCATCTTCGGTGATCCTACAGTTGTCCAAATCACTTGGTTTTTAAGCCATTTTGTTCAAAATTTTGTCTAGTTTCCATTTCTATCATCCTTTTGCATTGATTTCTCCAAAAACCATGTTTTTTAAACGGTTTTTTCCAAGTTCCTAAAAACATCCCTAGGTACTGGTTTTTGGGTTTTCTAGAGAAATCCACCGTTGGATCACTCCCAAATTTAAAGGGTTTGCTCTTGGATCTCTTGTGCACTAGTTGGATGGTGCGATTTCCAAACGGACGAGGTTTGATCCATGAAATCATGCTCCAACAGTAGCGTGCACAAAGTTCCTAAAAAAATCCAAATTTTTTTTCCTAAATTTTAAAATGCTTTCTTAATTATTTTTCTATTTAATAAATACAGAAAAATAGAGTTTTGAGCCTTACCTTGCGCCTGGCCGTGGTTGCTCGTGTTGCCAGGGTTCCACTCGCCGAAAAACTCAAATCTTGCAGGGCTAAGGTTCTGAGTTAAAAACTCAGAGAAACGCTCAAGGTGGAGTGTTTTAGCTCTTGGGAAAGAATAGATATTGGGTTTAGAGTCCTAGGGGAAGAGAAACTCTTCCCACACGTCTCTTTCCATGTCTCTCTAGCGATTTCGCCTAACTGGTAGAGACGTGTGGAAGACAGGGGTGCCGTTATCAATTTGGACCCCTATGTAACACGTCTCTGCCAAAAGACCAAAATGCCCTTACAATTTCGACGACTCATAACTCCCTCGTTTGAGCTCCATTTTTTGCGTTCTTGGTGGCGTTGGACTCGTATCGACGAGCACTTTCTAATTTTTATGTTTTCAGGAAAAAATTCCATCCATAAATTTTTATTTTTATTTATTTAATAATTTCCTATTTTATACTAAAAATTAAGGGTATTACAATATTCTAAAGTATCACATAAACTTGATAGGTGTATGTATATGTGACCTTTGGAGCTTTTATATCCCATATTAGGTATAGCATAAATATATTCTTTCTTTTATCACTTAGGCACATGTAGCTTTATTGTAGGCTCAAGTGCATAGCAATGTCCTTTTTATATGTTTGTAGGAAATATGTAGCATCATCGAACATTGACCTTATATCCCTTTAGATGTTCAATGTTGGAGAAGAAAACACGTGTTTTCATTGACTAGTCAACATCAAGAAGGCTCAAGGCTTAACTCTGTTAGAATCATAACATGTCTTTTTCAAATGCGATAAGTTGCATATGATTAGCATTTTTGTCTAGGGCTTCAAAGTTGATGAAAAACCTATGTTTAAAACCTTTGGTCATTTTAAAGCTTCTTCAGCTAATGGAACCCATTTATTTATAACCCTTAATTTTTGGGACTCTTTGAGTTGGTAGGCCCATTTGGTAAATGATAAGTGTTCAATTTTGTATAAAAAGTACTCAATTAGTAGCCCATGTGTTACAACTTATAGTATTAAATTAGAGTTTTTAGCTAGAATTATAACACACGCATTTCTAACTTAATGATTCAAAAGTTCGATATTTTGTAGGTGAAGAAGCTAATCCATAGTAAGAATATGAATCATCATAATATTTTGAGGAGTTAATTAGGTTTTTTACTTTTCTTGTAGAAAGTGAGAAGAAAATCCAATGGCCTAATGGCCCTTCACAGATTTTTTCGCAGGTCGAGCTACATGATTAACTTGTTAGGGGGTTGTAGAGGGTGGCATGCCCCTACCCTGGAGTGTGGGGGTAGAGCCCCTGGAATAATTTGGAAGAAATAAAAAGTGATTAAAATGATCAATGCAAAAAACCCATGCATTTCCACCACCATTGCATGGAAACCATTTAAGCCACCTAAGCCATCAAAGCTATGAAAAAGGTGATGAGTCATACAAGCTAGTCAAGCCTTGAAGCTGCTTAAGCCACCAAGGAGTGAACCATCAAAGTGAGCCATCAAGCTAAGGAGGAGTGTCACATGGAGTCACACAATTAGAGCATCAATTGAAGTAACTTTCCCATGTTAAAAGTATGATTTTTAAGGGATTTTGTGAGATTAATGTAAAAGGTAAGATGATCATACAGTAAGGAACTCATAAAGAGAGAAAGACCCACATTCCTAACCCTAATTGACCCATCTTACTAGGGTTCCACATTTTTTAAGTGGAGGAGGGAGCAACCATCCAAGAGGAGGACACCCGCTTGCGTAGTTAGCTAACTCAAGTGATTTCCTAATTTGGAAACCATAAATCTAAGTCCATTCAAGCACATCAAAACCTTAGGTTTAACCTTAAAATTTCCATCCTTATGTTCTACTCACATTTTACCCATTTTTCACATTCAAACTCCACTTAATTAGGAGGGTGGAAGGCCACTTTCTCTCCACGAAAAAGGATGCCTCCGCCTTTCTAATTTAGAAATCAGTTAGCTTATGCTTATTTCTCTCTCTTATGCCATCTTTAATGACATCATTCCTACCTAAATTTTCTCCTCCTAACTTTCTCCATTTAGTACCCTAACCTTAGAGATACTTTCCTCATAGGTCCACCATTTCCTAAGTTAGGACCACACTCATCTATATATGCCCCCATAGGCTATACGAATTTTTAAAGTAGAGGTGGGTGAAACATATTGAAATCAAGCTTTCTTTTGGTGTTATTTGCTGCTGGACTTTGGGACTTCTTTGGTGTTCTTCTTCCTTTGGTTTTTTAGTTATTGGCTTGGTTAATTTCTCTCTAATTTAGTTTAGTAGTTTACTTGTTTTGATTTAGTTTCATTGCTCTAAGTTTTTCTTATTTTATTCCTTAGATTTCATGCAACTTTCTAGCCCTCAAATCCCCCTCATTTCTTGTTTCAATTCTTTAGTTTTTATATATTAGTCAATCGACATTTAAGTTAATTATTCTTTGGTAGTGATAGCCAAGAGAATAACTAGCTTAGAACTTGGAAATGCTCTCTTGAATTC
Source organism: Warburgia ugandensis (assembly GCA_035236585.1). Taxonomy (NCBI): domain Eukaryota; kingdom Viridiplantae; phylum Streptophyta; class Magnoliopsida; order Canellales; family Canellaceae; genus Warburgia; species Warburgia ugandensis. The sequence continues at coordinate 64,289,472 of CP141129.1, read as the reverse complement.
CACATTTTTCTCCTTGTTCTCCACCTTAGTTTAGGTCCCCCTTCCCTTAGCTAGTTCATCCCCTTAACCTTTTTTCTCTTAATTTCCTTTCTGGTTTTTCTTTGCAACTCATCATTCTTTAAATTGTGAGCATTATATTGCATTGTTTATATTGTTTAGATAAGATTCTATGCTTAAGAATGAGACACAATTTTTAATAATAAAACATGTATTATGTATCTAATTTTTTTTATATGTAAGTTGGATATGATTTAATAAAGTTCTATGGGAATTCTTGCTATAGAATGTTTATTTCATCAAAGCACTTGAGATTTGGCTTGTTTCCTTGCATGAAAGTTATGGTTTCAATAGCTTTCTAATGCTAAATTTGTTGAATATTCTTAAGTACCAAGGTTTGAAAATTGTTTTTCTCTTAACTGTGTACCTTCATTCCAGCCACTTAAACATTGTTTTTGCTTAAATCCTTAGATATTCATTTGGATTTTCATATTGTTTATTAGAACTCATAGTTACTTTAAATGATCAATCACTTTAGATGCATAAAATTGAGCCACTTTTTGGATCCTAGAACCATGCGCACAATCCTAGAACAATGTGCATGGTACTGTCTCTTTCATCTTTAATCTTTGGCTAATTTAGTTATTAGAACTTGTTTAGCAGTTGTTAATTTAGTTGTTTTCATGTTTTTATAGGGTTAGAAAGCTTTTTTTTATTTTTTTTAGAAAGTTTCTAATTCCAGTTTAGGAAAGTATCATTTTTTGTAGTTTTCTTTAATTTAAGTTTCTTAATTTGATTCATTCTAATTTAGCATTAGTTTCTTTTGTAAATTATGTTTTAGGTAGGTAAGTTTCCAATTCAAATTGCTTAGCTTTAGTTTTGAGAAAGTTTCTTTTAATTCTAGTTTCTAATTCCATGCATGTATCCTTCTTAGTTGTTTTAAATTTCTAGTTTAAAGCTACACTAGCAGAGTACTTAAGTTTTGAGACTCTTTCAGTTATTGGGCCTATGTGGCCAGTTATGTGAACTCTTCAAGCTATAAGGCTCATTTCGTGACAGTCCTCAATTTTTTAGACTCTTCAAGCTATGAGAATCTATCTTGTTCTAGAAGTATTAGGAATCTGTGGTCATAGGATCTTTAACTAGATTTGAGAGGCTTTTAGACCATAGGAGTTTGACTGACTTTATACTTCTTATGTCATTAGACCCATTTGTGTTTTAGGACTTTGGTAAGATGGAAGACAAGCAAAAAAATGGGTAGATAGTTTAGATGCCATCTAGGGCCCATTTGCTTCTCTCTCTCTCTCTCTCTCTCTCTCTCTCTCTCTCTCTCTCTCTCTCTTATGTCCTGACCATCAATTAGGGCTCACTTTGTGTTGCTTTGGAGGGTAGAGATCTTGGGCATAGGTCCTACTTTATGTTTTTCTAAGAAGCATGTACCCTAGGCATGAATCAAGGTCATTTTTAGTAGCACTCAAGAAGCAAGCATCCTAGGCATGACTAAGGGCTTGCTTGATCATTTATGATAAAGCAAGTGCTCAAGACATCAATTGGAGCCCACTTATCACTTTCTTCTTTTTCTTTTTTCTAATTTCTAATTTTTTAAAGCTTAAGCACGTGGATGCTTAGTTTAGTTGGGAATGGGGCTGCTTTGCATAGTTTTTTTGTTTTTTAGTTTAAATGAATCGTTATCCTTTCGAGCATTAGATGAATTCAAACAAGTGGGTGGGCATTTTATTGTAATAAAAATACCCATTTAGGTTTTTAAATCTCTCATTCTAGTTCACCTAAGAGTTTTTACTCTTATTGACATAGAAAAGGTGTGCATTCCTTTTGGTGGGAAATGACGCCCACTTAAATACAAAAAGGGACCCATCTTGGTTATTGAAGGGACCCATTTTGAGAATTTTTTAGAAGAGCAAATCAACAAAACTTCTCAAGGCATGGTTAGTCGCAATAGAAAGTTTGCTAAAAAAAAGAATGGGTCCCACTTTTAGGGCATGGTTACCACTACTAAAAACAAGGGTGGGACCCAAAATAAGAGAGAGAGAGAGAGAGAGAGAGAGAGAGAGAGAGAGAGAGAGAGAGAGAGAGAGAGAGAGAGAGAGAGAGAGAGAGAGAGAGTAAATCACCTTCTCTTAAAACTTGAACTCTTAAGAGAATGACAATGAGGCTTCTCTCTTGAAAATGCAGAGTTTCAAAAAAGTTTCTATTTTGGGGGGAACTAGATATGGTATTTATAGGTTTGTGAGAGGCTAAATGAGTACAGAGTTACAAGAAGGTGGTTGAGTGGATATGTGGAAAGAGGCAGAGAGGCAGAGAGGGAGAGAGAAGAATATAAATGTAACAAAAAAAGAGGAAGTGAGCAAGAGGGAGAGAGTTACAAGAGAGTGGGATAGAAAGCAAGGAAAAAAGCCTAAAATAGATTCAAGTAAGCTAGAAATAAGGAGGGATGAAAGGAGGGAACTTGGTTCGACATGAGAGTCATGGGAGACTAATGAGAAGGGAAAAAAATTGTAGAAATGGGTCCCAATGGCTAAAACTTGAAAGGAGGTAAGAAGGGGGTGAAATGGATCCTACTTGAGACCTTGTATACTGAATTTTTAATAGACAACCTAATGTGGGTTCTATTTCACTTGTTTATTGTTTGGAACTTAAGTTCCTTATTGAAGAAACTTAAGTTTAAGGTTAAGCATATGGGTTGTCAGGTGACGGTCCATTCTCTTATTTTAAAACCTTTGTGAAAAACGAAGAAATGTATCCCACTTGATACCCTTGGGTACCTACTTTTATAATGGGTTGCCCAAGGTAGGACCCCTTTTAGGTTTTATGATTAAAAGTTTTGAATGATAGGGCTCCTAAGTGGGGCCTATTCATCTTCTTTTCCTAAGGCTTTTTAAGAAAAAAAATGGTGCCTAATTTTATGTGGACCCCATTTTATGCCATTTATATTTTTTCAAAAAAGGTATTAAAATAAGAAGAAGCTCCTTGGGGCTTTTTCCCTTTTTGGATCATGATATAATTGCTCCCAAGGCTACTACTTAAGTCATTTCAGGCAAGTGAGTTGTGGGAGGGGAAGAGAGTTATTGGTATAAGGGCATTCAAAGTAAATATAACATATGAGCTACTTTTATAGCTTGATTTTCTACCTCATTGATCATAGAAAGATTTTAAACTCAAAAGGCAAATGTCATTGTTAGTTTTAGGCATTATCTTGTAGACTAATTTTAAGTCTTCCTCTAGCAAGACCTACACATGATCTCATCTATTCATCTTGTTTGGCTTCCTCTATTTTGGTTACCTCCACAAATTCATGCCCGTTAGATGCTGCTAGCTATTAATTTTTGAAGCTAAAGTTTTGACAAGTGGGTTTATATATTCAACATGGTATATTTAAAATATGATCCAACAATCATGAATTCCAATGTGGAGCCAATCTTAGGCATTCTGAACAAGATGAATGAGATGGATCATTAAAAGCGAGAACTATTTAAGTGGTTCTTAAATCATACAAAGAATCAATCCTATTACATTTTCAATGAAAAAATAGATGAAGATAAGATTTTTGCAGGTCACACTATTCACTTGCAATTTCTTAGAATGAACATTAATAATATGTGTCTAAGGAGTATATATTTCTAGCCATTGATGGAGATTTTGATTCTCCTAAATTGTAACTCATGAAATAGTGGTTCTTATTGGTTCCAGTAATGATGGTTTTCAGTCTTTGATTTTTTTTATTTTAATCTTTGGTAAATATTTTATTTCCTTTTTGGTGCCACTTCTTTCCTTTAAGATCAAATAATAGCCAAGAACACATCTATTTTTGTTGAAATGTACACACATTTTGAACACAAGTAGCACTACTGGTTTTGTCCTTTTACCATCTTCTTGGTCTTCAACACTACCTTATTCTTTCTTTCTTTCTTTTTTCCAAAATTTCTCCTTATCTTCTTCTTCTTGTGTGCTCGAAACTTTCCTTTATTTTGTTCTCTCTTCTTCCCATAATCCCTATTTAGAAGTAGGTATTTCATGTAGTTATTTATAGTGGTTTGTTAAAGAACAATTTTGTGAAGATCTTACTAGCTTTTGGACATCTTATTGGCTATAGCTTATAAACTTACTTTTCATATGCAAGAACAAACCCAGGGGGATAGCTGGAGGAAGCCTTGGGGCAACTATATCAAGAGCCTCTTTTATAAATGGATTCGACCTACTAATCATAGTGGGTCCCATTCACAGTGTTTGAGTCTTACCAACATAAAGGGGTCTCTCTTTCTTAGGAGAGTCTCAAATACTAGAAAAGTTTTATAGGAGTATTTTTGGATAATAACAGCCCCACTTATGAGTGTGACAGGTCCATTTTCATATTTTCAAAGAGAATTATAACTCTCTTAAGAAGATCTTTGAAGATAAAATATGAACTTATCCAAGAACCAAACATAAATGACAATCTCTTTGGGAGAGGCCTATACATTTTAAAAACTAAAGAAAATACCATGGGACATTTTTAGATGAAAATGGTCCACAAGTAAGCAAGGTGGGACTCGTTTGAAGGGATCCCTAAAACTAAAAAAGGGCAGCTTGATGCACAAAGCTCCCTCATATGAGGAGTCTATGGAAGGGGCAAACCACAAAGGGTCTATAGTACGTAGCCATACCTTGCATTTTTACAAAGAGGCTATTTTCATGCTTCAACCTGTGACCTCTAGGTCAAACAGTGACAACTCAACCGTTGTGAGAAGGCTCCCCTTATAAGGGATACCTAAAACTGGGGCATAATAAATTTGTACACATATACATACATACACATCTATGTATGTGTGTATGTACGATCTCACTTGTTTTGAATAAAGTGAGCTACATTTCATAGAAACTTTAAAAAGACTTGTAAATATAAATCTTTTCTCAGTAGATTCTTGAATGTTTCCAACTAAAGAAAACTCCATGGGAATGGGTTATACTAAGTTGGCCTCATTCTCAAGGAACTTTCTTGCTCTATTTAGAAGAGTCCTATACAATTTTTAGCTTAAGAAAGTCCCAGAGGGAAGTTTTCTTTTTGATGAGAATGGGCCCCGCTTGTAAGTTTAATAGGTCCCATTCTAGGTTATCTAGGAGAGTCTTAAGGCTGTATGATTTTTAAGAATCCTTTTGAAGATAAACATACCTAAAAAAACTAAACATCGAGAACTTTTTATCTAAGAGAGTCTTTAGATATTATCATATAAATAAGGAAATACTCCCATTTAAGTTCATTAAAATAGTCCTAAGAGCTAATACCAAGAAGGAAACAAGCCAATATTTGGCTCCTAATACAAAATCAAAAATTTTGAACTTAGGTCAAAATTTTAAAACTAGAATGCCAAGGGTATTTTTTTGAATTTAAATACTCAAAAATTATAGTATAATAAAATATAAATAAAAACCAAAATCCAATAAGAAAACTCCATGTTAAGGTTCTCTATAAAAAGTTTGACAGTTAGTGGCATTGCCATAATTTTAGAGAAGAGTTTGATTAAAGATAGGGCACCCAAATTGGGCTGTTTTCTTCTAAAACTTTACAATATTGGTTAAAGCACTTTGTAATTTCAAAACATAATCTCAGGGCCCCTTTGAACACTCTTGCATATTCATGCACATTAAGAGCATGCATATTCACTTACATTAAGAAAATGGACATTGATGCAAATTAAGAGCATGGTCGAAGCTATATTTATTGACCATCAAAAGTATCAACGTTTATATGCCAACAAGAATGGATTGAAGAATGATGAGCTAATAAGAATACGATTTCATTGGATACTTTTTTTCCAAAGTTAATATATTATTCATCCACTAAAGGAGATTTCTAAGAGCCTCAAAAAAATAAAACATATGCAGCAATATCAATAGGTAGACGAATTGGCTCATGAAGGGCCTGTTCTTGATGACCTTCAGGTTAGGTGGTTGAACCCTTTTCTCTAAAACTCTACAGTTTATTTTAATCATTTAATTTCAGCATCTTTTTTGTAAGTGTAATGCTTTTTCAAGACTTGTTGATAAGGATTTTCCTGTGAGAAGAGTTCTAATGGCATGATACATCCATTGGACCTCCTTCATGCTTTGAACTTTTTTCACTTTAGGATTCCTTGTTATTGCTAAGGTTGTATTGTATTTTCTTATAATCAATATGATATACTCGATCACCTAGTAATAATATTTTACGTACCTTTGGAAGAAAAAAGGGTACTAAAGATATGACCCATCGAGGCACAAATAACTAATAAAGAAATGATGAAAGTTCAAGTAGCAAATGTTAACTCGATCTTCACAAGGCCTTCAAAGTTGAATAGACAAAGATTAAAGCATAACTCAGCCCAAACAGATATCAACCAATAGTCAAAACCCAAAGAAGATGCCCAGGATCAGACCCAATAGACCGTAATCAATCTAGGCCAAAAATCGATAAACCTAGTATGCAGAGTCACTCTCTCTTGAACGAACGAACGAATTGTAACTCTAACCCTTCTTTGGCAAGTGAATCAGCTTCACCTTTAGCTAAGTGTTTGATGTTAATGAATCTAGCATGAATATCTTCAATCATTTCAAGATTTCTTTCCATAATTTCCCAATATTTCCAAGGAGGCTTCTCAGTTTTGTTCAGCCATCTAATGATGTTTTTAGAATCACCTTGCACAATGATAGAGTTGAAACCAAATTAAGAATAGAAAGCAAGGCCAAGATAGACCTCATTGATTTTTGCCTCGTGGGTGTCACTAGACTGAGTAAATGACTTCTTTTCTAAGGGCCCCATGTATGGAAACCTTAAGCTTCCAAAACATGCACCATCAAAGTTTAACTTGAGGAACCTAGTGGGAGGTGGCTCCCATTGAGGTTTGATCCCCGTTGACAAAATCATAAAATTCTTTGCTTCATCCCATTTTCTTCAGTCATAATCGTTAAAAAAATCATGAAATTCCTCACTCCATTCCATTTTCTTTAGTTAACATTTGTTAAGGTGAAAGAGGGCAAATCCATGACATATCAAATAACTTCAGAAATCAAGACCATAAACCAAAGATAAGAAAAGAATGGTTAACTACCTCCTTTTGATTCAAACAAAAATACACATCTCGAAAAACTTTGCCATCCTCTTTTATTAATATTATTAATGATCATAAGATGCCCTTTTTCTAGAATCCATCATAAGGTATTAATCCTTGGTTGTACATTTGGACTCCATATAAATTTTAAGAAATCACAATCTTCAATCTCAAAACTTGATAGATACAGTTGGCAAAAAAGTTCCTAGTAGAGTCAGATTTCCAATACAATCTATCACTCTTCCTCGTATTTAAAAATTTTGTCTACAACAAATGTGTAAGAGAGGCAATCTCCTCTTCCCCAAATTGGTACTAGATTCTAGCTAGAGGAAATCCCACAGTCTCCCTATTAGCAACTGAGTAAAAGTCTTGAACCCAACCATTTTTATTAGTTGAAATTCTATATGCCCTTTTGAAATCTTTGCATGAGACCATGTTGTACAACCACTTGTCTTGCCACAATTTAGTTTGGTTCTTGCATTTGATAATATATGCTCATCACATATGGATCTTCAAATATGTAGGATTAATTTTATCTTTCTGTTATTAAATCATCATGAGTTTATTTATCCATAATTGTTCTTGATGATTTTTTTCACCGGCCAATATTGTCATCTTCAAGTCTCCATAGAATTAGAACAACTTTATTCATAATTGAAAGCTTTTTAATATTAGTCCCTCCCTGAATAAGTCTATAGATCCTTTCCCATTTCACAAGATAAAATTTCCTTTTACTAATATAGTCATCCCAGAGAGACTATTTTGCATTCTCTCTAGCTGTTGAAGAACATTAAAAAGGCACCTGCATAGGGTCATAAAATCCAATGGTGAAGAGCCTAGATTAGCTCTAATTGAATTGATTATTCCATCAATTGAGATACATATTCTCTTCTAGCTGGCCACAAGAATTCTTGAAGAAACCATGGACTCATTGATCAACACAAAGAAGTGAGTAAAGCTCAAGCAAGAGTGCATCCAACACTTCCAAATGTCAAAAAAAAAAACCATTAGTAGCATCACTTGATCCACAACTCTCCAATCAATTATGTCATAAGTCGCTTCAATGTCAAGCTTAGGAATCATCCTACCTTTCTTGGTCACATTCATATGATGAGTACATTCATAAGCAATAAAGACACCACCTAGAATTTGCTTTCCCGGAACAAAAGCTGATTTTTCAATGGACACAAGCTTATGAGTGATCACTTTCAGTCTATTCGCTAGCAACTTGGATATAGCACCTTGTACCCACTTGCAACAAGACTAATCGCCCATCGACCTTCATCTCAAGCACTACAGTCTTTCCACAAATTAATGCTATATAAAAGTTTTTGGTAGCCAAGTGGAGAAGGCCATTATTGCAGGTTTAACTGATTCTCTCTCTCTCTCTCTCTCTCTCTCTCTCTCTCTCTCTCTCTCTCTCTCTCTCTCTCTTGGGGTTAGGGTTCCATCTCGAGTCTCCGACCATGTGAAAAGAGGAAAGGGGCCTTATTATTTGTGACTAACTGCCCTAAACAGATTTTGGCTTGTCGGTGTCTTTAAAAATAGTCTTATATGTGATTATTTCAACAGTATACGATTTTATAGATATTTATCAGAATCTTGATTTTGCCTTTCATTTTTGTGATTAATTAATAGTAGAAGCACGTGGTTCCTTCTCCTATAAAATAGATCTTTACCACCACCCAAATACCACTTTTTATTCTATGTCCTACATATCGCATTTTACTTCTGATATTTTCACTCTAGGCTGTGGTTATTGTGTTCTAGAGTGTCATTGTCAGATACTACAATAATAGTGAAGGTCAACTGTTGCATCTTAATGGCAGAGTACGAAATTTCTTATCACATAGTGGACGCACTAGATCAACTTAAGGATGGTGAAATTGTGTCTAGGTTACCATCGGTAAGTAGTTCTTTTCATGCATATCATAATATTACTTAGAATTCATTCTGATTAGAGCACAAGGTTTCCCATCTATAGCAAATTAAGAGCTTGCACTACAAAAATCAATTCCGAATTTCATTTGAATTTAGAAGACGTGTCACGCCTCTTTTAGCTCTTTTACAGGGAGCTTAAAAGGCCAAAAATCTATGATAAGCTACTCTAGAAGGAGCAGATGCTGCATGGAGGAGATTATAGTCCCATTAATCTTTCAATTAGGTCTATAAATTCTATCAAAAGAAGGCTAGATCACCTAATCGACTTCGTTAAGTGCCTTGTCCCAAGATCGTTTACTGATAGTCCATTCCATATCTAGTCTAAAACTAGGAAAATCGACTTAACTCGAGAGTGGTCAAGTTGCGTTCACCGGAAAGGCATGTTGATGACTTGAGAAAACATGAGAGCAATCCAAAGTGATTTTTTTAATTTGTATTTATAGGATGTACTTTTACTATGGAGGAATGATAGTATAGTGCACGACACTCCAACTAAGTTAGTGCAGTGCTGCCAAATTTTACGTGATGGGCTCCACCCCTGGTTGATATGACCTGTCCATCTAATTTCTCCAGCTACACATCTTGTATACCAAATGCCAAAGTAATTGGATTATTATAACCTTTGAAGACTATTTGTCAAATATGGATTCTCCTCTTAATGTTTTTAGGTGCTAAATGGGAAGAAGGTGAGCTATTGGAGCGACCTGTGGATTGAGGAGCAAAGGTTGCTTGACAGATTTGTGAGATTATTTCGGATGTCTATTCGTAAGCACGGAAACATCGAGTTCGGGGGCAAAATGAGGAGCAATGGAGCCTCCATTTTTCGGCGACAGGTGCCAGCAAGTGAAGAAGAGAGTTTTCAACAATTAACTAAACTTCTTTGGTCAGTTTGTAAGATGGTGCATAAAGGGAGTTAGTTCATCTGGTGGCATGCATCTGTTGGACCCCTTTGGGGTTATTACAGGATACGGAATGAGTTGGCCAATGAAACGTTTCACCACGCCATGGTTTGGGACCCTTCAATTCGGCCGAGATGCATTTACGAGCCTTGTGGTTGTAGGCATAATTCCCACGACTAATCAACTGCAGAAGAGAGGATGAGACCTTGGCCCAAGTGTGCGTTCTTTGTTATGGTCATGAGGAAATCATTGATCATCTCTTACTCCACTGCCCCTACTCTTATGAGATTTTGCACGCAGTTTATAGATGGTTTCATGTGAAGACGATTTTCCAAGATCAATTGAGGAGCTTTCATCTCAATGGAGTTTGAGAAAAGCATCAAAGAAGATGAAGTTACTTTACAGCATGACCCTCTTTTCTGTGGTATGGATGATCTGGAAAGAGCGGCATAATCGAATCTTCAATAACCGGCTGCTCGTGTCATGACAACCGTTGGAAGAATCAAACAGAAACGGCGAAATGGATGTCCAAAGCCCTAAATCTCAAAATTACTCTACCTTGGGAGGCATTGTTTGAATGTCATTGTTTGGCTTGACCCGAGAACTAGATCATGAATAGCCAACAAATATCTAGCCAACAAATATCTAGTGCAGTTGGTCATTGTTGGATTATCATTCCACCAAAAAGCTTAAGCTTATAGGAAGTGAGCCAACAATATGTATATCTCTAACGCACTCATTCATGTTGAAGGCTATTTTAAGCTCTTGTACAAGGATTTGATAAATGAGAGTTTTTAGGATTTGAACAAAAGACGTTTCAATCCACAAAGCTCTGATACCATTCAACCTAAAACCCTAAGCTTATAGGAACTAGGCCAACAATATGGATATATCTAACAGTCTTAGACTAGTTAGATCTCCCCTTGGGAGATTAGATTTAGAAGTGTGTGACTAATCTACTTTGTAATTCTTAGCTTGTATCCAAAAGAAAACTAAATCATGATTAAATTTTAAAAAATTCATCTTTTACGAACGATATATAATCTAGTGGATGCCCGTGATGTTTCATATTCTTTATTTTATTTGCTAGATATATAACTCTTGTTGGCCTATTTTATAGTTAAATGGCAAACTAATATGGTATTAGAATTTTATTGACGCAAAGTTTGTGAGTTCAAATCCTGAAACCTCCTATTTATCAAATCTACATGCAAGTGCACAAAAATTAATTTCTACGTGCGAATGTGTGTTAGAGATATAACTATTGTTAGCTCATTTCCTATAAGCTTAAGCTTTTATTTCAGATGATAAACTAACATCATGAATGACAAGAGCTGCCCTTGCATAAATCTTTGTCAATCATTCGACCATGTTGAAAGGATACATTCCTAAAAGGGAAAGTAGTGACAAAATTAATTAGCTTGAAGAAGTATCAAGAATGCTATCTTCGATCTGCTTTACCAATTATGTCTCGCCTTCGTCCTTCCATGACATTGACACAAGCTCACACTTCCTTTCTACTGATTTTTACTGTCCTTCCACTAGAGAAAGAAGGTGGTATTTCACTATCAATGACAGAAAGTAAAGGCAAAAATGAAAAGCATGATAGAGAATATTCTACGCTAAGGAAAAAGTTGCAGGGAGGCGTTTTCGTGGAGCTAACAAAAGACACCGGGATTCCATTTTAATTTTCAGATTTAGAAAAGGTTTTTGGTCCAGCAAAGACAAGCCTGTAAGGTGGTTTCTTGACAACGAAGCGAAGTAGACCCAAATGAGACATCTTGAAGGCAAGTCAGTCCCAATTTACTTAGTGTTTGAAGCTATATAAGGGGTGTATGATTAATTTCTAGTTTTCTATGGAATGACGTCCAGTTTGTTCTTTGTCCATTTTTGTGAATTTAGACATCGTCGAAAGCAACACTTTGGAATTGATCCTCAGGTTGGAGCTGTTGGGCTCTTTGTCACTACTACCGAATAGCTACTGCGATTCTCATCCCCATTGGTTTTAGGTCCTTTATGCGTCGATTTGCTTCATTGTATGGTTCGTTTGCTTCATGGGTCGTTCCCTTCTTTTTCACTCAATAATGGCCTGTTTTGTCGATACAGCCTTCGTTCTAGTCAAATCTCATCCCGTGCTTGTAAGATTAGAGCACGGATCTACAAGTGCCTCTTCCTGAGCTTTCTTTGTGGTTCATAACTTTACCACGGAGTAATAGTGGTAGGATAATTTAGTATAGATATTTTCTGATGCACATAATAATTAATAAGGCGTTAGTGGTGCTTGAGATGCGATGATCTGATCTGATATGAGATGATATAGACTATATCACTTTTATAGTAGTGATTGAGCTGAGATGAGATGAACTAGTATCTACTCAACTCACTGTTAGTGGTGCTTAAGATGAGTCGATACAAAAATCATCTCATTTTTCAACTTACAATTAAGTTGAAATTTCAATAATCTCAAGCCGGCTTAAGTCATCTCGTGATCAATCTAGTTTCCGCATTATCTGTTCTCATGTGAGATTTTTATCTCAAGAACCACCAACAACATGTAATGCATATGCTGCCCGGTCTTGAACATCAAACAGGGTCTCACATTTGGTGTTTTGTGCTCACATGCATCGTGTGCGTATGGAAAATTGATGTATGTATCCATACAGTAAACTTGCACACCATCAATAGGTAAATTAAACGTCTTTAGTGCCAATCCACCCCAATAGTTTTAAACTCGCGAGTCGACTCAAAAAACTCAGTCGAGTTACTTCACTTGGTAGCAAATCAAGTCTACTCACTGCATGATAAAATAAATTTGGTTGGACTATAGTTTCAACGGCAGACTTCTAAAGCATCAACATGATGGCTTAACCAACTCACCTATACCTCCTATGTGTATTTAAATTGAAATTTTAAATGTGTGAAAATTAGTAGAATTGTTTTTAAATCTCTCTCGAGTAATTTTTAGTCACCCACAGTGTCTTTGAGTTGAGTTGACTCTTCCACTTCAAAGTGGAGTCGAGTTTTTGAGTTTAAGCTATGCATGCTATAGTTCACCAAAACCCAATAGTTCACATTTTCCTGACAAAATCCTAAACATGCTACTTGGATGAAGGGTTGAAGAATGTCCAATTAAGGAGAATCAATGTTGATGGGATGCACTTGTCATTATCTTCTAGCTTAGTGAATTGGATCCTACCAAAATGGCACATGTTGGTCCAAGAAAATATTCTTCTTCTTATCATTTTCTATATAATGCTTAACAACCCATCAATTGGATAGAGACTTAATCATAGTTTAGAAACTCAAAAACTCGACTTTGCTTGAAAGTTACACGAGTCAGGTCAACTTGAAGATACTTGTGCGTGACTTGAAAATACTCGAGGGGTGTTTAAAATAATTTTTTAATAATTTAGATTTTTATTTATAAATTTTAATATATATGTATAGACGAGTTATAAGCGGGTTGGTTTGGCCATAGTTTGCTATTTTAGAGGCCTTGTGTTTAAACCTTAGCCCAAAAATATTTTATTTGTTACGCAGAGAGTTGAGTTGATAATGACTGGAGTAACCGCACACCGAGTTTTCGTAGTCCACTGGCAAGTTTTAGAAGTACGGATCTAATAAGGTGTTTCCATGTACACAATGCATGGATTTGCACAATAAGCTAAACAGTGTAGTTAGGGCTGAAATTGTTGATGGTCAAAATTGTTCATCTTTCGAGGCCATACTGCAATTATTAACCTTTATATAATCAGTTAAAATTCTTTTTACCGTTTTCAGGTTTTTGAACTTAACGAGCCATCTAAATTTTTCCCGCAATGAATGTAGATATATTGAAGGAGAGCCTTGGCACAATGATAAAAGTTATCGTCATATGATCCTGAGGTCATGGATTCAAGGCGTGAAAACAGCCTCGATTATGTACTTTAGGCCCTTGTGATCCGCCCCTTTCTCAGACCCTCATAAAAGGATATGAGCTTCGTGTACTAAAGCTGTCCTTTATTGAATGTACATATATTCACTACCACGAAACTTGGCAGAGGCAAAATGCATGTCTAATGCCTCCTCTATTAAACATGGAGAATACGAGACATCAAGCAGGGGCAGCAAAGAAAGCTTGGTCTCTGGCAAACAGGAATCCTCGTCAGGATCAAAGAAGAAGATACTTACTGAGATGTGAAATTCGGATCCCTCGTACTAGCTAGTTCCATGGCATGATTTTATTTGTGCCACACTTCCACCCACAAGTAAAACATGACTAAATTTCTCTACAAGGGGAAGACCCTACAGACCAATTGTTTTCTTCCGTTGTGATTCACATGCATCCTAATTATAGACTAACATGATGATATATGTTTAGACATGCGCCTATTATCTCAATTCTCATTCTAACAATTCTCATAATTGCAGTATGGTTGTCCTCGTCAGATTACCTCAAAGTTGGTTGATGACTTCAATCTGCCAAACTTGGAGCAGGTCATCTGATCGATGGATCGACTAGCAGGGATAGGAACTAGGCTTCATAGACCCGAAAATGGGAATCTACTAAGATGTGTAGGCTATTTGATCCTAGCTATATTAGATTAACTTGAAGGGGAGCTTTAGCACAAAGTTAGAGTTGTCGTCGTATGACCTTAAGGTTACAGGTTTACAGCATAAAAATAACTCCTTACAAAATGTAAGATAAGGCTGCAACTCTCGTGGTCTCCCTCCGTCGACCTCACATATGCAAGACTTTGTGCACGGGGCTGCCTTTTTCATATTGGATTGACCTCGATATATCAGTGGGTCACTTTCACGAGGCCGGAGCAAAGCTGGTGCCCAGCATTTAGGTGACCTTTACCTATCATCTTCTGGACCACTAGCTCTGCAGCTGGCTCTTGCACCACCAAAGATGCATCTCCATTGGATGGTCCTCACCACGATTATCTGATCATAAAGACCATGTAGAAGCGTTTTGGGGTGTCGTGCATCCAAAGCGATGGAAGGTTCGATCACCAACCTTTTGGGTCCCAGGAACTTTTAGCCTGCGAGTCCCACGTAACTTCTCCATAATGGAAGCAGCGTCTTCTCGAAGGAGGTGAGTAGACAAACCACCCTTAGCTTTTGGTAGTCCCAGGACTACCAAACCTCGTTCTCCACATTTACTTATTTAGTCGTCTTAATTATTTGATTCCATTTCCACGCAGACAAGAACTCTCAAAAGAAGAAAAATCGTTCTCTTAATGGGATGTTTGCGATCCCTTTTTAACTATTTTTTTGCCACTATTAGAATATAATATTGACTTTTTCTTTGGTAGTCCCTGTTCCTACGTCTTTTTCCCCGGTCCTCCTTTCGTACAAGTCATTTCATTTGCCTCGAAATCAAAGAGGCATGTGAGCGAGAAGCCGCTGCTGGCGACGAGTTTTTCATTGGGGCTGGGCTTGCCATTTTTGGAGCTCTTGCTAGTATTCTGGTGGGCCCACTGCCCCGTCACTTTCCCGATACTCGCGCTATTTCGTTTCATCCCCGAGAAACGGGTAAATGAGATATCATGACGCGATGATAAGACGTATTAAGGGGCCCCTCTTTGGATATCCGCACATCACTGTGTACTTTGTGCATGCCCGCGTAGATCAGTTCAAGGATTTGCCCGTATTAAAAGTGCTTTCGGCACGGTGCACCTTTTGAGTTTGGCGATCCAACAGCACAATTTGGTGTTACGTAAGTCATCCTGTGGATGAACCGTTTCGTTCCTTTACCCGTATGAGCCAACATGCACTTTTGTCGGGGCATGTGAAACTCGTTTCATCGTACCAATACGAAAGTCCAGGGATTCATGCATGCCGGTTTTCCTTTTTATTTTTAATTTCATAAACCTTCACTTGATGTCACAAACCGCTACAACTCTGGTTGGTTTTAGATATTTGAAGATCCGAACGGTTCATAATATTGATCTTGATTTAAATAGATCATGATCTAAAATTCTCAGTCATTGGAAGATCCTAGCCATTATTTTCTGAGTTGCAAAATGAATGGTAAAAGTCTTCACTGTCTATCTTAGTGGGACAATCTCATGGATGAGAATTGTAGAGCATGACTCATCTAAGTCAAGAGCAATATTATTAACAATTCAGATCTTCCAAAATCTTGGCCCTTCAACGGTTATCTACACATGCCATTTATTGCAGAGCTTATGTAAAAGAAATAAGGGAGCAATATATCACTATTCATATAAAGCCATCTCTAAAATAATGTGAAAATCATCTAATGAATTCTAAAACTCATAAGATAAACTCAACTAAAACTTGTAAAAATTTGATATAAAATTCTACCTAAACAAGTGGAAAATACTTTTTCAATTATATTATACTATTGTATACAATTAAGTTCAAATATTTCAATTCTTTTCTTTGTACGATTGCTTTTCTTCTTTCCTTCTCTCTCTCGTATTTGCATTATATTTTCTTTAAGTTTTCCAAACGTTTTCACATTTCTCGTTTCATTTAAAATTTATGCATAAGTTTTACTTATCAGGATATGTTCGCATGTGGGTAACTATGGTACAAATCCTCATACCGATATAAACTTGCAAACACCATATTATAATTTGCATTTTAATGCGCAATGTCCTAAAGAGGCCTTCGAGTTATTAGGTATTTAAAACTTTGGTAAATTGATACATCTAATAAATGGGAAAACTCAGCCATGACAATTTTACTTCATCTTTTAAATTATTTTTATAATTGAAAAAAAAATAAAATTGGGTGGGTGAGTCTAGTAGAATGGCGCAAGAGCGAGCTCTCATTTATAAAGGTCACGAGGTGCTTTTTTATATTCTTTATCTTAGTTATTTGGAGGATTCGGGGAAGACCTATGTGGGGTACCTTTCGGTTGGGGATGCTTGTTTAACCTCAATACTCATCCCATTCCTTCTTTACCTAGGTGCACTATGTTTTCAAAAGCTTTTTGTCGAATTGACTCCTATTTCAATTTGTAGAGGCCCTTTTAAAGGGGTGTGTGAGTGAATATACTGTTAGAATAAGATGTAATCCCTTGATTACAGTTAATATTCTCAACTGTAATCATGTAATTATAATAGACATTTCTTGCTATAATCAAGGAACGTTTCAGTGGTTAGTCAACTATATTATCTCTATATATAAATACATACTTGTATTTTACTTTCTGATCAATCAAAATTCAGTAACGATGGAGGTTCTATCATGTATCAAAGTCATGGGGTGAAGATTTGTCTATCTTTCAATTAGATCTGCTGCCCCGATCAAAGTTTCGCTTCTTCTGCTGTACCTTTTCATATTCTAACATGTACGAGTCTACCATTTCAAAACCAATCATGAATCAAAATTTTGATTGATGAACACCATCATTGGCCATCTTGTGGTTGAACATAGTTAATAGTCACCAGCATGCAGCAATTTTTTTTACCTAATCTAGCTAGTAGACTCCTGAGGACGCAAAAAGGAGATACAAAATAAGTGACGGGCTTTAGATATTATTTTAGTGGAGATGCATGCATGCACACATTAATTTTGTTGTTTTCTTCAAAGTGGGCCTCCTGAAAGTCACAAATCATTGTCTCATATTAAGTAGGGTTGGTGTGCCATTAAATTGCAGTTTACTTGCAATTTTTGTTGGGGAATTGCAATATAAATTAGTTCCAGTGCCAAATCGACCATTAATTGTCTTCATAATCTGTGTTTTCATTTCGGAGATATCTCCAAAATCCTTGTTACTATTCACTTTCCTTTGGCCTATTGAAATTGGAAGTCTTATAACACATTTCTTGTCTCTCAAGCTGGCATAAGATACCCCCTTTTTTTCAGAAATTTTTTTGGCATCCAGCGTCCAAAGACAGTCTACAAGTCGTAGCTTTTCAAAACACTTTAGTATTTGTTTTCGTGTGACCTTGATGTCATGGGTTCAAGGAGTGAAAACAGTCTCTTGTAAAATACAAAGTAAGGTTGTGTAGTATAAGCCCTTGTGGTCTGCCCTTTCCCCGAACCCGCATAGTGCAGGAGCTTCATGCAAGGGGGCTGCCCTTTTATTCTAGTTGCAGTAAGTAGAAGTATTGGTTCATTAAAAACATCTAGGAGCATAGAAGCCTTGATTTCCCATTAATAAATTGCAAATTACAGATAAGTTTAGGAAAGGTATAACTTACCAACGAACTGACCAAAGAATGTTCGACAGAACTAAAAAAATTAGCCAGTCAAGGGCATCTTATCCTTTTTTTTTTAATAATGGATTTCTCCTCCATTGAACTGATTCATGGTAATTAACATTGATAGGCCTTTGGTTTCTTGTTTCCATTTGTCAGTCCTTAATGTTGAGGGTGAGTTGACATGTGCAATCTCTTTCACGTCACGCCGGCCTCACCATGTTTGTAAATGTAATGATTTTTTCTTCTTCTTTTTTTTCAGTTGAAGAAGCAGAAAATAAAGAACATTTTACTAGGCAGCGATGAAAAGGATTTTGTAAGTGCAATGATCCAAAACATGTATCTTGTAGTAACTTAATTCTTTTAAAAAAATTCAGTCTTGTAGTTCAGCTGTGCACAAAAACTGAGACCGATGGGATAATTCTAGGCCTTTAAATAAATGGTTAGAAGAGCAAGGAAGCAACAACATAACTGTGTTTCTCAACAAGACATATTAAAGACTTATTAAATGGTTGAGAACTTTGCATATTCACTCGTCAATAGCAAATCTCCTCAAATGAATGGTTCTGATTCAATTCTAATATTTTGCAAGTCAAATTAAGCATGAGGATTTGCAACATAAAAGCTCCACTTCTTGATCCACTGCGCTTGAAGGCCTTTGCTAAAAAAAAAATTTTAATTACTCATCAAAAGCACTACATACCTGTGGCTTATAATGATCTCCCATATGTTCAAACCTATGGCTTATAATCATCTAACAGTGGATATTCACATCCAACTAAATGAATGGCATGGATCATTGAAATAGTGGTCACACTTACATTCTAATTTCTAGCCCGTTCATAAAGTCCTAATCGGCAATGACGATGGCCTGTTCTTCTTCTCAAAGGTTACTTTGAACTATTTGATTGATCGATGGCTCTTTAATAATTGATTTGCCAGACCTTAACTAACAAAGCGCCAGACCTTAAAGACTGGAAAGCAAAAGTTAGCAAACCATGGTGAAAAGAAAGCAGAGAGACATCACTAAAGAGCTTAATTGACGAGCTATATACATAGTTAGATGGAACTATCTGCACCTTTGCTAACGCTTCATGTAAAAAAGTTAGTCTAACTTCATGTAAAAAAGTTAGTCTAAATGCTTAGCGAGAGAAAACACCTTCCGTTTATCCGTAGATTGAGATGTAGAATCAAAGGCATAATGGTAAGTGGGAAATAGGCTTGGAGACAATGTAACAATCCAGCATGCACACAACAGCTTGCCAAATAAAGGTCTATCAGGTGGCATTATCAAAACAAAGGGTTATGATTATGCGTTACCCAGTAGTTCTCTCTCTCTCTCTGTAGTTACGAGAATCTCCCTGCCGTTCCCGTGACATACTTTTCGTATTATTTAAAAAATTAAATAAGAAAAGAAAACCCCCGATACGATATGACACTTTACATAAGACGATAAATTGCCGAGAAAACAAATATGGAAAGAAAACGTTCGGCAAAGCCACCGCAACTGGAAGCGGCATGGCTATTTGTACGGAAAAACTGAGTCATGAATACTAATAATAATATTAAATTCACTCCTTTCTCCTAGAATTTGATTTTAACTTTCACTGCACCGAAAGACAGCAGACAGCGAAAGAAGGAAGGAGGAGGAGGAGGTAAGAGTGAGTGACAAGGAGCCCGCTGTACGTTTTGCCTTAAAAAGGACTTTTCTTCTTCCTCTTCTCATATCCACATTCTCTCTCCCGCTGTAGTTTCTTCTTTTCCCGACTGCGGCCAGAGCTGAAACAGAAACCTCGAACCAGAGTCCAATCGGCTTGTTTGGATCGAAACTTAGTTGGGATTGGTGAGTTTGCTGTCGGGTTTCTTCTCTTGGGATTCGTTAAAACGTTCATCTTTCCTGCTGCTTCTTCCGTCTTTCTATGTGTTTTGGTTAGGGTTTGTTATTCTTGGCTTAATTTGGAAAGAACAAGCTCATCTTGCTACTCATTGTACCATGAACCAGTACTATTTTTGCTCTATATCTATATTGATTCATTTTTGTTGTTGGGTTGCATTTGTTCTTCTGCTGTGAAGAAGATGGCGAGAGAGAAAATTCAGATAAAGAAGATCGATAACGCAACGGCGAGGCAGGTGACTTTCTCTAAAAGGAGGAGAGGGCTTTTTAAGAAAGCTGAAGAGCTCTCCATTCTCTGCGATGCCGACGTTGCTCTTATCATCTTTTCTGCCACAGGAAAGCTCTTCGAGTACTCTAATTCAAGGTATTTATCTTGCTCTCTATTTCATCTTCTTTTGATTGTAGAGACCGGTCTATTACATAGGTTAAAGTACTTGTTGTCTCTTACGATGTTCATAGAACAAATGGGATCTATCAACAGAACAGAAAATGAAGGTAGAAAGTAGATGAACTGAGGTGCACCATAGTCAACTTGCATTGCATGGTGAGGAAGGATCGGGGGATTATTTAAGCCATTCTTTTGTTTGGCTTCTACTCTTCTAACTTTCCATGGATACTCTAAGTTTATGTTTAACTTTGCATCGAATCCACATATGTATAAGGAAGAAATGAGTATCGCTGTATACATGTACTCCTGAATTGATTTATTGGAGGCCTGGATGAGCATATAACCTCTTTATGGTATTTTTGATGGTTGTATAAGAGATGGACTTGAACCGGCGCTTTTGAGGATGGTGCAGGTGATTAGACAGCTGGCGGAGATCTGATGATATTGGGAGATATGTTTGAAATCACACATTCCAGATGACCTTGTCTCTTTAAATCTACTGTTATTGCAACCTCCACTCGCTTACAGTTTCTCGCACCAGGGATTGTTGACCGACTTGCATCTTTGCTCGTTGCTCGCTCACACTGCTGAAACTGTTACATATGGTATATGGGTTCTTCGCTATTTCCGGAGCTTACCTTCATGTATTTTCTTCGTTATGTTCTCAGCAAGTTCAGCTGATTCCTTGCACTGTATGAAATACATGGAGAAAGGGGAGTTTATGAGGTTTGTCACTCCTGAGTAGTCCTAGATAAAATAGTATTCTATGGTCACACATGCCGTAGTAAATAGAGTGCCCATGAGATCTCGAAATCCATTTTATCTCTTACTTCATGATGATCTTCCTTCAAGCAGTTCATCCAAGAACATTTCTGCCCTAACTTTTGTCTGGTTGGTCCATTCAGCAGCATTATTCGATCATCTTCAGTGAAATGCATATTTGGGGAGATAGAGATTTTAGTGTTTCCCTAGTTGAAGCAAATTAATTGATTCTCTGGCCCTTCACATCTAGCAGTTTTGACTCTCAATGAGCAGTCAATGACTTGTTTGGAGTGGGAGCTTTGTTCTATTAGTTGGCTTGTTTCCGGCATGTAATTCACATTAGGAAACAATTGGGGCGCCATCTGAAAGTGAGGAGATACAATCAAACAAACTCCTAGCCGCCTTCAAGTCTTTCTTGAATCTGTACTTCATCTCGTGTTGAATCTGTGGGATATCCCTGGGAGGTATCTCGTGGTTTACAATACAAGGCGAAAAGTCATTCCGAGGTTTCAGCAAACTGCCAAAGCAGACGTGCTCCTGTGTTGCAGTAAGCATGATCGCCTGCTTTTTTCTTGAAATGATGGACAAATTTACAAATCGAAGGTACACATTGAGCATAATTGTCTTTGTTCTGATCCTTCTTTCACCTCTATCCGTTCTAGATGAATGCAATTTAAAGAGAAGATAAGTGGTCTGCACCTATTTGAAACGCTTTGAGTTTGGAAAATGTATAACGTACTGTGCTTTTTCCATTCATCTCTCTTGCGGTGGTGTTCTTGGCTTTTACCCAATGCTGTTAATATGCATTAAGCGAAGACACAAAACTCACAAGGAGATAGGATCGAACAGATACCAATAAACGCGCAACCAAACATCCAAAGTCAAGGGGAGCAGACAGCCCAAAGAAACTATATATTTCTCTAATCAAAGGACTGAAAGTTTGTTTGAAATATTTTCCTACTATTCATTCTTATGCTTGTCTTCTAAAACATACAACAGATGCCACACACTAGAACTTGTGCGTTTTACTCCCGCACGCAATCTTCACACTCTCAATTTTGTGTCCTTTCCTAGTCTCTTTAGCTTTTATTATCCCCTTATCAACACCTTATGGTAATAAACCAGCCTTTTCTCTTTATTCCTTTCATTGACACAAGTATTATTTTCATACTGGATACTTAAGGCGTTTTAGTTCTCAGTTATCCTATGTTGTTTGTCATTATAATGACTTATTCACATTAGAAAAACATTTTCCTCACCAATTATAAAGCACCCATGAAGGATAGTCTCATTCATCAACTCACTTAGCCTGAAGCAATTAACGCGTATAAGAACTAGAACATTTGTTCCACAAAGATCCGGTAATTGCCAAGGGGAATCCTGAGATGAATTATAAGAATTCCAAAATCATGGATATTCTCTTTTATCAATTGTTGGTGTTTTAGAAGGACCACACCTTGGCAATCTTACAAATTGCCTAAGCTATAGCTAGTGGGATCTCTTTAAATAGGTGAAGTATCTTTGACTAGGAATATGACAGACAACCGCCCTGTTCAACTATCACAATTTCTGTTATACTCTTGAATTTATCTTATACATTTTGCGCACTCATATATGTTCTGCTCTCTCTCTCTCTCTCTCTCTCTCTCTCTCTCTCTCTCTCTCTCTCTCAATTTTCTTATTTTATAATCTCATATACTCCATTGATCTCATATATGACAGAAGCTGTAAAATACCGGCTCTTGTCACACATAAACGCTTTGGATCATCCTTTTTTTTTTCTCTCTTTGTTGTTGAAATAAGGTTGAGATGATCTTCCTGTTATGTCCAAGTATACTTTTGTGGTTAAGACAATAAAACTATAGTATACCGCAGCACTAATGGACCACAATAATATGGTGAGGGAGTGTCGCCCAAACCAGCTCTTATTTTCTCATATAATTGACATAGGGTGGTGCTTTTAATTGGGGCCAGCAAATGAACTATTTGGACCATCTTCATATTATATCTAAGTGTAATTCTAAAACCTGGCAATATAGTAGCTACTACAACAGCATGGAAATAGTTGTAGGATACTAGCAATTGAACTCTATGATGCGTGTAAGTAGTATGTGCATAGATCTATAATTTGGGTTGGTGGGTTTAGGTTTTAGTCTATGTGGTTATGGTTTCTTTTTTTGTTTGCTTTGTATGTCTTTCATCTCTATGTAGAGAATCCCTCTTATATTTTATGATGTCTAAAAGATTTGTGCCTATCAAATATGAGATACTCTCTTATGCTTTATGTGAAACTTTTCCAGTGCAGATATAAAACATAAGAGAGGTGACAGTATAAACAAATACATTTTGCGAGGATTTCCATGAAAACAAAGTGGAGCCTCATCACTCTAGTGTGCTGCTTTTATTTTATTTTTTAATGGTGTGACAATTTAAATAATTTATTCCATTTGTTACCATTAATTATCACATCATTGTTTGAGCTAAGGTACTGTCAATAGATAATTAGTATTTTCCTTTTTCTTTTTTTTCTTTGAATGGTTGCTTGATGTGTTAAAATTGAAGGAGAAAACTTACACATGCCTACATTGAGATGGTTTGGAGGCTCTCAACCCCAACAATGTGGGGCATTGACCATAAACAAGTGTTGAAGCACTCAATCAATTCCTTGTGGATCATAGGGGAAAGGCTCTTGAATTTGTGATCTTAGTTCAAGGGTTGTGATTGAAGGGGAGCCTTGGTGTTATGGTAGAATTGTCGTCGTGTGACCTGGAGGTCATGAGTTCGAGTTGCTGAAGTAGCCTCTTGCAAAAATGCAAGGTAAGGCTGTGTACTATAAATCATTTGTGGCCCGCCCCTTCCTTGGATCCCACATATGTGGGAGCTACGCGCATCGGGCTGCTCATTTTAGTTCTAAGGTTGTTATTGTGTCATGATTATGGTTGAAGTTCCAGATCTACTAATGATGCTATAACATAATTGTGATCCTATTTTGATTCTTCGGCGGAACTAAATTACTTTTGGAACAGAGTGATCTTTATCTCCAATTATGTGATATGAAAGTAAAGGGTTAAATTAAAGAATATTAGTTTTCTTTATCAAACTTCGATGGAAGTAACGATGGAGTAAGTTCTTGAAAGATACATGAATTGGGAGAACTCCTTGGTGTGTTATGTATCTTCTCCTACGTAGGCCTTTCTTTTTCCTTTTTTTTTTTTAAGACACAATACAGTCCAGTGAGGAAGGTTTTTGTACCTCCAATTGTCTAAGGTGTAGGGAAGGGTAGTTATCAGGTGGAATCTTACCCAGTATTTTTCATGTGGTTCTTTTAGTAACTTAATTGTGGATCTTGGTGAGAAATTCATACTTCCATTAAATTTTTTTTTTTAGATATTTGTATCCCCATATTGTCTAACCTAAGATTCCTTCTATAGGGGACAAAGGTAGAAACTCCACAGCCATAACTTTTTCCATATCTTCTACAGTATTTGGAGGGAGACAAGTAGAAGGATTCTTAGTAGTGTTGAAATTTCTAGAGAAATTGCACTAACTTCTATTTTTCTTGGGTTCAGTCCACTAAGAAGTTTGTGGGGTACCCACACTATTAATGGGACACTGGGGATTGTTATGAAGGAGAGGAGGGAAATAGCACCTAAGATTCACAAATGGTCTTCTTCTTCTTCAAATGGCTTTTTAAGTTAAATTTTGATGGCTTGTCTTTTATCAGTTCATAGCTTTTAGAATGGGTGGAGTTATTCATCATTAACTATAGGAGCATCTTAAGGCATTCATCAATTTGATTAGCTATAAGAATACAATTGAGGCAAACAATTTTGCCCTTCCTCATAAGGCTTATTTATATCCCTTGTGCATAAAAAATCATGTCAAATTGGATGATTTGAGCCTATGTTTCCATTGAGTTGAAAATTGTGACTGGATTCGTAAAACTGAAAATGATAGTGCTTATAGTCAATTGATATCATGATTTTCACATATAGCTAAACAAGGTGAGAGGAAAAAGACAAAAGCTTAGAGCTAAAAGAGAAGACCTCTTAGGCATGCATGATTCATGGAGATGCACGACGAATATCATTACTCTATATGTAAAATCTAAAATGCACTTTTACCTTCTTTTGTTATCTTTTAATGACATTATAAAAGTGTACATAATTGTTATTAGTAACATATTGATCCTCATTGATACGAAAGATTGTATTATGCTCCTAGTGAATTTTTACTTAGTTTATTAGAAAAGAGTATTGAGGAATACTTGTGTTGTGCCCTCATTTGATAGTGATGGGCCCTTCCTTTTGTTGATTAGAACTTTTCATCTTATTTTAGAAAAGAGTATTGGAGAATACTTGTGTTGTGCCCTCATTTGATAGTGATGGGCCCTACCTTTGGTTGATTAGAACTGTTCATCTTATTTTCCTTATTGTGAATCACGAATAATCCTAAAACAGTGTTGATTGGATGACTCTAGAAACTAAAAACTGCACTTTTATTCATGCAAACATGGACTATCATAAGCACCGTTAAAAAAACGGTTCAAAATGAACGAGTTAAAAGTACTTTTGTGGATTAGAATCATCCACTCTTGGCGATGTTTTTCATTTAAGATATCTGAATTTATAGAAAATAGATGAATGTTTTGATCAACCAAAGGTAGGGCATGTCATGATGGGACCACCCACTTATACTTAAAAAGGAAAAGGTGCATTCAATGAAAAGAGATATTAATTAGTTTTTATTTTATTTTATAGAGACTGTAATTGTGAATTTTAATTACCTATATTTGATAATCTTAACAAAGAGCTAAATTAAAAAGGAAAAATCCAAGCTTGATCTTCTAGACCCTACTCCAAAGTTATTTGATGATCATGCCCAAGAATCCAATGCTATGCATAGAATAATCCCAACGAAAGAGCTAATTAAAAATGAAAAACCCTAGCAATTGCTAGATTGTCACATCTTTTTCTTTTTTCCTATCGAACGCTATCACACCCAACTATTCATTTGATCTTCCTATATCTCACCACAAAGAAACAAGACAGATCCCATTTCAAGCAACCAAATTTCCTTTTGGAGATTTCCAATTAAATGTTTTCTTCAATAAGGAAATAAAAATGAAATAAATAGATGAAGGAGAAAAATAAAGAACAGCGTTTTGCCTTTGTTGGATTTGAAATATGGATTTATGATATATTGGCTTCTAATGTTGGAGAAGTGGAGATTATGGTAATTCTAGAGAAGGTTTTGAGATAAGTTTTTTTAGTTCTTTGTTAGATTTTTGTGGATTTGGAACTGGAATCTATGTTGGGCTTATTAATGGAATCTCAAATTGGAGGAGAATGAGACCTATTTTGTTCTTCTCTAACTAACCCACTTATTCTTGTATAACTAAAACAACCTATTTTAATTATTTATATCTAGAAGTCACGAGTTTGAGGCATGGAAACAACCTCTTGCAAAAAATGCAAGGTAAGGCTGCGTACTATAGACCCTTAGTACTCTACCCTTTCTTTGGACCCTGCATTAACGGAATCCAATTAGAGGCTGAACTCGTTGGCTCCGCGCCCTTCGGATGGATTCATTTTTCACAGCAGGGTAAGCAAGGGCAAGGGCAAGGGCAAGGGTAAGCGCATGTATATTTATTGAAAGGTGTATTAAGTGGTTTTTTTTCTTTCCAAGCACTACTTGGAAAGTCTTTCAAAGAGTAGTATCTTAGTCTATTGAATGCCCTTGGTCTTGTGGTGCACTCACTCCTGTTACGAGAATGAAATGAGGCCCTAGCTTGACTTGAGACTAAGACTCCTTACAACTCGCACCAATAGCGGTTATAAGCTTTGAATGGAAGCCCCAATAAATGGCAGCAATAACTCTTAACCAGTTTAAGGTAGTGAAATTCCTTGTTGCATTAGTAGTGACAAGGCAATTCCGGCGCCTGAGAAGTGGTGTCAATTACTCTCTTTTGCAGTTCCTATTGCACCTTAGCCCATGGACTAAGAGCGCTTCGTGCACCGGGCTGCCCTTTTTTCTATAACTATAAAAACCCATTTTGATTCTAAGAAGACGCATTTGGTGCTTCTTTAATTATAAAAACTTATTTTAATTCTAGCACAATTTTCAATAATTAAAGGTTTAAGATACAAGATCAATGATGTTTCGAACCAATAAATTCCTAGCTTATGCTTGATAATTGTGTTGAATGTGTTAGAAACCAAGGTTGCCTCAACTTGGACTCTCAATGAAAAGACCTATTTTGGTTCCTCCTATAAGTCTTAAGCTATGACAGCAAGTCAACCACCTATAGCTCGCAGCCACAATAGAGCAAAGCCATTTACATGGTAATGTTGGATTGTGTTGTTGAGGCAGCAAGTTTGTGGCATGTGAGCAACTTTTGAGCTTTTTTAGTCTTTTTTTTGTTGAATATTATCATTTTATACAACTTCCTTTACTATAAGGATTTGCAACATTTATATGCTCATAAATGAAAAATAATTATATGACTTGATTCAAGCAACTACCAATCTAAATATGAAACTATCCTTCATATTAAACATTAAAGTAGCAACTCTCACTTAATTGTGTAGATCACTTTGGCATGATCTCGACAGGGACTAAGGATCATGGGAAGAGGTGCATCTCTCATTGATATTTGAAGGAGAGAAGGAAGGACATCTCTAGGGTTTAAATGAAGTTTTATAAAGGAAGGATATTAGAATTTTCTCAATCCTTGGGGTGATTGTTTCTTCCAAATTCTGAACATTGTTTTCTTGTCCCTAGCTCCTCGAGAGGGTCCTATTTATAGTGTTTGAATTTTAGAAAAAGTGTCTCAAGAGCAACATAAAATTTGTGATTAGCAGTAAGGAAATATAGTATTCATAGATTCAGTTTTGAAATCATCTTTTCAAAAATCATTGCATGGACAATTAACATTCTGACAGCTATAGGTGTAAATAGACTTTGATGATCATATGGATCTAAAAAGTCTAATTAGTATAAACTATGGTTTGACTGTAGCATCTTACTTCAATTGATTCTGCATGGATTTGTTTTATAAATTTTGATTTATTATCATGCTTATATGGTAAAATTACTTAATTTGCTGGGTTATCCTATATATGATTAGGATTTAAAGGGTATTTTTATAATTTAAAATTTCCCCCTGCATCCCCTACTCTCACTACTATTTGGATTGCTAAAAATACATCGTTATCGTTTTAAAAATATATTGTTTGATACTTGAAGATCTAGTAATGTAAAATAGATGTAAATGCTTAGTTTTTTTATGATAATAAACAAATTTTCTTTCTAAGAATTTTGTTGATACACCAACTTCTCAAAAGCGCTTGCTAATAGGTCCTTAGAACTAGCTTACATTATCGTTACCCAATCGTTATAAAAACTAGTCTTTTGTTCAATTAATTGCATCAAAGAGCCCTTACTTGTCTTGTTAAATCTCATGATATTCCCATTCCAATAAAATGTCTCTCTCTCTCTCTCTCTCTCTCATGTATTGGATTGAGATTTTGGGCTAAGGACATGTTAATGGGCAGGGGATAAATTCTTTCTTTGATGCATGTCAAGTAAGTTGATTTAACTGTGATAATTGCAGCCTTAAATGGACAGAGTGGTTAAAGGTTCTAACTTTGCCTCAAGTAAAAATATAACTATTACTTTGAAAATTATGGTGGGAGTAAGACTGTACCAGAATCATCTCGATGAGATTGGAAGCCAAAATCCAATTGTTAGCTTGAGATACAACTTTCCCACATTTTAAGA
Source organism: Warburgia ugandensis (assembly GCA_035236585.1). NCBI lineage: Eukaryota > Viridiplantae > Streptophyta > Magnoliopsida > Canellales > Canellaceae > Warburgia > Warburgia ugandensis. The sequence continues at coordinate 64,260,565 of CP141129.1, read as the reverse complement.
TGCTCAAACTACATAATCTGTCCTTGTTGTCATAGAGTAACAAGTGTGAGGCTCTGCTACCCCTCTCATAGATTAGATTGAGATTTTTGGCTAAAGAGTTGGCCCAAAAGCTAGGCCCATTTTGGGATGACCTGAGTTAAGCCTTCATAGGAGGCCCTATGGTATAGGACCTGACTTTAGAAGTCCCATATTCTAGAATGTATTTAGAGTGTTCTTATGCAAATATTTGAATTCTAGATAATTCTAGGAGAGGTCTAGGATACAGCAGAGTGTGGATATTTTTTTATAAGAGTGGTATTAACGTTCTTGAGAGAGAGACTCTCAATCATTCATTACTAGAAACAGATGATAATCTAACCCATCCATTAAGGTGGTTGAATCTATATATAGGGTAAAGTTCCTCACTTGTGAATCAGACTTCAAATGATATATGTTTTGTGTACAATAATAGAGTGAGCTTTCTTTGGGTTTTTCCCTTGTGTGCTTTCTTCCTTGAAGTGGCTAAGTGTTCCAAGTGCTTAGGAGTGAGCTTGGGTTGGCTGATGGGGGGCTAAGGATTGCAGCTTAGCGCAAGTGCCATCATGAGGCTTAGGGTTGTGACATTGTGCTCGTAAACATTTATCAATATTAACCCCCTCATCTCAAATATCCTATAGCCGTTTGCAAACATAGTAGAAATTCAATCTCCCCTTTATGCAAACCTTTCTAAAATCATAACACATCTTGCCTCAGATCTAATGTGGAACACAAAGGACATTTAAATTGACATGTTAATCCCCAAACTCTAGATTGTTGATTTCTTGCAAGCATATAACAAAAAACTTTAAACAATTGTATAGTTTTTTTGAAAAATTCCAACTTTTTAATCTCTTATTGTCTCTCAAATAATTTATGAGTTCTTACATATTTCTAATTTTGGGCAAATTTACCAAATTAAACTTAAATTTATGAAAATAAGCTCAAATTCGAGGAATAATTTATCAAGTTCTTAGGTGTTCTCCATCAATCTATCCAAAACTATAAATAAAAAAGGGCAGCCCCGGTGCACAAAGCGCCCGCCTATGCGAGATTTGGGGTAAGGGCCAACCGCAAGGGCCTAAAGTACACAACCTTACCTTGCATTTTGCAAGAGGTTGTTTTCACGCCTTGAACCCATGACCTCAAGGTCACACAACGACAACTTTTACCGTTGCGCTAAGGCTCCCCTTCTTATCCAAAAATATAAATGAAAAGATTAATTTATATTCTTGTATCCAGCTTTTTCCTTGATTTTCTTTAGTGTTTCTCAGATTTTGTGAATTTTTGCCTTGGCGTCTTATTCTTGAGTGCAAACTTTGTAACTATGCCTCTAAGATCTTTCCCAGGCTACCTCATTCCAAACTTCTCCCTAATAACAACAAGTTAAAGAGAGTCATGTGTTCTACCAAATCTCCAAAACCACTTGCCAAAGAGAGTTTGGTTCCATTGCCTATTTTGGGTTGGAAATGCTTCCTTAATTAACAGGGTTTTTGAAATGCTTCCAACATTCTCTTCCCCCTCAAAGGAAACCTTAAAGCTTTTCTATTCCCTAACAAGTAATCACCCAAGATTAAAATTCAAAACCAGAAGCTGATCTAAGTAGGTAAATTTGCAAATAATGCTTTGACAAGAATAATCCAATCACTAAAATGAGAGATTGGGTTTCCTCCAAGGGCTGAGCTTCTTTATCAATTTTTTTAAAATTGGCTTTCTAGAGAGAGATTTATTAGTGCCAAAACTAAGATACGTGATAGGAACATATTCCTTCCTACCCTTAGAGATTTAGCAAGAAAATTCATTTTTCCACAATCAACGTTTATCCTTACCACCATATTTTTTTACTCTCAATGATTTTTAGGCTTCACATAACTTCAAATCACCAAAAGAAAGACCATACATCTATTGTATTTTTAATAAAATTATTTATAAAATATTTTCTTATATTCGATTTTTTGTAAAATAAAATGTTTTAAGATTTCTATCAAACGGAGTCGACTCTTTCTAGAATGTTTGTCAAAGATGGGAGTTGTTTCTTTCTTTAATGCTGAGTCAACTCCTTCCAAGAAATTAAGTTGACACAATGGCAGTTGAACTATTGTTAATGGCATCTTTTCTTATGGAAAATTCAAATTTGACATTTTTTTATTGTTGGTGACACTGTTTCGTTACTATTAAAGTGACTTTTGGACTTGATTTCAAGGGTTGTTTGAATTCTATATATGGGTCTCAAATTGGAAGCATAAAATATATATAGGAAATATAGATTTATGTTTTATATTGTTTTCTTCTCCGTCTAAGCTTTTATTCTTCAAAATACCCTATTTCTTTAGGTCATATCATTGCCTACCTATCTTAGAGTTTTAGGGGGGACGATTGAAGTTGCTTAGGACGATCCACATAAAGGTTTGCAATATCTTTGAAGTGTTTTGCTAGAGCTCCCATAAGCAATCTCTTGTTGTGAGAGTTGAGGCAAATAACTCTTTAAAGAAAGTATATTTGATACTATTGGAAAGGAAAATATTCAACTGAGATGTCTTGCTGATCTCTAGGTATTGTCTAGATGTATTTATGTGTAAATTTAGGCTAGCCAACTTTCTAAATAAGGAAACTTAACTGTATGGTTATTTTGTTTCTTTTTTAGTACCTTGTAAAGATTATTAGTATACATGTATATCATAATAATACGTCATGGTTTACTCAAGAAAAAAACAATTCTTTTCTAATTCCTTATTGTTCAGATGGTATCAGAGTAGGAATTAGATTCCTTGCTTTTCTTTTTTCTTAGCCTTTATTGTTGAATATAGTACTCTGTTTGTCCTCTGTTTAAAGACTCGAAAGAGATTATTTTTTTGTGGGTATTTCATGTCCCTTTGAATCTAGCAGAGCAACAACCTTAACTAAAATCTTAGGTCCTCTCGATGTCCAAATCCAAGTCTTATCCCAACTCTGACTAGCACTCCGTTCAAATAACCACTATACGCCTTAATGGAGACAATTTCTTGCGTTGGTCTCAATCAGTGTGTATGTATATTAGAGGGAGAGGAAAGATTGGGTACCTGACTGGTGATACAAAGGTGCCTGATTTGAAGGATCCAACTTATGCTACTTTGGATGCAGAAAATTCCGTGGTTATAGCCTGGCTTGTTAATTCTATGGACGAAGACATCGCCTCTAACTAAATGTGCTACCCAACTGCCAAAGAAATCTGGGATAATATTCACCAGATGTATTTTCACCTTGGCAATCAATCCCAAGTATGTGAACTGCAATTATAGCTTGGAGAAATTCGACGAAGGGGAGACAACGTCACCAAATACTTCAATACTTTGACAAGGTTGTGGCAGGATCTAGATATTTTCAATGACTATGAGTGAAAATCTCCAGCTGATTGCATGCATCACAAGAAGATAGTGGAAAATGACGACATCTACAAATTTCTCGCCAGCCTAAATGTAGAATTTGATGAAGGGGAAGGATCATTGGTCGTGGTCCTCTTCCTTCACTTGGAGAGGTATTTGCTGAAGTTCGAAGGAAGTCACCGCAGTATTATGCTTGGAAAGAGGGGGGCTGGGGCACCAAATGAAAATTCTGCCATAGTCACTGCTAATGCAAATATGAGCAAAACTTTCAATATCCAGCATAAAGCAATGTTTGCAACAAACCTCGTCATACACGTGAGACGTGCTGGAAGGTTCATGGCAAACCTGTCAACTAGAAGAGTAACAAACCTGAAGACCGATATGCTCATGCAAGTGAGGCGTATGTTGGTCCCTTCAGTAAATAGCAGATGGATCATCTTCTAAAGCTGTTGAAATCCAATCCAGAATCTAGTATTCCTCGTGTTTCCTTGGCTCAAACAGGTAGCAACTCTAGTGCTTTCTCTTGTCATTCTAGTCCTACACCTTGGATCATTGATTCAGGTGCTTTTGACCACAGGACATCTGTCTCATATATTTCATTATTATTTGCCGTGTTCTGGTGATAAAAACGTTAGAATTGCATATGCAAAATTTTCATCTATCTTATGAAAAGGTTCTATCAAAATTTTTGACAAAATCACCCTAAAATCCGTTCTTCATATCGCTAAGCTTGCTTGCAATCTCTTTTCTGTGGGTCAACTCTCTAAAGATTCCAATTGTTGTGCTATTTTTTTGTGATTCACACTATTTTCATGATCTGAGCACGGGGATAATGATTGACAGTGCTAGAATGGTCTATGGTCTCTACTATTTTGATGAAAACCTTCTATATAATAAACAAGCTTAGGGATTTAGTACCAATGTTAGTTCTCTCTTTGGCGAAGAACAAATAATGATTTGGCATCTTAGGCTAGGACATCCTAGTTTTTCTTATTTGAGATACATGTTTCATGTTCTATTCAAAAATGTAGATTGTTCATCTTTTTAATGTGAAAGTTGACATTTATCAAAGAGCCATCGCGCTACTTACAATTCAAAACCATATTGTGCCTCAAAACTTTTTTACTTAATTCATAGTGATGTTTGGGGTCCTTAAAAAATTGCCATATCTTCTGAAAAAAATGGTTTGTAACTTCCATAGATGATCACACTTTGCTATGCTGGGTATACTTGATGAATGATAAATTTGAAGTTGAAAATTTGTTCCAAATTTTTTTCAATATACTTCATTCTGACAATGGAACTGAGTATTTCAATTAAGTGTTGGAAAAAATTTTCAAGGAAAAAGGAATTCAACATCAGTCTACTAGTAGTGATACTCCTCAGCAAAATGGTATTGCCAAGAGAAAAAATCGATACTTACTTGAAGTTGCGCGTGCTATTATGTTCTCAATGCATATTCCAAAATATCTATGGGGAGATGCAATTTTTATAGCATCCTATTTGATAAATAGAATGCATACTTGTATTTTAAAATATATTACACCCTTAGAATGCTTCAAAACTTTCTTCCTTGAATGTCGGCTTTTCTCTGACTTACCCTTGAAAATTTTTGGGCACACCGTGTTTGTACACATCCCTAGTTGGCTTCGGTCCAAACTTGATCCTAGGGAGAAAAAATGTGTTCATCAACTATGCCCCTAATAAAAGGGGATATAAGTATTATAATCCTAAAAAAAAAGAAAAAAGAAAAAGAAAAAGAAGAGCCTTTGTATGGATGTATCATTTGTGGAAAGTCAGCCTTTTGATCAAAACTGTCTTCTGGGGGAGAGAGAAAATAAGGAAGCTTAGTTTTGGAAAACTGCTGTCCCTACGCCTACTACCTTCTTTCCTGTACCTGCTCTTGATCTTTCCACCTATATTAGCCTCAATAATGAAGAAAGAGGAAATACTAGTCTACCATTGTCAAACTTAGATGACTCACAAACAGGGGGAGAAATATTAAGATAGAATCACCATAATCTTACTTCGGAACTCCATATTTACACTCGAAGGGGTACTAATCACTGTCTCCAAGTGATGATTCATCTACAACTCCAGGTAACTCTAATCCTTCTTTGTCAAATTCTCCTCCAATTGTTTTTGATCTTGATGTACCTATAGCACTGAGAAAGGGAGTTCGAACCTGTACAGAACATCCTATTACTAAATATGTGTCTTACCATAAGTTTTCTAAGTCTCATAAAGCTTTTACCACAAAAATCTCCCACCTATTTATCCCAAGAACTATTTAGGAAGCCTTAGATAACCTGGATTGAAAATTACTAGTTTTGGAAGAGTTGAATGCTCTAAAAAAAAGGGACTTGGGAGATAGTTAATTTACCTAGAGGGAAGAAAATAGTAGGATGCAAATGGGTGTTTATAGTTAAGTGTAGAGCTAATGGAAGTATAGATAGGTACAATGTGCGTTTAGTGGCAAAAGTTTTTACACAAACACGCGGCATTGATTACCAGGAGACTTTTGCTCCAATTGCAAAGATTAATTCAATCTATGTTTTACTATCCTTAGCCGTTAGTCTTGTTTGGCCCTTACACTAGCTAGATGTAAAAAATGCATTCATAAATGGGGATTTGGAAGAGGAAGTCTTTATGAGCCTACCACCAGAGGTTTGAGGAACATCTTGATGAAAGAAAAGTGTGTAGACTAAGAAAATCTCTGTACGACCTTAAATAATCTCCCAGAGCATGGTGTGAGAGATTTGGGAAAGCTATAAAAGCCCACGGATATACACAAAGTCAGGCAGACCACAATATTTTATAAACACTCAATAGAAGAAAAGATTGCTATTTTAATTGTTTATGTTGATAATATAATATTAATAGGTGATGATTATGTTGAGCTAAAGAGACTCAAGAGAGTCCTTGCTAATGAATTTGAAATCAAGGACTTGGGAGTCTTAAAGTATTTTCTTGGAATGGAGTTTGCCAGGTCTAAAAAGGGCATCTTCGTGTTTTAACCAAAATATGTGCTGGATCTTCTTGGAGAGACAGGTCTACTCGGTTGCAAGGCAGCAGAGACACCAATGGAACCTAATTTGAAGCTCCCATATGCCAAACCCGAAGATGTGAAGAATAGGAAATAATTTCAAAGGTTGGTTAGTAAATTGATTTATCTATCCATACTAGCCCAGATGTAGCTTTTGCAGTGAGCATGGTAAGTCAATTTATGCACTCACCGAATGACCAGGCAAGCATGACCATCCTTGGCACTGTGACCACTTGAGAAATTGTGAAAATTGAATTTGCTAGTCACTTGCAAGTATTATGAGTACTGACCAAGATGCATGCATCGCATGACTATGATAAGGTCAAGGTTCATCAGGCAAAGAAGTTGCTATTTTTAGATAAAAGCTCTGATGTTGAAATGAAAATAGTTGTAGTTTAAAAAAGGGCAGCCACAGTGTACGAAGCTCCCATGTATGCAGGGTTCATGGAAGGGGCGGACCACAAGGGTAAATAGTAAGCAGCCTTATCTTGCATTTTGCAAGAGGCTGTTTTCATGCCTTAAACCTGTGACCTCAAGGTCATATGATGACAACTCCACTGTTGCACCAAGGCTCCCCTTCAATTAGTTGTAGTCTGATTAAACAAATTATGATTCTGCAGATCTGCTCAAATTTTAGAACTAAGAATTGGTAGTAAAGCTAGATGAATTATTTCAGATTTCCTAAAACTTATGGATGCATAGGTATTTTATTTTTAATTGCTTGACGTATAGGTAAACCCATAAATGCAATAGTTTTGATGGCTACAAAAGTTTCTCCAGTTTTCTTTTAGCCTCTGGAAAATGAGTTCGGTATTCCAGCTTTTAAATGCAGGCTAAACAGAGCATCTTTTTTTTTGGTACATCTCCCCTGTAGGTTAAGTAATTTAGTGGAAGGTGGTTATACATCTCCCCTGTAAGATCGGTATTCCAGCTTTTAAATGCAGGCTAAACAGAGCATCTTTTTTTTGTTTTTTGGGTACATCTCCCCTGTAGGTTAAGTAATTTAGTGGAAGGTGGTTATACTTACATCTGATGCATAGTGATTCATTAAGTACCAGTGAATTTTATTTCAAATAACTTTGCTTCATTTTGCTTGTTAAAGCATCAAGGAGATCATTGAAAGGCATAACTTGCACTCCAAGAACCTTCCGAAGCTGGATCAACCATCTCTAGAGTTGCATGTAAGCTCTTATGACTTCCCTTGTCCTTGTAAACTTGCATACATACTTTTATCTGGCCATGGATTTTTAGTTTAGTATGTAAGTAACTTGCTTTTACTGTTAGATCTCTAGGATGCAAGACTAATTCGGCCATATGTTTTCTTATAGCTTTGACAACTGTTGGCTTGTGTGTAGCCAGACGACTTGCAGTTTTCCTCTGCCAGACCTAATTATGAGATTTGAGCACTGTGAGGACAACTTAGTAATATTAGCAACTAACGCATATAATTTTGACAGCCGGTAATACAAGAAATTCTAATGCATCCTCTGTGTGATTTATCTTGTTTCTGAACTCGTTTGTGTGTAGTTCTCTGAATTAGTTTATTCAGTTTCATCAGTGTAGCCTCTGTTAGAATGTTACATAGCGGCTATCATTGTTGATGCTGTTCATAGTATAAACCAATCAGACGACCATCATTGGAGCTTGCAGTCTCTGAGGCATTATGTAAGACAAGCCTAGGCAGATAAATTCACAGAAGATGTCCTCCGAGGAAGATAAGAGCCTGACACTTGTTACGAGGATGTTATGACAGGTTGGTGATTGGTGCTTGTTTAGCTCAAAGATGAGGTCGTGCCCAAGGAGGACTTCCTTTGATAAGGGTTCCTGAGGCTGATTTATCCTTTCGAAGGGGTCAGAGGTTGAGAAGGGTGCTCATCTCAAATCTATCCTTTCGAGGCACAGGAAAATTTCATTAGCCTGGTGGTTGCAGACCTTCTGGCTGTGATTTCCTTCATAAAGTGGATTCCAGAAACAGGCGAGAGTGGGAAGGATGGGGATCCTCTTTTGGGGAAGACATGTTTGATTCTTTCCAAGTTCAATAAATCACATGGACAACCTAGTCAAGATTTACATAAATCGCCCAACAGATTTGAGTTTAAAATGCTAATGCTTTTAAATAGATAATAATCAAGGCATTCCGAAGTCGATGGAATGTTATAGTATAGCTTAAAGAATCTCTCCTGATTTTTTGCAGATAATAACACATTCCTGCTTATAAGAACTGATTTTATAGCTATGGCCCTTTTTTGGGCACTATCCTTGTAAAAAGGATTAGGCAAATCATGGCACTATTTAGCTGTTAAAAACAATTATGGATTAACGAGAAAACTGAACTTGGAGATCGATTACATTCTTGATTGATAACAATGACTGCAATTCTAACCAAAGGCACACGGTACCACAGAAATATGCTGGGCAAAGGAAAATCTTTTGCTTTTCTTTTTTTTATTCCCCATTTTCCCGAATGATGGTGGACTTGAATCCACAATCTTGTGGTTGTGAGATAAGGCACTTAATCAACTCTATCAAGTTCTCAAGTACTGCAGGATGAAGTAATTTAGCTATTTTATTAAGTCAGAAAATTTTATTTTAGAAACACGAGCCATTGTCGAAGCTACCCAAGGGTTATGCAATAGTTAAAATTTTATGGATTCAGAAAAACGCCACCAAGTGCCTGCAACATTTTTGCGTATAAAACAGCATTGTAATTTAAGAAATTAAGAAGATTGCCTAGAATATGAGCAAGTATCTTGATTGTATTGCAGAATATAAATATATGTATCTGAAACTGAGCATAAATTTAGTATACACTTACATATTCTGTGTAAGCATAGATACATTTATTGCTGTTATTTACATTGTATTTGTGTCAATAGATGTATTGTTCAGTGACAGAATCATGTTAACCATACTTAACGCTTTACAGAGGATATATATTCATGTCTCAATACAGAGTACATCTAGTTCAACGCCTCCAAGTGTGCATTACTTGGTCCAGTTTGCAACTTATATGTTTGTGATGAGTAAGAATTTTAATGAAAATGTATGCCGGTTTTGTAGTTAGAGAATAGTCATTATTCAGGGTTGAGCAAGCAAGTTGCAGAGAAAAGCCATCAACTCAGGTATGAGAGTCCATACATTGATGTTTAGTTTGATGCATGTAGTTGAATATGAAGACGCAGTGTAATATTGGAAGATTGAACCCTATATAAACAGACAAATGAGGGGAGAAGAGATCCAAGGGTTATCACTAGAAGAGTTGCAACAACTTGAGAAAAACCTTGAAGCAGGTTTAAGTCGGGTGCTGGAAAGGAAGGTTTGCATCCATCTGTTTATGACTTTTAGTTAAACCCACAATAAAATTTGGATGTTACTCTTACATGTGGCATGTTCAATTTGTTTCAGGGTGAACAAATTATGAAAGAGATCAATGGCCTTCAAATAAAGGTTTGAGCTTGAAAAACTTCAACTCCCCAACATACATGCATCTAAATATTTTCCACATTGATAATTGAAAGAAGTTTTGCCGTCAAAGAAGAAGAGTTTGAAAACTTGTATTTTCATTTTTGGAGTTTCGAAGTATATACACCTGTGCACCGGTCCCTTCCATGGAATTTTTATCCAACACAAATAACATTTAAGAAAACACCCATTGTTCGACTGTATCTATAAAAAAAATTCTTCTACAATGTCCTAATCTAGTTCAAGTGCTTACATGGTATAGATTATAGGCTATCTGTTAAAGAAAAACTGCAGATTATAGGGACTTCTGAAAGAAAAAAAGGGGCAGCCTGGCACACGAAGCTCCTGCATATATAGGGTCCTGGGAAAGGGCGGACCACGAGGGTCTACAGTAATCAGCCTTGTTTTGCATTTTTGCAAGAGTCTGTTTCCATGCCTCGAACCCATGACCTCAAGTTCACATGATGAAAATGCTACTGTAGCAACAAGGCTCCCCTTCAACTCTAGTCTTTGTAATTAATTCTCATATATGCTACAAATGTGACTTAGTCATAGCACAAAGATACAACTTAAATGTGCCCTGACACCATAGCAGCTATATTCCAACTTCTTTAACATCTACCAGGGTTTACTGTTAATGAACTTAACTTTTTCTATAAAGTTCCGCTGTTTCTTGTTTAAGAATTCTTTAGCTGCATAAACAATGAAATTGGAGATGCATTTCTAAGACAGTCAAAACCACATTGCCATGGACGAGGCCATTCTAACTGGATACTGGTGTGGGGTGTCAGACTTTCTACAATCAAGATAGGCGAGATGTAAAACCATATACTTGGTCAAGTTCACATTTCACTAGAAATGAATGCCCACCCGTCTTGGACCTGACTCAGCTAAAACACAATGTGCCTAAAGCCCAGAATTTTCCACATGTAAAATTGATTACGCATGTTGGCAGCTTTTCTTCCTTTACGTAGAGACACCAAACTTTTTATTTGGACCGTCAACCATTGGAGTCCTACGTCTTGGACTGGTAGAACTCAGCTTTAGTATTTGAGCATCCCATGACTAGTATTTTCCGGCAATCAAATTTACATTTTCAACTGACTCGGTAACAAACAAGAAGGTGATGAAAATCTGATTTGCCAAATAAAAAGGATTATGAGCATGGATTCTGACTAGCATGCATTTGTTTCCGCATTTTCCTTTTTGGTCAAAATTTTGATGATTTATTTTAGTAATCAATTGAATACTGTTTTCAACTTATGGGCCTTGGTATGATTATGATCAAACAAGAATACAATATGATGGGAATCTTAAAGCACCATGTTTACATCATGATCTAGACAATGTCTTACATATAAACACAATCAAAATTCAAGAATGGAGATATTGGAACAAATAATGCATGGGCCAGTGGCATGCCAAGCATATTACTCTCATTTGTTTTCCTCTGTGTGTGGCCTTCCTATTCATTTCACATGCAGGGTATTCAACTGATGGAAGAGAACGTCAGGCTGAGACAACAAGTAAGAATTTCCATTGCCTCCTGCTTCTTGTAGTTTTCCACCTTCCTTTTCTTCTTCTTTCAGTTTATAACTAAATGATATTCTCCAAGTGCAGATTTTGGAGATGTCAAAAGGGGAGAAACAGATGAGGGATTCGGAGAACGTTGTGTGTGAAGAAGGTCAATCATCAGACTCGGTCACTAACATGTGCCACTCATCCGGTCCACAAGGCTGTGACAGTTCTGATACATCTCTTAAGTTGGGGTGAGTATATAAGAGGGAAAATGATAACGCTTGTTCTTTTTTGTCCATACCAAAAAGTTCTTCATTAGATGATCCTCGGCACTCCTATCTGGTGTCTAAAATGGACAGCCAAGAAAGTTTAAAATTGACTGTTACAAAATAACCTTACTGAAGGTTAGGAATATAGATCGTCTGTCATTGGAGGCTTTTGGGACATAGCATACTTAAGATGGACCCCGAAGCGGGTCCACAAACGTTGAACATGCATACTGACTTTTATCTGGCATTAGAGAATTAGAGGTTTTTCTTTTCCCTTTGGGTGGGGGTGGGGGAAGGCAGGGAATTTTCACGTCTACTTTCTGCATTAAGTATCTGAGAAAAAGAGTTTTATGATGCATTAATGGCTTCCTTGCCCGTTTGTTGCAGGCTACCCTTCTCTAGCTGAAAGTTCCAAGGATGTTTATGCTTGAAAGCAAACACTTTGCAGTCGAATGTAAAGACTAACCCATGGTTCTTGCCACTGTTGTTGTCACAATGAGACCCGTGTCACAAACCTGCTAGCGAGAGTATTACCGGCAACTTAAGTTGATTGTAACATAAGCAACCAGGCATTAGGTGCTGCTCAGGAGGATATGAAAAAGAGAAAATTTCTGGCATTAGGTTCTTTACTTCTTTTGAACCGTAGAAAAATGTCTGGGAGCTAATGATACATTTTTCCATATCTCCCAACCGTCTCCTAAAACGCTTTGCTCATATTTGTTACTTTCTAAGTGATTATATGTGTATTTAAGTGTAGTTAAATCCCACCCATTCAATGATCCAAACCTGCTATGGAGGAAGCTCTGCTGGTAGGCTTAGCTATTTTATTTTCTAATCACTGATATAAACGGCATTGGCTGGACTGTTTAATGGATAAAAAGTTATTTCTCTAGAAAGTTAGGCACATGATTCTAAATGGTTCCAATGAAGTATAATGAGAAATAATAGGAGTTTGGCGGCTGTACATCTCATTTTCCAGGAATAGTGGTTCAATTGGTCAGAGTACTTCAATGTAAACCCATCTAGAGTCTCAAGCCTTTATCATCCATGCATAGAAATGAGATTGCACTGCAGTAGAAGGCTTTGGTGCCTATTTAGGTCAAAGTCGTTGCCAATGATTAGTAATTTGAGGCTCAAGTTCTTTGTAGTCAATAAGCTTAATTGAACAACTAATGGTTGATTAGAGAGGGTCACATAATGTAGTTTATTGGATAATGCATGATTATTTTAAATAAACATGTCTGGAGTAAATGGCTTAGAGACAAGGTTATATAATCCTTACCAATGGTGGGGCTTAGTGCCAATGGAGGTTTTAGAGAACACAATCTAGTTGTCCTCAATTGAGAAGATAACTACCACCATGTTAGTAAAGTTTGAGGTCACTTGATTTGGATTGACCTTTACCAACTTTGGTTTTTCCAGAGCTAGCTTAGTCTAGCTACATTTTGAGTTCAAAATTTTGTTTTCACCCAGTCTAGTTGAAGCTTGCTTGACTTAAGCTAGCTAGACTTTGTAAGATGTTAGCATGAGCTAGTGTCAGTTTAACTTGAGCTTGGATTAGTTTGACTGAGTTTGAGTAGAATTTTATAAAAGTTTAAAATTTAAAATAATTTATATTTAGCTTGAATTCTTGTGAATTTATAGGCCCTTTATGAACACTATAAAGTGTGTTAGTGGGTCCATCTCTTGTACTAGGAAGCCTATTTAGTGATCTTTGTTGCTAATATTGGAACCTATGTTGTAGACCCACCCTTGTTACTTTAAAGCTTCTTTGTAGGCCTTTCATCATCATATCATTAAGACCTTATTCCAATTAGGGTTTGGCCAAGTTCTTTTAGTTCCAAAGTTTCTAAATCTTCTTTTGGGCCTTTTCTTTGTCCTTTTAAAACCTTCTACTTGCATTACCTCACTCTTAATCAGTGTTGTTTTCGGTCTTGTTGGACATGTCTAAACCATCTAAGCCTAATCAACCTCTTCTTGTTACCTATTGGTTCTACTCGTAAGTTTCTTCTAATGTTTTCATTTTTAATTTTATCCTTTCTTTTCTTGTCACTCATCCATCTCAGCATACTTAGTTTTGCTACGCTCATCCTATAGACTTGCTATTCATTAATTGCCCAACACTCTGATCCATAAAACATGATTGGCCCTATAGTTATCCTATAAAAATTTTCTTTTAATTTGAATGGCGCCCACTAATCACACAAAACTTTAGATATGCATCATCATTTGTTCTAACTCACTTGGATTTTCTAGGCAAGCTTCCTCTCAATCTCTCTACTCTCGTGAATCATTAATCATAAGGGTAGCCTGGTGCACGAAGCTCCCGTCTATGCAGGGTTCGGGGAAGGGGCAGACCACATGGGCCTAAAGTACACAGCCTTATCTTGTATTTTACAAGAGGCTATTTCCACGCCTTGAACCTATGACCTCAAGGTCACACAATGACAACTTTTACCGTTGCGCCAAGGCGCCCATTCTATAAATCATCAATCGTAAGTATCAAAAATGGTCTTTTACTACAACTTCTTAGTTATCAATCTTTACTAATGGTCCACTCCCATTTCTCTCCTTGCTAAAATTGCATTCAATATTGCAATAACCCAAGTTTTGAAGTCCTGCTTTATTATAAATTTGAAATTTTAGATTGAGCAGAAAGTTGAAAGTTTTAAAGTTTTTGAATCCTAGAAGTGGGATTTTTATAGCAATTAAATTGAGTGAAAATACCTTAATAATTGGATTTTATTAGGAAAATAAAGTCAAACCACACTAAGAACACTAAAAACAGAGTTTGGACAAGAAAGTTACATACTTTTTAATTATAAGGGTATTTTAGTAATTTTATAAATAGGAAATTAATGTGTTTTAAAAATAGAAAGGTCAGAATTAGATGGGGGCCATTTTTTATAATGACACCCCCTACAATAGATCTACTGCATCTATGACTCCTTCATAGGAAAAATAGGTAGGTGATCAAGCGCCTGCCAGTGAAAAGGGCAGATCACCAGCAATAAAAGGACCTATTTTCTCCCGCAGTGCATTCCTTTTCTCTTTTTTACCCAACTCCATCTCTATCTCCCTCTCACCATCGTTGGCATTGGACAAACCGGTTGGCGGTGCACCCACCTCTCTCTCTCTCTCTCTCTCTCTCTCTCTCTCTCTCTCTCTCTCTCTCTCTCTCTCTCTCTCTCTCTCTCATCCGACTCCCTCGTTCTCTTTGTTTTTTGACAACCCAAAAGATAGGCAGGTTCATAAGGAGTCTGAACACACCTGGGTTCATTGGATCCTTCTCCATCTTCGGCTAGCTTAGGTAAGCACGTCCCACTCCGTCCCCTCTCCCCAACCACCCCACCCCATTTTTCTCTTCTTTTTTGGTTCCTCTCCTCCCAGATCTTTGGCACATCTATTTCTACTGGCCGGCAATCTATTGGTGAAAACAGATTTGATGAATCTATATGGGAACCACCTCAAGGACAGCTCAAACAAAAGATCTAAGCTATCCAGTGAGCTTGTGGGACCCCAAAATCCTAAAAACAGTAAAAATATAAATTACCGTAGGCGTTGATTGGAGACAAATGATCAAACGGTTTAGATTGGATTGTTTCATCTCTTTTGGTCCAATCTGCAACCAAGACACACCTTGATAAAGCACTACGGAGATGCAACTATTCAGCATGTCCTCATGTGCGCGCGTGCAGGAGTAGTCACGAATTGACCAGAATGCCGGTGCATTATGCGAACCGTGATGCACCATTGGTGTGTTCTGGAGTCTAGGATGCATCAGAGCATTCTAGAATGTTGTCCCGTTCCAGTGCATCCAAGTGACAATTAGTTACTGTTTTATTTTAACATATTTGATCTTAGCAATTGAAATGATCTGAAACACAAAATCTTTGATTCAGAAGGCTATACAAGTTTGATTTTCGATTGAAAAGGTCCGTTGGATTTGTCTTGACGATACAGACCTAATAATACAAGAAAATTTAGGATCATATAGCATTTTAAACTAATCATGACCTAGAAACTATAAAATTTCATAGATCTATATGATCAAAGATAATTAGACTACCCTAAGAAGTGATCAATTAGATAATGTTGTAAATCTATGCATAGATCAATCTTGATCTAAAGACATCAACCCTTTGATCACATATCTAACCATTAATAAATAGGATCAGAATCTAAATCGGTGATCTAAGGAGCATTGGTGATGTTAGATTCGGGCATAATCTTAATTAAGAAAAATTCATTCCATAGGTTAGTTTTCAAGACAAATTCTATTAAAAATCATGTAAACATGTAAATGGAAAATAATAATCAGATTCTTATACTTAAATTATGCCAGGGACCCTACAAAAGACCTTGAAGGAGATCCAAGATTCAAATTGAAGAAAAACAGAAACAAAACCTAAGTAATATCCTTGAGGTAGGTAATTTGATGTTACTAAGTTTCAATTGAATTTCAAAACTTAAATAATGTCTTTGAAATCATTTACGTATTTAGTATGTTTTTAATGTGACAATGAGAGGTAGCTATGCTCCTAATTGTGTGTACATGATTTTATAGAACTTAAGTTCATTTAGCCTTTAAATAATTAAGTATATGGCATTCTTATCATGAGTATGCAAATAAATCCTCATAATCTTATTAGAAAATGCTACCGCTTATATCTCTTATGGTCAATTTTTATTCTTGAATGGTAGAAGAATTTCATATATGCATTAATTGCATACTTTGAGATGTCGCATAACTTGTGTGATTTGATTATATGTTAATCGCTATGTGACTCTATAATATTTGAATTTGATATATATATATATATATATATTTACATTGTTCTAGCTAGTGAGCCTAGTGGGTACTACACTAAGTGGTTGTACGGGTTTGACCTCCCTGCCTCTAACCTCCAACGGTTGTAGGTATCTATGCCCAAAGAGGCACATATTTTTCTCGACTGTTGTGGTAGGGAAACGATTGCTGGAGGTGTTCACAGCATCCTTTTCATGACATATTCGTAGTCATAGTGAAGGATGCAGTGGCTGGTCTCTAGATATCAAATATACGATTGAGAGAGTTGGTTGTGAGCATAGTTGTCCTTATGATTTTAATTTTTGCATCTCCACATATACTGCCTTGTGATGGTATTTAAATGAGTACTTGTGTCTAGTCAGCTGATGTGTTCACCGAGATACCTACGTGCATAATAACTACTATAGGCTTGTGATTTCCAACATTTGATTTGATCGATTACTACTTTAAGGATTTAGTAATCTTTATATTATTGATTAATTTGATTATGTCAGTATTTCTCTTGGTTGAATATAAAAATGTGTAAATGATTTATACATGAATGCTTGTGTTTACATAAGATGATCACATGATTTTATCACCTGAAAAACCCTTCCTAAAGTTATGCATGTTGTATGCTGCGTTTTCGAATTTTTTGGCTTGGATTACTTATTAGGTATGATAAATACTCAACCTAATAATTTTTTTACAAATCAGCTCAAGCAGGATTAGAAGAAGCATTAGGAAGTTTTAGTGCTTCAATCAAGTAGGAGAAGGATAATGTGTTAATGCAGTTGTCCCAAAACTGGTAGTGACCATTTTAACGTGTGACATAAATTGGCATTAAGTGGTTGTTTTAAACTTAGGCAAAGACTAACAATCTTGAGAACATGATATATCCATTTTTAGATATCTTTTCAATATATCATATGCATGTTTCATTAAGTAAGTACATTAGAAACTTTAATCTGTGTTGAAAGAATATGACACTTGGGATCTTCATAAATGAAGTTTATAGAAAAAGAATTTTCCACTACCATTATTTTGCAAATTGGTTTTAAATAGAGATAGATCTCGCAAGTGAAAGCTTGTTATTTGAAATTGCATTATAAAACTTGGGTTGTCACAAATATACTCTATCTTACTTTGACTAATTTTAAATCCTTTTAGGTTCTAATGCTTTTCTGTGTGACTCTAGCTTTGTGTTTACACCCTCCATTGTCTCATCAATTAAACTATATCTTCTGCAAATAGAATGCACCATTGAGTCTCCTTAAGCAGATGTTTTCTTAACTTACCCATAATCAATATAAAAAGGTATGGGCTCAATGTTGATCCTTGGCACATTCCTACAGTGATAGAAAAATCATGTCTCGCCTCTACTAGTTTTAACATTTGTTACCTCTACCTCATACATATTTTTAATCATGTCTGTATAGCCCCACGAAATTCCTTTCTCGCCCAACACCCTCTAAATTAACTTTTTATGGAACCTATCATAAGCTTTCTCTAAGTCAACAATGACCATGTGGAGGCCTTTCATAGCTTTAATTTGAAAATGAGTGTAAATAACTTTTTATTTAAAATGGGTATAAGATGATAGTTATTTGTAAGGCCCACCACACAAAGTAGCTTCTTATGTGACGTAGGTTGAGATAGCTTTAGGGCTCACCATGTAAAATAGTTTTATATTCAAAGATATTTGTGAAAATACATAGCTTTTAGGGCCTACGATGTAAATAGCTTCTTGTTAGAAAACATGTATAAAAATAGATAGCTTTAGGGCTCACCATGTAAAATAGTTTTATATTCAAAGATATTTGTGAAAATAGATAGCTTTAAGGGCCTACGATGTAAATAGCTTCTTGTTAGAAAACATGTATAAAAATAGATGGCTTCTAAGACCCACAATGTAAATAACTTTTTATTTGAAAATATATGTGAAAATACATATCTTCTAAGGCTTTTGTTTTTTCTTTGAAAATGGGGGTGGGTATTAATTTTGAAATCTCAACCCTCATTTTCTCAAACTCTTGCAAACTTGATCAGAAACAACCCCCTCTTGTTTTTATAGCTAAAGATAGCTTTCAATTTACACTAACAATAGATTAAACTAGAAAATTTGTCTAGCTTGAGATGAAATTCACCAACAATGAGCTAGGTTGAGTTTTGTGAAACTTTTGCTAGCTCAAGTATGATTAAAAATGATTTTGCAAGAGCTAGGCCAATGATCGGTCTAGCTTGGTGTGGCTCAGGTATTACCAATAATGATCTATGCTGATTTTCTTGAAAATAAATCAAGTGTAGGTATAACCAACAATGATCTAGCTCCATGATAGGAAAATTGGTCAAAAATCCCTAGATTGGCCTGGCTATGTTAAATTCAAGATTGACTAACATTGTACATTCTCATGGTCACATAAGACTCAATTGGTTAAGCTTTATAACCTAGTTTGTATGATTATGCTAGATTTTGTAAGACTTGCCAATTAGGTCATTGTTGATACTAGGTTTTACTTAATTTGTATGCGATGAGATTGAAAAAAGTTGTTGACTAGTACCGATGATATAATCTTATGCCTTGTAACTAAAAGGGGTGGCTTGTGGAAAGAAAAGAGATGAATATACCAAAGCTTTTATTTTGGAAGTGAAAGTATATTTTTTTAAGACATTAGAATCATCTTATGCACACCAATCTCGAAGTAGTTGATAGCAAGTACAAAGCTAAGACTCAATTTGGATGGAGGCTAAAAGTTACATATGTGTAAGAATAATTTTTCATAAATTTGGAGTGATGCCACAAGTAACATATATATAGTTTTATATGTGGTGTGTGTGTGTGCTCGCATGTTGAGATTATATAAACAAATGGAATGTAACACCCCGGATTTTTAAGACAATTTTTTTATTATAATAATGGCATTTTAAATAAGAGCATTTGGGATCCCATGAGAAAAGATTTATTCAACATTTTACTAAACCTATCTTAAAAACTCTAGGTGTTAGTTTTCCTTTCTCAAAATGGCGTACATGTAATTTAAACATAAATAAATAATCCGCGTATAAATCAATGTCAAATAAATAGGCGCCTTTATTTTAAATCAAATAAATGTCCAAAACACAATAATAATATGGCCCAGGGTCTATCCATCATCACATCCCATATAAATGTCCAACATATGTCCAAACATCCAATTCATGTCCAAATATAAAGTATGCAGTCCATAATAAAATCCAATTGATAATCCTGTTTAATGACTTAATGACTCATATCACTGTCTAATACTATAGAAAAATGGTCTTCAGCAGCTCTCATGGCTTCTCAACAGCCTTGCCTTTCCTGTTATTGCACTCGAGATTTAAGGCATTGCAAAATAAAGCAATGCCTCAGCAAGCTATCGCTTGTGTAGGTACATAGACAATTAATGTAATAAATGAAAGAAATAATGAACAACTCTGATGAAAAGTCTAACATTTATGAAAATAATGATATCATAATGCCATGTTCAAATAAATGCCAATTTATTCCATATGCTAAAACATGCAATTCACAGAGTTAAAACATGACATGAATAAATAAAATAGAGCATACAACAAGAATAAGGGCACCCTAAGGTAATGGATCCCACCACATCGCACTAACATCCCTGATCAGGAGTACACGTAGTCAACCTCTGAGTGTTGTCACACCCAAGCATACCATCCATAACCATGCTCATCATACATGCACACATAATAAGAATATGGGTCATCATGCTGCAATGGCAACCCTCCATGGGTATCAACTACCGCCGCTCTCCGTCGATACCATAACGGGAGACTTAGCGTCTGTCCCCATGGAAAGGCTCAGACCGGTAGTGTGGACTATCTATGTTACCAAACCCCTACCGAATGCCATCTATGGGCAGGTGTCTATTATATCACAAAATCACCACATCATAATCTCAGAAGGTGGGTGGCCGGCCCTATCCCTCCTAGCATGATGCCCACCGGGCAAGAGCACCCATCATCAAATATAAAATACGAAAATCATATGTATATGCTAAAACTCAAGAGCACTTATAGCTTGCAATCCCCAAGACATGCCCCTCATCCTGGGATTAACCTATAAAAGGACCAGCTAATAAGCCTCTATTCTCATTTCCATGTAAATCCATGCATTTTCTATATATATAATAAGAAATAAGTCTCTAATTAAGCATAACTAATTAACATCATGCTTGTAAAAGTATTTTAAATAAGTTTATTCAGTAAAAAATTTCATTTTGGAATAACCATCCTGTACTCAATGCGCATGAAATACACGGTAAATAAGAATTTCAATTTAAAACACGATCACACATTATGCTATGTTTAAATATGGTTTAAAATCAAGGTAAAATATTAGTTGTCGTCACCTACCTCAGTGTGAGACCACTAGCTTGGTAATAACTCCCTTTAATTGGTATATTCACGTGCACCTGTACATGTCACATCACGATTTTAATATTTTTCTAAAGAAAAAGTGGTCATTTCTAAGTTTTTAAGTTAAAACTAGGTCCGCGTCGTCAATACGGTCACAACGCCTCTTACGGATCATAATTTGGACCTCTCTAGCTCCTAGAAATCAAGTTTTTGTGAAAACTACCCTCAAATGGGGCCTGCCGGACCACCATAAGGTGGTTTATATCGGCGGCGCCCTTTTCCGCCGGTTTACACCGGCGTATACCGTCGCACGAAGACGCAGACGCCGCACGGATGCGCCGCATCCTGGCCCCACCGTGACCGCCAACAGGCGCCTTCCCGCACGCGCGTGGCGCCGTGCACGCGTGCGACGACAACGTAGTGTGACGTCGTCCCGGGTGCGTCCTGGCGTCAACGCCAAGGCGCCGACGCCATTGACGACGCTGGAGAAGACAACCAGATTCCGGTCGCCTCCGGTGGAGCTACAGAGCTCCGTTTTGCATGATTTTTGTGCCATTTTCTTCAGAATTCTCTCTAGAATCCATTTATGCCCTCCTTTTGCACTGATTTTGATAAAAACCATGGTTTTTAAATGATTTTTTCCAAGTTCCTAAAATCATCTCTAGGTACTGGTTTTTTACATTTTCTGGAGAAATCCACCGTTGGATCACTCCCAAATTTAAAGGGTTTGCTCTTGGGTCTCTTGTGCACTAGTTGGACGGTGCGATTTCTAAACAACCAAGGTTTGATCCGCGAAATCACGCTCCAACTGTAGCGTGCACACAGGTTTCCAAAAATATCCAATTTTTTTCCTAATTTTTAAATGCTTTCCTAATTATTTTTCTAATTAATAAATACAGAAAAACATAGATTTGAGGCTTAACTTGCGCCTGGCCGAGGTTGCTCGTGTTGCCGGGGTTCCACTCGCCGGAAAAATGCAATCTTTCTAGGCTAGGGTTCTGCGTAAAATCTCAGAGAAAACGCTCAAACTGGAGCGTTTTGGCTCCTAAGGGAGCATAGATATAGGGTTTAGAGTCCTAGAGGAAGAGAAACTCTTCCCCACACATCTCTTTCCACGTCTCTCTGGTGATTTCGCCGGACTGGTAGAGACGTGTGGAAGACAAGGATGCCGTTATCAATTTGGACCCCTGTGTAACACGTTTCTGTCAAAAGACCAATTTGCCCTTACAACTTCGACGGCTCATAACTCCCTCGTTTGAGCTCCGTTTTTTGCGTTCTTGGTGGCGTTGGACTCGTATCGACGAGCACTTTCTAATTCTTATGTTTTCAGGAAAAATTTCCATCTATAGATTTTTATTTTTTTATTTATTTAAAAATTTCCTATTTTATCCTAAAATTTAAGGATATTACATGGAATATCCAAACCATGGGGCTTATCATGTAAAATTGGAGTCATGCGAGAACTCGAGATATTAGTATACCCTTGCTTTAATATAGAGAGACATTTAGAGTATGATGAAGTTTATTACTATAGTCATGACCAAATTGGGACTAAAAGCTATAGTCATGCTCTCAAGGGATGGGTTAGGCTTGTAGTTCCACTTATCATATTAAGAAAGAGGAGAAAAGTCACCAATGGAACAACATAAGTGTTAATAATACACAATTTATCCTTGAGGCTACGAAAATTCAACATGGAGATTATGAAACCATCCATGGCCACCATGTGTGAGATTGATGCTTGGGAGAAAATTAGCTAACTAAGCAAAAACTCTGGTTTGAATCACCTCTCAATGCTCCAACAAGCTAGAGGATCATGTCCTCCACACCCACAGCCATTGAATCGTGGAGATGGAAGTCATTCACAGCACCCATAGGCTAGGGCACAAGAAAGTTGATCACTTAAGCATGTGTTAGTTTCAAGAGGAAAATAGAAGTTATTTTCAAAGATCCTCAAAAATAAACCCACCCTTATGAAGTTTGTTGGGATGAAAAATCAAGAAGCATCACCGAAAGAACTTCTAGCAAGAATTTTTTGTAAAGAAGGAAGAGCAGTCCATGTAAACTATGTAAGATTTGATGAGTTTGACTTACTCAAAACTATGGAAAGGTAAGAGTTGACACTTATAAGAAAGATAGTTGATCAAGTTATTTCCAATAAATTATTAATGAGCTTCTAGACTAGAAAGTCTCATATGCAATTGCCTCTAAGGCTTGGCAGACCATTGCGTATTAATAACATTTCAAATCAAATGATGAAGGATAACCTAGAGAATGTGACAGGGGCTATTGTCAGATTCTAAGTTGAAGTTGATATGACAAATTCACTAGAATCAAGGACTTTCCTTGGAGAAATGAAAGATGTTATGTGGCAACCAATTGGATATGAATGGATACCAAGGTTATGATTATGGAATTATTGCAATATTCCAGAACTATGCCATCACAAGAAACATAGTGTTAAGCGAATAGAAGCAAAAAGAAGGAGAACCAAGTCCCAAATGTATTAGAACTGGACCAAAAGGAATAATAATATGGAGAATGGAATACAATGCGATATAAACGCATGCCAAAGAATCACCCCAACAAAACATCGATCAATCCATCAAATCCTTGTAGTCCCTTGGTATAAGAACTAGAGCAGGAAGCACATAAGACTAAGTCCACTCAAAAAGAAAAAGGATAAGTCAGGGTAAGGAACCATGAGTTAGCTAAATGAGTCTCGACTAATGCAGATGAGACAAAGAAACCTGCCCAAAAATGCTCGCATCAAAATAAGGTCAACCAAAGTTGGTAACCATCAAAACTCGAGGATACAAGTGCAAGCCAGAGCAAATCAAGGTTACACCTAATGCCATCAAGAAAATCCGCTAAAAAGTTCTCCTAAAAAAACTCCCCAAGTGCCCCTCTAATTCCATCTTTGAAGGGGACAAGGAATGTTTCTAGAGTAGATATGGATATAGTTTCTGATGAAAAGGATTGTAGTAGATGTAAAGAAAATTAGTCAAATGATATATGTCCTCAACCATTTGCTAATTCCTCATCGGGTGTCCCTAGTTTATCCAAAGTGGCCTTTGAGGTGAAGGGGCCTAATGGGCTCACAAGCTTTGGGTCTTAGAACCAGCTTCTGACATTTCTTCAAAATAGCTATTCCACTTTGGAAATTTTGAATGTTTTAATGCAACAACATTAATTGCCAACATCTTTTCATCTTCCCCTCAAGAAACCATTATTTCTCCATCCTTGTCCTCATAGCCATTACAAAGTTTGTCACTTCCAAACCACCATAGGCCCCTCCTTGCTCCCCACCACCCATTAACCCTAAAGAGAGCCTGATCACCCATTTTCAAGAGTTTGTCACAAGAATAGAAAGTAACTCCAAGTCGATCACTATTTTCTCCTCAGATTCTAACCCATCTTTGCATCATGGGGTGGTGAACTAACCCTGATGTAATAAAAATATGGAAGCTAAAGAGTTAGTTGAAGAATTCAACCCTTTTAGCTTTGTGACCCCTTAGAAGGACTATAAAAAAGACTCGTCCTCCTCTAAAATTCAAATATGTCTCGTCAAGTCAAATCCTTTTCCAACAATGTCATAATTTTTTTTGTGGAATTCCTTGGCCATAGCTCGTGATGAGTGTCGTCCATTCTCTGCTCCTTAATCCAAGAGCTTCCTAATCAGAGTTGTTACACATCTATTCTCCAGCTTTCAAGAGGAGTTTCTGAATTGTAACACCCCGGATTTTTTAAGACATTTTTTTTAATAATAATAATGGCATTTTGAATAAGAGCATTTGGGATCCCATGAGAAAAGTTTTATTTAACCGTTTGCTAAAACATATCTTTAAACTCTGGGTGTTATTTTTCCTTTCTCAAAATGGCATACATATAAATAAAATAATACGCGTATCAATCAATGTTAAATAAATTGGCACCTTTATTTTAAATCAAATAAATTTTCAAAACACAATAATAATATGGCCCAGGGTCTATCCATCATAACATCCCATATAAATGTCCAACATATGTCCAAACATCTAAATCACATCCAAATATAAAGTATGCAGTCCATAATAAAATCCAATTGATAATCCTGTTTTAATGACTCACATCACTGTCTAAAACTATAGGAAAAATAGTCTTCAGCAGCTCTCACGGTTTCTCAACAGCTTTTCCTTTCCTGGTGTTGCACTCGAGATCTAAGGCGTTGCCAAACAAAGCAATGCCTCAGCAAGCTATCACTTGTGTAGGTACATAGACAATTAATGTAATAAATGAAAGAAATAATGAACAGCTCTGATGAAAAGTCTAACATTTATGAAAATAGTGATATCATAATGTCATGTTCAAATAAATGTCAATTTATTCCATATGCTTAAAACATGCATTTCACGGAGTCAAAAACATGACATAAATCAATGTAAATGAGCATACAATAATAATATGGGCACCCTAAGATAATGGGTCCCACCACATCGCACTAACATCACTGATCAGGAGTACTTATAACCAACCTCTGAGTGTCGTCACACCCATGCATACCATCCATAACCATGCTCATCATACATGCACACATAATAAGAATATGGGCCATCATGTTGCAGTGGCAACCCTCTATGGGTATCAACCACCGCCGCTCTCTGTCGACATCATAACGGGAGACTTAGCGTCTGTCCCCATGGAAAGGCTTAGACCGATAGTGTGGACTATCCATGTTATCAAGCCCCTACCGAATGTCATCTATGGGCAGGTGTCTATCATATCACAATATCATCACATCAAAATCTCGGAGGGTGGGTGGCCGGCCCTATCCCTCCTAGCATGACGCCCACCGGGCGAGAGACCCGTCATCAAATATAAATACGAAAATCATATGTATATGCTAAAACTTAAGAGCACTCATATCTCGCAATCACCAAGACATGTCCCTCATCCTGGGGTTAGCCTATAAAAGGACCAGTTAATAAGCCTCTATTCTTATTTCTATGTAAATCCATGCATTTACATGATATAATAATCAATAAGTCTCTGTTTAATCATAATTAATTAACATTATGCTTATAAAAACATTTGAAATAAGTTTATTCAATAAAAGATTTCAATTTGGAATAATCATAATGTATTCAAAGTCGCATGACATCGACGCTAAATGATAATTGCAATTTAAAACACAATCACACATGATGTTATGTTTAAACATGGTTTAAAAATCAAGGCAAAGCATTAATTGTCATCACCTACCTTAGTATGAGACCACTAGCTTGCTAATAACTCCCTTTAACTGGTATATTCAAGTGCACCTGTACATGTCACATCACTATTTAAAAAATTTTCTAAATAAAAAGTGGTCATTTATAAGTTTTTAAGTCAAAACTAGGTCTGCGTCGTCAATACAGTCACAACGCATCTTTCAGATCATGATTTGGACTCCTCTAGCTCCCCAAAATCAATTTTAAGTGAAAATACTTCATAAATTAATATTTATTAATTTATAGGTGTTGGGCAGGTGCACTGGTTTACACCAGCTGCCCTGCTTTACACCAGGTTACATCGGTGCCCAGTGTACATTGGGTTACACCGGCGGCCCCGGTTTATACCGGGTTACACCGGCACCCAGTTTACACTAGGTTACACGGGCAGTCCGGTTTACACCGACGACGTGGAAACCAGCGCTTGAGAAGATGACGGGCTTCCGGTCATCTCTGGTGACCCTACAGGTGTCCAAATCACTTGGTTTTTGAGCCATTTTGTTTAAAATTGTCTAGTTTCCATTTCTATCATCCTTTTGCATTGATTTCTCCAAAAACCATGTTTTTTAAACGGTTTTTCCTAAGTTCCTAAAAACATCCCTAAGTACTAATTTTTGCATTTGCTGGAGACTCTCACCGTTGGATCTCTCCCAAATTTAAAAGGTTTGTTCTTAGGTCTCTTGTACACTAGTTGGACGGTGTGATTTCCAAACGGCCAAGGTTTGAACCATGAAATCACGCTCCAACAGTAGCTTGCATAGAGTTCCCAAAAAAATCTAATTTTTTTCCTAATTTTTAAATGCTTTCCAAATTATTTTTCTATTTAATAAATACAGAAAAACAAAGTTTTGAGGCTTACGTTGCGCTTGGCCGGGGTTGCTCGTGTTTCAGGCGTTCCACTTGTCGGAAAACTCATACCTTGCAAGGCTAGGGTTCTGAGTTAAAAACCCCAGAGGAACGCTTAAAGTGGAGCGTTTTGGCTCCTGAGGATGGTTAGATATGGGATTTAAAGTCTTGGGGAATAGAACCTCTTCCCCATACATCTCTTCCCACGTCTCTCCGGCGATTTTGCCAGCACTGATAGAGACTTGTGAAAGATAGGGGTGTCGTTATCAATTTGGACCCCTGTGTAACACGTCTCTATCAAAAGACCAAAATGCCCTTACGACTTCGACGGCTCATAACTCCCTCGTTTGAGCTCCGTTTTTCGCGTTCTTGGTGGCGTTGGACTCGTATCGATGAGCACTTTCAAATTCTTATGTTTTTAGGAAATTTTTCATCTATAAATTTTTATTTTTATTTATTTAATAATTTCCTATTTTATACTAAAAATTAAGGATATTACATGAACAGATGGAAATAGGTTGGCCTTAGATTGCTCACCTCCATTGTTTTCTGGGTTCAGGGGAAGCCACCTTAAAGGAACTTCTCAAGCTAAGTTTTGATGAGACTAGCAAAGGCAATCTAGGAGCTGCTGCTGCTGCTAGAGGAATTTTGGGACTCCATAGGTAGAAAAGTCACAGCCTTTAGTGTGTCCCTTGAAAGCAAAACAAACAATTATGAGAAAATTGTTTGTTGTCTCTTGCTTACCCCACAATCCAGGAGCCTTTTCTTCTTCTTTTTTGTCTCCAACTTGCTCACAATCTTAGATTGAACACTTGCAAATGGAGGAAGACTCTCTAATCATTATCAACATATTACCATTTCTTCATACAAGGAGTCTAGAGCCAATGGACATACTAAATCTTCAATGGGAGAGTCAAAGGATGATATGAGTGATTTTCATGGTCCTCACCTTGATTTTCTTGCATGCATGTTGATCATATTTACAAATAGGGGAGACAACCAACATTTCTTTTACAAATTTTGTAATTTTTCAATCAAGAATTTTTATGTAGACCAATTCCTTTGCAAATTTTACTAAACTTTCTTGTCTTTTATGATGCAAGGGGTGTCACTTGCCATAAAACTATGTAACACACTTTTACTTACGTTATTCATGTTTACATGAAAAGAAAAAACAAATAAACATCCATACAATTTTCATTTTCAATGAGTTATTTTTATTCCCTTATACTCATATCACTTGACCATAATTTGAATTGCTTCAAATATTTAATGAAATGCTACTCAAGAAGTGCATTTGTTTGCTTAAGCCAGAAGTACAAATCTATGAGTGCAATGTGGTTCTTTTTCTTGGAAGTTGTGTTCTCCAACTTTTTTCATGGAAATCATCATCATCAAGACCTTATCCCAATTTGAGGTATGCCACATGAATCTTATTCCTCCATTCCTCTCTATTAAGTACCATGGCTTCATTTAGTCCCAAAGCTTTTAAATCTTTTCTCACCACTTTTATCTACATTCTTTTGCGCCTTCCCCTTGCCCTTTTAAAACCTTCTACTCTCATTGCCTCACTTCTTTTAACTGGTGCCATTTTTTGTCTCCTTTGGACATATCCAAACCATCTAATTCTAATCTCCCTTATCTTGTTATCTATTGGTGCTAGCCCTAGATTTTCTCTAATATTTTCATTCCTAATTCTATCCTTTCTTGTCTTACCACTCATCCATCTCAACATCCTCATTTCTACGACGCTCATCCTATGAGCATGATGTTCCTTAATTGCTCAACACTCTGATCCATAAAGCATGGCCAGCCTTATGGCCATCCTATAGAATTTTTCTTTTAGTTTGAGCGGCACCCACTGATCACACAAAACTCTAGATGAACATCTCCATTTGTTCTAACCCGTTTGAATTCCTTGGGTAACCTCTCTCTTAATCTCTCCACTCTCATAAATCATTGATCCTAAGTATTGAAAGTGGTCTTTTATGGGGACTTCTTAGTTATCAATCTTGACTGGTGTTTCACTCCTACTCCCCTTTACTAAAGTTGCATTCTATATATTTTGTCTTAATTCTATTGATTTTAAATCCTTTAGATTCTAATGCTTCTCTCCACAACTTTAGCTTTGTGTTTACACATGGACCAGGGAATCTCCTCTTGCAAATGTTTTGTTAACTCATCCATAACCAACGCAAAAAGGTATGGACTCAATGCCAATCCTTGGTGCAATCCTACAGTGATAGGGAAATCACTGGTCTCGCCACTAGCGGTCTTAACATTTGTTACCACTCCCTCATACATATTTTTAATTATGTCTATATACTCCCACGAAACCCCTTTCTTGCCCAACACCCTCCATATTAACTCTTTATGGACTCTATCATGAGCTTTCTCTAGGTCGATAAAGACCACGTGGAGGCCTTTCCTCCTCTCCCTATATTTCTTTACCAATTGTCTTAGTTAGAAAATAGCTTCCATGGTAGACCTCCTAGGCATGAAACCAAACTAATTCTCTGATACACTTGTCTCATGCCGTAACCTCTTCACAAATCACTCTTTCAAAAAGTTTTATAGTATGGCTCATAAGTTTGATCCCTCAATAATTTGTCCAGCTCTGCATGTCTCCTTTATCCTTATAAATTGGTACAATAGAGCTTTTCCTCTACTTATCAGGCATTTTCTTTGATTTTATAATCTTATTAAACAACTTAGTCAACCAAACTACCCCAATATCTCCCATATGCTTCCAAACCTCTATTGGTATACCATTGGGCCCCATGGCCTTTCCTGATTTCATCTTTTTCAAGGCCTTTTTTACTTCAGGTATTCTAATTCTACGTTCATATCTATAATATCCATTGTTATTTAGGTTTATAGTATTTTCAATCCCTAGATTCTCAAAGCCATTGTTATTTAACAATTTTTGAAAGTACATCTCCCACCTTTGTTTAATCTCATTATCTTTGACTAATACCCTTTGATCATCACTTCTAATGCACCTAATGTGATCTAAGTCCTTACCCTTTTATGTCTCTTACTTTTGCAAGTTTAAACACATCTTTCTCACCTTCTCTTGTTTCTAGTATATTATATAGCTCATCATATGCCTTAAGTTTAGCCTCACTTACTATTCTCTTAGCAACCTTTTTAACATTCTTATATTGTTCATAATTTTCAGTCTTTTGTCATGCTTTAAAACATATCAATTTTTCTTTAATAACATTTTGCATTGTTTCACTCCACCACCATGTTTCCTTTACTAATTGCCTTTTTACCTTTATATACTCTTAAGACATCTTTTGCCACTTTATTAATGGACTCAGCAATATTAATCCACATGGTATTTACTTCTGTTTCATAGTTCCAGTTTCTTTCTACCATCAACTTATTTTTGAATGAGGTTATTTTCTCTCCTTTTAAGTTCCACGACTTAGTTTTTGAATACCTATTAAGTTCATTTTTTTTCCTCCATCTTTTGATATGGATATCCATAACCATTAACCTATGTTGTGAGGTTAAGCTCTCACTAGGTATCACCTTACAATCCTTACACATTGATCGTTCAGTATTCCTAAATAGAAAGAAGTCTATTTGGCTTTTATGAAGTCCACTTTTAAAGGTTATTAAGTGTTCATTCCTCTTCTTAAAGAGTGTATTGCAATGGCTAGGTTATATGATAAAGCAAAATCGAGGATAGTTTCCCCCATCTCATTTCGTTCACCTATACCATACCCTCCATATATTCTATCATATCTTTCATTTTCTTTTCCTACATGGTCATTTAAGTTTGCTCCAATAAATATCCCCTCACTGTTGGGAATTTCTTGCATGATTCTCTTCATATATTTCGAAAACTATCTCTTGATTATATTTTCTAACTCTACTTGTGGTGCATGTGCACTTATAACATTTATAATCTACTTTCCTAGAACAAGTTTTATTATTATAATTTTATCACTAATTCTTTTAATGTCCACAACTTTATCCTTTAATTCTTTATCCACTATTATTCCTACTCCATTTCTATTATTATCCTTTCCTACATACCATAGTTTATACCCATCAATTTATCTAGCTTTAGCCCCTTTCCCCTTGGTTTCTTAGATACAAGCGATGTTGACTCTCCTACGTTTCATTGTGTTTACTAACTCCAAACTCTTACCGGTCAATGTATATATATTCAATGTGGCAATACGAATCTTATGTTCTGAAGATATCCTATTTACTAGCACCCTTCTCGATCTCCATGGCATGAACCCATATCCACTTTTCACTACACCTGGGTTCTGATGCAACGCGTTGCTTTCGAGGAATGCTCTAACAGCCATTGCCCATTTTTCACTACACCCGAGATCCAATGAAGCACATCGCTTCTGGGGGAACACCATAGCAACCTGTAACAGCCCGAGGGCCCACACCCTGCAACGATGTTGTCCGTGCCGGAGTGCCCATACACCTCGCACGGTTTTGTTCTTCCCCAGTTGCCCAGGGAAAAGGCCTCGTTGCAAGGGAAATCCTCATCACTCTTATCAAGAGCCTAGTAACTTTCCCCTTAGCGATGTGGGACTAACTCTTAGTCTCTTACCTTGCATAGAAGCCTGCCAGCCCTCTTGGCCCGCCCTTATTGACCAAGGCTTCACAACCTCTCCCCCTTAGGGGACACGCGTCCGCACGTGTCTTACCACACGCGAGCGCCCACGTGCGGCTAGCCACCCACACCGGGTCAGGGTCGGGCTCTAATACCACTTGTAATAGCCCGAGGGCCCACACCCTGCAACGATATTGTCTATGCCGGAGTGCCCATACACCTCGCATGGTTTTGTTCTTCCCCAGTTGCCCAGGGAAAAGGCCTCGTTGCAAGGGAAGTCCTCATCACTCCTATCAAGAGCCCAGTAACTTTCCCCCTAGCGATGTGGGACTAACTCTTAGTCTCTCACCTTGCCTAGAAGCCTGCCAGCTCTCTTGTCCTGCCCTCATCGGCCAAGGCTTAACACAACCCTTGCCCATTTTTCACCCACCAGAAATCTGATGCAGCGTGTTGCTTATAGGGAATGTCCTAGCTTGAGGGAATGTCAGTTTTTGATTCATGTCATATTAGGTTTGCCATAGTTTTAAGAAGTTGGAGATAATTTCCATTTCTTCCTTACAAGCAGGAAAGAAATAACAAATCCATTTTCAACTTCCCCCTTGTGGGATGCACCTGACACAAATATTTTAAGAAGCTAGAGATGATTTTTATTTTTTCCTTCCAAACTAATATATACATGCATATTTATTTGCAAGAAGGAAATAAATAAAATCATCTTCAACTTTTCCGTTGCCGACTGGCACTTGACGCAAGATCCTCCTCCTTTTCCATCCAAGCT
The DNA here is from genome assembly GCA_035236585.1 of Warburgia ugandensis. Taxonomy (NCBI): domain Eukaryota; kingdom Viridiplantae; phylum Streptophyta; class Magnoliopsida; order Canellales; family Canellaceae; genus Warburgia; species Warburgia ugandensis. The sequence goes on along the minus strand of CP141129.1, from coordinate 64,228,236 downwards.
TAGGACCAGCATTGGCGAAGTTATTTTTCATGGAAATGGTTGAGGAAAATATAAGTTCTAAGAAGAAGTGCCATGTAGCATTTATAGATTTGTACTTCTTGCTCAAGCAAACAAGTTTCTTACTTGATAGTTATGCCCTTTTTAACTCAAGGAATGTTTTGTACATTATGGTGAAGGCTAATGCCAAACAGGGCCCAAGTAGAAGATAGAAAAATTAAGATAAAGTATTGATAATAGATGCAAAACAACAATCTTTCTTTTCTTCTTTTTTCTTGTATAATGTCAAACAACATTTACAAGTAGCTTGCACCAAAGCCTTCTAGCGCAATGGCACTAGAGAACTTTCTCACCTAGGTGACCACGGTTCAAGACTTGCATGTGTGTGGCTACCTAAATTTTTTTTTGAAAATTCATGTGTAGCATACTAAATAAATCGAAAGAAGGTTATCTTACTTTGCTAAGCTGTAAGGCCTTTTCTCTAGTAAATCATTCTTACAATCAGTAGCTACCATCTTGGTAAGACTAGGTTGAATTTATCTTTACTCTTGAGTAACATACAATATAAATATCATTTGATAGGGTCATCCATTTCTTTTTATTTAGTTTCTTTCCTTATAAACATGATTGAGAGTAAGGCCTCTTAGTTTGCTAAGCCGACATCTAATTCCCTTAAGAAGAATCCAAGCGATCGTGCTTCATGATCCTCCTTACTTTCGAATATGATACTTAAGTCTCCTTTCAAATGCACGCTAGAGGAAAGTTCAATTCATTGATCATTTTCAATCCATCAAGAAAGGCCATCCTTTTATTATTGTAATTAGTAGGGGAAATGTACGGAAGCACCCTTCTATTGCCATGTTCTATCAAAATGGTGTCATATACTTCTACAATTGCAGAAAGATGCAGGAAATTCACGTGTCACCTAGCTATCAATGTTTCATCAAAATCACGAAAGGACCCTTCCTGTCATTAGCTATTTTAATAATTTTTTACTCTAAATACTAAGTAAGGAATAGGGAAAAATATCTATCTAAAGGGAAAAAAAAAAATGTTGAGCTTTACTGTTGGCCAAAATTGCAGCGGCTGGCAATAGAGAGAGAGAGTTACCCTAGTTTATCTTCTTGCTATTGCTTTTATTCTTGTTCTTTGTTTCTCATCTAACATGGTTTTCCTTTTTTCTTTTTGGAAAGGCAAAGAGATTAGCTGGCTCTCTTTACCCAAGTCGTAACGCTTAGCACTAGCTAAGAAGGAGGTTACAACAAAACTATGTCGGAGAACCCTACTAACTATTTTACATCTCTAAAAAGGTAAAAATTCCAAAGTTGAAATAGTTCATATAGGATATGATGCTACAATTTATTCATTCATGTCATCACTTCATTGCCATGATGCTTTAATGATCAGCATGGATCCTGTAAGTTGATCAACCAGAGATTTCAGTTTCCCAAACTCCATTGCCATCGAAGAAGTATGCCAATTTCACTCTACCACAACTTTTGCATCTGATTACCACTGGAATTGGTTTCAAGGCCTTCGGACCATTGCTTATGCCTCTCTTATGCTTAGAAACAAAAGGCTTTTGGTGGATTAGCAAATTTGGGTTTTTGTTGGTTGTAATTGTATTTGCAGATTTGGGGTTTTGTTCTGTTATGGTTCTTTGATTAGGTGAGACTGGGGTTTTGGGTTATAGGGTTCATGAGACATGGTTGAAGTTTTGAATGATTTTGAAGCTTGAGATGTGAAGAATCAATGAGTTTTCTCCTTGTTTTTCGATTTGGGTTTGGAGTTTGATTGAGGTTTTTATTAGGATTTTAAAATTTGGGCTGTGATTAAGCAATTGTTTTCATTCAATTCGTCATTTCACGCGATCAAGTCCGTAGCTGCTTCTATCTAGCGTCGAGTTCTGCTTGACCGATATGAAGGTTCTTCTGGTACAAATTTGGTCTGCCGTCACTGCCTCCCCACCACTGTAAATTTGATCCCCACTTGCTCGACTTCTTTTCTTTTCATATTTGTTTTTTTCTTTTCTTAAAAATTACTAAAATATTGAATGGTTGCTCTGAAAACCAAGCTCGTTAGTGATCTTGATGGAGCTGTGACGGGAGGTCATTCTGCAATTTTAAAAATAGAAGAAGAAGCATGGTAGCAGAGGGGTCCCATGTATTTTTTTCCTTGTTAGTAATTTCATATATGAAGGGGAGTCTTGGAGCAACCGTAAAAGTAGTAATTTCATTTATCATCAGGCTATGCATTGGTACAAATGATCCCCACTAAACTCACCAATATCATTTCAATCTACCAAAGACTTAGAATTCTATCATTCCATTTTAACTTCAAAAAATTCTTCTCCCATAAACAGTAGGCAAGCAAAAGAGATGAACACCTCTATCAGAGTTGATTATTTCAACAATCAAATGTTTCTTAGAATATGTCCAAAATCCATGTTTAGTTGAGAGGTTATGATAGTAGCTTTAATTGTGGAACCTAATATTGTAGCAAGTAGCATGATGATGGATGAACGATCTCAATCCAACTACGTGCATTGCATTCCACTTGTGTGATGATTAGATTGGTGGAGATTTAGTATGAGTTGGGATTGTGGAAATGAAAGCACTGTGAAGCTATGATTTAGTTTTACTTTTCACATGGCTTGCTCCAATGCTTTTTGAGAGGAAAATTTTCCAATCCATGCAATTCCACTTGTGGGATCTGTCAAATTCAAAAGGTACACCAATATTATATATGTCAGCCTAATCACTCCCACCAATGGTGCAATTTTATTTAATTTCTAAGTGCCCTCTCTCTTGTTGGAAAATGTTTAATTTGCAAAAACTAATTTCTTTGGAACTAGTTCAGAGGTGCCCTGCAAATATTGCTTATTGAAGATAGTTAATGCCTCCAAATTCAAGGCATCTTAGCAACGCTATCTTGAGAATTCAACCAAATCAGGTATAATCACTTGGCTTTACTGATTGTCACTATCAAACTAAGGCCAATATGTTACTCTCTAATTTATAAATGCCTTTATAAAACCATAAAATCTAAAAATCTAATCTCCATTATTCTTCTTATCTCAAGAAGTATGATAATTTGAAAAATACAATCAAATCTCTCTATCTTCATATCTCAAAAAGTACAATAATATGATAAATAAATGAGATGTCTCATTTCTCATTCAAATCTCTCTCTTTTTTCTTTCATATCTCAAAATAGTGATAAACTGAAACATATAAATAATATGATAAATAAATGAGATGTTTCATTTCTCATTCAAATCTCTCTCTTTTTTCTTTCATATCTCAAAATAGTGATAAACTAAAACATATAATCAGATCTATCTTTTACTTGTAATAAATATTCACAAGATAAGTACCTTCAGATCTCAAAATTATGATGATCTAAAAGATACATCTAGAACTCATATTACCTTAGAAATATAATCATAGAGCAAGAATCTAGACTTTTAATGAGAAACTAAATAACATCAGCAACACAACGATTGGGCAAACTCATATAAATGGTAAGATCTTCACAAGATTAGTAGCATTAGAACTAGTTTTTAAAAGAGATAATCTTAGGCATCTCATCTTTGTTAATTTGAATTTTATAACGAGAAAACTTCATAAGTGAAAGAACCCTTGGCTGGTAATGCCTCTAATTAGGTAGACTCTGAGAAAGAGGAAAGATTGTCTTTAAGTGGAGAGAGAGAGAGAGAGAGAGAGAGAGAGAGAGAGAGAGAGAGAGAGAGAGAGAGAGATTGTCTCAACTAGGCACTCTGAAAGAGAGAGAATATTGGATGATTTGGTGTAGAATGGCCTTGAGAACACCCCTTTATATAGAGGTTTAGGATAGTTGCCTCATAAAAGTAAAACCCAATAATCAATTTAAATTGAAAAAAAAAAACCATTATGTTGTAATGGTTAAAAGCATAAGTAAATAAAACTATACCAACTCAAATGATTAATGTAATAAGACCATATTCATTACAATGAAAAAAATTCAATGCCAATAACTTCTACTATATTGATAAATGAATTGAATAAAGAAGTTATAAATTCAAAAAATGCTCCCTAACTTAAAAAACATATTTAACATCTCTCTCTTTCTCCTTGTGCGCTTGGTGAATAATTTGGGTGTGCCGAAATAAGCAACCAAACCATTCAGAATATTGATTTTGACTTGGAAAAGCTATCTCTATTCAAGAAAAAATGAAAATTTTAGATGGCAATGCCCCAAAAATTTCATCTACTAGATGATTCAAGCATATGCTGCTGTTAGATAGATAATGCAAGGTGAAAGTATATATTTACTGTCCATAACAAAGAAAACAATAGCTAAAATCATTTAAAGAATGTGCCAATCTTACTCATCCACAACTATGTGATGATTTGGATATGTGGGAGCATTTGGCCTGTATCAACTGGCCCACACGACCAGAAATATAAGTACACATATAACAAATGCAAAAATAATAGTTTCTCTTGCGGTAGGATTTGCATCAACTAGAAGATGCATGCCTAGTCGGTATCTTTGTTAGGCTCTAAAGATGGATATTAGTTTCTTGTAGAAGAATATAGAGCTTTTAAACTAATAGTCCAACCCTTACCCATATGCTTGAGGCTATACACCAATACTAGCTCCAAGTAATTTTCTCGTGGGGTAGGATTTGCCATCAACTGGAAGATGCATGCCTAGTCTGTGTCTTTGTTAGGCTCTAAAGATGGATATTAGTTTCTTGTAAAAGAATGATGTTGAGTTACACCAATGCAGCAGTCAATGGAAGCACATGCTTAGGGATTAGAAAGTGGAGAATGATAACGTCTTTTCGGTTGGATGGTTTCACTTTTTGAGTGCATCATAGACATGTATTATCATGGCTGTTTAACTATTTAGAACATCTTGTTCAAGAGAAACAGGGGCATGTTGCCAAGGAAAAGTTCGGTGCTTTCAAGCAGTGTTAAAACTTTTTGAATAATTGAATTTGTTTGAGAGATTAATACGAAAGAATTCATATATATTTTTGTATTAAATAAAGGCTGGCTAAATTAATCATAAATTTCATGGTTAATTTGTTGAACTCATGTTTGTTGTTTAAAAACCAATCTCATAAGGAATTTATTTTCTGCGAAATTAATATAGTGAAATTGAATTCTTCATAATTTCTTGTCCACGTAATTCATAAATTCTCTTTCGTTTTGAACGCTGAACTCACACCGGCAAGCACCTCCAATTCGTGACCTACTAGCTACCACATTAGAGGCCCTTTTTACCACTGCACTAGAAGGTATTTGCTTCACATAAATCCAGCAGGTCTGCACGAATCCGTTGTTACTCTTACAAGTTCCAGTGATAGAAGTAGCTCTTACTCTTACCGGTCCATGATTAAACTAACATATCTCCCCGGTATTTCTGTAAACAATTCCCTTTTCCTGGATATTGTTTGATCATTTTTATTACAATTCATGTGGCAAGCAAGAAGTAGAATCATGGATGACTTCTTGGGACATGCACAAAGAACTTTTAACAGAATTGCTACATCCCCGAAAAAGTTATAGGATCAGATATTTAATAATGTCTACTTATGGTTTGTATGTCTCACAGAATTCTAATATGGTGTCAGTGGTTGTTGAGATGAAATGAGATAATATGAGATCTAACTTGAGATTACTTACGTTGGACAAAGATGACTAAAACTGGCATGGGATGACAAAAAATTTAACTTAACATTGAGTTGAAAAGTAGATGATTTTCTTCTCAACTCATCTCAAGCACCACCAACAATGGATGAGGAAATTAATTCATCTCAGCTCAAACACCACTAACAGCAATATGGTCCATATCATCTCAAACCATGTCAGATCATTTCATCTCAAGCACACTAACACCCTGTAAGAAGTTTTAACTCAAGAGCCGAAGAGAAACTGGTTACTGATCATCCTTACCAGTATGCTAAACGCAAGGCTAAAAACCATAGGTGGTTATACCTTTAGTTTCTTCAAGCTTAACTTTGATGGATCTCCTCTTTGTAACCCGGGTTCATTTGGAGTAAGTGAAATTATTATAGGATATAAAGGCAATATCCATTTTAGCCTACTTTGGACCAATTGGATCAACATGGAAGATTTTTGCTAGCATTTACGCTCGATGATAGAAGGCAAGCTTTGGCGCAACAGTAGAGTTGTCATTGTATGACCTTGAGGTCACGAGTTCAAGGCATGGAAACAGCCTCTTGCAAAATGCAAGATAAGGCTGCGTACTATTGACCCTTGTGATCTGCCCCTTCTCCAGACTCCCCATATGCAGGAACTTGGTGCACCATAGCTGCCCTTTTTTATCCATGATTAATGATCAGTTGGTAGTCCATCGGCTCTTTCATCTAATAACTAGTTACAAGGAATTGCAAGGGTAAAAAACCCGTAGTAACCTTGTATTTTATGACCCTAGCAATGTTTCTACCATAGTTTCGGATAATTCGTGACCAATCAACAAATCAACCATGCAGTGCATTATCTGATCTTGAAATGTATTTTGTGCAAAGTGAACCTTTCTCTTAACCGTACTTCAAAGATATTCTATTTCCACATTTTCTTGAGTGCTGCATTGCTTCCAAGATAAGCTATTACCAGATTTTCTAGAGTACCGAATAATAGGTATAGCTAAAAAGCCTACATATAGTTGTGATTGGATCATTAGGTAATTTGTTAAATTTATTCCACAACATGTAGAAGTTGGGTTAACTAATAAAATAGTAAATAAGAAAAAGGAAAAAAAGGAAAAGGAAAAGACTTGGCTCTTTTGCCCAGTCGAGTAGATCGACCCAAGGCACCTAAGCCTTCTCATGTGCTAGTGGAAGGAGTAGTCTCCCCCCTGGGTGGTGAGGGTTTGGGGTGTGTCTAAAAAATGCCCAAAAAAGGTTGAAGCTGAAGAGCTGCTCCGTTCAATTTGATCGACTCAATAGCCCAGTAGATGAAATTGGCCCTAGTTTTAAGTTATCACCCAGTTAGTGGGGTTCTTGGGCTGTGATTGTAACCATAGTTCAATTCAATTGTTCCTTGTTTCAAAGGCAGTGGAGTGAGGGAAGGCGAGAAATAAGATTGCCATGGATGGAGCTTCTTCGGTCTTGCTTCTGTATCCTTTGTTTAATACCTATATGGTCATTTTTTCTTAGTTAAGTTTACACAAGCAAGATGGCTTAGTTCCAACCATACTCCACATTTAACAGGAAAGAGAATAATCAACTTATCAAACAAGCTTGAGGTTACTTGAATTTGTAAAAAAGAATGTGTCTACAGCCTTCCCAAAATAATTTATCCTTCTCATTTAGAGTTTAAATTAGATAGTGCAACCAAGGACGACAGAGATGCCCAAATCTTGCTTTACCCACCATCTCGTGCATTCAATAGCTTAATGGAGTACCATCTTTGCCCTCTTAAGAACCTTCTTTTATGAGCTTAAAAGTGGGGCGACGCCAGTACTGGAACACCTAAGCAGAGACAGCCATAAAGCCCATGCCACACCATAAAGCTCATTAATGGTAGTAGTTATTCGTCAATGTTCTTGATAACATGGCATGTGCTTAATGCCTGACTAAACCTACCATTCATTTGATTGCTAGTTCTGAATCCCCTTTCACAAAACTCTAGATGAAAGACAAATCTACAGTATTTTACACTTGTACTTTAGAGTAGCACCTTGAGTACAAATCCACAAGTTGCAAAAGGGCATCTTTCCCTCGTCTTTCCCTAAAAGTAGTTTAATCTTGGTCATTCTTGCAAATCGATGTCTAAAATGGAGCATCACGCTTTAGTAGGGACACTATGCATTGGCATCCAAGGGCCTCATGACAACTAATTGGCATAGGATGTCAGTCAATGAATAAGCTTCCCAACAACTGGCTCATTTAAGAAATAACATTGTCTTATATTTATTATTGAATGTTAGAGACACATCCGGGCACAGCTCCAAAACATGGGTCACTAAGGTGAGGGACTCCTTGTGCCCTTGCACTAGAAGGCTTTGATGTAGTATATCTTATAATTTATTCACAACTTATATTGTACCCTTGTTTTTCACATGCAATTGTAGGGGAGATAGTATGAAGTGTACATGGATAGCTATCCTTTGCCAAACATGCACTTGGAGTAGTAACAATGCTACAAGTTGTAGAAAATTCACATGCGCATCACTTTCAGAGAGAAGCCATCTTGGCCAGAGTTGGATGCATCTAAGCCTCTAGAGATGTGGACTATTGTGAACCATCTAGACACAAAAAATCAACCATCATTAGGTTGGTTTTCAGGACAGCCACATTTAAGGAGCACAACAGACATTTAAATTGCACACCACCTTGATATCTTCAAGGAGCACAACCAAAACGCCAACAAAAATAAAGTTTTATCTTGAGTGAAGGGAGTGGAGATGAGTGTCTTTGCAACTCTCAAAACTTGTGAGAGACAAAGCGATAGCGTGTCTATGGACATTTGAGAGGGTAGGGCGGGAGAACGGGTAAGAAAAAGGAATAAAAGAACACAATCCGATAAAAAAATCTTCTGTCTGGTTTCTCTGATCCTTGTTCTGTCATTTCGTTCTCAAACACTCATTTCTCAAATTTCGCTTTTGTTTTGTCTTTCATTTGGGTCTGGAAACGGGATTTGTTGGGAAAAAGATGGATGAGCAGAAAAAATGGAGCTGGGAGATCCCAGGATTCGAACCCAGAAAGTCTTTTGATAGAGAAGATCAGAAACCCCAGCCTGTGATGAGGAGATACTCGATTTCTGGTACATCTATGTTGCCGCATACTGAACTGTCCAAGCATGCATTAGCAACGAAGATTCAGAAGTTGAGGGACCAAGCTAAGGTGTGATGTCTTATTCGCTCTCTTATTTCCTGGAGTCTGGGTTTCGATCCTTCTCTTTTTTCCCCTGCTTTCGCATTTAGCGTGTTGGTTGATATGAGCATATGTTCTTGTTCAAAGTTTGGTAATGTGTTCGTCTTAGGTTGGATGGAGATGAGAAAGTTCGTGTTTGTTGTGTAATGATTTAGGTAATAAATTGCAAATGTTTGGATAGACTGGGAAAGAAATGGGTCGTGACTTAGTAAAATCGAAGGTGGACTGTGTTAGCAGATGTTTGCTGAATTTTCCAACTTGATCAACAACTCTTTTTAAAGAAGATGGCTTGGGTGGTCTTGCAACTGACTGCTCTCACTGTATACGTTTGCTATGTGTTGAATGGTTGTAGATATGCTTGCACATATAGTATTTTGAAACTAATAGTGAGAACTAAGAGTGTAATGCTCCTTCAGTCGTGTGATTCTTGCAAGAATTTAATTTGGAATCTAGAGATCTTTCAACAAGAATGTCACGTTACTGAAATCTTCTTCTGCATTAAAAGGGTAATGCTCTGCTAATTGTTCAAAATTAGCATTATGAATTTGGGTTTCATGCTTCTGCTATTGCATGGTGCTAGATGATTCTATCAGTGATAGACTTCTACTTTTAAGTAACTGAGTTGAATTTTATCATAAATTTCAGATTGAGTTCATGTGGTACATTTCAAATCATTCAAAAGAAGATTACATTAAAAGACACCCTCTTGAACAAGGATTATTAGACGAGGGTTGTTAATCAATTTCAGTTTCTCACTAATGACGAAATTAGTATATCAGTAAATTCTCTAATTTTGTTGGAGAAGTGTGGAGAACAAGGTACAGGTTTGGACTTGAGCCATTGAACTTAGATGGGTTCCCTCTCCTTCACTTTGGATGTGGCAGAGGTTGTTTGACTAACTTTGTAATTGAGGAACATTATAAAAGGCCGTTTCTTGTACATTCCAATTCAACATCAAATGTGAGATCAAGCAAGTATGCTTCTATCTCAACTGAAACCTCAGTTTGAAATATCAGCGATTCGTGTTGAATTTTTGGGTGGCTCAATATGTTTTCCGTATATTTGTATCTGCTGAGAATAGCATTTTTGCTAGACTCATAGTTTAAATCTATTAGTATGATCAGTATCTTATTGGACATATGGACTACATATTAATGTTGAAGTGACATGGTTTCTGCCATCTTGTTATCCCCATTATGTTTAAAATTTTACCAAACATTTTCTCCGAGACATAGTTATATCTAAATCACACATTTGTTTGAAGTACTCATCAAGAAAAACAAATCAAAGTGCTTCTGGATGGGATATCATGAAAATGCTCATGATCTTCTCCATTTGGAATAAATGATTTGGTTTCTCCATTTCTTGATTGGGACTAGTTGATGAGTTCTTCTGGTTGTTTATGGATATGTTCTCATTATGTTCTTTTATTTTTTATCTTTCATTATACAAGGCGGATGAGTTTCTTGTCTTTTAATGTATGCTTGGTTTTCTTTGTCTATTATTGTGCTTATATATGGTCTTCACAATCCATGAATTTATTTCCATTAACTTGCAATTACATTTTTGTTTTATATTTTAGAAATTTTATTTTTCATATTTCCTCCCACCAAAATGTATGGAGAAAATACACACAGACATGTTTATACATATTCAACATATGACTACGTTTAAGAAATTTTATTCTTGACTTAGATCTATGTGTGTACTTGTGTGGTTTTGCAATACTATGAATTCTGATCTTGAAATATTGATATTATATATTTATTCATTTGTTTCTTCTTGGAAGATTTTTCGTTGTAGTAGGTGTAAAAATTGATAGACAGACACCTAGGATAGACCCGTCATCATCATCATCATCATCAAGACCTTATCCCAATTAGGGGTCAGCCACATGAATCTTATTCCTCCATTCCACTCTATTAAATACCATGGCTTCATTTAGTCCCAAAGTTTTTAAATATTTCCTCATCACTTCTATCCACGTTCTTTTGGGCCTTCCCCTTGCCCTTTTAGAACCTTCTACTTGTATTGCCTCATTCCTTCTAACTGGTGCCGTTGTTGGTCTCCTTTGAACATGTCCAAACCATCTAAGTCTAATCTCCCTCATCTTGTTACCTATTGGTGCTACCCCTAAATTTTCCCAAATATTTTCATTTCTAATTCTATCCTTTCTTGTCTTATCACTCATCCATATCAATATCTTCATTTCTGAGACGCTTATCCTATGAGTATGAAGTTCCTTAACTGCCCAACACTCTGATCCATAGAGCATGGCCGGTCTTATAGCCATCCTATAGAATTTTCCCTTTAGTTTGAGTGGCACCCGCCGATCCAAGATAGACCTGTCCACTTGCTAATATCCCAAAACATTTGTAACCTATCTTAAGATCAGGTGCACACAGCCATGTTTTGATAGTGATATTTGTACACTTTAAACACTCATGGATTGGCTATGCTGATAAGTTTCCCAATGACAACTTTCAATAGCTAAGATGAAAAGTATAATATGAAGAGAGAAGCGACTATCGAAAGAAAGTTGGATGGTTTCCTAGAATTAGCAAGTATCATCATCATCATCATCATTAAGACTTTATCCCAATTAGGGGTCGGCCACATGAATCTTATTCCTCCATTCCACTCTATTAAATACCATGGCTTCATTTAGTCCCAAAGTTTTTAAATCTTTCCTCAACACTTCTATCCACGTTCTTTTGGGCCTTCCCCTTGCCCTGTTAGAACCTTCAACTTGTATTGCCTCACTCCTTCTAACTGGTGCCGTTGTTGGCTTCCTTTGAACATGTCCAAACCATCTAAGTCTAATCTCCCTCATCTTGTTACCTATTGGTGCTATGCCTAAATTTCCTCAAATATTTTCATTTTTAATTCTATCCTTCCTTGTCTTACCACTCATCCATCTCAAAATCCTCATTTATGCGACACTCAGCCTATGAGTATGATGTTCCTTAACTGCCCAACACTTTGATCCATAGAGCATGGCCGGCCTTATAGCCATCCTATAGAATTTTCCCTTTAGTTTGAGTGGCACCCGCCGATCACATAAAACACCCGATGCACATCTCCATTTGTTCCAACCCGCTTGGATTCTCTGGGTAACCTCCCTCTCAATCTCTCCACTCTCATGGATCAATGATCCTAAGTATCGGAAGTGGTCTCTCACGGGGACCTCTTGGTTATCAATCTTGACTGGTGCTCCACTCCTACTCTCCTTGCTAAAATTACATTCCATATATTCTGTCTTAGTTCGGCTAATTTTAAATCCTTCCGATTCTAATGCTTCTCTCCATAACTCTAGTTTTATATTTACACCCTCCCTTGTCTCATCAAGTAGGACTATATCGTCTGCAAATAGCATGCACCAGGGAATCTCCTCATGCAGATGTTTTGTTAACTCATCCATAACTAATGTGAAAAGGTATGGACTCAATGCCGATCCTTGGTGCAATTCGACAGTGATAAGAAAATCATCAGTCATGCCACTAGTGGTCTTAACATTTGTTATTGCTCGCTCATACATATCTTTAATTATGTCTATATACCCCTGAGAAAACCCTTTAACACCCAACACCCTCCATATTAACTCTCTAGGGACTCTATCATAAGCTTTCTCTAAGTCAATAAAGACCATGTGTAGGTCTTTTCTCCTCTCCCTATATTTCTCTATTAATTGTCTTAGTAAGAAAATAGCTTCCATGGTAGACCTCCCAGGCATGAAACCAAACTGATTTTCCAATACACTTGTTTCATGTCGTAGCCTCTTCTCAATCACTCTTTCAAAAAGTTTCATGGTGTGGCTCATAAGTTTGATCCATCGATAATTAGTGTAGCTCTGAATGTCTCCTTTATTCTTATAGATTGGTACAATAGAGCTTTTCCTCCACTCATCAGGCATTTTCTTTGATTTTATAATCTTGTTAAACAACTTGGTCAACCAAGCTACCCCAATATCTCCCATATGCTTCCAAACCTCTATTGGTATACCATCAGGCCCCATGGCCTTTCCTAATTTCATCTTTCTCAAGGCCTCTTTTACTTCAAGTATTCTAATCCTACGTTCATATCTATAATATCCAGTATTATTTAGATTTATAATATTTTCAATCCCTATATTCTCAGGGCCATTGTCATTTAACAATTTTTGAAAGTATATTTCCCACCTTTGTTTGATCTCATCATCTTTGACTAATACCCTTTGATCATCGCTTCTAATGCACCTAACATGCTCTAAGTCTTTACCCTTCTGTTTTCTTACTTTTGCAAGTTTAAACACATCTTTCTCACCTTTTCTCGTTCCTAGTCTATTATAGAGCTCATCATATGCTTTAAGTTTAGCTTCACTTACTATTCTCTTAGCAACGTTTTTAGCATTCTTATATTATTTATAGTTTTCATTATTTCTAATCTTCTGCCATGCTTTAAAATGCATTCGTTTTTCTTTAATATCTTTTTGCACTGTTTCATTCCACCACCATGTTTCCTTTGTTAATAGCCTTTTACCTTTAGATACTCCTAAGACATCTTTTGCCACTTTCTTAATGGACTCAGCCATATTAGTCCACATGGTATTTACTTCTGTTTCATAGTTCCAATTTCCTTCTACCATCAACTTATTTTTAAATAAGGTTATTTTCTCTCCTTGTAAGTTCCACCACTTAGTTTTTGGATGTGTATTAAGTTCAGTTCTTTTACTCCATCTTTTGATATGAATATCCATAACCATTAACCTATGTTGTGAGGTTAAACTCTCACCGGGTATCACCTTACAATCCTTACATATAGATCGTTTATTATTCCTAAGTAGAAAAAAGTCTATTTGGCTCTTATGAAGTCTACTTTTAAAGGTTATTAAGTGTTCATCCCTCTTCTTAAAGAGTGTATTTGCAATGGATAGGTCATATGACAAAGCAAAATCGAGGATATTCTTCCCCATCTCGTTTTGTTCACCTATACTATACCCTCCGTGTATTCTATCATATCCTTCCTTATCTTTTCCTACATGGCCATTTAAGTCTGCTCCTATAAATATCCCCTCAGTGTTGGGAATTTCTTGTATGACTCCCTCCATATCTTCCCAAAACTATCTCTTAATTATATCTTGTAACCCTACTTGTGGTGCATATGCACTTATAATATTTATAATCTGCTCTCCTAAAATCATTTTTATTATTATAATTCTATCACTGATTTTTTTAATGTCCACAACTTTATCCTTTAATTTCTTATCCACTATTATTCTTACGCCATTTCTATTATTTTCCTTTCCTACGTACCATAATTTATACCCATTTATTTCTCTAGCTTTAGCCCCTTTCCACTTGGTTTCTTGGATACAAGCGATGTTGACTCTTCTACGTTTCATCATGTCTACTAACTCCAAACTCTTACCTGTCAGTGTCTCTATATTCCATGTAATGATGCGAATCTTATGTTTTGGAGATACCCTATTTACTATTGCCTTTCTCGACCTCCATGGTATGAACTTATGTCCACTTTTCACTGCACCTAGGTTTTGATGCAGCGCGTCGCTTCCGAGGGGATGCAGCAAGTATTAGGTGAACATTAAAAACCATCTGAAACAGTAACACTTGTGGAATCTGTGGTGGAGCCCATATGTGCTTGGTTTATCTCTTGGGATCTTTTATAAAAAGAAATTCTGGCCTTTAGCTGATAGGACAGATAAATGTTAGTTTGAAACATGGCTATGCCCTTACAATATTAAAATGTGAACATTTGAGTGGGACTGATTGGGAGGTGAGCAGAAAGAGTGGGGGACATTAGTTCACAATGTTTTAGGCATAGTTATTGGAAGCTACCGAGTAGGTGTGAATCATACTTAGGAACTTATTGTCTCACTTCGTAACCTGGTTAATTGTTCATTATCATGGAGTAGAGTGTGCACTTCTGAGAGCGAATAAAATTTCCATCAAAGAGATGCCATCCATTCAAGCATGGTCCAGACTTAATTTGTTCATATATGTAGCGCACATGCTGATCACTCCAGAAAAATGTAAAAAGTTGATTTAGTGGGAGGAATTTTATTTGTCTCATTGTTCACATTCTTTGATTGAATGGAGCATTGAAGTCCTCATGTGTAATCACCTTTGCACATGTGTAATGTCTGAGTGTTGACTGACCTGTCAAATGTTGTCCCATACTTTATTCTCTGCAATGAAGTCATCATTAAACCAAGTGGCCCATGAATATGGGGAAATGCTAAAGCAAGAAAAACTAGATGAAAAAAGTACCTGGAAAGATGAATCTATCCAAAAATTGTCGATAATAAATCGTTTCTGGTAACCATGTGGCTGTGGAACTCTTTACGAAAGTGGTTATTAACTGCAACCTTTTGCTTTCTTCATAGCAATCTGTCAGGTGTTACTGGCTTCCAACTTGACACAACATTACAAAACAAACTGGTAAGGTTCTTTCTTCTTCAGTAATAGCGGGCCTCTTTCTCATGTGAAGTCATGGGCTTGTTTAGGCATACTTTATTGAGTTTTTCTAATGGCCACTTCACTTGCAGCGGTTGGTAGAAGGGTGGGAGGCACTTTATCACATGTGTGAGTGGACAATTGCAATGGTGCTAAAAACTTCTGTTATCTACTTTCATACTATTTTAGGGAAAGATCCATCCAGTGTGTATCATTATCTTTCTACCATGTGGATAGGTCTGGAGAATACTAAGATCAATGGAAACATTCAGGCATGCATATTCATAGCGCCTTAAAAATGAACTAGATAAAGGTGAAGGCCCCCCCTGTTTTTTCTTGCTTCCAAATCCTGTTCTTGCTACTATCTCTTTCCTCATCTTTTCTCTACCAAACTGTAATCTCTCTATACGTCACATCTGATCTTTCTCATCTCTCCTTCTCTACTGCCCATTTCTCTATGTCTCCCTTCCTCTCATCCTCTCCCTCACTTATGTTTTCTACTGTGTGCACACTGCTCTTCATACATTATATTACATATATAGGAAAAACACATACTATATAAATAAATATGGAAAATTAGGGACCAATTGAGTAAAACTTAGATCCAGTCAAAATAGTATATTTTCATTATTGCGGACATTAAGAACTGATTGCCAACTATCCTGGGTTCCAGAACCCTTGGTTTGCTAGCCACCTAGATAAAGGTTAGCCCCTATTTCATCTGTAGTTCTCCATAGGCATAGGCAAACATATGTTTCTCGGCTGTAGAGATTGTTCCCTATCTTCACCGAGGATCCATAAGAACTGACCTATTCTTGATCTGTGCATAGTATCTCATGTACAAAGTGGAATTTTATTGAATCAGAATCGACCATCCATCATAAGGTGCTATTGCATTCCTCAATCTCATCTTTTTGCTGCCACAACTTGTAGACTTCTACTTTTGTCTCTCTCTCTCTCTCTCTCTCTCTCTCTCTCTCTCTCTCTCTCTCTCTCTCTCTCTCTCTCTCTCTCTCTCTCTATATATATATATATATATATATATGCTTAGGCCATCCTTTTATTGCTTGTTGAAACTTGAAAAACATTGCAGCAACACAAGGATTAATCTAGAGTTAGGATATGTTTGCTTTTGAGAAATATTCTAGATAAAGTGGAATTATATTTCTTCTATTATGTCTCTATATTTTCTTGCATATGTCATATAATATTTTGCACTTATTTGTAGCATGCACGAGAAGATTACTTGGAGTTGAGACAGGAAGCCAGTGATCTCCAGGAGTACTCTCATGCGAAACTTGATCGAGTTACACGCTACCTGGGTGTCCTTGCAGATAAGGCTCGAAAGCTAGGTAAAATACATTTAATTATTTATGCTGTCCCTGTGGAAGTTGAAAAGGATTTCTTCCATGAAATGACTGATTGGGAAGATTCTTGACTGAGGTGGATGCATTGGTAATACCTTGTTTCTTGGCACTAGTTTCAACTCGAGAGTTTGAAGAACATTTACTTTGGTGTTTCCTGTATGGACCATCTCCCAGGACTGTCTCTGATTGCTCTTTTGTTTGTATTATGTGTCACTTTTAATTATGGACTGGAGCTGCTTTAAACTGAAGTTGCTATATCCTTTTAAGGTTGTGGCCAATGTTGGTTATAACATTTTGATAAAGCTGAATATAGTCTGAATCTGAGTCTGGTTACTTGGCATATTCTGGATTGAGCTATGTGTGATGGGGTGCTTTGACACCCTTAATGTTTAGGGGTTTGTAGATACCAATGGTCTTTTTTTCAAGTCTTGATGACTAAATGTTTGGTGACATACATTATTTATGATATTTCTACCTTCTAAACTAGTTGCGTGGTATTGAAGGAAAAATGAATTTAGCTGACCAATGTATTTGTCGTGATTTCAGATCAAGTCGCCTTTGAGACCGAGTCCAGAATTTCTCCATTGATCAATGAGAAGAAAAGGTTGTTTAATGACTTGTTGACAGCCAAGGGTACTGCCATCCTTTTGCGAATTTGCATTTGCATTTCATATATTAGTGTTCCATTACAGAAAATAGCAGCTGCTTGTTTCATAAGAAGAACTGGTTCCTCATCATTCTGTATTTTGAGGTTCTTAGTTTTAACTTTCTCTTGTTTAAGGCATCTATTTGAAAAGCTTGACAAAAAATTTCAGGAAACATTAAGGTGTTCTGCCGTGCAAGACCCTTGTTTGAAGATGAGGGCCCATCTGTAGTTGAGTTTCCTGATGATTTCACCATTCGTGTGAACACTGGTGATGACTCTGTAACTAATCCTAAGAAGGATTTTGAGTTTGATAGGGTGTATGGACCTCATGTTGGACAAGGTATGACAACATAAGTCACTTAGGAACTCAAGTGTACTTACATCTTCATGTGTCATTTGTTTGAAAAGTTTAAGCTGTTTTTGCCTTCTAATTGAGATGATCGCAGAAGCAGCATAGTGATTTTGTCGAAGCAAGTTTTATGTACTAGCTACTAATCATCTGGTTTCTGGTACTTAATCATGCAGGCGAACTTTTCCATGATGTCCAGCCATTTGTACAGTCGGCATTGGATGGGTATAATGTCTCTGTGTTTGCATATGGACAAACTCATTCTGGAAAGACGCATACCATGGTTTGTCTCAACCATTTCTATCTAAATTCTGTTCACTACAGTTAATTGAATGAGAGGTGGATTTTCCCTGTAAACTGATGTTAGTAAATTTCACTTTCTTGACCTAAAACTTGGAAGACATTAACTTAACTGTTACAGCTTCTTCTTTTCCAGTTGCGCATATTATGCATGGTATCTTGCATTAGTGTCTTCACATCCCTCTTCCTGATATTCCAACTCTTACGTTGCTTCTCTCCTTCTGCAGGAAGGCTCTAGTCATGAACGTGGTTTGTATGTTCGTAGTTTTGAGGAGCTATTTGATTTATCCATCACCGATACAACTTCCACATCAAAATTCAAGTTTTCTGTTACTGCCTTTGAACTCTATAATGAGCAGGTTTAGTTGCTGCTGCCTCTGCTCTCTCTCTCTCATCCATCTATCATGTGTACTCTCACCCACAAAGACACGTGCATATGTATGTTTGTGTTCATCAGCATACATGTTTGTCTGTTTATGTGTATGTGTTTTCTTGATGGGTTCATGTGTGAGTATATTTTGCCGAACTGCTCTTTATTGTTTAATGCCATTACATGTGAGCCATCTGTCTTATTTTGGGTGCATACTAATAAATTTTTAATGTAACTTCAATGTATTTATGGTGGTTTCTTCTTATTCTTCAGGTTCACGATTTGCTCTCTCAATCTGGAAATAGTCCATCCAAAGTTTGTGTGGGACCCCCAGATTCTTTTGTAGAACTTGTGCAGGAGAAAGTTGAGAATCCATTGGACTTCTCTAGGGTCTTAAAAGCAGCGCTTCAAAATCGGGGGACAGGCAAATGCAATGTTTCTCATCTGTATGATCGAATTTTACTGTCTGAGACTGATCTTTTTATTTCTAAATTTTGAGTGCGGTTATTAGCTTTGCTTAATGGATAATTTTGTAATGAGTTTAAAGTTTGGTAAATCATATTTTAAAAATGCTGTCTAACCTTTTGCTGATCTCTGTTGCTTATTTATTGTTATTGATTCTAACTATTTACCTTTTTGGTTATGGCATATCAGTGTCATTACAATTCATATACACTACAGCAACATCATTACCCAGGAAAATCTCTACAGCAAGCTTTCTCTCGTGGACTTAGCTGGAAGTGAAGGTTTGCTTGAGGAAGATGCTGGCAGTGAGCGTGTAACTGACTTACTTCATGTGATGAGATCACTTTCTGTGTATGTATTTTGGTAATTTTGTCCTTCCGATAATTTGGCAACTTTTCGTATTGTATATCATCATGCATATGGTTAGAAATGACGTGGTACTCCAAGTTTTATGAACTTCTCTGTTAGTTCTTGCGCTAGGAAACCAAGATTATAGTGTGTATGCTAGTGTCATGAAAACCAAACCATGTGCATGCTTTTTTGTTTATATTCTTCCATTGGCATAAAGCAATATAGATGATGGATTTAGCTTGGCTGTGTGAAACATCTATAGCAGTAACATATTTTTCCTAATCAATAACTAAAGATATATCAATTTACAATATGGTACAGCTTGTTTTGCTTTTACACTACTCTGATCAGTTATTGACTTGCTTAAGTCCACTTAGTTCTGCCTGCTAAGAATAAGTAAAAGATACAGGAAAAAGATAAAAAAAAAAAAAATAGTGAAAAGAGAGAACAGGTAGGAATAATGCAATGGATATGCATGCAACATCAACACTCCCTAGAGTAAGTGGCCTGAGGTTCTCTAAGCTTCACTGAAGTTGATATCTATCTTGCCTATGGACACATCTTGAAACTACCTCTCCTCAGCAAAAATGACAGTTCCAGAAAAACTTACTGACAAATGGAGTCTCCTAAACAGAGATGTCAAAGTACCCAATTTTACCAAAGAAAGGCTTCATCCAAAAGGACTTTAGACTAGTAAATGAAGGTTGGCTGGAAAGCAAGTGACTTATCTTTGATTCTGGATGATCATGTACCATTTTATGCCTCCCTCTGTGTAGTCATGGAAAGTAAACTCCTGGATCTCATTTTTATTCTCTCTTTCTTTATGCTGTAACTAAAGGTACCCAAGTTTCTAAACTAGCTGACCAGTTTAAATCTTAGTTATGTTGTAGGTGTCTTAGTTGGCTAGACTCATATTGTCCATTATTTTTTTTGCAGTGGTTCTACTGAATTTGACGTTTTGGCACTTGATACACTTGATTCTTGTATTAATTTTAACTGTATACAGCAGTTCACTGTCTTCTCCCACTTTTTTCTTATTGTTTTTACTATTTTTCTGTAGTTTGGGAGATGTTTTGTCGTCCTTGAATTCAAAGAAGGACATTGTAACTTATGAGAACTCAAGACTAACAAGTTTACTTGGAGACTCTGTAGGTAAGTGATTCTCATTCTTAAGATTGTAGTTCTAGATCTTCAATCTGTTTGTGGATTTCATATGGCTTGATTAATTCTTGAGTTATTTTGTCAGTGAAACATGATACTCCTGCTTGTTATCATTATGATGATGACATGATAACTGTGGCAATTATAGTTTTGATGATGGTGAAAACAATATTTGTGAAACAGTATTGTTGGTACAATACCTCGTATATACCT
Organism: Warburgia ugandensis; assembly: GCA_035236585.1. Taxonomy (NCBI): domain Eukaryota; kingdom Viridiplantae; phylum Streptophyta; class Magnoliopsida; order Canellales; family Canellaceae; genus Warburgia; species Warburgia ugandensis. The sequence goes on along the minus strand of CP141129.1, from coordinate 64,207,675 downwards.
AGTTTTAATTGTTCCTGATAAAGATGTAAGTGATAATGAAGCTTTATGTGATACAATATTGTTGGTAGTACCTTATTATGGTAATCATGATGATGTTATTTCAAACAACAACGTGTATCCCGTTTCTGTTTGTGGCCATCTCATGGCTTGACAAATTTGCTGGTCATGGCTTCAAGATGTATCGTTACAAAGAATCAGTCATTGTTATGATCGTCTTTGTTCTTCTTGCTACCAAAATTGATGGAGATACATTTCTCTGAAGTGTTCTTGCTTTCTTCATACTCCGTTATTTTCTTTTTATTCACACTGAAGTTGTCATCAATCAATGAGATTTGGCCTTTGAATAAAGCTTGCTGTATTGATCTTATAGTTTTAGAGATTGAGAAGAGACATTTGAGTTTACTTGCTACTTGCCAGGTGAACTGCCTGGTTTCGTGTCGAAAGTGAATTGGTCATTGTCTGCTGAGCTGATGCTGTGCCCGGTTGGGAATTCTGATGGGAGAAGTGAGTAGGCTAGTAAGCTAGCTATAGTGATTGGGCCCAAGGACATGATCATGATACAGTGACTAATGCTCCAGGCTGGCTGTGTGCATGCTCTTCCTTTTGACCCTCAAATGGAAGAGTTTTGGTTGTTAGCTGAAGAGTTGAATTGGTGAGCAGGGTCAAACCTGAGGCTTTTTCCAAAGCCATGGACTTTGGCACTTAATGGCTACATGGGTCCACTCCATGAGTTGTCCTCAAAGATCTTCCAGCTTTCTTTGTAGCAGGAACGACTTCAAGGGATCGTCATTGTTGGTAGGATTCCAACAGGGCATAAAGTGCCTCATCTTACTATGAAGATATTATGGGTACAAGACCACCTGCTTTCTAGCGTGCATGATGCTCTCTTCAATGTTGAGGCTAGCTAGTGTGTCAACCTTAAGAAGTGCATTTTATAGCAAGTACTAATTAAACCTTGGGTTTAGGTCATGCCAATAAGTGTGAACCACTGCTGCCTCTGAGTAGTCCGTGATCACAATTGAAGGAGTTATTGTAAACAGTAAACTATTCTTATCTCCTAGAGATTTGAGACATTTCTTTGCTGCCAATAGCAGTGGATTGTATCCCAGTAGTGGATTGCATCCCCAACAGCTAATTTTACTTTATTTTTCTAGTTCTTTCTTGCAAATTAGCCGCTCTCTCTCTCTCTCTCTCTCTCTCTCTCTCTCTCTCTCTCTCTCTCTCTCTCTCTTTGTGTGTGTGTGCATGCACCATTTGGAGCCCCTTCATTGCTGTGAACCCTCTTCTCTGGTAGCTTCTCTCCTCTTGTGCTAGCACACATACCCTGGTGAAGGAAATTTAGGAAATGGGGAAATGCTCCAGGCTTCTGTGTGGACTGTGTAAGTCAAGGTGAAGATTCAAAAGAAATAAATCTTGAAGGCTAAAAGGGTTGTGGCAGTTGTTGAGGGATCTGAGTGAGAGAGGGTAATTTTGTTAGAAAAAGCAGACCTAGATGGGGTAAGAACCTTGAACAGTATCTGTAATACCCAAAAATTGGGGAATGGATAAAAGACATATCTCCTGCTATAAACATAACAACCTCTGCATGGACTGAACTCTTTTTGCTAATACTAAATAGTTGTATATATTGCATATTGAAAAATGCTTAATGTACCTATTTCTCCATTTAAATTCTCAGCTATGTAGTTATTTTATAAGCAAATTACCTTGTGTTAAATTACTATTCTATTATCATTGTTTTTCAGGTGGAAGCTCAAAAACTTTGATGATTGTCAATATCTGTCCGAATGTTTCAAGTCTATCAGAAACACTGTGCTCTCTGAACTTTGCTGCCAGAGCTCGGAATTCTGAACTAAGTCTTGGAAACCGAGACACCATCAAGAAATGGAGAGACGTGGTAAATTACTCTAAAATCTATCACCTTTAGATGTTTGTAGTAGCTTGTGTGTTTTACCATTAACCATGTCTGATGCTTATGTTGAGTCTGGAGTTTAGTTCGAACAACTGGGCCAAATTAATGAAATTTCCTTATTGTGGTGCATGATGTCTTCTGAAGGCAAATGATTCACGCAAGGAGTTATATGAGAAAGAAAAAGAAATCCATGATCTGAGGCAAGAGGTTTTGGGACTAAAACAAGCACTCAAAGATGCCAATGATCAGTGCATCCTACTCTTCAACGAATCCCAGAAGGCCTGGAAAGTTTCATTTACCCTGCAGGCAGATCTGAAGGTCTTTTAACGTAATGCTTGTGCTATTTTTTTCCTTTCCTGACTCGTTCTATTTTACACATGGCAATTCTATTTAAGAATTTGATCATAGTTTTTGAATTGAATTGGAAACACTGGTGTCAGTCTTTTATTGTCCTTTCTCTTTTCTTTACTAATCTGTTCCAAAATAATGGAATAGGAAATTCTTTCAGGTATTGGCTGAGTCTGTCACTAGTTTTCTGTTTTTCCTTTGTTTTGCTTTGATTCTGGTGCTAATTGACTTGGCCTAGCATTGGTGATTTCTGTACAGAATCATGACTCTTAACTTCTCTTTTACTCTGACTTCACTTTTGTTGAAAGAAAACAGCAATTAGCTTTACCTAGACAATCTTCTGCTTTAGTTCAGTTGACTACTATGTGTTTAAAAGCTTCTACCAGGACAATCTTGTGATTTATCTGGGTTGACCACTATGAGTTTTTGTAAAGTTTAAAGATGGGCAGCTCTCGACTAGATCTTTTCTTGTCTTTATAAGTGAAATTGTACAAATGTACTGTTTTATGGAAAAGCAGGAGGAGACTCGCATTCTTCGTTCCACTAAACTATTGGTCATACTAAATGTTACTGATTCTATAACTTGAAGACATGGCTGTGACTCTAGCTTAGCCTCCAAGATACACTTCCCCCCGTATATGACAGAGTTCTCTATCCATATGGCATTGCTCATTGCTTGCTACTTTTCTATTGGTTTCAGTGTTAGAAAAGGCAGAGGCATGATATAAGACACTAGATGGTTGATGCCCCTCCAAAATTTCCGTTCTTAAGTTAAAAGGTGAAAATAGAGAAAATGAGGAAAGTAAAAGCTATACAAAATGTTAAACTTACAAGAAGAAACTTCAATGAGTAAATGAATAAATAGTTTTTGCTTCAAAAAGTTACATAAACATCAAGAGGCTCTGGGTGTGGAGTTAGATATTGGAAATAAAAATTCCCACAGTGGCCTATTATCAATTACATTGACTGAAGATCTAAAAAAAATGATTCGGCAAATTTTATTGTGGCCTGAAGAATTATGAAACTGTGAAGCTAATTTTATAAGTTTTGGGGTCTCATCTTGAACATATATATTCTTTTTAGGAAGATGAATGTTTCCAGTTCTTAAAATAATGTATAACTTCGGGATCTTCAATGGTTTGTAACATGTGGCTTTGATTTTGTTGATATTACAAGAACTTTCTTGAAAAAGCAACAGTAGAGGGGTGAAGTGGCAAAACACTTGAATGCTTTTGATGTACCTCCTAAATTCCTTTATTGAAGCATTGTACCTATCACTTCATTAATCAGTACCCCCTATATATATGCGTGTGTGAGTTGATAGCTTATAACATAGTTGACCGTTGGTTATCATCTCCAAAAAAATGCAGACTTAAATCTCTCTCTCCAGTGGCAAATTAGGTAAATTTTGAAGGATCTTTTGGTCCTTTAAAATTTAAACTCACTTGCTTTTAATACTGGAAAACACCATTCTTTAATTCCTAAATTACCCTTTCCTTAAAAGCCAAAACACAATATTCCCTCTTTGTCTTCCTCTTACCCAAGGCTTATCCCTATGGTTTCAGGATTTCGTGCTAACAAGCCACTGTAGTTCTTCTCACAACATGCTATTGCTTGGAAAAGGCATGGTTCACCCGCTTTTGGCTAGAAACCAACAGTAGAAATTGTTGGTCATTACCAATCTTGAAAAGCCACTTTGCTCCTAGCTTGACCCAGAAATGTTCCTATGGAGAGCTTGTTATCAATATCCCATTCAGAACATATATTATGAACGACGGACTATATCTATTAGCTAATTTTCTATTTAAATTTCTGGGTTTCAAACAAGTAACTGTCGACCATCAATTTCTGTCTATTCTAGCAATCATATGCTGGAAAGACGAAATTTTCTTGATAATGTGACACTTGGACTATCATGAAAACTATTAGAAGCTACTTTTCAAAACCCAGAACTCCAAAAAGAGTGTCTCTTCAAAGCCTCAAAACCCAAAACAGAGAATAAGAAGATAAAAAGGGTTGTTATGGTTCGATTAAAACACGTGGATGAGCTCTAAAATTGCAGCGAGAAGCACACTTATCTGAAAGCACGAGGTTTGTTTTCCATCTTTTCTGTGAGAGAGAACTAAGTAATAACCAAAGAAGAAGGTTTAGGTCTTGATTGTAAAAGCAAAAGTTGTATTCAGAAAATAGATAACTCTTTTAGAAGCTCAATTTTTAAAACTAATTTATCAGTTTCAAATCATGTATTTCAATTCTTTTGCAAACAATTCTGTGAGAGGGAAAGACAATAGTTTGATAAGTCCAGACCATTAAAAGGCAGGCAATGGTGTTAGTGTTTTAGAAACGGGAAAGGACAACAAGAAACTTGGCTTTCTTTCCTTTATCAGAGGGTGTTTTGAGTCATTAATTATAGTGGCATTTCTGAAATTTGGTTGTATTTGTTAAATGACTATAAACCCGAATTTGTAGTCACACTATTATAGATGACCATGGACAATGCAGTCCAGTGCAAATTTGTGGACATGATAATGTACACACAATTGTGCTGTAAGTTATGTCTCCTATGTATATGGGGAATGATGCTCCTGCCCCTTGATTTTACCTTATCCTGCCTCCTTTATTAATACTTTCTTTCTTAATAACGCCATTCAAAATGACCGAAAAGCCCTTATTTAATCTTTTATTTTCAAAATAATACCATTGGCATGCATATCATGACTGTTATTAGCCTAATTCATTCTTGCAGCTGCCCTAATACAGGCCTTCGTTTCAATCATCTCATGCTAATCTTTGTAGTTTACATTGATAATTCTAATTTGGACACCCCTATTTCCCCTGCCAGTTTGTAGATTTATATTAAGGATTTTCCAAAAGATTTTATACCGACTAGCAACTTGACACACCCTCCTTTATTTGGGCTTGGGACTTGTTGCGAAACCATAAACCACACGGGCGGAGTTATCGTGGATGAAAAGCTTTATCGTATCAATTTATAAGAATAAAGGAGATGTATAAATTTGCACTAATTATCATGGGATCGAACTTATGACTCATACCATAAAACTTTGGGAAAGAGTGGTTGAGAAGAGGCTACAACATGAAACGAGTATATTAGAAAACCATTTTGGTTTTATGCCTGGGAGGTCTACCATGGAAGCTATTTTCCTAATTAGACAATTGATAAAGAAATATAGTGAGAGGAGGAAGGACATTCACATGACCTTTATTGACTTAGAAAAAGCTTATGATAGGGTCTCTAGAGAGTTAATATAGTAAGTGTTGGGTGAGAAAGAGGTTTTAAGGGGGTGACATAATTAAATATATGTATGAGGGAGTGGTAACAAATTTTAAGACCATTAGTGGAGTGACCAATTCTTTCCATATCATTATAGGATTGCACTAGGGATCGGTATTGAGCCTGTACTTTTTCATGTTAGTTATGGGTGAGTTTACAAAACATCCATAGGAGGTGATTCTATGGTGCGTGTTATTTGTAGATGACATAGTTTTGATTGATAAGACAAGGGAGGATGTAAACACAATGCTAAGAGTTGTGGAGAGATGATATAGAGTCTAAAGGATTTAAAATTAGCCGAACTAAGATAGAATATATGGAATGCAATTTTAGCAAGGAAAGGAGTGAGAGGGAAGCACTAGTAGAGATTGATAACCAAGAAGGTTCCCAAAATGATCACTTTCAATAATCGGGATTGAAAATTCATAAGAGTGGAGAGATTGAGAGAGATCTTACCTAGAGAATCCAAGTGGCTTGGAACAAATGGAGATGAACATTTGGAGTTTTATGTGATTGGCGGGTGCCACTCAAATTGAAAGGAAAATTCTAGAGGATGACTATAAGGCTGTCATACTCTATGGATCGGAGTCTTGGGCAGTTAAGGAAAAACATGTACATAGGATGAGTGTAGGCGAAATGAGGATGTTGAGATGGATGAGTGGCAAGACAAGAAAGGATAGAATTAGAAATGAAAACATTAGAGAAACGTTAGGAGTAGTACCAATAGGTAACAAGATCCGGGATGGTAGACTTAGATGGTTTGGACAAGTCCAATGGAGAGTGAAGATGGCGTCAATTAGAAGGAGTGAGTTGATTCAAGTTGAAGGCTCTAAAAGGGCTAGAGGAAGGCCCAGAAGGATGTGGATAGAAGTGATGAAAAAAGCTTTAAAAACTTTTGGACTAAATGAGGCTATGACCGTTGAATAGAGGGAATGTATCCGACCCCTAATCGGGATAAAGCTTTGATGATAATCACCCCCAACCCCCCACCAAAATTTGCCTTCAAATGAAATCCACAACATCATTACTATTTTTAAAACCACTACATAATGGGATCATCTTGATGAAATATAATGTTAAAAAAAACCTTAAGAAGAGAGCCATAAATCAATTGATCACAACTCATTTAACAAAAGGACTGGAATCAACAGTTTATATTGGTTTTTTAGAACCTTCGTTTCTAAAACCATGGCCTATTTTATCCAACCCAACACTAAAAGTCCAGAAGCAAACCCTTTTGAACAACCCATATTTTCCTCCATGATGAACAGTTATCCTCTCTCTCTCTCTCTCTCTGCATTTCAAACCCACCTCCTTTCCATGAAGGCCAACTTTGTCTTTTAAATGATAAAATATTTGAAATACTTAAGAACAAATTAATAATAGAAGGGGAGCATATATCATTTCCCTAGCAGCTTTTAGCTGCTAAATTCAGAAACTTATCTAGAAGCGTCACCATCTACATGACCATTTTTCTGAAGTTTATACTTGATTATATTTGTTGACATTTTATACTTTGCTGAATGAATAAAATGCTTTTCATTGAACTGAGTACACTGTATGACATCATTATGCTAATAATTATTGACTGCAGGCATACATCCTCTAATTTAGATAATTCAGGCCTTTGCATTTGTTTGCTGATTTGGTCCGTTTTATGCAAGAGATTTGACTACTTCAATTTGTTAAGTTTGTTTCATAATTTCTTTTTGCCATCTTCTTCTCATTTTGTTGCAGTCAGAAAATTTAATGCTGGCAGATAAGCAAAAACTTGAGAAAGAGCAGAATGCTCAGCTTCGGGATCAAGTGGCGCATCTATTGCAATTAGAGCAGGATGGGAAATTGGAGATACAAGAACGAGACTTGACAATTCAAGCTCTGCAGGTTAAATATTTAGCTTTAAGTCTTTCTGCATCATGTTTCTTGATGTTAGATATTGCAATTTGTCTTTAGGAATCAATTTTTTGCTGTAAGCTTGCCTGCATGAGAGTTTTCATTACTGTTTTCAGGAGATTGTATTCTTGTCTTGTATGGCAGGGGGATCTAATACATACTAGGTCCTACTATTCCCTTTCAACTCCTACAAGTTCCTATGGCACGGAGTCTGAAGAATTATGACCATTAACCATTCAGAATGAAGCTTGTATCTGAATTATATCATACCAATAAAATATATAGAATTTGGAAGTCTCCTGCTGTTAAGTAAACTACAGAACTATCCCATTTCTATTTGAGATGAAGAAGCAACATCATCATCATCATCATCATCAAGACCTTATCCCAATTAGGGGTCGGCCACATGAATCTTATTCCTCCATTCCACTCTATTAAATATCATGTCTTCATTTAGTCCCAAAGTTTTTAAATCTTTCCTCACCACTTCTATCCACGTTCTTTTGGGCCTTCCCCTTGCCCTTTTAGAACCTTCAACTTGTATTGCCTCACTCCTTCTAACTGGTGCCGTTGTTGGCCTCCTTTGAACATGTCCAAACCATCTAAGTCTAATCTCCCTCATCTTGTTACCTATTGGTGCTATCCCTAAATTTCTTCTAATATTTTCATTTCTAATTCTATCCTTTCTTGTCTTACCACTCATCCATCTCAACATCCTCATTTCTACAACACTCAGCCTATGAGTATGATGTTCCTTAACTGCCCAACACTCTGATCCATAGAGCATGGCCGGCCTTATAGCCATTCTATAGAATTTTCCCTTTAGTTTGAGTGGCACCCGCCGATCACATAAAACACCCGATGCACATCTCCATTTGTTCCAACCCGCTTGGATTCTTTGGGTAACCTCCCTCTCAATCTCTCCACTCTCATGGATCAATGATCCTAAGTATCGGAAGTGGTCTCTCATGGGGACCTCTTGGTTATCAATCTTGACTAGTGCTCCACTCCTACTCTCCTTGCTAAAATTACATTCCATATATTCTGTCTTAGTTCGGCTAATTTTAAATCCTTTCGATTCTAATGCTTCTCTCCATAGCTCTAGCTTTATGTTGACACCCTCCCTTGTCTCATCAAGTAGGACTATATCATCTGCAAATAGCATGCACCAGGGAATCTCCTCATGCAGATGTTTTGTGAACTCATCCATAACTAATGTGAAAAGGTATGGACTCAATGCCGATCCTTGGTGCAATCCGACAGTGACAGGAATCTCCAAAGCATAAGATTCGCATTTGTTACTGCTCCCTCATACATATCTTTAATTATGTCTATATACCCCTGAGAAACCCCTTTAACACCTAACACCCTCCATATTAACTCTCTAGGGACTCTATCATAAGCCTTCTCTAAGTCAATAAAGACCACGTGTAGGTCTTTTCTCCTCTCTCTATATTTCTCTACTAATTGTCTTAGTAAGAAAATAGCTTCCATGGTAGACCTCCCAGGCATGAAACCAAACTGATTCTCCGATACACTTGTTTCATGTCGTAGCCTCTTCTCAATGACTCTTTCAAAAAGTTTCATGGTGTGGCTCATAAGTTTGATCCCTCGATAATTAGTGCAACTCTGAATGTCTCCTTTATTCTTATAGATTGGTACAATAGAGCTTTTCCTCCACTCATCAGGCATTTTCTTTGATTTTATAATCTTGTTAAACAACTTGGTCAACCAAGCTACCCCAATATCTCCCATATGCTTCCAAACCTCTATTGGTATACCATCAGGCCCCATGGCCTTTCCTAATTTCATCTTTCTCAAGGCCTCTTTTACTTCAAGCATTCTAATCCTACGTTCATATCTATAATATCCAATGTTATTTAGATTTATAGTATTTTCAATCCCTATATTCTCAGGGCCATTGTCATTTAACAATTTTTGGAAGTATATTTCCCACCTTTGTTTGATCTCAGCGTCTTTGACTAATACCCTTTGATCATCGCTTCTAATGCACCTAACATGCTCTAAGTCCTTACTCTTCTATTCTCTTACCTTTGCAAGTTTAAACACATCTTTCTCACCTTCTCTTGTTCCTAGTCTATTATAGAGCTCATCATATGCTTTAAGTTTAGCCTCACTTACTATTCTCTTAGCAACGTTTTTAGCATTCTTATATTGTTTATAGTTTTCATTATTTTTAATCTTCTGCCATGCTTTAAAATGCATTCGTTTTTCTTTAATATCTTTTTGCACTGTTTCATTCCACCACCATGTTTCCTTTGCTAATAGCCTTTTACCTTTAGATACTCCTAAGACATCTTTTGCCACTTTCTTAATGGACTCGACCATATTAGTCCACATGGTATTTATACTGCTTCATAATTCCAATTTCCTTCTACCATCAACTTATTTTTGAATGAGGTTATTTTCTCTCCTTTTAAGTTCCACCACTTAGTTTTTGGATGTGTATTAAGTTCAGTTCTTTTACTCCATCTTTTGATATGAATATCCATAACCATTAACCTATGTTGTGAGGTTAAACTCTCACCGGGTATCACCTTACAATCCTTACATATAGATCGTTCATTATTCCTAAGTAGAAAAAAGTCTATTTGGCTTTTATGAAGTCCACTTTTAAAGGTTATTAAGTGTTCATCCCTCTTCTTAAAGAGTGTATTTGCAATGGATAGGTTATATGACAAAGCAAAATCGAGGATATTCTTCCCCATCTCGTTTCGTTCACCTATACTATACCCTCCGTGTATTCTATCATATCCTTCCTTATCTTTTCCTACATGACCATTTAAGTCTGCTCCTATAAATATTCCCTCAGTATTGGGAATTTCTTGTATGACTCCCTCCATATCTTCCCAAAACTGTCTCTTAATTATATCTTGTAGCCCTACTTGTGGTGCATATGCACTTATAATATTTATAATCTGCTCTCCTAGAATCATTTTTATTATTATAATTCTATCACTGATTCTTTTAACGTCCACAACTTTATCCTTTAATTCCTTATCCACTATTATTCCTACGCCATTTCTATTATTTTCCTTTCCTACGTACCATAATTTATACCCATCTATTTCTCTAGCTTTAGCCCCTTTCCACTTGGTTTCTTGGATACAAGCGATGTTAACTCTTCTACGTTTTATCGTGTCTACTAACTCCAAACTCTTACCTGTCAATGTCCCTATATTCCATGTAGCGATGCGAATCTTATCGCTTTGGAGATGAAGAAGCAACACGGAGGGAAATTGTTTATTAATGTAGCTGAAAAATGGGAATATCTTATTCTGGTCTTAGTACACAAATCTTTTACTTCTTCAATTTTTCTGTTTACTACTTAAAATATGCTTATTTATTGTATGCAGGCGAAACTTAAGAGTCTTGAATCACAACTCAATTCTCGTGGATCAGAAACTCGGCCTAGTGGAGTTTTATCAACTTCAAAGGGAACAGGAGACACCGGAGATGTATTGGCAGTTATCAAGAAGCTTGAAGAAGAACTATCAAAACGGGATGCACTTATTGAGGTGTGCTACTATTAAATGTTACTCCAATGTTGCCTGTTTTAGTTTGGACTGTTTGATTTGGATATTGGCTATGATCATGTCTTGCCATATGACTAATTATTTTCTTAGATTATTGAATTATATCAATGTAAGGCTGTGTACTATAGACCTTTGTGGTCTGGCCCTTCCCCGGACCCAACATATGCGGGAGCTTCGTGCACCAGGCTGTCCTTTTTCTCTTTTGAATGATGTCAAATTTCAGAAGAAAAAAGTTGATGCCACCCTCGAGTTTTAGTACTTTCTACAGGTCTTTGTCCTCTGCAATTTTCATTGCCAAGCACAACTCCAAAAATCCTAAGAGGGGTTAAGTAGAAAGTTCCAGAGTTGGTTGTTTGCAAAACCATCTCCTGTTCCTTAATTACAGGTATTCAAATTACTTTCAGAATTTGTAGGAACCTGATCTTTGATGCTGTTGGAGATAAGGTACAATATGTTTGTGTTTATAGTTATCTGCTCACTTATGATACTCTCTTGTCAAAATATCTTATATGTAAAGAAAGTAAACAAACATTTAAATTCTGGTCTATGAGACACCAGCTGGAGTTCAAGCCTCCTAAAGATAGCATCTAGTGAGATTTTAGTTAAGCTGACAAGAAATAGTCTCTCTCCTCTCACTTTGTACCCGCATTTCACAAGCTATAGGTCGAGTGATTCATATTGTAGGTATTCTGGTTTCATTATGAATGGCAGTGCATAAAGCTTCAAAAGAATAAAATTACTTCATAATGCTTATGAATGGCAGCACATAAAGCTTCAAAAGATTTCCAAATATCAACTTGAAAACTAATTCTTCAAGGTGGACTTTCACCTTTCTAAGAGTGCACCACAATTTTAACTTACCAGAGGGATCACCTGAGCGTACAAGGTAATGTGATGAGACTGGCACACTATGTACATGGTAAAGAAGGACTAACATATATTTTGATGATGAAGTAAATTTAGAATTAGTAACAGATTACATGTGCTGGTGCCTCTTTTCTTTCCCAAACAGGTAGAAGAAAGTTCTATCAAGTGAAGGAAAAACAACATGCAACAAAAGCTGAGCTAAATGAAAGGGGTAGACAAGATCATAGAGGAGCTGTGTCCTGCCAAATAGTTATTAGTGGGAACAAAACTAAAACTGGTTGGTCATCTAGCTAAAAATGTGATGACAGTTATATTGTTCCCTGCTACTTTTCCCTTATAATCTAAGAGGAATGGCAAGGACAACAAGAATCTTTCTTAGGCCAGTTGATGACTTGTAAGACTTGCACTCGGTCCTGGATTTTTGGCCTGTAGGCTGCAAGTAAGCTAATCGTCATCAGCGACTTTAGTGCAGAAGCAACCTGGATGAGCCTTTGCTCATAACATCTGCATAATCTACTGGCGAAAGTTGCATACATGTGCTTCTTTCTGCATCTGGGAACTAATAAGTTTAAATGCTTAGAAAAAACTAACATTGTCAAAAGGAAGCATCATGTGTTTATGTTCATGGTCATGAACATTAAGTCTTCTGCTTTGGGATTCTGATGAATGATGTCGGCAATTTGCTTTTGCCACTAAAGAAACTGTTGTTAGCAGATCTATGAATTGTAATCTTCCTTTTGGTGAAAGTTATTATTTTCTCTTTGATTGTTCCATTGCTGATATTTTAAGTATTAGGGAATAACTTTGTGTCAGTTGTTGGGTGCTAATCATTTGTTTATCAGCTCTTTGTTGTGTAGTTTGTTTTGTATAAGCTTCTGCATGAACGGTGGTAGGAGGTGCAAGATTTAGTGTTATGGTTGCCTTTATAATACTAACTATTAAGTTAGCTGCTAGTTCATCTGTTTGTTATTCTGGAATTATGAAGTTTTGAGTTTTATTCTTGAATTTCGGCATGTACGAAATCATGATTGATATTGTGGTTATATGCTGACTTAATTTTCTTTTAGTTCTGATATTTTCATACACTATCATTTCATAAACCATCCAAGTGTTTAGCTTAGTTGCAAACATATATATGTTACTTACGCAGAGGTTGCATGAAGAAAATGAGAAGCTGTTTGACAGATTGACAGAGAAAGCTTCACAGGGTGGATCTTCCCAGGTTACTGTCTTCACTAGAATAAATAGTTTCATTTTTGCATTATCTAAGTGCTTTCAAACTTGAGGTGAAAGTTTTCTTGGGATTTTTGTTCAGCTGGTCATGTGATTATATTTGATCTTCTTGCATTTCTTGTATTTTATACTGTTGAGAATATATTTGCCTCATTCAATTCTTGTATCTCATATCCTGAAGCAAGCTCAATTAGTAAATTAGCTAAGCAACAATTCATATTCAGTTCTTTGCTGTAGTTTGCTGCCACCATTGTTAGTCCTAGACATAGTTTTTATGTCAGCCACTTGTCTTTGCAGATTTAGATGGATTTACTCTTTGTCTTTTATCTTTTGCTTTTCAATATCCGTGATATGATTTGCAAAGGTACAGAAACACACAAAGCACAAGCATAGCTGTTCAAGGGGGGTCTGTGCTGGTACATAGACAACATGCACAGACATGGATGTGTATCTAATTTAAAATAATAATTTGGAAGAAGAAACAAATACAAGATTTTATAACTGAAAACTTGCAAAAATACAAAATAAGTAGTTTTTAGATGCACAATCATACACAAAAATAACATAAAAACTAGTGGGACACATTTTCCAAAAGAAAATAGAACAAATGAATAGTTCACAATACTCTTGAAGTGCTTCACATACAGATTATAATCGGTTTTCCTATGTTTTGTCTTTGGATGAATTTCTTTTAAACTTTAGAGTTGGTTTTCCTACGTTTTGTCTTAGGATTATTTTCTCATGTGTTTTAAAGTACACGTCTGTTCTTTATATGCTCCCCCAACTTCTGTTATATGTTTCCTCTGGTATGTTGCTTTTGCTAAAGCATCCCCGTGTCACCAAGATTTTCTGACAATGCATTATTCATTTTCACAAAATTTTCCATTTTTTCCTGCGACCTTTTCTTTTGGTTGGTTTGCTTCTTGTTTCCTTTCTTCTCTTTTCCCCATATACCTGCTTTTGTTTCAGGTTTTGCTATTTCTAGTTTCATATTGTTGAAGCCGCTCTTGTAAGTGGGATATTTTGTGTCCTTTTGGTTTCACTTAATAGTCATGTGACTTTTAGGGTTAGATCAGTGCTTTTAATTCATTTAGGTTAAATTTGTATGCCGGCATCAGATTAGAACTAAATAAACATATGTAAATATGCTAGCTTGTTGCAATCCAATTCTATCACTTAGAGATTTATTAAAATTGTTAATGCAAGATTGTTGTCATTAATATTTTTGAAAACTGCCAGCTGCTCCATTATCTCTCATTCACTTTTCCCTGATTTAATATTTACTCTTTGTGCATTTTGGAACAATTTCACCATTTATTCCGTGACTATACCTTGGCATATTCAGCTTATTTCGAAATGAAAAACATGTTTCAAACAAGAGGAAAAGGAATATTTCCAGCTTTTGCCTCACCATCGTTGGGTTTTATTTTAATTATTTATGGTCTTTCAATGGTAGAAGGGGAGGGAGCCTTGGTGCAATGGTGGAATTGTTGTCGTGTGACCTTGAAGTCACGGGTTCGAGGCGTGGAAACAGCCTCTTGCAAAAATGCAAGGTAAGGCTGCATACTCTAGACCCTTGTAGTCCGCCCCTTCCCTGGACCCTGCATGTGTGGGAGCTTCATGCACCTGCCTGCCCTTTTTATGGTCTTGTAACTGTTAACATATCTATCCTGAAGTGATCAATGGAACTCTTGGAAATTTTCAGTCAGATTGAGTTTGACAAAGCCTTTTGCTTACTCAAACATTTTCTGGTTTGACATGTAGGTCATTACTTTTTGGAAGCTATGCATCAATGAGTTCAGATAAGTTTCTAACTCATCCTGTGTAACAACTATGTGTGTGCAGGTGTCAAGTCCATCTCCTAAAGGAGTGGTGAATCTTCAGTCTCGGGACCTAGGCAGGTAACTGGTCAACTGCTGGGTTTATTTGTTGTCTTTAGCTTTTCTGTACTTTGTGGTTTTGTGTGGGGTTTCTTATTTTCTTCTCTTGTGATATATTAGCAGGAGCAGCAGCAGAGGACATTCTCTTGATGTTCTTCCATTGGCATCAACCCCAGAAAATCATGAAAACTCTGTTGCTCTTGTCAAATCAGGTTCTGAGAAAATTAAGACGACCCCCGCGGGAGAATATCTAACTGCAGCACTGATGGACTTTGATCCTGAACAATATGATAGTCTTGCCGCCATCGCTGATGGAGCAAACAAGCTATTAATGCTGGTATGCCTGTTAAATTATTTCCTTTCGAATAGATAGAATTCTGAGTGTATATAGTTCTTACATGTGGAAAATTTCTAATGTGGGAACAGTTTTTAAATTTCTCCCCACCTTTGTAATGGCCTATTCTTCTGTGAGGAATATTTGCACTTTTGTGATGATTTTGTTTACTTCACTCGCGAGCTACAGGAAGTTGCCACATCCTTTTGTCTGTGGTGTTTAGTGTTGTTAGTACAAGAGTGAACTGGAATTCCCTTAGTTGTCAGTGCATTTAATATGAGTATCTTGCTGTCTTCTTTGACAGTGGAACTTTCACAGGAATATCAAGTCTAATGGGACCTGTTAAGCTTGTTTATCACTTCTCAGGACGTTGCCTTTCAATGCCTGCCATGTTGAGGCCGATATGGATCAAAACTTTAGTTTATGAATTTTGATGCCTAGCTAGGTGACTGGAGAGGTGGCTTAGAAAGACTTCAACATGAGAGAAGTTACTAGATTCCCATGCTCCAAGCTGTCTTACTTGAACCTCTTAGTTGGAACAAATACTCTCCACTTCATGTTCGAGTTTTACTCAGTGTAGGTGGACAGTGGACTATAGAAATCCTCCTGACTGGAACAGGAGCAAAACAAATTTGTCATAATGTGTGATTTTTACTCATTTAGGGTAGAAGGGCATGCTTATGATATTAGTTTGTCTAATGCATGTGTGTCAAGTAAGTTATACTAGATATCATTAATGTGTGAGTTCTATTTCTAATGCATGCATAAATAAATTTAGTTTTTCACTACTCGTCGCAGTTCTGGAAGGAATTTTTTAGATCCAGGATTTGATAAAGCAGTATGTGTGTGTTCTGTCTAGAAGAATAGCATTAAGAGTTTGGTTTTAAGCTTCCTGGTGTTCTTAATTATTTGATATCTGCAGACAAGCACATATTCTGAAAAGAACTGTTTACTTATGATGTGATTAGGTTTTGGCTGCAGTCATTAAAGCAGGCGCTGCAAGAGAGCATGAAATACTTGCTGAAATCAGAGATGCTGTGTTCTCATTTATCCGTAAGATGGAACCAAGAAGGGTGATGGATACCATGCTTGTTTCTCGTGTTAGGATTCTGTATATAAGATCTTTGCTTGCTAGATCACCGGAGTTGCAATCCATCAAGGTAGTGAAAGTTGACATGTTAACTTCGTTTATTATTCACTTTTAATTATTTCAGTGAGCCGCTTCTTGTGTTTCTTTGGAGGGGAATGAGCCCTTTCCTCACCTTTTGTTATGTTTCAGGTTTCTCCAGTTGAGCGCTTTCTGGAAAAGGCCAATACTGGGCGCAGTAGAAGCTCCAGTCGTGGTAGTAGTCCTGGCAGGTCTCCAGTGCGTTATGATTCCAGTGGGAGGAATGCTCTGGTTGATGAGCATATTCATGGATTTAAAGTGAATATAAAACAAGAAAAGAAGTCCAAGTTTTCATCAATAGTCTTGAAGCTTCGAGGTATAGACCAGGTAATGTGATGTAAGCCTTTTGATCAGATGGTTACTGGCTCATGCCTGCTTGCCTCTTCTGTTCACCACAATCTATTTGTAGACTTAAGCATGTTGTTTCAGGAATGCACATGGAATGCCATGAATTCTCTAATGTACTATGTACTGTTACTTCTGTTTATTGTTTTTGTTATGGGAAATAAAATTTTGGAGTACCAATTTGGTGTTGTTCTCATTTCGTTTTGAATACAATGTGAAGCTACTCATCCCTTTTAATGGACTAAATTGCTAAAAGAACTTTCTTAGAATGCTCAGGAGACATGGAGGCAGCATGTAACTGGTGGAAAGCTCAGAGAAATAACTGAGGAAGCTAAAAGTTTTGCAGTTGGAAACAAAGCACTTGCTGCTCTCTTTGTTCATACTCCTGCTGGCGAGCTGCAACGCCAAATCAGATCCTGGCTTGCAGAGAATTATGAGTTTCTTTCTGTTACTGGTGGTGATGCAATAGGGGGAGCCACTGGGCAGTTAGAGCTTCTTTCAACTGCAATTATGGATGGATGGATGGCTGGTCTTGGGGCGGCAGTACTTCCCTTTACTGATGCTTTAGGACATCTTTTATCTGAATATTCTAAGCGGGTGTATACATCTCAATTACAGCACCTGAAGGTATTTCTCTGAAATCATAAAAATATTACAAATTTTGAAATGTATTACCTGCTTCCTTGTTTTTATTTGCAAGCTTCCTTCTGTTTGTTGGTAATGTTATTTCTAGTATAATCCTCTTTTATCCTCCTATCTGGAGATTTTTATGTCTCCTGTTCCTTCTAACTTCCAATTTTGGTCCCTAAACCTTTGATATGGTTATATTAGGAAAGTCCTGCATGTTCCCCCTCTTCTTCTTCTTGAGGGTTATTAGGCTGCTAATATTGAGATGAGCTCCTCAGGACTATACTGCAGGAGACCTCAGAAGAAATTGCATGGAAAATGAAAATCATTGCTATTGTTATTAGTTTTATCTGTTGATGACTGTGCCAAACGTTATTGCGATCACATCGATTAACTTTACGCTGGCAATTTTATAGCATTTAAGCATTTCATGTTCATCATATACTTTCCCAGTTTGTGCTTATTATTTTCATACCTATTCATTTCCAGTGGCAGTTTAAGTTTATTTTAATCTCCATTTTGATCACCTTTATGACCTTTTAGGCTAGCAATTTTCTAGCATCTAAGCATTTGATGTTCATCATATACCTTCCCAGCTTGTGTTGATTATTTTCATCTCTCTTCATTCCAGTGGAAGTTTAATTTAGTTTAATCTCCATTTTGTTCACATTTATGAACTTAGGCGGTAGATTTTCTATCATTTAAGCATTTCATGTTCATCATATAATTCCCCAGTTTGTGGAGATTATTTTTGTGTCTCTCTGCATTCCAGTGGAAGTTCAATTTTACTTTTACATCTCCATGTTCTCTTCTTATGAACATTTGTTATTCATCAAAATCTAATTACGTGTTATCACAATTCACAGCATCACCTTGATATTTTCAGTTTCAACTAGGAATTTGTAGTGGTTATCGCGGAACATTGTAGGTGAACTAATATAAATTTTCTTTTCCTTGTTGATAGAAATAGTTCCTGAAAATAGGGTTTATTACCTATTACTATTGGTAGTTCTTGTCAGCATCTCCGAGGACCGTTTCCTTCCAATTGACATTCATGGTTTACATGGGTATATAATTATTGAATGAACAATATGAATGTAATTTTGGAGCCTATATATGAATTCAACTTCAAAACACAGTACTTCAAACCAAACCACATTACTGACTAATGATGGATAATCATCTCTTAGAGTTACTAAACACAACTCCATAAATGAGCAAAATGGAGGTTGTGTTAATGATAAAGATCTCTGGGGAAACAGCTAAAAAGAGATTGAAAATGTAGGAATCCAAACTAATTCCGCTTTCATTTCCTTGTATTAGTGAGGCTAAATTGCTGATTTACTTATGATCTTCAGCAGGCAGGCTGCACTCCAGGGTAGGAATGGACAGTGTAATTCTTCTTGTTGGGAGCCGGAACAAGAATTCGTGTGTAATGCGTGATCTCACCCCATATAGATATGTATCTCCATGGATAGAGATAAAATGATAGGGATCCATCTAGATCTTAGTAGAACGAACCCACCTACTGTGGCAGGGCGGCTTTTTTGTTTCACAATAAGACTTGGATGATTATCCCTAGCCTTGGTAGCTTACTAGTTTATGTCCGTCCCTGGTCGGGTACAGTTTCCTTTCTATATCTCCTTTGTAGCTGTTACCTGAATTTGCGCAAGTGTGCTAAACTGACCTGATGAGGAATCAATTTGATGGTTGCTACAGCTGGTAACTATTTAAGTGCATTTGTGTTGGCATCCTTGAAAACGGAGGTCTCTACTAAGACAGTTAACAACTTAACATGCTGGAACTATCTTTAGACTTGTCCCTTCTTGCTATACTGGTCTTTCTGGTATTTATCCTGGAAGATGTTCAGTCATCTTGACATGTGTTGCTTTACCTATAATTTGCAATCCTGTACTCTTTCGGGTTCATTCAGTGGGTTTGAGTTTTCTGCATATGTCTGACTAATGGTAAGGTTTTTTGAAAACAAAACCCTTCTTGATTCTGCATTAGGAGGATTTTACGCATTTGGTCTTTGATCAGGATATTGCTGGTACTTTGGCAATGGAGGAGGCAGAGGACTCTGCACAAGTAAATAAGCTGCGGTCTGCCCTTGAGTCCGTTGACCACAAGAGAAGGAAGGTAGACGTTTCCACTTTATATGACTTATCAAGAAGTCTATACAACCTTCTGAATTCGGAAGAACTAAACTTCTTATTCATTGATTGGTTAAAATTTTTGCAAAAGAAAGACAGTTTGACTTGCAAATTTCAATCATATCTTCCAATTGGTTATATTATATCATGCTTTTATAAGTTACTAGGTATACACATAACATGCTAGAGTTAGTGCTTCATCAACTCTCTGGCGTTATACTTGACGAGTTCTGAGTATATGGTACCATCTGTTAGTCCTGGATTGACTATATTTTCAAGTTTTTATGCGGTTTATGATTTCACCTGAGACCTTTGCCTATGAAAATGTTAGATAAACATTCGGAAGAGAATATGAAATATCTCAGGGAACTTGATATGGAGAACTTATCCCTCATAATTTATGCAAGAAATTGGAATAGTTTGTTGACGGCATATATTATATATGTGCATAACTTCTCTATTGTTATAAGTTAGCATTTATGCTGATCCATCTTTCGCAAGTTGCTTCGCTTGTATGACGTATCAGCCTGTTTATGTTGATTTCTGCTTCACAAAACATATGAATGACACCAGAAAAAGTTTTAAAGGGAATCAGGATGTATTTTTGCCCCACCATACAACAACCACCCTATGAAATGATTGCTTAGAAGTTAAACACATATCTTGCTAAGTTAAAAAGTGATGGGTAGTAAAACTAGTTTGCCCTTGTATGCATAGCCAATATTTTCAGTTGTTGGTATGTGTTAACATATACTTTCAGCACCGTCAAGTGAGGTGGCAAATTGGGTTTACATCACAGTTGCTGGGTTCATTTTGGATTTGATGAAACGATCATAATTCGTTTCTGCATGGAAAAATTGAAACAAAAAGAATCACTTTTTTTATTTTGCTAGGATTTCATTTGATTTTGGCTTTTTGACTGAACTAGAAAAAAGTCACTAAGGCTTTTCTCCTTTCTTCTCCTCTTTGCAGACAGAAGGGAAAGAATTTTCTCTTCCTTCTTCTAACTCCTTTTTGCTGACAGAAATGAAAGACTTGTTTTTGATAATTTACAGACCTATGTATGCATTTAAAGAAAAAGATTAACGTTGAGAATGAGATCCCCTTCAAATGTGTGACAAAATAAAAAGAAAGAAACAAAAGAACAGGAAATTTGCGCTAAACCAGCCCGCCCTTGTCAGATGATGACTTGCAGTTTAATTTTTAATTTTTTATTCTCTTTCCTCACTTTTTATTTTGAAGATGACGAAAGGAATTTCAGTCGAAATTGGAAAGAAATTTCATGTTTTTGCCTGGACAAAGTTGAAACTGAAATGAAATTGGCAACTTTGGTTCATGTTCTACTTCCTGGTGTGAGTATTATCTCTTTGTATCTGGTTCTTATGTGTACTATCTATTCCAGTGCAACTCAATGTTTCAGAAGAAGTAAATTTGCTGATATGTTTAGTATTTTTAATTTTGAAAATTTCCTTCTCTTTAGGGATTTCAATTTGTTCTTCTTTTGTTATTAGATCTTGCAACAAATGCGAAGTGACATAGCCTTGATGTCGAAAGAAGAAGGTGGTTCACCAATCCATAATCCTTCCACTGCAGCTGAAGATGCACGGCTAGCATCTCTTATAGCTCTTGATGGAATCTTGAAACAAATAAAGGTCTGTTACATAAAAACTGAACCTGCCTTATTTGATACAGTGACGTAAGTTTGAATTGATTATGGACCATACTGTTAACAGGATATAATGAGACAAACATCTCAAAACTCGCTAGCAAAAAGCAAGAAGAAAGCACTGCTTGCTTCTCTAGATGAACTATCAGAACGGATGCCTTCTCTTCTTGACATTGATCATCCATGTGCCAGGAGGCAGATTGCAGATGCTCGCAACACAGTAGAGGTAAAATCCTTATTAGTGTCTTTGTGGCACCAGGAAACAAATCCTCATTATGCTGAAAAGTTGACTTGTTCATAAAGAATATCTCTTTCAAGAAGAGCAGTGAGCACTTAGCCAGTTCTTAGGCATGCACTTCCTCAACCAAAGGATGTGGGTTTCAAGTCAGGCCTACCAACGTTTGGAAAATAAAAGATGCTCTTTTAAGAGGGCAACAGCTTAAAAGGGTGTCCTCCAAGAATCTGATGTTAATGTACCCCTATGGAATTAGGAGATGGACGAGATTTTGAAGAAATGCTTTTCACTTTTTCATCCTAGGATCTTATATTTTACATGAAACACTAGTTTTTCAATACTTGTGCATTCGCAGCTGAGTACTTTTAATTAGTATAATTCTAGGATTGCGCTCAGACATGACTCTGATAAGTCATGGTTTCTCTTTCTTAGTAGTTAGAAACGCTTACTATCTATGATATCCAGACAGTCTAAAATCTGAATGCTCTCTCTTTCATATGTTTATCTCCAATTCATTGATATGAAAAGCAAAAAGCTGTACTCATGCAGTATCAATTCTCTGCCAGTGTGTAAGGCTCTGGACATCGTAGTTCTCAATCTGCATGCTATGTAAATCATTACATAGTTGGGTAGAATCCACCAGAAGCTGCTGGATAATCAGATGTCTGTATTGACCACTGATTTGACTTTCGAGCAAAGAATTCCTAAATCTTTTTCTTTCTCAACAGTAAAATGAAAGATAGCAATTAAAATTGGTCAGTGTTATGCACCTGTATTTTGGAAATATAATGTGAAAAGTTTTGGTAGTCCTCGAACGATGCTGGTTGGTTCAAAAGGATGAGTTGAAAATACAACTTCCAAAAGGGTTGAAAACATGTGCATTTTGCATTGTCTATTTTTGGATTTGGAAGATATTGCTCTACATTAAATGAGGATCTTTCTCGATCAGCTATTGCAATTAGAATGCTGCATGGATGATATACCACAGGGTGTGCCATTTACTTCACAGGATCTCGTACTAATCTCCCACTGCTGTGGACATGCAGGCCATTCCAGACCAAGATGACCATCTGCAAGAAGGTCAAAGTCTCCAGTCGTCCGCCGATTTGATGTCTTGTGCAGAGACTGAAGTGGCACAATGGAACGTGTTGCAGTTCAATACGGGTACAACAATGCCGTTTATCATCAAATGTGGAGCAAACTCCAGTTCTGAGCTCGTCATCAAAGCAGATGCTCGGGTACGGGAACCCAGAGGAGGAGAAATTGTAAGAGTTGTTCCTAGGCCGTCGGTTCTCGTGGATATGAGTTTGGAGGAGATGAAGCAGGTCTTTAGCCAACTTCCTGAAGCTTTAAGCTTGCTGGCCTTGGCAAGAACTGGCGACGGAACTCGTGCTAGGTACTCAAGATTGTACAGGACCTTGGCGATGAAGGTTCCGTCGCTGAGGGACGTTGTTAGTGAGCTTGAAAGGGGTGGTGCACTGAAAGATACAAAATCATAAATGCGGGGATATTCAATTAAAATCGCCATCTATGTCTGCGTAAAACAGATGCCTTATTAAGGCATCCGGGGTGTTGATATGATTTTTCCCTTCAAGATGCAACTGTAATGCTATCTCATATGATAATTTTTTTTTTATGCGAATCAAACACCTACATTTCAGGGCCTCTTTACAGCTGCTAACTGAGTTGGAATCTTATCACCCATAAATGATGAATTGATTGATTTTGGTCTCCTTTGGATCCCTTGTTCCTACAGTTGATGTGCTAAACATTTCAGAGGAATAACTGTGGAGGAGGCTCTGGCAAGCCTTCTTGTTTTGATGGAATGTGCAGGACTGCTGATGTGAGGTCCTTGCTGAAAATAAGCATTGCTCAGCTTGGAATTTCTTTTCCGTGCTGTTACGCCATACACATGGATGTGCATATTTTCACTCAAAAATGCATGAAGGTCCAAAGCTACAAGTTGGTACCCGTTTGACAATCGGAACCGTCTAACCGTAGGGCCGACTGTGGACGAATACTGCATAAAAATTCTCGGCTTTATGATTTAAAGCCTCTGATATGTGGTCGTATGATTCCTTCTAAAGTGTTGGTTATTGATTTTTGTAAGAACGCAACGCAACCATTTTGGAAGTTTTCATGCTGTGCCCTTTTTCATGAGGGGCCCAATCTTTTGTTGATCCAACCCCTTCATCTGATTGAGGATTTCTATTGATCAGAAGAGCAATTTGATGTCGTCATCATCATCATCATCAAGACCTTATCCCAGTTAGGGGTCGGCCACATGAATGTTATTTCTCCATTCCACTCTATTAAATACAATGGCTTTATTTACTCTCAATGTTTTTAAATCTTTTCTTACAACTTCTATCCACGTTCTTTTAGGCCTTTCCCTTACCCTTTTAGAATCTTCTACTTGTATTGCCTCACTTCTTCTAACCAGTGCCGTTGTTAGTCTCCTTTGAACATGTCCAAACCATCTAAGTCTAGTCTCCATCATCTTGTTACCTATTGGTGCTATTCCTAAATTTTCTCGAATTTTTTCATTTCTAATTCTATCCTTTCTTGTCTTACCACTCATCCATCTCAACATCCTCATTTATGAGACGCTCATCTTATAAGTATGATGTTCCTTAACTGTCAAACACTGATCCATAGAGCATGGCCAGCCTTATGGTCATCCTGTAGAATTTTCCTTTTAGTTTGAGTGGCACCTGTCGATCACACAAAACTCTAGATGCACATCTCCATTTGTTCCAACCCGCTTGGATTCTCTAGGTAACCTCCCTCTCAATCTCTCCACTCTCATGAATCATTGATTCTAAGTACTGAAAGTTGTCTTTAGCAGGGACTTCTTGGTTATCAATCTTGACTGGTGTTCTACTCCTACTCTCCTTACTAAAATTACATTTCACATATTCTATCTTAGTTTGGCTAATTTTAAATCCTTCAGATTCTAATGCTTCTCTCCATAACTCTAGCTTTATGTTTACACCCTCCCTTGTCTCATCAAGGAAGACTATATCATTTGCAAATAGCATGCACCAGGGAATCTCCTTGTGCACATGTTTTGTTAACTCATCCATAACCAATGCGAAAAGGTATGGACTCAATGCTGATCCTTGGTGCAATCCTATAGTGACAGGAAAATCACCAGTCACGCCACTAATAGTCTTAACATTTGTTACCGCTCCCTTATATGTATCTTTAATTATGTTTATATATCCCTGAGAAACCCCTTTACCACCCAACACCCTCCATATTAACTCTTTAGGGACTCTATCATAAGCTTTTTCTAAGTCGATAAAGACCATGTGCAGGTTTTTCCTCCTCTTGCTATATTTTTCTACTAATTGTTTTAGTAAGAAAATAGCTTCCAAGGTGGACCTCCTAGGTATGAAATCAAACTGATTTTCCGATACACTTGTTTCATATCGTAGTCTCTTCTCAATCACTCTTTCAAAAAGTTTCATAGTGTGGCTCATAAGTTTGATCCCTCGATAATTAGTACAACTCTGTATGTTTCCTTTATTCTTATAGATTAGTACAATAGAGCTTTCCCTTCACTCATCAGATATTTTCTTTGATTTTATAATCTTGTTAAACAACCTGGTCAACTAAATTACCCCAATATCTCCCATATGCTTCCAAATCTCTATTGGTATACCATTAGGCCCCATGGCCTTTCCTGATTTCATCTTTTTCAAATCCTCTTTTACTTTAGGTATTCTAATCCTACGTTCATATGTATAATATCACATGTTAGTTAGATTTATAGTATTTTCAATTCCTATATTCTCAGAGCCATTGTTATTTAACAATTTTTGAAAATATGTTTCCTACCTTTGTTTGATCTCATCATCTTTGATTAATACCCTTTGATCATCGTTTCTAATACACCTAACACGATCTAAGTCCTTACCCTTTTGTTTTCTTACTTTTGCAAGTTTAAACACATCTTTCTCACCTCTCTTATTCCTAGTCTATTGTCGAGCACATCATATGCTTTAAGTTTAGCCTCACTTACTATTCTCTTGGAAACCTTTTTGTCATTTTTATATTGTTCATAGTTTTCATTATTTCTAATCTTCTGCCATGCTTTAAAACACATCCGTTTTTCTTTAATAACTTTTTACACTGTTTCACTCCACTACCATGTTTCCTTTGCTAATAACCTTTTACCTGTAGATACTCCTAAGACATCTTTTGCCACTTTTTTAATAGACTTAGCCATATTAGTCTACATGATATTTACTTCTGTTTCATAGTTTCAATTTTCATCTACCATCAACTTATTTTTGAATGAGGTTATTTCCTCTCTTTTTAAGTTTCAACACTTAGTTTTTGGATGTGTATTAAGTTCAGTTCTTTTTCTCCATCTTTTGATATAGATATCCATAATCATTAACTTATGTTGTGAGGTTAAACTCTCACCGGATATCACCTTATAATCCTTATATATAGATTGTTTATTATTCTTAAGTGGAAAAAAGTCTATTTGACTTTTATGAAGTCTACTTTTAAAGGTTATTACGTGTTCATCCCTTTTCTTAAAGAGTGTATTTGTAATGGACAAGTTATAAGACAAAGCAAAATCGTGGATATTCTCCCCCATCTCATTTCGTTCACCTATACCATACCCTCCGTATATTCTATCATATCCTTCCTTATCTTTTCTTACATGGGCATTTAAGTATGCTCCCATAAATATACCCTCAGTGTTGGGAATTTCTTATATGACTCCCTGCATATTTTTCCAAAACTGTCTCTTGATTATATCTTGTACCCTTACTTGTGGTGCATATGCACTTATAATATTAATAATCTGCTATCTTAGAACAAGTTTTATTATTATAATTCTATCACTAATTCTTTTAACGTCCACAACTTTGTTCTTTAATTCCTTATCTACTATTATTTGTATGTCATTTATGTTATTTTTCTTTCATACGTACCATAATTTATACCCATCTATTTATCTAGCTTTAGCCTCTTTCTACTTGGTTTCTTGGATACAAGCGATGTTGACTCTCCTACGTTTCATCGTGTCTATTAACTCCAAACTCTTACCCATTAGTATTCCTATATTCCATGTGGCGATATGAATCTTATGTTTTGGAGATATCCTATTTACTATTGCCTTTCTCGACCTCCATGGTATGAACTTATGTCTACTTTTTATTGTACTTGGGTTCTGATGCGGCGCATCGCTTCCGAGGGGAGGCTCTAGCCCTTGCCCATTTTTCACTACACTTGGGATCCGATGTAGGGCGTCACTTCTGGGAGAACACCTTAGCAACCCTTGCCTATTTTTCACCACACTCGGGATTCGATGTAGCTCATCGCTTATGGGGAATGCCCTAGCTTGAGGGAATGTCTATTTTCGATTCATGTTATAATTGGTTACTATAGTTTTAAAAAGCTAAAGATGATTTTCATTTTTTCATTACAAACTAATATACAAATGCATATTCATTTGCAAGTAGAAAAGAAATAACAAAACCATCTTCAGCTTCACCCTTGCCGGCTGACTACCTGACGCAAGGGTTGCTATATTTTAAGAAACTGGAGATGATTTTTATTTTTTTCTTACAAACTAATATACAAATGTATATTCATTTGTAAGAAAGAAATAACAAAATCATCTTCAACTTCTCTATTGTTAGCTGATACGTGATGCAAGACCTTCTCCTTTTTCATCTAGGCTTGGGACCGGCATTGGCGGAGTTAGCAATTCGATGTGATAGATCTAATAAAAAACTTCACGGGTAGCTAAGAAAAGGTTCGTAATCAACGACCACAAATGGAATTCATTTCGGGTCTGGCGGGGTCCATAATCAATTTGCCATATAGTCGCGCTCGGAGATCTCCTTCCCCCTCGGTACAAACCAGAAACGGACTCAACCTGTCTCACTTCTTCTCCCAAGCTGTTCAAACACGACCCTCTCTCTCTCTCTCTCTCTCTCTCTCTGATTCTGGGCATGACCGCTGCTTCTTCTTCTTCCATAAGATGTGCGACATTGACGAAATGGACCATGGCCGCTGTACTGTGTCAGGTTCTGGGCCTTGCTCTTTTTGTCCTTGGCTTCTTCCCTGTAAAACCAGCTCTTTCTGGTGTAAGGTAACTTGATCTCTCCATTCTCATGCAACGATTTCACCTTATTCTTCAAATTTATCCATCCTTCAATTACTTCTCTTCTCGTTTTCAGTGGTCCCGAGAGCTACCGTATGCCTACGTGCGATCCCGACGAAGGCCGCAGCAACAGGACATTGGCCCCCGAGCAGCTCAAATCTCTGTATCATGTCAGATTCCGAGAAGCTTATTTATTCACTTATTGTTCTAAACGCTAAGTTTGAATGGATTATAGACAACCATTTTCATGATTTCAGGTGATTATAGTGTGTATCGATATTTGTGATAGAAGAAATTGAGATGTCCATTGATTGGACAATACTGTGTCGGTTTCCTGTGGATTCATTAAATTTGGATTCAACCATGTGCAATGCCTATGTATACTCGGTGTTTCTGTTTTTCTTTTTTTGGTCCATTTTAATATGTAAATTGAGAATTTGGAAAAAGTTTTAAATGATAGTAACTCTGTAAATAAACAGACAATTATTAGGTTTCTCTGCCTGACACTGTCAAAGTATGAAGAATAAGTTCAATTATGAACCCTGTAGGAAGGAGTGAATCAAGTGTCCTGTATAATAATAGACAACTTGATGGGTGAAGCTTTACAGAAGCTTTAAGTTATATAATTTCCAAAGCATATTGCTTCTAGACTAACTCTGGGTTTGATTGATATTAAACGTTGTCTTTGAGCCATGTCAGTTCTATTGTCAATTGTGTATGCAAAATGGTCGTCTACTAGTCACAAATATCCCCTTTTTGATTTTGTTGGAAGTTGATCGCTCATAGTTTGAGGACACAATTTGATCTTTGGTTACTTTTAGTTTTTGTTTGTTTGTAAAGTTATATATGTTGGTGTATTTCTTTATTTCCATCTTCCTGGGCATGTAAAATTCTATCTGTTCGTGTAACTTGATAGAGTGATCTTATTGCAGGAGATGTCCCAGATACCTCCTTCATTTGATCGATTGATACTAATGGTATGTCGGTTATTACTAAATAATTTTCAGGGGTGATCCCCTTTGTGTTCGAAATAGCTTGTTGACATTTTTGTACTGTGAATGCTTTTCACATTTTTCAATATGAATTATGTTGGTTTAGGTTGTTGATGGCCTGCCTGCTGAGTTTGTGCTGGGAAAAGGTGATCTTCCTCCAGCTAAGACTATGGTGGCTGCTATGCCATATACTCAGTCATTGTTAGCAGATGGAAGAGCAATTGGTTACCATGCAAAAGCTGCACCACCAACAGTTACCATGCCACGGTTAAAGGTTGAGTAATCTTCTCATGGTATATTTCTGCATGCACTTGCATATAGATGTTTCTCAATCCTATATTTACTCCGTTAATGTACTTTGCACTTGCAGGCAATGGTTTCTGGTGCAATTGGAGGTTTTCTAGATGTTGCTTTCAATTTTAATACACAAGCTCTCTTAGATGACAATCTTATTGGTCAGTTTCTTACACTGCTATGCAAGGATCGTGTCCTGTAATAAAATAGAGGTCTTACCTATATCTTCCCTCATATTTGTTCAAAACATAAAATTCACTGGGTTGCAGGTCAATTTCATAGTATTGGTTGGAAAATGGTGATGCTTGGGGATGAGACATGGATTAAGTTGTTTCCTGGATTATTTATGAGAGAGGATGGAACCAGCAGCTTCTATGTAAGGCTATTGTATCATCTGTGATTCTGTATGCTTCCATCTCATTATTATTGTATTCTACAATCCTAGGTGCAATAGAAACTTTGCAAATATTCAATTGATTTAGTCAGTTGATCTTTTTACTTAGTGCATCCTATTGAATGCATCAATATTCTGTTGGTTCAGTAATAAGAGTAAAGATCATCTATTATTTATAATTTTGGTTCCTTAGCAATTTGATCATAATGTATTACTCCGATCATGAATACTGAAGGGAGAAACATTAATAAATATCAACCAATATCATAGATTTTGTAATAATCAACTAACATAAAACCAAATTTTGCTGGTAATGTCTCTTTACTGTACTGGGAAGTGTCTACAAAGAAGAAATAAGCATGACATGTGTTAGATCATTACAACTTTACTCTGATCTCAGCATCTCATTTTGCCTCAGTTTATTGAAGGACTGGCTTGTGATCTAACAGTTTATGTAACAAATTGAAAACTATTAGTCCACCGACCATTGAAAGCATGACATGGGAAGCTTGTTACAGAAGACTTTGTGTTGCCCCTTTAATGTGAGTTTAAATTTTAAATGAGCCTATAAGTAACACAAACATGCGGCTCTCTACAGGAAGGCATCTCTGCAGTCAGATTAGGGCTCTGAAAGAAAATTGGTTAGTTATTATTTCAATGCTTTGTCGTCTGATCCAAACTTGGGTTAATATGGTTACCCTCACATAAACAAATTTTAACTCCTATGGATCTATGTAATCTTCTTTGAAGTTGCTACTGGCATAGTTTCCCGTTGACTATGTCACTATCGACTCAGTCGGTTTGCAAACAGAACAAATGCCACTTTATATCTGGACGTGTTAAACTCTTCACTTGTTGAGTCCATGATAGAGACTTGAGTTTGATCCATTTCGGTCCGTAGGAGTCTTTTCTAACCTCCATGCTATTGATTGTTACATTGTAAAACTTCAACTACTCATGATTCAGTTGTACTTGATTTTTTTCCTGTACTGGTTAGTAACTCTGTTAACTGGTTGTATCTTTTCAGCTGTGAGTTGCATTAGAACTTGTTGTGATTATTGCAGCTGACACTCATGATAGGTTTATTCTCATTGTCCCTCTCTTTTAGGTGAAAGATACAGTAGAAGTGGATTGCAATGTTTCCCGGCATTTAGAAGTTGAGCTTGTTTCTGAAGACTGGAATCTTCTGGTATGTTTCCTTTATGTTGTTGTGCTTGTAACATGTTCAGTTCGGACTATTGCTTGGTATGCCTCTCACTTCTGTTAGTCTGGTTTTGATTGAGATGTATTCCACATTGAAAAGAAAATCCCTAACATTGTATCACCGATATAAGATACTGGTCATTCTCTTTTGTCCTTGCTGTGGATAGTCCATACTCTGAAAGCCAAGCTGTTCAAAATTTTGAAGCAACTGATAGGTTTAGAGATTTTGCCAATGTGGTTTATGTCAATATGCATCAGCAATTGCATAAGGCTTGTCATAAAAATTACACCTAAGAACATTCTTCAGGATGGATCCTGGTAACATTCTATAAGGTGTAGATAAATTTTCTCTTTCAGTTCTGTGTACAATTGCAGTGAATTTTTTGAGAGGGTGTTGTAAATGCAGCCGCCTCTTAACTGGGACCATCACTTTGCTATTCATTTTAGTACTGCTGAGAACTGAGGAAGACATTTATCATCTCAGTTATTTCTGGCCGGTAAATGTCAAGCTACTCGTTTGTCTGGTTGGGTCTAGAAAACACGCAGTTTGACTTACTACACTACATACATTGCTTCCCTGAATCAGCCTGGATATGCTACAATAATTTAAATTTTGAAAATGAGAATTAACCAATTGTTATCTTTTGCATGTATGGTGGAAATGGATCTACTCTTAGATAATAGTTCATGTTCAAAGCATCAAGACCATGCCTTGACCTTATATGTTTTTTTTTGTTTCAGTTGGCAAAAAGTTTGACTTGGTGTTTAATAAGATAGCTTAAATTTCTTCTTGGATACCAAATGATTTTGCTGCATTCTTTTTTCTTTTCTGGGGTTAAATATCTGAAGTGGATCTCTATATGCCTACAAGACGCTAAAATTTACTGTAGTATACAAAAAGAGCTCTAAAGCTGAATACTATTTAGTTAAAGACTTAAAAGTAAGATTATTTTTTATTGTCTATTGCAAGTTCTCTTGTAATATTATAATGCTTTATTGGTTTATATGACAGTTTCTCCTTGCCTGCTTGAATTACTATTCATGGTGCAGATTCATTCTAACAAAAGGTGTTCTTATAGATTCTTCACTATCTAGGCTTAGATCATGTTGGGCATATTGGAGGACGCCAAAGGTAACTATTTCTATCTTTGGTAGCTTAATCAGTAATTGACTTTCTGTGACTGTTTGGAGATGCCTTTTATTACCCATTCATGAGATTAAGTAGGACATCCAACTATTTCAGTATCTTGATGGCCCCAAAATTGAAGGAGATGGATGAAGTTATTGAGAGGATTCATACGAGTATAATCATGGATCAAAATAATGCTGGCAAACGCACACTTTTGGTTTGTTCTGCCTTTGTCCTCAGCACTTTGTATTTCCAAGTTTAGAAAGCTGGATGCTTTACTTTTTGTATATTCATTGGAGAGAGCGCTAATAGTCATGTTATGATTCTTATGATAAAACATGTAGCTTTCTAGCTTATAGAATATAGTTAACATCATTTTGATCCTTTGCTCATACATATTAATTGGAATCCCAATTCATTTATGTCAATGCTGTTACGAGAAACATATCAGTGGAGAAATAGCTCTCTCAGGTATTGGATATGATCGCGTGACATGTGACATGTTACCAATTTCAGAAGTTACTTGTTATAGTGTAGATTCAATACGAGGGGCTCTAATTGCTAAAAGTATAGATATTTCATGGGCTGGATTCAAAATGGGGTGTGGCTAGTTGGTTGGAGTTATGAGTTTTCTCCCCATAGACCCAAGTTCAAGCCCAACCCAGACTCACCCTGATGTGTGATTATGTGGTGCTGTTCTGCCTCTGCAGGGATTAGTCCCACCATAAAGGTTGGAAACACCACCCTGTGATATAAGAAAAGGGATATGTCAGACGAGTAACATCTTGAGATTTGATTGGAAGATGTGAAGTTTCTTTGCATCTTGGTTATCAGTTAATACTAAATCAATTTTCATCCAGTACTTGTTCATGCAATTATATAAAAATAGGTCATAGGAGTTGGAACATATATATCACTAGACATTGGCAGACCGTTCTCTGTATATTGTTTATCATTTGTTTTCTCTAATATCCTCATCCCACTATACTGCTGCTAGTATCTTACTTCCGTTCCCTGGATTTGTTCTCACTTGTTTAGGAGGTACTTACTTCATCTTATCCTTTGCAATAGAGGTCTATTCAGCAGCAAGTGCAAAACTTAGTGGCACTGCAGGGACATCTCATACTACACCTAAAATTCAATACGATAACAATGATAAATCATAAATTAGTCTTATGACATAAGAAACTAAAGAAAAAATCATGGTAATCCATTCTATCAGCTCTGTGACAGTTATTCCTTTGTCTTCACATGTAAGAAATTTTTTTCCTTAATTTCTTGACTGTGTGTGTCAAGTGCTAGATCCATTCAATATCTGTAGCCTGTAAAAGAAATCTCTTGTTAGCAAACTAATCCCCGCAGGTGTTTCCTTGAATATGCATGGAGGAGTATTTCTTAAAATTTGATAAAATCTCTTTTACCACTCCATTATAGGCCTTACCTCCAAGAAGAGGATGGCTGATTACACCACTTAATTACAATTAACCTCCTCCATCCAAATCCCATAGTAATGAAATGAAGCCAGATGCCTGACACAATTCAACACTGCCACCCAGGATCCGAAGCATGATTGTCCCTGCATGGACATGGATATGCCAAATCACCTTCCACTATGCTTCCCGCAGTTTCTTGTTACAAATCTCAAGGCTGTCAATGGCAAAGTGTTGCCAACCAAAAGTCCCAGGGTTCTAGTTTTGTAAATGACTTTCCTAGTCTCCCAATATATGACTAGTTTTCTTAAAATTGAGATAATTTATGGAAAATCAGATTCCATATTTGACCCTCTGACTTCTTAATAAGAATTCCTTCCTACACAAACTGTATCCATGCTGGTCCTTTTAAATTAAACTTATGCTCATTACGGTTTTCTTGACAGTTTTCTATTTTAAGTGATGGTTTGTGTACTGATCAGTAATTTTAAGAATAAGAGTTTGCTAACCAGTCCATGTTATAAACTTTCTTTGTAGATGGTAGTCAGTGACCATGGCATGACTGATGGTGGGAATCATGGGGGATCATCATATGAAGAAACTGATTCTTTAGCTCTATTTATTGGTCTCAGATCTAAGGTCCCAGATTTCCCATTAGCGACCCATAACAGAGCTTTTCAGGTGATTAAATTGTCGATTTTTCCTTTTTATCCCACATTATTGCATTAGTTTTCAATCAATACCATTGTGTTACCTTTCTTCACTTTGGTTTTGGTTATAACAATTTGATTTTGTTCACTATTTTTTTTTGCTTCAAGAGTTTATATTCTGTAGCCTAAGCTTTAAAAGTATCCATGTATTGAATACTAAAAAGGTTTTGGTTTGAAAGTATGTTTGCTTCGTATCTGAAACTCCATTTTAAGTGGTGGGGTTCTAGGTTACCCTAATCTTTATGGGACTGTCTGATAGTGGGATTAAGTGCTTGCTTGAGACCGATGCTGGGTAATGATGTATCAAATGTTTGTCACACAAATGTTTAGGACGGCAGAATCCTGTTAACTTAATTTCTAATGAGTCAATTATCATGTTAAGCTAAAACAAATTTTCTGGTCCCAACTTGGGTTAATCTGGTAAACCAATAATCTGATCAAAACTAATAATATCATAGATTTTCAGAAATTACTTTAGTGCCACAACTTATATAAATTTATATTTTCCATTTTGAGGACCTCTTTTTGTGTGCAAGGGGGCAAAAGTTGTCTCCTTCTAATAGTGGTTGATATTCTACTGAATTGTGGACTTCTTATTGCTTTCAAATAATAAGAAAAAGGGAAGCCCTGGTGCATGAAGCTCCCATGTTTGCAGGGTCTAGGGAAGGGGTGGACCACAGGGATCAATAGTAGGCAGCCTTAGGTTGCATTTTGCAAGAGGCTTTTAAATAATAAGTCATGGTTGAGAGAGAGAGAGAGAGAGAGAGAGAGAGAGAGAGAGAGAGAGAGAGAGAGAGAGAGAGAGAGAGAGAGAGAGAGAGAGGATTGAAATATACAAATGTTATACACAAATCCCACTAAGTCAATGGAAAGACTTCAGTCCCATGTTATTAATTTAAGGGCATTGTACTATGTCTGAAAGAAGGCATTTTATGCTCATATCAAAGAGCAGTGTACTAGAAGGGGAGCCCTGGCGCAATGGTAAAGTTGTCATCGTGTGACCTTGAGGTCACTGGTTTAAGGCGTGGAAACAGCTTCTTGCAAAAATGTAAGGTAAGACTGCGTACTATAGACCCTTGTGGTCTGCCCCTTCCTTGGATCCTGCATAGGCGGGAGCTTCATGCACTGGGGCTGCCCTTTTTTATCAAAGACTAGTGTACTAGTGTCATTACAACCAAAAACTGGAATCCTGCTTTTTCTCATCTCCTTAAGATTTAATGCATGTTTGATCGCAGATTAATCCATCTCCACATCATAGCTTTTCCTAGCCAGCCTTATTGAGGATTGTCTTTTAATTATTTAATTCATCCTTTTTGGTTTGACATTGTTTTGTGTGCTGGAATTAAGTGTGGCAGTCGTTTGTTTACCACTGTATTATTCAGGAATTAGTTCTATTAGTTGTTTGATATATAACATCCTTGACCTATAGATGCATTCTTAGGTGATTGAAATATTAATTTTGGAAAATGATATTGTCAATTAAAATTTTCAATGATTGATGATTTAGTAATACTTTGAAACAAAATTGCATATCCATAAGATTGCATCTAAATGAGGAGAAAACTATATGGTGCATATGCATGCAAATCCAAGGGTTTACATGTGCAGCTAAAAATACATGTTGGGCAAGCTAACCATCAATCTATAATTGTTTAGTTCCTGTTATTGTTGAAATTTTTGAGCCATTCATTCACAGCACAAAATAATGGTGGTTCCAAAAATCCAGCAGAGAAGATTCCTGGATGACTTGTCTATGTACGGGCCTGCAAGACGGACATTTTGGATCACTAAATAGATGGGGCACATGTGACTTGATATTTTGTTTCTTGTAAAATTTTCACTGAAAGAAGATGGAACAACACCCTGAAGCCTTCCTGAATGAACAGCAGAAAAGCATAAAATTGAACCTATAGTAACCAAGCAAATCTTGCAGAACTCCTAGGAACCACAAAACCCTTAAGAACAGAGTTAACAAATAGTTTGAATAGAAAGCAATTATTCATAAGCTCTTTTATAGTGCTTGCAAATTTCAAGCTTCAACTGAAAATTTGGTAATGTTTTAACTTTTCCTTGGTGAAAACTTAAGATGTTCTATGAGGTCATCATCACCATCATTGTCAAGACCTTATCCCAATAGCCACATGAATCTTGTTCCTCCATTCCCCTCTATTAAGTACCATGGCTTCATTTAGTCCCAAAGTTTTTAAATCTTTTCTCACCACTTCTATCCACGTTCTTTTGAGCTTTCCGCTTGCCATTTTAGAACCTTCTACTTGTATTGCCTCACGCCTAATTGGTGCTGTTTTTGGTCTTCATTGGACATATCCAAACCATCTAAGTCTAATCTCCCTCATCTTGTTACCTATTGGTGCTATCCCTAAGTTTCCTGTAATATTTTCATTCCTATTTCTATCATTTCTTGTCTTGTCAGCCATCCATCTCTACATCCTCATTTCTGCTACACAGCCTACATGATGTTCTTTAACTACCCAACACTGATCCATAGAGCATGGTCGGCCTTATAGCCATCCTATAGAATTTTCCTTTTGGTTTCAGTGGCACCCACCGGTCACACAAAACTTTAGATGCACATATCCACTTATTCTAACCCACTTGGATTCTCTGGGTAACCTCCCTCTCAATCTCTCCACTCTCATGAGGCATGTCCTACGAGTGTCAGAATCATTTAAAAGCTTCATGGAGGCGTGTTCTCTTCTTACTTACAGAATCTGCTATGTAAAATTTATTATTTATGCTTATTATTTGCTCTGAAACAAAGGGGAGCCTTGGCGCAACGGTAAAAGTTGTCATCATGTGACCTTGAGGTCACAGGTTCAAGGCATGGAATCAGCCTCTTGCAAAAATGCAAGGTAAGGCTGCCAACTTTAGGCCATTGTGGCCCGCCCCTTCCCCAGACCCCGCATAGGCGGGAGCTGTGTGCACCGGGGCTGTCCTTTTGCTCTGAAACAGATATGTTTGTGAATAATGCGGAGCATCCATCTCTATTTGCCACTTTCTTATATTTACTTGTTTTCAACAGGTTGACATCACACCAACATTGGCTGTTCTTTTTGGTGTGCCTATTCCAAAAAATAATGTAGGTATTTTGATTGATGGTGTCTTGGATTCATTGACAGGTAGATTTACTTTCATCTTTTTCTTCTTCAGTTAAACTGAGTTGACATTGAAGGAAAGACATATATGTTGGACAAAAATTGATAGGGAGGCCCAAAAAGGTCATCCCAATTGTTTGTTTTTCCTTTTTGGTCAGCTGAATTGATTCTAGGTTGAAATCAGTTTCTTGCCATCAGTTTTGTTTACTAGCAAGTTAAGAAATATGAAAGGTGTGGAGAAAGATTGAAATCCTTTTTCTTGTTCTTTTTGGATGCATCATATAAAGGAACTGAAATATTCAGAAAGAACTTTAAAAGTTTCAGTAATAATTTCTGGGTTTCCTTTGCCTCATGTAACAAGGCACAGAAGATACACAAAGCTTGACGATCTTCTGTCGAAGTTCTCTGTGTTTTCTGTTAGAGAGGTAAGGGTGAAGGGTCAGACAAAAGATGGAGGGGTACATGAGACGAGGGGCTGCAGGTAGTAGTTGGATGACAGTGGAGAAGAAGTGAAAGATCAAACAGGGGAGGAATAGGTGTTGATAGAAGATTATGCAGAAATCTTATGACCATTCTTTTCAGTTGTAGGCACTTTCTCACTTATTCAAGCATAAGCCTTTTTCCTGAATAAAATCCTCTGACAGTTAACTTATTTATTATATCTAACTAGGAGTAAGATACAAAAGATATCTAAATGAATGATAACTGTGTCTTAGCTTGACACTTTCGCTTGACCTAGTGCTCTAATATGCATCATTCCCACCTTCCTTGCATCAAAAAGTTTACCACTTGAAACTCTAATCTATAGAAGGTCCCTTCTTGTCACCTTTTTACTGTTATATTTCAACATTTCCTTATGCACATGATCCTTCCATGAAATATACTGTTGGATATTCTGTTATTAGACCCTATTTATTACAGAATATCTTCATAAGCAGTGAACCTGCCTTTTCTGATTTCCCATTGGAGATATAATGTCTAGAGGTGGACTGGTGAGAAAGAAGAGATTTGACAATGTTCATGTGAAGCATAATGTTTGCTCCTACTGGGTGATTCTAGGCACCACTGAGCAACTCTACCAACCAGTGTCTCTATTACCATGCTACTAACTTATCAGCTCCATAAATTAGATCATAACATGAATTTGTCCTCTCAATATGTTTCCAGTGCAGGATGGCAACTAGTTCACATGTTTGACCTGTTTCAAGAGGTTCCACCATCAGATTTTCTTTGCTTAGGTACACAATGAGCTTTCATGACATTCTTCCATACATTGGAGGGAAGAACTTCATAGAAGATACCTGATAGGTATGAGATAATTTTTCAGAAAAAGCAAAGTGTATGGGACTTAGCGATGTAGAGAAACATGCACAAACCTTTCTAGGTCAGCTAGATTGGTCTAGAAGCAAGAAGAAAGAGTGTAAATGAAGGCCTAGAGGAAGCTAGGTGTCTTTTCTACATGTCAATGAGTTGAGGAAAATTTGGCCTCTGTGAATGACTTTCAGTAGGGGCATATCAGTCTTTTGGTCTATGTTATGCATAAGTAATAGAGAGGGATATAAAAAGTTAAAAGCATTACATTTCATTCCATTTGAATGTGCAGCTATTCAAGGGAGATTTGTAAGGTCTCTTTGCTTACTGTTTTGAGATTTTTTAGTTAGGAAATCTCTGTTCCATCAATTATGCTGTGTTACTTAGAGTTTGTGACCCTTGCTTCTTATCTATTGGATTATGAAGATCAACATCAGTCACCAAATAAGTCATAGAAGGTGTCGCATTTATAGCAGTATAAGAAGGAAACAA
Organism: Warburgia ugandensis; assembly: GCA_035236585.1. Classification (NCBI taxonomy): domain Eukaryota; kingdom Viridiplantae; phylum Streptophyta; class Magnoliopsida; order Canellales; family Canellaceae; genus Warburgia; species Warburgia ugandensis. Next base: position 64,168,961 of record CP141129.1, on the reverse strand, counting down.
TAGAAAGAAGACAGGATTAGCGTGGTTGATGGTACTTGAATCCTGGTATAGTTGTATTTACTAAATTAATCCATATGCAATTCATCTACATAAATTGTAGCAAAATCCTAGGACATATATCAATGAATCCAAGTTCATGTGAACCATAGTCACTGTTTCTTTTACTATTAGAACCCTTCATATATATCCAACAATTCACACTACAGTTTGAGAATGGTATTCCATTTTAAGTTAGCAATGTTACCATACTAATGGTTGAAGACTTGTTTGAGTGGTAAAATGGACTTCACCCCTTTTCAGTTATTTCTTGTCTTATTGCTTGCTTGTCAATTTGTCATCCCGAAAGGAGAAGCCATATTTAAGTTTTAGAGTTTTTAGATAATGATTCATGATATTGAGAAATTGCTTTCAGCACCTTCTCTGAATCTCTTTTCTAGTGAAAATATCTCACACTTAGTTCCATGATTTACTAATTGATGTGTGTATCAGTTCTTTCATTTTGTAGGGGTAAAATATAATGGCTCCTTTGGAAATTGATTTTGTTAGGTTCACCACCTATGTAGTTTAAGTTACGTTGCTGCTTGGTATGTAATAATGCCTCATTGATCTATATGATTTGATGGCTTACTATGTAAAAAAATGATGAGATAGCCATATTCAAGAGTCAGAAAATAGTGTCTTGATTGGGTGTGACGCCGGATGATTGTAACTTCAGAAGGTTCCTACCATTAAAATGCACTTTGGAAATTTGCGTGCTTCTTGTTTATTAAATTTAGTTTTTGCAGTTAACTTGTTGAATCTTAAGAATTTAATTCGGGGACTTATGTGCATGTCTTATTCTTAATAGATGAGCAACGTCTGCGAGCAGTGGAATTGAATTCTTGGCAGTTACTAAGATTACTGCAAGCACAGTTACCGGGGTTACTGTGTGACAATTTGTCCTGTAACAAATTTGTTCGTGAGCAAGACATAGAGACCAGGATTTGTGATGGCAGTTCCAGGGAAAAGATTTGTTGCTTATATTATACAGCACTGGCTCTCCATAGTTCCTTGAGATCTCAGAAAGGCACATGCTTTGTGTAAGGTCATTTTCTTTCTTTGAAATAGAGTTTGTTTGTGTATAAAGTATTTTTTCCCCCTAAAACTATAGCTTTCTGATGCAGATCCAAAAGTGATTATCTCCACCGCACTATTGCAGTGTATGATGAATTTCTAAAAACTGCAACAGAGCTGTTATCACGCAGAGCAACTGATGTAAATACTCTTTACTCCGAGTTGTCAAGTAAAAAGAATTAAGTGACACATTCATGGGATTCAATTTCTGTAGTAGGTTAACAAAAGAAATTTACTGTTGAATCCTTGTGCAGAAACCTCCTGCCTTGCTTGCTGCTGGAGTTACCTTAATGGTCATATCATGCATGATACTGCTGAACCTTCTATTTAGGCTCTGCAGAGAAGTCTCCATCACACCAATGGGATGTTTTCGAGACGCAAAGAAACATGGCTACGAGTGGCACTTAGATGACACTTTTCCTTTATTTGCAGTTGTAGTTCATACTCTTAGTCTTGGTGCAAGTTCTATGGTAGAGGAAGAGCAATATATATGGCATTATCTGACATCCACACTGTATTTAATATTTCTTCTTACAACAATCAGATCGCTTTCAGTAGGACCAGCATCTGATTTATTTGATGCACCTATTGGACAAAATAGCTGTACTGTTCGTCAGTCGTGCCAAACCAGTGAAGGAATTGGTTCCATGTTTATGAGCTTCAGATCTATGGTATGGAGAAATGGATTTAGATGCCTTAGGATATGTTCTATTATTGGAGTACTCATCTGTGGAAGGGTTCTGAGAGGTTGGCATCAGGGTGGTGTGAATTGGACTCACCTTCCTGACATCTCAAAGTGGCTTGAGCATGCTGGCACTCTAAGCATAAAGTCTCTCCAGATAGGTTCAGTGCTTCTTGTTATCAGCTTGAGTTTATATTCTTTTCATTTAGTGAGGCCAATGAGAGCTTTTATCTTTGTAGTTCAGGTATGCCTATTGATTTCTGGGTTATTAGTATTACTGCATATCACAGAATATCAGAGCCATATAACCGCAGCATCCAGTTACATGGCTACTTCAATTGCTCAGACCATCTATGGAACCCTTGGCATGGCGGTGATTGGAACTTCTTTAGCATCACCGTGGATTATGCCTGTTAATGGTTGTAGCAGGGGTACTGAACATCATTCTACTTCCCTTTCCATTGATGTAAAAATTGAGTTACTTCTGTTGAGAGTGAGAGAAACTTCATGCTTGACTGGAAGAACATTTGTATTTTCTTGGTGCCTTCTGCAGTTGCTTCTCCAGCAACCAGTAAATGCCGTTCCTCTTCTGCTGCTGCTATTGCAAATCCTGGCTACCATGACTTATTTTTCTAGTGATGAACAGCATCATAGACAATGGGTTCAGGTTAGCTTCAGAACTACTGATATCTATTCCTTTCACCATAAGAAGAAAGTATTCCTTCACATGAGAAACGAGTATTTCTTCATTAGTTTAAAAATGTTAGGTTTTGAGTGCATAGCTAACCATCTCCTGTTAGTGTGAAATATTGAATCTGTTTGAATTAGGCAATTCAATTGTTGACATTACTCTAGTAATCTATGCGTAGTACATATTGATTGTTAAATTTGGAAATGCGTGGACTCTGTTTTTATATGCTATCAAGATACAACAATTTTGAGAACTGGATACAGACCAATATTCAATTCTTTCTGTAGCTCTGTTCCTTTTTTTTAATTAAAACGTTCTAATTCTATTATATAACCTTCTTTGCTATTTTGTTTTTGTTGCAATTCACTAGTACAGACCAAGAATCACATTAATTATGTAGTAGATGCATTTCAAATACTTCATGTGCACATATAGCTAGAAACTTTACCTTCGGGAAATTTGCTGTAGGGCCCCTTTGTGGCACCCATTAACCCCTACTAAGGGCAGTTTTGAAAGACAAGGGACTATTGTTTTGCAATTTTTGCATTTGGGCCTACAAGTTTTTTAATCTCAAGTTGTGTTTAAATTGAAAATTTCAAAATTTCTCAGGGAATTTTTTTTTAAAATTACAATTTTGAAAACTAAGCATATTCCTTCCCTTCATGCCAACGAGAAATTAGTGTCTATCATGTTACCTAATGATTTTCTTGCTTGGCTAAAAGTTTATGACACTCACATATTGGTGATCCAATCATTAATCTGCCAACTACCATCTTAGACAGGTCTGTCTCCAAAAATAGTAACGTGTGAGACAATACCAACCCTCTGATCAACTGGCTTTGCCATTTATTTCAGACCCGAGAACAGTAATGGTCATTGTCATTAGTTGGAGAAGATTTTGGGGCATGGCCTATCTAACTTGGGGCCAGTGAAGGATGGTTCTTATCCAAAAAAGGCTACTTCAGAGTTGCTTTTTACTACAAATGCAATAAGCAGCAATACATGCTTCAATTTGTGATCCGTGATTATAATACCGAGTTGGACCATCTTTCTAGACCACAATCCATAATCAACCATTGCAAATGATGAACAGTATGGATACAAGACTCAGAACTTGGTCTATTGTTTTATTCTGAGTGAACTTTGCTGAACACACATTTCAAAATATTAAAAAATGACTAAAAATTACCAAAAATTGCAAAACCTGTCTTGTAAAATCACAACTCTATGGACACTGCAGATGCTTTTTGCATTTTTTAAAAAGTAGTCACATTTTTCTTGCATCAAAACAAACAGAATTGTTGGTTGTACCTTAGAATGTGACCATTTTCTTGTCATGCATTGTTTTCTGTATATCTTCATTCATGCCAAGTTAAACTTGGACGGTCATCCAAATGTGGACAACTGGTTGCATGGCTCAACTATGATTTTGTTTATTTAAGGCTTGAGACTTGTTCATGCCTTCTTATGTTAAGTTTTCTTGTAGATATTGCGAGGGACAATCCATACTTGTACTTTCTGAGTTGTGACAAATACTCGTACCAAACATATTTGAAAGATGTACGTTCATGTGGTCTTAACATCATTTCTCATCTGGAAGTGACGATGAACTCTTAGTATAGGACTAATTGTATATTCTCTACCTCATATGTGTATGCTCTTTTACTGCCACAATGATTGATTTGTGAAGGAAAATCCTGAAAAAACTTTGTACCTTGCAGGTTGCAGCCATGTACTTCCTGGGAATGGCAGGTCACTTTGGTCTTGGGAACAGCAATAACCTTGCTACTGTTGATGTTGCAGGAGCATTCATGGTAATTTTTGGTGCCTACTAAATTGTTTCTAACTTTAATTCCCTAGTGCTTCAAAATTGTCATTTCTGTTATAGAAGTTATTTTAGTAATGCATTCTACTTATCAATAATTGTCTTTACCAGGGCATCTCTAATCACTCCACAGTGCTAGCAGGGATCTTGGTATTCATTATTACTTATGCGTCTCCCCTGTTGTTTCTTATCGGTATGATAATGTATGTACCAAGAAAGGAGATGAAGTATTTGTTAGCTTCAAAAAATGCAGATTTGGATTGTCATCTCCGTATGATGATAGGAATTCCTTGTCTGCTGCCTTTGGCTTTGAACTCCATTACATTGACAGCATTCACTATCATATTGCTGCTTATGAGGAATCACTTGTTTGTTTGGAGTGTGTTCTCCCCAAAGTAAGAACTAAGAGCTGCTCTTATTGCTTCTTTATTGGTTGTATTGTCTGTTAGCTGCCTAGAATATTTTACTGTGGGATATATTTGGTCCCCTAGCTATCTTCATTGATATTCCTTGCCTGACATTTTATGACTGTTCTTTGCAACCCGTGCACATCTTCTTGAAACTCTTGTGGATTGTGAATTCCTTTTGGGACCATCTTTCAACATTTATCTTTCCATTGTTTTGATAAGATTTAAAGTGTTCGGGTAAATCACTTCAATATTTTCAGGTCCTTAAAGGACAACCTACTTTGAGTCTCTCTGTGAGTTCATGGAGATACACTTCTAGTTTTTCTATGTTTCCTCCTAGGTTCCATAATCCGTAATCTAGTATATCTTTTGCTGTTAGTTACATGAATGATGTTCCAGAAGTGTAGCGGTTCTTCAGAAACATGGTTTGAATTAGAATGTAATGCTTATATTCTGGACCTTTTGATTGCAAATACATTAAAAATTTCAATTGAAGCATTGTTATTTTGAAAGTTCTTGCCATTAGAAAATCCTGTTTGGTAGTGTTATTCGGTACGCTTGCTGATTTATTAGCCTTTTAGTAATGTCCAGGACCATACCGTCATTTTTTCTACAGGTACCTGTATATCTCTACTACAACCATAAGTGTCTATATTGGGGTATTCATAATGGCTTTGACAAGAGTTTATGCATGCTCCGTATTCTTCTTTAGGGCAAAGATATTCTTTTCAAAGGCGGGGGCCTCCGATGGATCACCATCAACAAAATGAATATTGCAAGAACTAGAACCTTTTCTGTTGCCAAGTTGATAACGACTTGCATTCCGGCAGGACATGTCTAAAGCAGAGGTGAGGGAGACGTACTAATTTTGGTTCATTACCAGCAAAGCTACAGCAGGATTTTTCAGGACTACAATATCAGGATTCCTCCAGATCTTACTCTAGAAACAGGTTATTCTTGAACTTCTCTTAGTTGATTGGCGATGCATAATTTGAAGGCTGGTGGATAATGCAAAATATGTTTTGTTATTCTGGATCATGTGGATAGAAACCATACTTCCGTATACACGCAAAGCTACGTGGATCTGATTGGGAAAGCTCAAGTCAGTGCTTGCCAGCAGCATTATTGCCAAACCATCACAAAATTAGATTTCTTATTCATCACTTTTATACTACCATTGGCAGCTTGTCACAGTAAATTGTATTCCCCTTCAAAATCAATTTCAGAAACTGTAGCATTTAGACCAACTCTGGTGTTTCACTCAAGAAGGATTTAAGAAACACTGCGATGTCGTTGAGTATATTTTTTAGAAACTTGTGTTGGTACGCTGAAAGAAGGGGAGCCTTGGCGCAACGGTAAAAGTTGTTATCATGTGACCTTGAGGTCACGGGTTCAAGGCATGAAAACTGCCTCTTGCAAAATGCAAGGTAAGGCTGTGTACTTTAGGCCCTTGTGGTCTACCCCTTCCCCGGACCCTGCATAGGCAGGAGCTTCGTGCGCTGGGGCTGCCCTTTTGTCGGTTACGCTGAGGTCAAGTCCAAGGGAGGTTCTCTAATGAAGCAAAGATTCTTGTTCGTGTTGCACTACTATCCGCATCAAGTGTGCATGGCCTTAATTTTAGCTGAATCTGTCAAAGGATAACAAGAGATTCACAGAAACAGTTTTGACTGCGAGGATCTTGTCAAGTTGTTATCTCTTAGGTTGATTGTTTCACTTGACATTAAAGTATAGGCTTAAACCACAAATTAAGTCATTTAAGAGCGTGATCATTTTCATTTATAAAATGGACGCTCAAGCTTTTGACCATCCATTTTACAACTCTAGAAAACAATGGCTAAAATTATCAGATGGATGAGAATTTTAGACCACAGACCATCTATGTCAAAAGCAACAGTTTGAATGATTCGTTGGATCTTTACTAGACCCTTATAGAATTAAAATCCTTGTGGAATTGAAGTCTACACACCTTTTACAGTTTCGAATATATAGCTCGAAAGAAGTCCATACTGACTACTAATGTTATGGAAAATCCAAGAGTTCTCTCTAATAAAACGGATGATTTTCTCCTTAATTAATTGCATACAGTATTAGGCTTCTACTCTCTCTCTCTCTCTCTCTCTCTCTCTCTCTCTCTCTCTCTCTCTCTCTCTCTCTCTCTTTTACCATACAACTTCTATAAATGGGTTGTGGACAAAAAGTAGGCCTGCACCGAAAATTTTCTCAATACAACCAGTATAAAGACAACCTTTTATATGGGTTGTATTGAAGAAAAATAGAGTGCGGGCCTAGTTTTTGCATTTTTTATTGTTTTTAATAGATCCGAGGTGTTTATATGATTCGGCCTCAATCATATATTCATGGTATAAAAAATCACAGCTATTGGGAATCTCTAAGTCCTTCATTTATGGTCCTTCTATGCTTGCCCACTGGATGGTAAAAAGATCATTTTGTTTTACACCGTCCATTGGCAAGTAAAAAAGGGCTATAAATGAGAGGCTTACAGATTCCCAATTGCAAGGATTTTGAGTGCTAAGGACATCTTATTGATAAACTTCTCAGATCCATGAAAACATACAAAAAGTAGGCATGTGCCTCATTTTTCTTCAGTAGAACCCATGCAAAGGGTTGAATGGTAGACACTTGAGATAGGTTACACCACCCATTGGCCTAGCATAAAAGAGCCATAAATTAAGGACTTATAGATTCTCAACATATATAATCTTTTATACCAAGGATATTTGATTGAGGCCAAATCAACTGAACAACTCAGATTTACAACAAAATGCAAAAAACAGTAGGCCCTCGTCTCATTTTTCTTCAATATAACCTATACAAAGGGATGTATGGCGGAAAATCTCTCTCTCTCTCTCTCTCTCTCTCTCTCTCTCTCTCTCTCTCTCTCTCTCTCTCTCTCTCTCCAAATTTAAGAGAGTGAATTGAAAAAAAAGTAACAAAATTGGACAAGACAATGCAGGATCCATCCATAAAAATGAATTGTGAAAGATATGATCATGGTTATAAATGTAATTTGTTGTAGAATTAGAGCATTAAAATGATTCATCATGTAAAATATATGTTCATGATCCTAACCACTTGATTATATTATATGATCATATGGTATAACTCCACTGATGTTGGTCCCAAGTGCAATGGAAAGTAGGCATTGGTTCATGTCATGGGGGTCGATAAGTGTGTGGGTAAATAAGCTATCTTAAGAGCATAAGATTTGTATCCCCACATGGAATATAGAGACATTGAGAGGTAAAAGTTTGGAATTAGTAGATATAATGAAATACATGAGAGTCAACAACGCTTGTATCCAAGAAATCAAGTGAAAATTGGCTAAAACTAGAGAAATTGATGGGCATAAGCTTTGGTACATAGGAAAGGATAGTAACAGAAATGACATAAGAATAGTGGTGGATAAAAATTAAAGCATAAAGTTGTAGATGTTAAAAGAACCAATTATAGAATTATAATAATAAAACTTGTTTTAAGATATCATATCATAAAATGTTATAAGTGCATACGCACCAAAAGTAGGGTTGGAAGATATAATCAAGAGACAGTTTTGGCCAGATATAGAGGAAGTTATGCAAGAAATTCCCAAAACTGAGGGATAGTTATAGGAACAGACTTAAATGGCCATGTAGAAAAAGAAAAGGAAGGATTTGATAGGATACATGAAGGGTATGGTATAGGAAAATGAAATGAGATAGGGGAAACTATTCTCGATTTTGCTCTAGCATATAACCTGGCAATTGCAAATGCATTTTTTAAGAAGAGAGATGAACATTTAAAAGTGGACTCCATAAAAGCCAAATAGACTTTTTTCTACTTAGGAATACTAAAAGATCAATATATAAGGATTGTAAAGTGATATCTGGTTATAGTTTAACCTCACAACATAGATTAATGGTTATGAATATCGACATTAAATGATGGAAGAAAAGAAATAAACTTAATAAGTATCCAAAAACTAAGTGGTAGAACTTAAAAAGGGAGAAAATAACCTTACTCACAAAGAAGTTGATAGTAGAAGGAAACTGGAACAATGAAACAAAAGTAAACACCATGTGGATTAATATGGTTGGGTCCATTAAAAAAGTGACAAAAGATATCTTATGAGTATTTAAAGGTAAGAGGCAATTAGTAAAGGAAACTTGGTGGTAGAGTAAAATAGTATAAAAAGTTATTAAAGAAAAATGGATATGTTTTAAAGCATGATAGAAGACTAGAAATAATGAAAACTATGAACATTATAAGAATGCTAAAAAAATTGCTTAGAGAATTGTAAGTGAGGCTAAACTCAAGGCATATGATGATCTCTATAATAGACTAGGATCAAGAGAAGGAAAGAAAGATGTGTTTTCACTTGCAAAAATAAGACAAGAGAGGGGTAAGGACTTAGACCACGTTAAGTGCATTAGAAGTAATGATCAAAAGATACTAGTCAAAGATGACAAGATCAAACAAAGGTGGGAAAGTTACTTCAAAAAATTGCTAAATGACAATTGCCCTAAGAATATAGATACGATTGTAGGATTATAATACTTGAAGTGAAAGAGACCTTGGAAAAGATGAAATTAAGAAAGGCCTTAGGGCTTGATGATATACCAATAGAGGTTTGGAAGTATATGTGAGATACTGAAGTAGTTTAGTTGACCAAATTATTTAACAATATTATAAAAGAAAATAAAATACTAAATGAATGGAGAAAGAGCTCTACTCTACCAATTTATAAGAATAAAGAACACATATAAAGTTGCACTAATTATTGGACGATCAAAATTATGAGCACACTATGAAACTTTTTGAAAGAGTGATTGAGAAGAGATTACAATATGAGACAAGTGTATTGAGAAGTTATTTTCTTACTAAGCAATTGATAAAGAAATATATGGAGAGGAGAAAAGACCTCTATATGGTGTTTATTGACTTTGAGAAAGCTTATGATGGAGTTCCTAGAGAGTTAATATGAAGGGTGTTGGGCGAGAAAGGGGTTTCGTGGGGATATACAAACATAATTAAATATATGTATAAGAGAGCAATAACAAATGTTAAGACTACTAACAGAGAGATCAATGATTTTCCTATCACTATAGGATTGTATCAAGGATCGACATTGAGCCCATACCTTGTCACGTTGGTTATGGATGGTTAATAAAATATCTGCACAAGGAGATTCCATGGTGCATGCTATTTGCAAATGATATAGTTTTAATTGATGAAACAAGGGAGGGCGTATCACAAAGCTAGAGTTATAGAGAGAAGTATTAAAACCTAATGGATTTGAAATTAGCTAAACTAAGATAGAGTATATGGAATGCAATTTTTGCAAGGAGATGAGTGGGAGTGGAGCACCAGTAAAGATTGATAACCAAAAAGTCCCCATCAAAGATCACTTTCGGTACTTAGGATAGATGATTCATGAGATTTAAGAGATTGAGAGGGAGGTTACTAAGAGAATCCAAGTGGGTTGGAACAAATGGAGATGTGCATATAGAGTTCTATGTGATTGGTGAGTACCATTCAAACTAAAAGAAAAATTCTATAGGGTGGTTATAAGGTCATCCATGCTCTATAGATTAGAGTATCGGGCAGTTAAAGAACATCATGTTCATAGGTTAAGTGTAACAGAAATGAGAATGTTGAGGTAGATGAGTGGCAAGACAAGAAAGGATATAATTAGAAATGAAAATATTAGAGGAAACTTAGGGATATCACCAATAGGTAACAAGATGAGGGAGATTAGACTTAGATGGTTTGAACATGTCCAACGAAGATTGAAAACAATAATAGTTAGAAGGAGTGAGGCAATGCAAGTAGAAGATTCTAAAAGGGCAAGTGGAAGGCTCAAAAGAACGTGGATAGAAATGATGAGAAAAAATTTAAAAACTTTAGGACTAAATGAAGCCATGGTACTTAATAAAGGGGAATGGAGGAAGAAAATTCATGTGGCCAACCCCTCATTGGGATAAGGTCATGATGATGATGATGACGATACGGTATAAGTATCATCCGCTTCAGAATTAAAGCTTTAGAATGATTCCCCATGTAAAATCTAAGAATTCAAATGCCCAACTAAAACTACCTAGAGGCAGATTCTTTTGGTGATCATCAATAGCTAAATATTTTAAATAATTGGATTTTTTGCAAAAATGCCCTTACATTTTTGCACATTTGCAAAAAAAAGTCCAACATTTTTTCAATTTCACAAATTTGCCATTAAATTTTCATGAACTTTACAAAATTATCATTCTGTTAGTTTTTTATCCTCATTCCCTGTTAGTTTTCACAAAATTCTGATATTACCCTTGTCTAACAGACCTGCCACCTCATAGACAGAGACGTGATTAATTTATCTTTTAGACACTAAGTTCAATGACCCTAGTGCAAACTTTTAGTGAAACTTTGTATCTTACACAATTTGATAATATGGAATCTAATGGTATAGTTACGTCTCAAAAAAAAATCAACCAATAGTGAGATATTCAATCCCAAACATACCATGTTAACCAACTTGCACAATAGTACTTGCTACCTCACAAACACAGAACATGATTAAGTTGTTGACTTTGGCCACTAAGTTCAATGACTTCTCAATAGAAAGTTTTAGCAAAACTTGGTTCCTAATACAATTCCATAACAATAAATCTAATGTTATGGTTAGATTTCAATAAAAATCAACCAATAGTGAGATTTTCAATCACAGACATATTATGTTCACCAACTTGAATAATAGTACTCATTAAGTTTCTTCAATGAAATTCAATAATTTAAACTTCTTTTCTCCCCAAAAACTAATGTAAAACTCTTCATTGTATAAATTAGAACATAATAAATGTTTTGTATCAATGAACACACAATAATTAAAGAAAAATTCTAGTTTAAAACATAAGCAAAATAATGTTATTGTTGATTAACGAAACATCAAATCATGCTTAAATTCCTCTTGTATACCATTGTTCGTTGAGAGTGGCGAACAAGAGGACTTTACATGTGATTTCCTACTTCATTAAGTAATAGAAATCTCTGAAATTGATTCTTATAGATAGAAGACATTGAGAAGAAGAAGAATCAAGTCTTAAATTTTTAATTTTTATTTAAAAGGGCATCAATGAAGAGCTTAAATTTTGCTTCTCATCATTGCTCACCTAAATAGTAACAATATTTTGCTTGTATTTTAAACTTAAAATTTTCTTTAATTATTATGTTTTTTATTAATACAAAGCATTGACTATGTTCCAGTTTGTGTTAGGAAGGGTTTTATGTTAGTTTTTAGGAAGAAATCAAAGTTTAAATTGTTAAATTTCGTTGAAGAAACTTAACAGGTACTGTTGTATAGGTTGGTGAACATAATATGTTTGCAATTGAATATCTCACTATTGGCTGGTTTTTGTTACCATTAAATATCTTGTTATGGAATTGTATTACGTACCAAGTTTTGCTAAAAATTTCCATCAAGAAGTTATTGAACTTAGTGACCAAAGTCAGCAACTTAATCATGCTTGCATGAGATAGCAGTTACTGTTGCACAGGTTGGTGAATATGGTACGTTTGCAACTGAATATCTCATTGTTGGTTGGTTATTATTAAATCTAGATGTACCATTATATTCCCTATTATTGAATTGTATTAGATACCAAATTTCAATGAAGGCTTCCACTAGGAAGTCATTGAACTTAGTGTAAATTGGTAAGTTAATCACATCCATCTATGAGGAAGCAGGTTTGTTAAACAAGGGTAATATTGGAATTTAGTAAAAACTAATAGGGAAGGAGGAAGAAAAACTAATAGAATGGGAATTCTACAAAGCTCATGAAAAATCAATGGCAAATTTGCAAAACAGAAAAAATATTGGATTTATTTGCAAATATGTGAAAATGCAATGACAATTTTATAAAAAACCCTAAAAAAATTTCCTATGTGACCTTATATCCAATATATGAATGGATTGGATACCTCTAATAATAGAAGGGGAGGCTTGGCCCCAAGGTTTAGTTGTCGCCATATGGCCTGGAGGTTATGGATTTGAGGCGTGGGAATACCCTCTTACAAAAATACAAGGTAAGGCTGCATATTATAAACCCTTTGTGGTCTACTCCTTCCTTGGAACCTACATTTGCGAGAGCTTCATCCACCGAGCTGCCCTTTTTTTGGATATCATTAATAGTAAATAATTTCATATCATAACTTATCTAAGTACAAAAATTGCCAATATATCAAACTGATATTATGTAAGAAATGACAAAACTAGAAAATGTAAGAACTATAACTATTACATGCTTATACTTCATGATCTTTCTAAGAAATCCAAAAGTCGATAATGTTTTATGAGAAAGTTTCTTATTTGAGAATTGAGCCAATATGTGGCCTAATGTATGAATGACTTATATATAAGCACATCTAAGAAGTGTATGAGTGAAGAATTTTTAGATGAAATTTTTTATCTAAGAATGGAACCTCTATGTAAGTTGCATAATATATGAACGGCTTGGATATTATCAATAGTAAAAATGTTTTGGGGTAAAGTTTTATTTAAGAGTTGCCCTAAACTTAAGCAGATTGGATAGAGTTTTGCTCATGTGTTAAGTGGACCAATCTTTTGTCCATTTTGCACTTTATGAATAGTGAACTTCATTGAAAAATCTAAATAGAGACATCTCCATTTTGAACTTTATGATCCATGAACTTAAGTGAAGAATTTTAGAGATTGCTTAGTAGCCCAATGTATGAATAGTCGAATATTAGTAATACTAAAAATTTCACGACCTAGTAGATGAATACTTTTAGGGCCGAGATTATCTAAGAATTGATCCAATACGTAAATGGCCTAATATATGAATGTCTTGGATAAAAACACATCTAAGAAGTCTAAGAATTTTAAGGAGAAGTTTTATTTAAGCATTGATCAATGTACAAGAAATGACCCTATATTTAAATGGCTAAATATATAAAAAGGGTTTGGATATCACCATTAGTAAAAAAATTCATCATCATCATCAAAGCCTCATCCTAAATAGTGGTTGGGTACATGAATCTTATTCCTTTATTCCCCTATATCAAGGGTCATGGTTTTATTTAGTCCAAAAGCTTTTACATCTTTTCTCACAACTTCTATCTGCACCCTTTTGGGCCTTTCCCTTGCTCTTTTAGGGCTTTCAACGTCGATTGACTTGCTCTTTCCAACCAATGTTGATTTCAGTGTTCATTTGATATATCCAAACCATATAAGTCTATCCTAATTATCTTGTTAAATATTGGTTCTAGTCCTAAGTTTCCTATAATATTTTCATTTCTAATTATATCCTTTCTTATCTTGTCACTCATCTTTCTCAATATCTCATGTCGGCTATGTTCATCATATGTAGATGTTGTGTAACGACTTGAAATTTTCATAATATAAACATTTATTTTTGCATAGAATTGACAATATAAGATAGCTAACACTACTGATTATAGAGCAAGTATGAATGCTTTAGGACTAGAGTTCAAGTCTTTATATTAGCTGTTTGGAGAATTTTGAGATCATGAGCTAGAAGATGTCTAGATTCAATGAACCTCCTAACTTGGACATCTTTCTCTAACTTAGAATATAGTAGAAATCATAATAAATGATTGATAATTAAGTGTTTACAATATATGAGATGTGAATCCTTAAAATCTCTGGGAATAAGGAAAGTCAAATTAGGATTAAGATCTAGAGTATAATATGATGGAAGGCTAGGATCTTATAGATCTAGGAAAAAGAATAAGATCAAGGTCTAAGAAGCGTGAGATAGAAAAGAATCATAATATATAATAGAGTGGATAAGATCAGAATCAGGGATGGTATGAGATAATCAAATTAGGATTAAAATCTAGAGTACAATGTGATGGAAGGCTAAGATCTTATAGATTTAGAAAAAAGAATAAGATTAAGATCTAAGAAACATGAGATAGAAAAGAATCATAATACATAATAAAAAGTGGATAAGATCAGAATCAGGGTTGGTATAGGATAGTCAAATTAGGATTAAAATCTAGAGTACAATGTGATGGAAGGCTGAGATCTTATAGATTTAGAAAAAAGAATAAGATTAAGATCTAAGAAACATGAGATATAAAATAATCATAATACATAATAAAAAGTGGATAAGATCAGAATTAGGGTTGGTATAGGATAGTCAAATTAGGATTAAAATCTAGAGTATAATGTGATGGAAGGCTGAGATCTTATAGATCTAGGAAAAAGAATAAGATAAAGATATAAGAAATATAAATTAAAAAAGAATCATAATACATAATAAAGAGTGGATAAGATCAGAATCATGGGAAACCGTTTCATAAAGTGACATGATTATTTGTAGTCTCTTTCTTAGAACCACTAGTGCTAAGCCAAAAAGTAGGAAAGATGACGGATCTTTTAATTAAACATGTCTTTATAAATGTTGATGCTTAAAAGAGTCTACCTATACACTAGCTTTTTTTTCTTAGATCCAAGTTGCTTATCTTGTCTTGGTTATCATGGTTACTTTGTTTTTTTGCTTTTAAATATAAATAGTTCTAATTTAAATAACAAAGAAACATATAGTAAAATGATCCAATCAAAATATTTTGTGTGTGTCAATCATTGAAGAGAGTTTGAATAAGTTGTATGGGATTATATCATCCAAATATGTTGCCTAGAAGCAAGAACATTAAAAGTCTACTAGTAGACTTCTTTTCCGTGTCTATATTTTCAAGACACTAAAAAAATTATAATCTTAAAGAAAAATATGGAAAATAACATCTATCCACTTTGAAAGGGAGGATAAGAGAAAAAATTCTCTCTCTCTCTCTCTCCTCTCTCTCCCTATATATATATATATATATATATATATATATATATATATATATATATATATAGGGGGTGTGCTAATTTCAGTTGTTAAAGAAAATGACACTTAGAAACTTTTTCCTGGCCAATCAAATATCACCTACACTTTATACTTGCAACTTCTCCCTATATATAAAGTTCAGGTGAAACTTGATTGGCTAGGAAAAAGTTTCTAATTGCCATTTCTTCTAACTTTGTCTATTTTTTACTTTTTTACTTTTTTCAGCCAATCAGACATCATCTGCACTTGCATAAAATAGCTAAAATTATCGTTGTTCTATAAGTAGAGTAGGTGCCTAATCTTAGCCCTTAAGCTTTGTACCACATGTACCATCCTAACCCATGATAGTTAAGAAAGCCATCTCTGCGTTTTGGTTTGATTTTTATTTCCTATAGGTCACTTTTGTTGAGAGAGACAAAAGAAGAGAAACTGCAACTCGTCCTCTCTCTCTTGCTCTCTCTAGTATTGTTTACAAGTGAAAAATTCTTATAAAAACTCTTTGCATATAAAGCCTAAACCGTTGATTGTTCACAAAGATGCCCTTCTAGATGGGTTACAGACAAATTTCTGAGAGAGTCGGGAAAGGAATTAAAGCAAGAAGAAGAAGAAGAAGAAGAAGAATTCTTAATTAGGCCCTTGCACTCTCTCCAAAGAAATTAGAAAAGATCCTGTGGTTGACCATATGATGCTGATATGTGATAGAGGAACAAAGTTTTTGGAAGAAGATGATAGAATCTCAAAACAAATAAAAGAATAAAAAATTAGAGGCAACTTATATGTTTAATGGAGTTAGAAAACTAGAAGAGAAAGGCATCAATTTTATTAATAAAATGCATCACAATAGAACCTGTCCAAACGAAGTGGCCTGCACTTTTGTTTTGAGGTTTTATGGTAGTCTGATTTTCAAAGTAACAAGGAATTCAATTAATAATCATGTTTGTGAAAGTGAGTTTATTATCTGTTATTTTTATGTTGGGAATGATTTTATTTTGTTGATTTTTTGTTAAGAGTGACTTACAGAATGGTGCTCTAAGTGAAGTTCTAGAGTTGTTTGGGCAAATGTGAGGTTAGTGAGTGAGACCATATTCAGTTAGCACGGTCAATTTGCTTTTAGCATACATTCAATAGAGGCTTTGAAAGGGGTAAGTGAGTTCATGATTTCATGGTCAGGAATAATCTTAAGATGTATGCTTATGTATACTTCTTTGTTGCATAAGTATGTCAAAGACAAATTTGTAGATGAATGCCACAGAGAGATGCTGATTGTTAGAACCTGTTGATTGATGGCCATTCAAAGAAAGGATAAGCTACTAAGGCACTAAGGCAGTGGAAGTCTTTAGAGATGTGCAACAAATTGGACTACCAACTAATGGAGTTCTATTTTCGAGAATTTTTCATCATGTGCTCAACTTGGAGCACTTCAGAAAGGAAAGGAAATTGAATGCTGGATAGAAAAGGATGGAATTTGGTCTGATTTCTAAGTCGAATTACTCTATTGTATATGTATATTGAGAATTTTTTTAATAGTATGATAGGTTGATTTCTTAGCACTTAGTACAGTCATCTGAATTAATTGCCTTTATCTTTTCCAAATCTTCCAAATCCTTGTCCACTGTTAATACCCAAATCAATCTTTCCTTCAAAATCTCTTCAAACTCATCTCGAAATTTCTGATTTTTTTACTTTTCAACCTCTGCAATGGCTGAAAGAAGAAGAGGCTAGGATTAAGCTTGAGTAGAAATAGAAAGGAAGGATAAGAAGTGTGGTTCAAACCTAAAATGGCTGAAACTCAACGAAGCCAATGACCCAAGTTTCTGGTGTTTTTTACTTCTCTGCATCTAAAATGGCTAAACAAAGAGAGCCAAGGTAGACATCTGAGTCGAAATGGAGAAGAGGAAGATTCTTTGAGAGGAAGAAAGTTTCCCTTTTGCTTTTTGGGTTTTTTATTTAAATTCGATAATTATATTATATTATTAGTTTATTTATATAAAATCTAAAACAAACCCAGCTAACTTTCTTTAAGTGTCTTGGGTTAGAATGGTATCCATGGTGAGGGACAGTGCAGAGTGGACACAAGCACACGTGGTGGCCGGCTACTATTGCAAGACTCATGTACTGAAGGAAACCAACCATGTGAGATTAACTTCTGGTCAGTGGGCTCTGCATGTACTTTCAGATGGATTGGGGAACTGTGTCTTGAACAATCTCCACCGTCCAAATTAGGGGCTGGGCTGTTTGAAGTTGCCCAATGGGATGGGACTGCGTTGCAGATATTCTAACCTTTAAGTGTATACTTGTCCCTAGACGCGAATCCAGCAGGACAAATAAACAGACGGTGGACAAAGACAAACATATCCCTGGATGAAATGGTCATGCCTGCAAATGAATACTTAACGTTTTGACTTAACTGCAAATCAAGCATTCCCTTTTCGTCCATAAAAAACTTTAGCTTCTGAGATGCCATTCTACGCTTTGTACTAAGCCATGGCCATCACCAACTTCACGCACTCTTCAGACGAAAAGCTGACACCAAAATTCACCCCCACTGGTTCCTCTGCTTTCTCCCCTAAACCAGAGTAGAGAGAGAGAGAGAGAGAGCTTTTTCCTTTCCATAAATCAGTTTTAGAAAAAAAGTGTCTGGTTTATTTGAGTTTGATGTGAACCAGAAGCAGAGGCAGATAGATAGAGAGAAGGGGGGAACTCGTTTCTGTAGTTTGATTCTTCTTTCTCTCTCTTTTTCATCTTTCACCCCAGAGACCCTTTGAGAATCTCATTTCTGTTCTGTTTCTCAGTTTTCTCCCAAAGCTGAAAGACAATTGTGAGAGCCCCATTTTAGAAATCTACCAAAAACTTTCTAGCTTCTCCAAACGAGAGAGAGAGAGAGAGTCTTTTTGATCCATTTTCAAAGACACAAATTTATGCACAGATTGTCACAAAGCAGAGGGAAACATAGACCATTCCACCAACCCAATTCTTCTTTTCCACTTCCATCCACATGGAGGCTGGCACCAACAGAGCTGAGGCCGAAACAGCCCTTGCAATGGCAGAAAAACTTCTAGTAGCCCGTGATCTAGTTGGAAGCAAGCGATTCGCTCTTCAAGCTCAAGATCTGGATCCACTTCTCGATGGTATCGATCAGATCCTCACCATAACCGAAGTCCTCCTTGCTTCCGAAAAGCGAATCGGTAACTACATGGACTGGTATGCAATTCTCCAACTGGACTCTTCTTCAGATGATCTCCAAAACATGAAAAGACAGTATAGAAGATTAGCTCTACTCTTACATCCAGATAAGAACAAATCGGTTGGTGCAGATAATGCATTTAAGCTTGTGTGTGATGCATGGAATTTGTTGTCTGATCTGTCTAAGAAGGCTTTGTATGATAAACAGCTGAATTCTATCACTAATAAGGAATCTAAGGAGGAAAATCAGAAACAGAAGACTAAGAACAAGAAAGGCAATCTCGATGATGGTCATGGTAATACTGAATCAAATTTCTGGACGACGTGCCCATTTTGCTGTAACATTTATGAATACGATAAGGATTATGAGAATTGTACTCTTAGATGTCAGAATTGTAAGAGAGCATTTTATGCTTCAGCAATCCAGTCGCTTCCGCCACTTGTTCCAGGAATGGATGCGTATTACTCTGCTTGGGGGTTTTTCCCTTTGGGAATTCCTGGACAGAATCCATATCTGGGATTTGGTTTTGGTGGCCGTCCTTCTGGACCTGACTTGGGAAATGATAGGAATATGGGGTTTTCTTCTTGGAGGCATTCGTTTCCAATGTTTGGTGGCAGTGCTCAGTCAGCGGAAAAGGTGTCGGTTGATCATCAAAATGTTTCGATGAATTTTCCTGATCAGAATGGGGTATTGGCTGCTGAGGACATTAAGAGCAAAACAAAGTCGAAGTCTTCAGCTTCTAAGAACAAGAAGAAGACTCCTGCGGTAAAGGTGAAGAAAGCAATTCAGAAGAAAACCTCAGCGGAAGGAAAGAACACTGGGGCTTTAAACACTAAGGCTGCAGTACAAGGAAGCCATGAAAAATTAGTGCAGCCTCAGAAGAAGTGCAAATTGACAAAGAAGAACGCAAAGAAACCAACAGCTTCAAAACAGAATGCTAAAAAGCTAGCACAAGTGGTGAAGCAAGCATCAGAGAATTCTGTGCCAAATTCTGAGATGAGCGAGAACACTGCAACCCCAAATGCAGTTGCTGATGAAACACAAAATGCTTTTAATGATCCTGTGATAGGTGAAAAAATTGACCATGGAACTGGGGCTAGAAATACCACTGAAGATATTGATTCTTCTATGGGATTTGAAGATTGTCAAGTTGCTTCCGATGGAGTTGGCCAGGTAGAATCATCTCAATTGCATGGTGATACTCATGTACCAGATATGAATGATATTCTGAATAGTATATCAAAGTTTTACAGCATAAAGGACAAAGAGCTGAAGTGGATATAGTGTTGAGTCTTGAGAAGACCATAACTCCTATGTGTTTGTATGTATACTGGGTTAGTCTGATGTAATGCAGTACAGACTAAACATGTTGTTGTGCCTATTGCTTCTCACTTCGATGAAGCTTAGTGTATCACTGGAGCCATGAGATCTTTTCCGGCTCTTAGGTGTTCAGTTTTTCTATGTAGATGGGCCTATGGCTATAAGAAGAATGGATGTTAAGTAGTCCTAGCCTGCTCAAAATCATTCGTGGTGACAAACAAATTGATTCCATGAGTCTCAGAACTACTATGCTAATGAGCTGGTGATTTCATAGAAATTGTGAAATTACCTTTGAGACCATCAACTCCTGCAAGTTCTTCTAGAATGTGCCACATCGATAGGACCACAGCCAAGTAAATTTTATTAGAAGTTGCTGAAGAGACCCCAAAGCCAATTAATTAATAACTGAAGACCTTTATTTAACTCTATTGATCTCAGAGGTCTTAGATGCCAGATTCACTCACCAGACAAACAAGTGAGTGTCCAGAGTAATACTTAGTGGAAATCTGCATTTATTAACTGCAGGATCAATACTATTCTCCCAATATGAGTCTTAGCAACTGACCATTGCCTCACTATGGTAAGGTTTAATGCTGGCTGCCGTAATGATTTGAATGCAATTCTCACAAGTATGCATTTTTTCATATGATTCTTACTATGTTAGATATGAATCTGTGCTTGCATTTTTATTTGTTGATTTCTAGAATCATTTTTTGTGGCTCATCTAACAAAATTACAAATCTAAATATTGTACTGTTTTGGTTTCTTTCATTGTGATACATGTTCGAAACAATAGGCTCGGAAATTTGTTCTGTGAATATGGACTTACAGCTTAAGTGTGTTAGCAGATGGATCCTCATTTTTTTATACTTATACAAAGCACCAGACTCAAGAACTGGGCACAATGATCAGGGAGGAGTAGATATTTGCAACCATAACATCTGTCCTTGAAATCCAACAAGTGAAGGTATACATGATTGCATCAGCATATCCCTTTACTGGTTTACACTGAAAGCATTAACATCTCTCTCAAGAAAAGAATATGACAACCAGGAGGTCAGTAAAATAGATGGCAATAGTATATTGGTGCATAGTGTACCTTGCTTGCAGAAAAATTTTAACTTAAAAATTTTGGGACACAGTCTGGGGTTTCTGAATTGTGCATTCTTTCACTATTTCTGCAACGCTGAGTTTTATGCCCCTTTTATTACTTAGTTTCTCATAGTTTTCCTCTTATATCATTCCTTTATTTGTCCTCTTCATCTTTTCTGCATCTTATTTGAGGGAAAGGATGCCCCAGGTAACTGGGACTGCAAGGCTAGGTTCTGGACTTGGCGCAAAAACCCAATTGGCAGAGCCTATCAAGTTTCATGTTTGTCAACATGTTGTGCCATGAATGACGTCTGTAATTATGTTTTTATGTTGTGTTGCATTAGTGGATATCTAGATGACATCTGCATTTCTTGTCTTGATGCTGGCATCCAATTCTTTGTTCATGATTGTTCTGCGATTGGCTGTTGATAGGCTTCATAAACTTCTAATAACCAGGGAGACAAGGTAGAAGATTGACAATAAAAAGCTAGGATTGTGGATATTATTTTCCTTAGTTGTTTATGTGAAGTTATTTAGTTAGCAATGTAGATGTTGTCATAGCAATAAATTGTACTACATATGTATGGTATGAACTTTGTGCAACCTGTTTAGTTCAATATCATTTTTGGGGGTTCTCATGGGAATTGATCTTGCGATCTTAAACGAAGACTGAACCCTTGAACCTAGTCTTGCTGTAAGGTTGACTCATATCATGATTCAACTGCACTTCAAACCATGAAAGAGAGTTTCATGGTCTTAATCACTTATTTAGGAGTATCATCATCATCATCATCATCATCAAGACCTTATCCCAATTAGGGGTCGGCCACATGAATCTTATTCCTCCATTCCACTCTATTAAATACCATGGCTTCATTTAGTCCCAAAGTTTTTAAATCTTTCCTCACCACTTCTATCCACGTTCTTTTGGGCCTTCCCCTTGCCCTTTTAGAACCTTCAACTTGTATTGCCTCACTCCTTCTAACTGGTGCCGTTGTTGGCCTCCTTTGAACATGTCCAAACCATCTAAGTCTAATCTCCCTCATCTTGTTACCTATTGGTGCTATCCCTAAATTTCTTCTAATATTTTCATTTCTAATTCTATCCTTTCTTGTCTTACCACTCATCCATCTCAACATCCTCATTTACGCAACACTCGGCCTATGAGTATGATGTTCCTTAGCCCCAACACTACGATCCATAGAGCATGGCCGGCCTTATAGCCATCTTATAGAATTTTCCCTTTAGTTTGAGTGGCACCGCCGTCACATAAAACCCTAGATGCACATCTCCATTTGTTCCAACCGCTTGGATTCTGCAGGTAACCTCCCTCTCAATCTCTCCACTCTCATGGATCAATGATCCTAAGTATCGGAAGTGGTCTCTCATGGGGACCTCTTGGTTATCAATCTTATTTGGTGCTCCACTCCTACTCTCCTTGCTAAAATTACATTCCATATATTACTGTCTTGGAGTTCGGCTAATTTTAAATCCTTTCGATTCTAATGCTTCTCTCCATAGCTCTAGCTTTATGTTGACACCCTCCCTTGTCTCATCAAGTAGGACTATATCGTCTGCCAATAGCATGCACCAGGGAATCTCCCCATGCAGATGTTTTGTTAACTCATCCATAACTAATGTGAAAAAGGTATGGACTCAATGCCGATCCTTGGTGCAATCCAGAACGGTGACGGAAAATCACCGGTCATGCCTAGTGGTCTTAACATTTATTCTGACTCCCTCATACATATCTTTAATTATGTCTATATACCCACGAGAAGCCCCTTTAACACCTAACACCCTCCATATTAACTCTCTAGGGACTCTATCATCATAAGCCTTCTCTAAGTCAATAAAGACCATGTGTAGGTCTTTTCTCCTCTCCTTATATTTCTCTACTAATTGTCTTAGTAAGAAAATAGCTTCCATGGTAGACCTCCCAGGGCATGAAACCAAGCGATTCTCAGATACACTTGTTTCATGTCGTAGCCTCTTCTCAATCACTCTTTCAAAAAGTTTCATAGTGTGGCTCATAAGTTTGATCCCTCGATAATTAGTGCAACTATGAATGTCTCCTTTATTCTTATAGATTGGTACAATAGAGCTTTTCCTCCACTCATTAGGCATTTTCTTTGATTTTATAATCTTGTTAAACAACTTGGTCAACCAAACTACCCCAATATCTCCCATATGCTTCCAAACCTCTATTGGTATACCATCGGGCCCCCGTGGCCTTTCCTGATTTCATCTTTCTCAAGGCCTCTTTTACTTCAAGCATTCTAATCCTATGTTCATATCTATAATATCCAGTGTTATTTAGATTTATAGTATTTTCCATCCCTATATTCTCAGGGCCATTGTCATTTAACAATTTTTGGAAGTATATTTCCCACCTTTGTTTGATCTCGGCGTCTTTGACTAATACCCTTTGATCATCGCTTCTAATGCACCTAACATGCTCTAAGTCCCTTACTCTTACGTTTCTCTTACCTTTGCAAGTTTAAACACATCTTTCTCACCTTCTCTTGTTCCACAATCTATTATAGAGCTCATCATATGCTTTAAGTTTAGCCTCACTTACTATTCTCTTAGCAACGTGTTTAGCATTCTTATATTGTTCATAGTTTTCATTATTTCTAATCTTCACGCCATACTTTAAAATGCATTCGTTTTTCTTTAATAGCTTTTTGCCTTTGTTTCATTCCACCACCATGTTTCCTTTGCTAATAGCCTTTTACCTTTAGATACTCCTAAGACATCTTTTGCCACTTTCTTAATGGACTCGTACCATATTAGTCCACATGGTATTTACTGTTTCATAATTCCAATTTCCTTCTACCATCAACTTATTTTTGAATGAGGTTATTTTCTCTCCTTTTAAGTTCCACCACTTAGTTTTTGGATGCGTATTAAGTTCGGTTCTTTTACTCCATCTTTTGATATGAATATCCATAACCATTAACCTATGTTGTGAGGTTAAACTCTCATAGGAGTATCACCTTACAATCCTTACATATAGATCGTTCATTATTCCTAAGTAGAAAAAAGTCTATTTGGCTTTTATGAAGTCCACTTTTAAAGGTTATTAAGTGTTCATCCCTCTTCTTAAAGAGTGTATTTGCAATGGATAGGTTATATGACAAAGCAAAATCGAGGATATTCTCCCCCATCTCGTTTCGTTCACCTATACCATACCCTCCGTGTATTCTATCATATCCTTCCTTATCTTTTCCTACATGGCCATTTAAGTCTGCTCCTATAAATATTCCCTCAGTATTGGGAATTTCTTGTATGACTCCCTCCATATCTTCCCAAAACTGTCTCTTAATTATATCTTGTAGCCCTACTTGTGGTGCATATAAAATTATAATATTTATAATCTGCTCTCCTAGAATCATTTTTATTATTATAATTCTATCACTGATTCTTTTAACGTCCACAACTTTATCCTTTAATTCCTTATCCACTATTATTCCTACGCCATTTCTATTATTTTTCCTTTCCTACGACCATAATTTATACCCATCTATTTCTCTAGCTTTAGCCCCTTTCCACTTGGTTTCTTGGATACAGACGATGTTTGACTCTCCTACGTTTTATCGTGTCTACTAACTCCAAACTCTTAACTGTCAATGTCCCTATATTCCATGTAGCGATGCGAATCTTATGATTTGGAGATTCCCTATTTACTATCGCCTTTCTCGACCTCCATGGTATGAACCCATGTCCACTTTTCAACTGCACTGGATTACGATGCGGCGCGTCGCTTTCGAGGGACGCTCTAGCAGCCCTTGCCCATTTTTCTCTACACCCGGGATCCGATGTAGCGCGTCGCTTCTGGGAGAACGCCCTAGCAACCCTTGCCTATTTTCTTGCATCCGGGATCCGATGCAGCGTGTCGCTTATGGGGAACGCCCTAGCTTGAGCGAATTTCAGATTTCGATTCATGTCATGTTGGGGTTGCCATAGTTTTAAAAGCTGAAGATGATTTTCATTAAAATCATTAAAATCATCTTCGGCTTCACCCTTGCCGGCTGGCTACTGGCAGGGTGGCCATATTTAAGAAGCTGAAGATGATTTTCATTTCTCCCTCACAAACTAATATACAAATGCATATTTATTTGTAAGAAAGAAATAATAGAATCATCTTCAACTTCCCCACTGTCGGTGGCTGCGATACAAGGGTTGCCATCTTTTAAGAAGCTGGAGATGATTCTCATTTCTTCCTCACAAACTAATATACAAATGCATATTCATTTGTAAGAAAGAAATAATAGAATCATCTTCAACTTCCCCCTTGCCGGCTGGCACCTGATGCAAGACCCTCCTCCTTTTTATTTAGGAGTATCTGTAGGAAAATTTGCTTGCCAGTTTTTAGTTTTTCCAATGAAAATTTCTTTTGGATGTCAACTTTTAGGCATGAGGTATATATCCAATGCGAAGAAGGACACTATTTGCAAGAATACCTATAGGATATTGTACCTGCAACATGCTCGTTGTGTATCTTTTAGTTCATGTCGTCAATTTGGTCTTAAAGAGTTAGTATTGTTAAATTCAGACTCCATTTCTGTTGCTTTTGTTTGCTACCTTCCATGTATAAGACATTTTCTAAATGGACGCAGCACACCCATGCATACATTAAACAATGTAATACAAATTAATAAGTACATGAAAATCCATTGCAATCTTGCTTATTAGATTGAAGCAGGTTATCATGAGGAAAGATTTATTATTGCTCAAAGTTTCAAGCATTATAGTTTCTGTTCATGTTTTTTATTTTTAAGAAGTTTTAGATGCAAATGAGCAAGGGCGTACATGTTTCTGTAACTTAGAAACAAGAGTTCCATCTACTAGTGATTATGCAAAGTAGGATGGCATTGTGTGTAGTTTCAGAAATTTCTGCAAGTTGTGCGTGGCATGCACTTTAAATCTTTTGTATCCTTGTTATTCTACTTACAGACTGGAGGTGTTCATCTGTAGAAAAACTCAGAAACTATTTACTTCCTATTTTATACTGTGGTAAGTTTGGCCTAACAGTTGAATTTGTTGAACCTACACAAAATATTTGAAGTTGATAATTCAGAAAATAATAAGCAGACGCAATGTATGTTCATAGTGTTTGTTGCTTCTTACACCATCTCAGAATCTTCTTCCATGCACTTACTTTCAAATCTTTGTTTCCACTCTTTCTTCTTCCTTGCATCATTCAAACTCCAATGGACAGCCTATGACTCAGTACTGCTGAAATCTTGCCATCAAATTCTATCTTTTTCAAAAGTTAGATTAATACTTTAATGAGGCTAGAAGACTATGGGGGGCATTTCTTTATAAAATGCTTACAGATTTAGAAACTTAATTTTTACTGCATCTGATATTTTATTGTATCATCAACACGATAGCATAAATATAGACTGATAAGATATGGTATCTTATCAGTTCTTCTGTCTTTGCAAGTTTTGACAAGCTATTACCTCATGAAATGCAATCATATCGTTGTTAGTGTTTTGTGGTGGATAAGCAAATAAATCTCTCTGTAAAAATGTTCTTGTTGCTTTGATGAAAGTGAAAAGTTGGGATGAGATGGCCATATCACTGTTAGTGGTGCTTGAGATGAAACTCATCTCCTGTCAGCTCTCTATTAAGTTGAATTTTCAGCCATCTCACTTCATCTCATGCAAAATTTGGGTTATCTCAACCCAGCTCAAGTCATCTTAAGCCAGATCTCATCTTATCTGATCTCAGGGAAGCTCACTTCATCTCAAGCAACACTAACACCTCGTAACTCTTGCCTTTGCCTTCCCAATCCCCATTCCTGGAGTTGCACTAGAGTTTGGTTTGCTAAGCTTGCAGATGGCCTCAACCAACCTATGATTATGTCGTTCTACTTCTGTTATGATGTATTGGTCTAGCTAAGCTATTGTGGGAGGTTATCTTTTCATGTTTCTTATCCGGTGACACGCTTATGTTCTGCTATTGTATCTCCAGAACTAGTAATTGTGACGCTTGCAGCTGTCAAGTTGCTCTCTGTTCTGCAAGAAGTCTCAAAATTGAAGAGGTGGCAGATTTTGTAGTTATCAGCTTCTGCATATGAAAATTGCATCTTTCTAAACGATTCAAATATTTCTAACCATGTCTCATCTTTTCTGTTCAAACGTGTGATTTGGCTTTGTGACTGTGGCCCGGGAAAATACGAATAGGAGACTGGCCGTCCTAAACGGAACCTAGTTATGGGCTGCTCAGGCTGCACCAAAAGCGTTTCCCTGAAGTTCGGTGTTGGAAACTACTGATCTTCTGACAGGTTAAAGGGCAGCCCATAACTGGGTTGGAGTGCATGAAGCTCCTGAAGGGTCAAAGCAGCCTTATCTTGCATTTTGCAGGAGGCTGTTTCCATGCTTTGGACCCGTGATCTCAAGGTCACACACGACAACTCTACCATTGCGTCAAGGCTTCCCTTCACCATCTTTTGGCAGGCTAGAGATAAAGAATTTTCCATTTTGATGACCCTCACCATTATCATTCATTAACGGAGAATTAGATGGCGGAAAGTTGATGGCTTGCAAAGTTCAGAGGTAATAAATCCTAATCATCTGGAGGATTAAGATCATCCAGCGAACGAGATTTTTGTGGTAGTACCCGATTGGAATGTGTTGTGGAAGATGGTTTGGATGAATAAACCTCTGCCACTGGAGCCAAATAGTGGATGGTCAAGCGCAGCAAAGTCCATTGGTCCTGTGGTTTGGAAAATGTAAAGATAGAACAAGTAACTATTGAGGGCGTGGGAGTGAAATGTACCAAGGACTGCTTCTATGGGAATATGGTCATTGTCATTTCTGTCAGGGTCAGAGGCTTAGGCTACATTTGGAATCTAATTCATAAGTGAAGAATTGCCCTTACAAGTACTTGAAATTGAATTCCCTGAGATGGAATCCAATTCTCATCATATAACTAGAACCAGTTTCCCACAAGTGTGAATAATTTACCCATTCTCACTTATTCTCATAACTGGAATTAGATTCGGGGCAGACAAAAGGAAGTTTGCACAACCAGATTCTGCAAATCATTTCCCACTTAAAAAATGAATTCCAAATGCACAACCAAGCAACACATTGTAGTAGATCCATACCATTCAATTTACAAGGTAGGACCGAGATAATCCCATCATAACATGAATGTCCTCGATTGTCAGCAATTGTTTCCATGTCAATCCAGTCAGACATAATTTCTAGATACCCCAATAATTGCAACTCACTGGAAATGCAGCAAATTGATGTCTGAATTTATCCTAAACCGATCTACCCTCGTTGGAATTGAATTCCTGGTAATCAACTCTTTCCCGAGAGAGAGAGAGAGAGAGAGAGAGAGAGAGGCCATCAAAAGAATCTCTTTTTTTCGGGCATTCTCGGAAGAAACCAGAGGGAGGGGGAGCGAGAGACTCAAAATCCTATTTTCCTTTTCCATTTATTCCAAATATGAAGAGACAGAAAAGGACAAACCTTTCAATGGCGACCATCGCCAACAGGTCCGAAGCAGAATTAACACTCCAAATTGCCAAAAAACTCTTAGCAGCGAACGATCTTCTCGGGTGCAAGAAATGCGCTCTACAAGCTCAAGATGAAGACCCACTTGTCCACGGCATAGATGAAGTCCTCGCAATTTCCGAAGTCCTCTTGGCTTCCCACAACCAAATCAACAATCAAATCAACTGGTACGCAATCCTCCAACTCAACCCTACTGCATTCCATCCTGAAACCTTAAAACGACAGTACAGAAGACTCGCCCATCTCTTAATCCCTAGCAAAAACAAGTTATTAGGTGCAGAAAATGCATTCAAACTTGTCGTTGATGCTTACAATGTGTTATCTAGCCCCTCCAAGAAATCTCTCTACGACAAACAGCTCAATATTGTTTCAAATGTCAACTCCAACGGTTCTAAGAAGCAAACTGGAAAGGAAAAACAGGAAATGAGTGATGTAGGTGGAAAGAACAAGACCCAGAAGAAAAAATCCCATTTTGACATTGGCGAGGATGAAAAATTGAACTTTTGGACGGCTTGTCCATATTGTTGTAATTTTTACCTGTTTTATAAGGATTATGAGAATTGTAATCTTAGATGTCAGAACTGTAAGAGGGCATTTCATGCTAAGGCAATTAAGTCCATGCCGCTGCTTGTTCCCGGAATGGATGCTTATATTTGTTCTTGGGGTTTCACCCAATCGGATATTCCTGGTCAAAATCCGAACTTGGGATTCGGGTTTGGCATTGTTCCTCCTGTTTATTGTTGTTTGAACAATCCAAATAATCAGAGTATTGGGTTTGAGTCATGGAGAGCTTCTTGTCCGATGGCAGGCACACAGCGTGCGGGAGTGCATATTTTTCAGGATTTAATTAGTGTTCCTGATCAAAATATTGTGTTTCCTTCTCGGGCCAATTTCCAGGCTGAGGAAGTGCAGATTATTTCCATGTCAAAGACTAGGATGGATCATCAAGGGAGTCAGATTAGTACTCATGATCAGAATGTTGAGTTTTCTTCTTTGAGGCCGCCAGAAGACGTGCAGGGTGCTTCCTCATTGAAGAAAATGGTTGATCACCAAGTGGGTTTTGTTAATCATCCCGATCCCAGTATTGAGTTTTCCTCTAAAAGGCAGCCCAAGAAAGTTCCTTATACTGGCTCATCGAAGACCAGTGTTGATCATGAAGATGGTTCATCCAATCTTACTAATCAGCAAGTTGGATTTTCTTCTCGGAAGCAGCCTCAGGCAGTGCAGAACAGTTCCTCTTTAGAAGCTGGGGTTGATGACACTGAGATTTTGATTAGTCTTCCTGATCTGGCCTTTAGGTTTTCTCCTCAGAGACAGCCTGAGGATGCACAGAATGCTTCGTCCCTGAAAACAAGGATTGATCACCAGCAGGGTTCAATTAATATTCCTGATCCAAATGTTGGGTTTTCTTCTAAGAGGAACAATTCCTTGTCAAAGATTGGGGCTGATCACATAGGTGTTGCAATTAATCTTCCTGATCAGAATATTGGATTTTCTTCTTTGAAGCATCCTGAAGATGTCCAGAATACTTGCTCATTTATGAGGGGTTGATCACCAAGAGGTTTCAGTAGCTTCAGTTAATCTTCCTGATCAGGATATTGGGTTCACTTCTTTAAACCAGCCTGAGCAAGTGCAGAACACTTCCTTATTGAAGACCACAGTCAATCATCCAGAGCCTTTACTTAAGCTTTATTATGAGAACATTGAGGTTTGTTTAAGAAGGAAGCCTGAGGCAGTGCAGAACTGTTACCCTTTGAAGATTGGGATTGATCAGCAGGAGGGTTTGAGTAATCTACCTGATCAGAAAATTGGGTTTTCTTCTCAGTGGTAGCCTGAGGAAGTGGAGAACACATTGTCGATGACTAGGGTTGATCACAAACAGGGTATAATTTGTCTTCCTGGAAAGCAGCCTAAGAAAGTATAGAATGCAAACTCACCAAAGGCTGAGGTTGATCACCAACTGGGTTCTGTTGAACTTCTTGATCCGAATATTGAATTTTCTACTTGCAGATCATTTTTTCCAATGACCCAGCCCAATTCTCAGATGGAAAAAATGCAGAATACTAGCTCATCAAGTGTGAGCGTTGGTCACCAAAAGGGTTCAATCAATCTTTCTGATCAGAAGATTGAGTTTTCTTCTCGAAGATCTTTCCTATGTTTCAGCCCAATTGTCAGCCTCTGCCTCATCAAAAACCGGGTTGACCAAGTGGGGTTTGATTAACTTCCAGATCAGAACTAGAAATTGGCTTCTTAAGAAACGAGAGTAGCTAGAAGTTGAGGAGACCCACTTTTGAAGAGAACTAGAAATTGGCTTCTTAAGAAACGAGAGTAGCTAGAAGTTGAGGAGACCCACTTTTGAAGAGTGTGATTCATTGCCTGAACATTGGAAGAGTTCATCAAAGCGAGTACTCTGGAGAAAGTACCAGCCAGAAGAGAAATGGCAGCTGATCCTTTACCATTTACTGTAACTCAAGGCTAAAAGAAACCGGTGCCAGTATAAGGGGCCCAGAAGAATAACTTTGTGACATAGAAAATCAAGAAATCACCTGATTGGAGGATGGAAGCTGAAAATCTTGGAAATCAACCAACAGATCAGAAGAGGTGGCACAAGTTGAGGATACTGAAGTGCGAAATGTTGCTGAAGAGCCTGCAATAAGTGAAGTAGGCATGAGAATCAAGGGCAAAGACACTACTGAATCTTTTACTCTTTTATGGAATTAGGAGGTCAAGCTTCCGTGAAAGGAATTGAACATGTCAAAACAGTTGAATTTGGTGCTGAAGTTATATAGCCTCTCAAGTTATATGACTTAAAGAATGAAAATACAGATCACTTGAATGATGCTTGCGCCGAGAAAAGACTAGTTGTGTTCTTCATGTTTGTATGTATATTAGGTTAGAAAGATTTAGAACCTGCAAAACCAAGGCCTTGTTGTTGAGTTGAAGTGTAATGTAAAACATGCACAGATTTGTGCGAGCTCCTAGTCCAACTCCTTTTAATCTGTGGGATTAGTTCTTATGGTGTATAAAAGAAGCATGATCAATGTTTAAGAAGTCCATAAAAATCATTGGTTGGAGATAATAGTTGGATCAGCAACTTCTACAACTACTCTACTGGTAATCTGGCGATCTTCATTGAAACATGTAAATTTGTTATGAACCCGAAAATCAACTGAGTTGTTAGAGAGTCATGCACCTCAAACTGCTACCAAGTAGATGAGCAACCAGGGATCTTTCATTTTTATTTCTCAAAAAAGGCAAAGATTTCCTATAAGTGATTCTCACAAGACAAACCTGTTGAAAAATCTGTTTTTCTCAAACGGACTGGTGGTTCTCTCCCGCTACGCAATTCTTAACATTCCCCACTTAAAGTTTTGACACCATTAGTCTATGCATTTTAAAGTCCATCTTAAGTTTACATGTTTATGTGCTATTTCTTACTGTGTGGTATGATTCTGCTACTAGCTTATTCATGTTGCATGAAGAAGATGGAAAGTCTAGATATCATGGTCTTTTGTATCCATTTATAGCAATTTGCTGCATATTAGCCTTCAGATGTGTAAACTCGCAACCTAAGGTGTATTACTAAAACATTTCATTTGTCCTCAAGTTTGTCACAACAGAGAAACTCCAACTAAAATGAATAAGCAAGGAGGACAGTCAAAACATTCTTGTCCTTCCAAAACCAAGGGTGAGAGTTTGAATTGCGTGATCTTCCTATTATTTTCTTCTTCCGAACTTTTTCTTGCACAAATCTGATCAGGAAGTTTTGTAGAATAAAGTGACTGCAACGTGGCACTGATGGTGTATTAATATTTTAAATAACAAGCAATGAATGCTAAGTCGATTATTAACAAGGCACATTATAGGATTTGTCCGACTTTGAGACTGTGCGGCAGAAAAGGCATGTCCGCTGTAGGGAATAGTGTAATGTGGCAGTCAGAGCTGGAGTTTAGTGAAAACTACTTCATGGCATGGATGGAGTAATAGGAATGTGTTAAGAGGATGACAAGCTCCGAAACATGCACCATTGCTTGTTATGCTAATGTGACCAAAGTTAAGAGTAGGGCTGATTTGCATTGTAAGGGACAGTTTAATCGTAAGCAGAGCAATAGATGGGTACTAGTCCAACTTACCAAGCAGAAGTTAGTGGGTTCTAGTCCACTTGGAGCAAACGAAACCCATGGGTAACAACTGCTGGTTTTTTGGGGACGTTGCCCACAATTTCCAAAAGTCTGAAGCAGTATCAGTTAATACCAAAAGGACTAATAATAAGTTACACAGATATTATTTGTGCTGATGCGCCTAATCTTTTCTTTGTTGCTAAAAGATAAAGATAGGCCAAAGGCCGTCTAGCGCAGTTGGTCCCAGACAAGTGGTGCCTCGGCTGTTTGTATATTAGGTAACCAGTTTGAGGTAGGCAGCTATCACATTAGGGGGTGTGATGTATGAGTGTAGAATTTACCGTAATAAAATAAAAATAAAGATGATAAAGATGGGTTTAGCTATGAAGTATAGGAAAAAGAAAACAGAACAGATTGTGATTACCCATCAGCATAATGCAATTTAAAGACTAACGCCCTGCAGAAACGTCACACTTGACATATTATGATAACCAACGCTAATTTGCCCACTCCCACTATAAATCTTCCCTATGAGAAGTTTTCACTATCTTGTTAATGCCCTAAGGATATGAGACCAGACGGACAGCTTTCTAATTAAGTCTTCGTTTTAGCCATAAAACTTGCAATTCTCTATCAATCTGCCTTCCGTGAAACAACTAAATGGTACTGTTAGCAGAGTCGCCTTCAAACTGTAAATAGCTATGCAGATTTCCTTGAAGAGCTGCAGCCATTAAGAAACAGCCCTGTGTTCCTCTTAATTAATGTCAGCCACACTAGTAAAAGGTCTTACTTATCAATCTTACTGTTCTACGACCGCACTACCCATCCGTGGGTGACTAGAAGTTCCCCCAACTTGAGACATGGGTTCCGTGCAGAGCTTATTTGTCACACTGTATGCCTATTAGTTTCTTTTCTTAGTTTTTTCCGTTGCAAACTAAAATGGTAGTTAGTAAACGTCACAAAAAGTAAAAAGAATGTCTCTTGTGAGTCAATAGTTGAGACCAGACAGCTCAACAGCGATGGGCATAGCTGGGAGCCTAGTACATATGACATATGGAATAGTACATAATGTCTAGATGAAGTGTGCTAATCCAAATGAGAAATAATAACCTAACAAGACTTTCATTGACCATCAATCATATAAATAAACATACAACAAACAAATAATAACAGCATGCAATAGCGATGAGATACAATGGAGAATCCAAGAAAAAAAAGAAAGAAAATAATTTCCCCCGAGCAATAATTCTCGTGACGCCTTCTCTGAAAGAGACCGTCCTGTGTATAATTTAAGGGCTTTTAGTAGAAGGGGGAGGAGAGAGGAAAGGCATGGGGGGAAGATTCACTTTAGGTAGGGAAGGAATTGTAGTTGGAGTGGAAGGCATTGGAGGAAGTGTCCTGGAAGGGAAGGGATGGTTGGCATCGGGTTAGCAGGCAATGGCGGCA
Organism: Warburgia ugandensis; assembly: GCA_035236585.1. Taxonomy (NCBI): domain Eukaryota; kingdom Viridiplantae; phylum Streptophyta; class Magnoliopsida; order Canellales; family Canellaceae; genus Warburgia; species Warburgia ugandensis. Next base: position 64,134,680 of record CP141129.1, on the reverse strand, counting down.
CGGCGAGCTTAGGGAGGGTACTAGGGATGGTTGGCATTGGTGGCAATGTTGCCTTAGGAAGTGTAGGCATAGTTGGTAGCTGTGGCAATTGGGTGGAAGGCAATGGTGGCAACGTTGGCATTGGCTGTGTTGGAAAACTTGGCAAGGTAGGGACAGAGGGTGGAGCCTGTAAGAGATGGCGAACCGCAATGGTTACATTGATGCTCGACAATGACACTGCAACAAGGAACGTCAAGAGGAAGCAAATGCGGGAAGCCATGGTGAAGTTGCAGCAAATAGCTAGTTAGAAAGAACTTGATCGAAACTGGAGTTTGTGTGAAGGAGCACCTCTTAGTGTGTGGTATGGTATTTATAAGAGAGTCTGTGGTGCTTGGCTTTCATGTGTATTTGGGTAGAGGAAGAAGGTTTGAATGTTATTTCTTGTTAGCTGACCTTCCCATCCATCTTTGAACTAACAATGTCAAAAGAAGTCCTTGTCTAACGAAATTTGTTGAATACAAAATCATAAATTGCACACGTAACCGTTTACGTGGCCTTTTCTAAGCCTTAAGTGGGACTTCTTATATGATGAACAGATGGATTGTCCCTAGAAACGAACGGAAACTATTAGCACGCAGAACTAACAGGAATGCGGTCTAGCGATCACATTTTGTGGAGTATAGTTCTGAATGATTTCACTCATTCATCTTATTGCTATAGTTTGAATGACTTTAGCATTTTTAAAAGGCATCTCAAATGTTGTGCTCGGAAACAGAGTTTAAAAACTTCATAAAAAATGCATAGTTTTATAGGGGCTAGAATCATTAAAACCTCATGCTTTTATCTATAAAACATCTAAATCTAAAATAATAAGATAAATGAGTCAGATCACATATAAATAGGCCCATAAAATGTGGTTGCTAGACCGCACTTTATAGTGCTGCCAGTTTAGCGTTTCTCAAAGTATAAATGAGCCCGCTAATTCAATTATCTAAACTATCTATCTACAATAGCTCGTTATGGCCTCATAATTCCTCTTCATCGTTAGATGATTCTAAGCCTTCAATTTGTCAAAGTGTTTGCATTCAAGTACGTCTAGTACCTTCAATATCCAAAGAGGAAAAAGGATATATAAAGCGCACAATACCCAAGTAATGGTGAAACTCCTCTACTTTTGTGTGGTGTGCCTCATATAACATTGATCCATGCCCTTCATTTGACTTTGCAAACTTTGAATATCTACATATGATGGTCATGCCGAAAGGACACTTCTAACATCCAAGAAATGTTGCTTTCATCTAGCTAGACATAGATAGGCATAACCATTATTCAACTTCAGTAAGGTGATGGATGGAAGGAACCAATGAAATTCTCTCTTGGTGGATGAATTAAAACCTTTAATTTATGAAGCTGAAAGACAAGCATTCCTTCTTCATCTCTCAACAATTCATTTACAAGCTGAAAACTAATAATTTGTAGGTTCTAAATGGAAAAGGATTTCGGTACATCTAGGGGTGGCAAAATATGACACGACACGATAACACGACACGAACCTAACATGAATTTAGCCGGTTCGGGTCGAGTCTTATCGTGTTCGTGTTAACCCGAAAATGACATGCCAAAAATCGTGTCGTGTTCGGGTCAATCAACATGACCCATCGTGTTGACCTGTTTGACACGCGACCTATTTATTTATCGTGAACTAATAGTAATATAGGACGGTTCATCTGGAACCGTCCTATATGTAACATGTAATATGGGACGGTTCTAGAGGAACCGTCCTATATGTAACATGTAATATAGGACGGTTCCTATGAACCGTCCTATATTGGAACTCTTATATGGTTATATGGTAGCATCTAATATAGGACGGTTCCTCTTTGGAACCGTCCTATATTGTAACTCTTATATAGTTATATGGTAACTCTTATGGTAACATCTACTATAGGACGGTTCCAAAGGAACCATCCTATATTTTAACTCTTATTCTTATATGGTTATATGGTAATAGGTAATATAGGACGGTTGAATAAATAGGCAGCTAAATTCGGCATGTAGCTGTTTGGATATGGAAAGGTTCATAATGCACTTGGAGCAGTAGTACAACTTGGGACTTGGGGCTTGATGACGGCGATTGGACGGACTTGGGGCCTTTAAGCAGCCAACCAGATCTTCTAGTTCCTGCGATGCTCAGCTGCATTATGAACCTTTCCAGCTGATAGCAGTAGTACAACTATTAGTAGTATAGGCAGTGCACCAAAAAGAACAAATAGGCAGCCAAATTCGCCAATATGATAGCAGTAGCACATGCGCTGTTCCAACTGCATTATGAACCTTTCCATATCCAAACAGCTACCGAATAACAAAGATTTTGTGGTTGTTTAAGTGAGGTGACGGCGATTGGACGGACTTGGGGCCTTTGCGCAGCCAACCAGATCTTCCAGTTCCTTCTCAATATCTTTTGTATGAAGTCAGTATACCTTCGCCTAATCAAGTGTCCCTGCAATAATAGACCTGTGTTATCGGAATTTATCTTTTGTCGCGCCATAATTTTTATATTAGAGCAGTAATATAGGACGGTTCTTCTAAAACCGTCCTATATTATTATATTATTTATTTAATCATGTTATACGAGTCGTGTCGACTCGTTTAATAATCGTGTCGTGTTCGGGTTACGGATTTTTGACATGATTATTATGCGAGTCGTGTTCGTGACCTAAACTTGAAGCGTGTCGTGTTCGTGTGAACACAAACATGACCCGTCAACCCAAATTGCCAGGCCTAGGTACATCGCTCATCCACAATATGATTTATAAGCTAACTATCACGGGATCACAGTTTCACTTATGCTAAACCTGTGCGGCACTTTGCACAACTCCTTTTCGCTAGGTATAAGTCAGCTTTCCACTCCTACTCTTACTTGCTAGGGCTATGCTCACACACCTTCTAGAGTAATGAGAGGAACTTAGAAAGAGACTCTACTCAAAGAGAACTTGTTAACCCTTACTTGAGATACAACTAAATTGTTTGAGTTGATTACAAATGAGGAACTAACCCCTATTTATACATGCTCACCCCCATCTACCTCCTCAATGGATGGCTAAGATTATTTTAAGTGTCAATACATCAATGGTCTAGATTGTATTCTAGAACCTTCCTACTCTTTCTAGACTATTCTACCATTCTCATAGAGTATTCTAGATTACTTTAGAAGATCTAAGATATTTACAAAGATTTCTTTAAAAACCAGGCCTTTTGGAATTAGGTTTTACTCTGCAGATCCAGGAACATGGGCCTAAGTGTAATAGCCCGAAGGCCTCATACACAATAATATTGTTTGCTTTGGAGACTAGGGCTCATATTACCCAGGCTCCTCATAGCTTTGTTCTTTCCTTATGATAAAATGCCCTATTGCATGTGAAGTCCTCCTAACTCTTATCAACAGCCCAGTCACTTTTCTCTTAGCAATATGGGACTAACCTCAAGAACCAACGTGCAGCTTGCTTTAGCGTCTCTAGGCCTAGCTTACCCTGGCTAGCTTATCCTGTGTCCCCAAATTTGTAACACCCTAAGGTTCCAATAGTCACAATATTATCTGTTTAGGGTGGCCATACACCCCTCACGGTTTTGTTCTTTCCTAGTTTCTTAAGAAAAACACGTTGTGATCGTTAGAGTTCTTCGAACTCTTATAAATAGCTCAGTTTCCTTTTCCTTGGGACTAACTCTCTGTCCTTCACCCCAGCCTAGAAGCCAGCTAGCCTTCTCTTGGCCCTCCCTCATCAGCCCTGGACTTTACATCTTTCCCCCTTAAGGAACACGCGTCCCTGCATGATAGCCACGACTAGGCGCCTGTGTACTGCTAGCCACCACACCACGAGGGAAACTGGCATGATATCATTTGTAATACCTTAGGGTTTCAACAGTCATAATATTTTCCGCTTTGAGGTTCTTATATATCCCTCATGACATTATTATTTCCCTTACGGGAAAAGGCCTTATTGCATGTGAAGTCCTCCTAACTCTAGGCCTAGCTTACCCTGGCTAGCTTATCCTGTGTCCCCAAATTTGTAACACCCTAAGGTTCCAATAGTCACAATATTATCTGTTTAGGGTGGCCATACACCCCTCACGGTTTTGTTCTTTCCTAGTTTCTTAAGAAAAACACGTTGTGATCGTTAGAGTTCTTCGAACTCTTATAAATAGCTCAGTTTCCTTTTCCTTGGGACTAACTCTCTGTCCTTCACCCCAGCCTAGAAGCCAGCTAGCCTTCTCTTGGCCCTCCCTCATCAGCCCTGGACTTTACATCTTTCCCCCTTAAGGAACACGCGTCCCTGCATGATAGCCACGACTAGGCGCCTGTGTGCTGCTAGCCACCACACCACGAGGGAAACTGGCATGATATCATTTGTAATACCTTAGGGTTTCAACAGTCATAATATTTTCCGCTTTGAGGTTCTTATATATCCCTCATGGCATTATTCTTTCCCTTACGGGAAAAGGCCTTATTGCATGTGAAGTCCTCCTAACTCTTATCAATAGCCTAATCACTTTTTCCTTAGTGATGTAGGACTAACCTCAGGAACCTAAGTGCAACTCGCTTCAGCCCCTCTAGGCCCGACTTACCCAATGTTTCCTAAGGGGGAAAGATGTGAAGCCCTAGGTCGATGAAGGCAGGTCACGAGAAGGTTGGAAGGCTTTTAGGCTAGGGTGAAGGACAGAGAGTTAATCTCACATCGCTTGGCGAGAGGAAATTGGGTTATTTATAAGAGTTCAGGGAACTTTAATGGTTATAACGCATTTTTCTTAGGAAGCGTGAGGGGTGTATGGGCACCCCAAATCCTACAATATTGTAATTATTGGAACCCCGAGGTGTAATAAATGGTATCAGAGCATTTGTAATACGTCGGGGTTCCAACAGTTACAATAGTATCCACTTTGGGGGGGCCCTACACCCCTCACAGCTTTGTTCTTCCTTGGTTTCCCAAGAAAAAAGCGTTGTAACCGTTAGAGTTCCCCAAACTCTTATAAATAATCTAGTTTCCTCTCACCAAGTGATGTGGGACTAACTCTCTATCCTTCACCCTAGTCTAGAAGCCTGTTAACCTTCTCTTGGCCTATCCTTATCAGCCCAAGGCTTCACATCTTCCCTCCTTAAGGAACATGGCTTACCTTTAGGCCCAGCTTAGCTCTGAAGCCTTGAGGGATAAATCCTAGGACGGGTGAGGTACTGAGAGTTAGTCCTATATCACTTGGGGGAGAGGGAATTGGGTAGCTTATAAGAGTTTAAGGAACTCTCCTAGTAACGAGGCCTTTTCCAATAAGGAATAAAACTATGGGACCCCAAGCTATTACAAATGGTATCAGAGCCAGTTCCCTTCGTGATATGATGGTTAACCGCATGCGGACGCCTGGTTATAGCTATTACACAGGGACGCGTGTTCCGTAAGGGGGGAAGATGTGAAGCCTTGAGGGAAGAATCCTAGGATGAGTGAGGTATTGAGAGTTAGCTATACATTGCTTGGGGGAGAGGAAACTAGGTGGTTTATAAGAGTTTGAGAAACTCTCCTAGCAACGAGGCCTTTTCTCGTAAGAGAGGAATAAAACCGTGAGGTTGTATGGGTAGCCAAAGCGGACAATATCGTTGTTTTGAGACCCCGGGTTGTTGCACTAAGTCCCTCGAGCCACATTCACAAGCTAAACAGGCTTTCCCAGAAGCTTGTAGGCCTTGCTCACGGGTCTTGCAAAGCAAGTTCGTGACATAACGGTTTAAATCACTAAATAAGTGGCCCTGCTTGCACTTCCTCCCACTCATATTCTGGCAAAAGAAAAATTGTGCATGGTTATATGTGTCTGTCGGCCTTTTGAGACTTACCCCCTACTATCCCTAGACGCATGTAGATGCTACAATACATTTATAAATAAGGCACATCCACATCTTCCAGAATCCATACATTCGTAGATATTTATCCACTCATATACAAGACATAGTGATGGTGGGCGCTATAATACATTGAACCACAATTCAGAATAAATCAGCAATGCAAATCATATTCATGAAAATTTGGCATGAAATGGGAAAATACCATTTTTTAGATATAAATATAAGCTTTTAATTAAAATTTTTAAATAAATTTATGTATATACAATACTAAAGTATTTTAGCAAATTATTTGTGGAATTTGAGTTCTATAAAATAAATTTATGATACAAATTTTTAAATTTACTTTGAATTTGAAAAATACAAGATAATATAACATCAATGGGAGAACCCCTTTTTATTATATTTGGGTATGGTATAATTCATGATCTCTACAGAAATAAATTGGCTTTGATTTTGGATCTATTTATCTAGTTTAAGATTCAACATTTTGGAAAAGGGGGATGAATTTCTTATGTCGAAGTAGGAAATTCTTGAAATCAGTTTTAATGATTTCTTATCAATTCTTAGATACTCGAAAAAGAAGGGCTAGATTGGTGGAAAAATAAGAACAATGGCATAAAAAAATTGAGACTTTTTTCAGCAAGATTTTAGATTACTCAGAAGATTTTGTGGCTATGCATTAAACGTGTCAGATCATGTGTTCGACGATGAATGAGTCAAATTTTGCAAGCCGAAGATCGGTATCGAGGCATTATTGGTTGACGAACAGAGAAGGAAGGAACGACTGTTGGCATGGGTGAAAGCTGCTGTTTCATCAGATGCTGCCCACGAGCATTTCTTTTCCTGTATTGCCAAAAGAAAGAGAATATAAAAGGAGTAACACTAGACTGGCCTCTACAAGTAGCTACTTAAGACATCGGCAAGGTCATTATCGGATCTGGGCTACATGAATGTTCAAAATATATAGCCGTGAATCTTCCCCCAGCAATGCCCCAATCGTCATAGTCCCGGCTGTGAATTATTTACGCAAGCTATTACACGAGCTGAGTCCACTTCCACGAAAAGTGAAGACACCATTTCTAAGTCACAAAATCTGGCGCACCAGTAATAGCCCCACTGCCTCTTCTAATGTCTCGACAAATATTGCGGGAAAGACTGGGGTTATCAAGAGATGCACCGTCACTCGATCTAATGGAACAGATTGTGTTTAACAGAAGCGAAAATATACAACTGGTTGGTCGACCTAGCTGATCGATCAAAAGAACTCATCAAACAAGTCATCGAAAGGTGAGGCGAATATAACAGTTGAAATGACAGAAACAATGTCTGCAGGAAATCTGAAGCAGAAGCCAGAGAAGAATGTGCAGAAGGGGCGCCTAAATCACTGCAAGAGAGAAAGAAACGGCAGAACTAAGCTTCTGCTAATCAGCACTGCATATCCACAAATGTGTGAACGAGTCCTAACTGAGCATGTCTTCCAACCAGAACAGCACCAAGACACATTGCTGCACAAGAAGCTAATCAGTAATAGAACCACTCAATAGCGAAAAAAGAGCCCGAAATAACATGATTCATGGAGAATCGGCAGAGAAGCAGCTTGCAGTGGATAGAGAGAGATAACAGCTGCTATCCAGGCTCTATAACATGTGTTCACTGAGATACTTTCTTTATTAGGGAGTGAATTGATTTGGAAACCCACGATGTTTACTCGTTCATTTGGTAATGTATCTGCTGCCTGATTTCAAGTCCTTGTGACGTGTTGAAATGATATATTTTTGGACTAAATCAAAGAGAAGATCTGATGCATTGTTGGGTCCACATTACAGTAAAGACTCTTATCTACTCAAGTTAACTCTTCTTTTTGGGTTATTCGTTTGCTTAATCATAGGTTGCTCAAAGTTATAAACGGTTGAGATAATTAATAATTGTATGCATCCATTAAAGGCAATACTGGTCAATTAAAAGAGAATTTCTATGGAGAAGGCAACCGTTAAAGGCGTATGTCTGATTTCAAGAAGCGTTGTCTTCATTATGCTGTAATTTTTCTCTTCCAATGTAATCCTTCACCTCTATAATTCAAAACATTTCTTTCACTTTAAAAGACTATCCTTTGGAGACAAAGTGCAGTATTTCATCCTTGATTCATTTCTGACTAGCTGATGGGCAGTACATCACCGAGACACCGACTATTTGTGTGGTTTGGTTGAACTTCTGTATGGAGAAACCCGGAATGTTCACCATCTCTCTCTCTCTGGCAGCCTAACAACAAGAGAAATTCTCCATTTCACTCACTTCCTAGCCTTCTGAGGAGGTGATATCATTCCTGCCACCACTGTATAAATGACTCTAACATCTTACTTGGCATTACCCAATTCAAATTGAACCATGAAAAAGTGCTGGCCATACCCTAATTACGAAATCACTGTGTAAAAAGAGACGATGACAGGATCTACTCGTAGGAGATCAACGAACGATGTAAGCCCACAAGATCAAAGAATGCACCATTCAGCGGGATTTAAAGGCTTGTATACCTCTTCTAGTAAAGATTTCCGGCAGTATTTCATCTTGATGTCGTTGAGAATTCGTCATTTCCAATTCAAAAACTTGAAGTCAATAAGACTTGGTCCAAATTCCAAACTTGAGAAACAAGGGTCTTGTGAGCAAGTTCTTCCAAAGAACCTTCCATTGAAGGCATAAAAGTCTATCAAGTTTCGTTTAGGAAATTAACATACGCACTCCCTTTCAAGTAGTGGTATTCTTTGAACTATTCCACCTTTCCTAGGGGGCTGTTGAAGGATCTTAAAGGCAATTGCAGCTATCAAAACAAGTAAGCTTGATAGCCGTGGACTTCTTTCATTAGAACTATGAACTACCCTTCACTTATATACATGCATGGCCAGATCCTATCTTTATGCTACCTCTCGAATTGTTGCCTCAGTCCAGTCCTAGACACTATGAATTGTGAGCGTCCTCAAGTGCATAAGAACACCTAAAAACTATTTTAGCTCATGCTAATGAAGTGTTTAAATAGCTTGAGAACATCCCTCCCAGCATGGTTAGTTTTTTTAACAAGCGCTATATTTGACTTACTAAAGACTAAAGCAGTTTTTAAAAATAAGGTACTTTCTTAAATTTGGGTAGTTTCCTAAACAGTGGGCGACAATTTTCCCCACAAGCAATTTTTCATATAGATAATTTTCATACAAGCAATTTCCTTATCACCCATACAAGCCATTTTGAATGATATGAGGGCTTGACCAGTCCACATGTTTTTCTAAATGGGGAAACCTACAAGAACATGATTTTGACCAAAGGAAACTTCAAGAACCATGAATTGAGACTAAAGACATCCACTTCTGCTTGATTTAAACCATCCAAAAATGTTCTGATATAAGGCATCTTTATCTTGTTGATCAAAGAAGTTAAAATCTTGATGATCTATCATGTTCTTTCCTGATCCAAAATCAACTATACAAATTAGAGACACTAGGATGAGATGCCTTCTATCTTATCTTTTCTCAAGCACTACTAAAAGTGGTATGAATAGATAGTCTCATCTCATCTCAAGCACCACTAATACCCCTAGTATACCTCTCATCCGTAGAACAAATGATTCAAAATAGTAGGTCCCATCTGTATTTAGCCCCCTAACTGTTTCCAATTCAACATATGCTAACAACTCGTCGAAGAAGAACAATTTCCAAGTAATCTTTTAAACTAGTTCCAGAAAGCTAGGTAGTATTATCTTGATCTACACAAAGCTCCAGTCCATCCTTCTAGAAGGTGGACCCAGTTAATGACTTTATGAGCTCTATGGTCCCACATTACGACCACGTAAGAACTGTTTGGTTCTGCCTACTTCCACAGAAGTTGGCTTATCATCTGAGAGAACAAAACCAATGACTTAATCATTTGAAAATCTTAGACAGTGGCAAAACAAAGTCCAAACAAGTTGTGACGTGGATGAGGATGCCATGCTGGTGGTGGCTTGCAAATATGGATGAAGAAAAAGTCCGCTAGAAGAAATATTGCACCGGCGAGCTGCAGCTAGTCATCAATATCGGGCCTCTCACTGTTCGTGCACCCACTGGTGGCAAAAGAGCTTGCCGGAAACTTAAGCAAACCCTCACAAGTTAGAAATCCTTGACCTTTCCAAATGACTTCTCATGTTGGCCTCTTTGACCGATGAAAACACAGTAAGTGTTGATCTTTCTTCCCTAGACCTCGGTTGGGTGATGTTAACTCTGTGATCCATTGAAGGATTTCCATGATGTCGAAAGCCATTGAAAAAATTTATTCAATATCATAGTCCGAGTATTTTTGGCCGACTATTTCCTTCGAGCTGACTCAACTCAGCCTTCTTTTCAAGTCAAGTAGAGTTGAGTCGAGTTTTCGAGTTTTAAAACTATATTTTAGAATGATTAGACACTTTCCAGCTTGCCCTTGAATGTCGGTGAAAGTTAGGGGGGTTTATTTAACGGTGTATGTATGGCGTTTTTGTTGGCACATCTCCTGTGATATTTCGTGCGATATCTTCTGTGATATCTAAGATATATGTCATATGTTCTGTGATATCTTATATGATATCTGAGATATGTGGCATTTGTTCTGTGATATCTCTGGCGATTTTTGTGGTGATATCTGAAATATGCATCAGATATGAGAAACATATGCCTCTTAGATATCATAGTTAAATAAGCTGCATTTAGACGTGGCTCTAAATTATGACTAGTTATAGTTGTATCACTTAAAGAGAAGTCTTAAAGTTGTCGTCCTGTAACTTTGAGGCATGGGTTCAAGGTGTGAAAACAGCGTCTTGCAAAAATGTAATATAAGGCTGCGTACTATAGACCCTTGTGGTACGGCTCTTCCCGTAGGAGCTTCATGGTGAACAAGACTGCCCTTTGTAGTTGTGACACCAATCAGGCATATTTTTCTTAATTTTAGGGCTATGTGATGCAAAATGGCGATTTTGAATCCCTGCACCGAGATCTGATGGTCAGTTTCGGCACTTGGGATTTCGATCCAATGGATCCAAAGAAGCCATTTCCCAACAATGACGGGTCGGTTCACATCTGGCAAGGTTATGAAGACAGGCGGATCCTCGTTGAACTGCAGAGATACGTTGCCATGAAGCTGCCATGGATCAAGTATCATGAAATTTCGGATGGTGGGCACTTGTTTATATTTGCCAACGGCTTTGCTGATATCATCTTAAAGCAACTTTTACTTGGAACCAACTGACATGTCTCAGTAACCTTTTACTTGAGCCTTTGGATATTTAGAATTTAAGTATGAAATAAGTTGCCTCTTTTGGGGGACAATATTGCTATGTGCCTTTGTTTATATATGATTATGGACTTGGAATGAATTAGGGAGGTTGGTTGCCTTCATGTGATGGGATTTTGATTTGACTCGGTGGGTTGTTGGATCATCCGATGTGATTTCTGGGGCATGGGCCATCGAGTGCTAAGACGGACGGTAAACATCATTCTAAAATGTGGGTCTCACTTGAACTTCTACCATGAATATTCAGCAGGTCTGGATGAGATTCAACAGGCTTCTATCGGCTTCAATTCTATCACTTTTAGATGTATATAAAAGCGGTAGTGAGGCAATCTCATTTACATAATGGTTAGGACCCATCTCGAGAATGATCCAAAACCCTTCTTCTTGGTTTCCTTCACAGATTACTAGCCACGAACACTTGCGCATTCCATTAGAACATTATAAATATGAAAGTGAAATAGTAGAGTTGTTGTCGTGTGAAGGTCAAAATAGCGGTGCACCCTTAGTTGCCGTCGGTGAATATTTTTTACATATGCCATGATATCTATCAATGATCTGGGCCATTCATCTATGCCATGATATTCCTAAGGCCCAGGGATTTTATTGTACCTTTGTTGTATATGCATTTGTGTGGCACCAAATGCTACAAAATTGTACGTAGAATACTCTCATTTCCTTGTTAAATAACATAATTAAAAGATCTTGAGAAGACTAATTTTCTATCATTTTCCTTCATTATCATTGGAGCCTTGGAGGCTCACGACGGACATCGTTGTGGTTGTTGATCTGGCAGTTTAGACGGTGATGATCTTGGGCATTCAGTGCAATAATGGCCGCCAAATGATCAATTGACATTTAACAAGAAAAGGTCCAATGCTAGACTGTACACGTCCTTGTTAACTGGAATCACATGTTTCGTAACAAAACTTGTGTCTCCTTATTAAGGGACAGTTTGGTTGCTAAATGCACAAACAAGTGAGTTAAGATATGCAGTTGTTGTTGCATATGTTTGACCTTTGGCTGGAGGTCTTGATTAAAGAATGGGATCTTGGTTTGGCATGACTAAAAGGAGAGACTCAAGATACAATTCATACTTTAATGGCAGTAATTGGTCTACATACATTTTCACCTTCAATAAAAGTTGTCATTGATCATCAAGAAAGAAAAGATCATCTTGTCATCATACAAGCCTGACCCTGTTTTAAAAACAAAATAGATCTTTTAATCAAACGGGCCAAATGGTTTGAATCATGACCTAAAAAGAATTATATCCAAGAGTTCGTGCATAAGACCATCGTCAATTCTGAATGTCTCGTTGCATGTAATAGATGCAAGATTACTGAATCATCGACAGCGGATAAATAGAGTAATCGGCCACTTCTGACTAAGCTGATACAGGGCCACCCACACCTGCACAGATTCTTAATATTTCTGTGCTCTTGCTTCGCTCCATAACATCCACTAACCAGTCTATGCCATCTTTAATACTCATTCTGCATTTCAAAAGGTTAAAAGGATGAGTGAGGAAGAATTACCATGTCGTGTATTTCACTTTATCTAATAGTTCTCCAAAAGTCAGATCTGTACTTCTTCATTTGAAATTCAAGTTTCTGCTGTACATGGAGCAGATTATTAGTGATTTTGAAGGGTCGATATTACAAGGCAATGTAGTCACGAGTCTACTTGTTCTACAAAGCCAACATTGTAATTGAAGCAGGGCAAATGGGTTTAACTCCACTTACCCATCATATGCAGACATAGCTTCAAACATGTATAATCTTTCATCCAGCTATTTCAGATCCAAGTATCTTGCAAGTTCTTCTGCTGACACAACACCATCGAGATCCTGCTATCAAATCCATCAACATAGTGCTAACAAACCAGATAAAAACATATGCATAAACAAGAAATCTAGCAAGGTTCATAGATTAAAAGTTTCAAGGTGAGGATACCAGAACTCCAAAATATATTTTTTATTTTTCCATTTCTTCTACATTTAACAGTTCTCATGTCATCTATATTCTAAGCTAGAGCACCATTTGCTTTATCATTTTTTCTTTTCAGCATACGCTTTTGCACCAATTATTACAACTAGTGTTATTGCTCAGCAGCACCAATCAATTGAGGATAATAGTAGTACCTTCTTCTTAGCTAATATCAGAAGTGGAGCTCCTTGCAGATCTTCATGCCTAAGTACTTTCTCTGATCGCAAATTCAAGACACCAATCCAATGTCAAATCACAAACCTGATGTTCTCCAAGTACTGAGATATATTATGTAACCAGAATTAGGCTAATATAACTATCACTAACATTTGCACGAATCATCAAGAAAAATCACATACCCAACGCAGACTTTGAATGTTCAAAACGAGATGGACAAGCAGCATCAATTACATATATTATAGCATGTGCCTCCTCATAATACTTCTCCCAAATGGTCCTAAGTCCAACCTGCCAGTATAAAATTTGAAGCATTGCCTTGAGAAAAGTCATAAGACCAGAAAGCTATGACAGAGCAATATCTAGCACCACTTACATCTAAAAAGACATGTTAACACCTAGTACCACCTCATCTCTGGGATAGTTGATGGACTATGTCTATATATAGATTCATTGATGTGTCGCAAATGCATTATCCTGATCTATAGTGCAGGCTAATGCTTGTATGTAGGTCATCTATGACTTAAGAAATTGGCTACAACTTTGCTAAGTGTTAATTTTCAAATTCAAGAATCATGTATTATAATCACCCAGGATTAGGTTTTCATGGTTCCTTCAACTTGCAGTTGGATCATTCAATGGTATAGATCATACCAGAAACTAGAAAGGCCAAGTCCGCTTTGTGCTTGAGAGGGTTTTGACCAAATAAATTAAAGCCCCTTCTCATATTGGTTCCCATCAGATAAAACTGAGCCAAAAGTATATATTACCTGCTACTATCTTTAGGAGTTTACTTTTCTTTTCATGTTTTTCTGATGCCTGCATTATAAGTGTGAAATTGTCTTCTGTAGTCACATGAGACCATGTTGAACATAGACAGTCTGGTATATGACATGCTATCATAAAAGAAACTAACACACAGTTCATTCAAAATTAAAGGAAGGTAAATTATGAGATAGTCGTCATTATGTCTCCATTAATAGGGTTGGATCAGAGTTCAAATTGTAAAAGATACATCAACCAAGCGAATGGGTGCAACACTTTGCATACCTGACCTCCTAGGTCCCAGAAATTTCCAAGTTAGCTATGTCAACAGAAATTTCCAAAAAAAGAGTAATGCCATTATAAAAGCAAGGGAAAGTGATTTCAGGTCCAAAATATATCTTGAGTGAGTTATGTTGACACATGAGCTTGCTACCAAAAGCTTGTTTGCATTTACTCGAAGAACTAGACTTCCACTAAACGAAACTGAGTTCTTACCAAAAAACCTGAGAGATTCACACATTGATTTGATAACTTGAGACCCCCTCTCAAAGAAAACATGAGCCATGCTCATGGTAAGAATTAGATCCTCCTTCATCCACTCTGGAGCCATTCTCTTGAAACTTCCTAACGAGAAACTGATGTTCGAATAATATGGACTTCTTTGTCTGCGGACTCATGAAACGATGTAGAAGTTTTAATCATTAAGAGATTATTCCTTTGTATTCTAGGATGACAAATTCATCATCTCAGTACTTGGGAATGACGTGAGCGACCTAAAAAGAACAGTAGTTTCCATCATGTAATGGCTTTAAAACATGTGAGACCTAAACTATACACTGCCAAGATAAAGCCCCATCCAACCAAAGGCAAGCCAACTATGTCAGAGAGTAAATAAAGAATCCATCACTATAATCAAGCTAATAGAGATGCAGAATGATTCATTAGGGAGAAAATATAAAAAAAACATTGAAATGATAAAGTATAATCACGCCTTGCTGCTCCTCAGTTATCAAGCTGCAAATAACCAAAGAAGTTATGAAATTTTAGGCATGGGTGTGAGTGAATTTCATACCATGTCAAGAACCAGAAAGACTTCCAAATGTGAAGGTACCCGATCAAAGAAATTACAATAACCATTATAATGCAAAAGAGCAAAAGGAGAATAGTTAATAGTTAATATTTATTCATCTATTTTATAGTTCTGCTGTAGAAATTAATAGAGACTGTGACAGTAGAGTAGTACAAAAAACTTATGAATGAGTAGATAAAATTTTGTTTATCTTCCCTCACTGAGTCGTTGATAACTGCAGGTATCCATCTGTTCGTTGTAGATGTTCCATCACTTAATCGTCCTCTCAAAAGTGTGGCATTGAAAATGTCTATAGAAAATCCCAAACATATGCCGTTAAATGAGCTTAATCACGGAGAAATTAGCTAAACTGAATAAATTCAATAATGATTCATTAGCTCCAAAGACATAAGGTTAAAGAAATAATAGAAACTTGTATTCAACTAGAAAGACACTACCACCTTACTTGGATTCAACTTCCTCTCTTAGTCATAACAAAGACCCTGATATGAAGTTTATAGCATCAAACCAATCAACATTCATACGGTTACACACACTCAAATACATTATATGACATAAAAAAAATTACCAAAATATAGACATTGTTGGAAATCGCAATTAGAAGGTAGATGATTACAAGCAAAAGTTATTGCATGAAAGTTAGAAGATAAGTTCTACATAAACAAAGGCACAATCACAAGCATGAGAATTACAAGTACAAGTCCACCAAGGACATATGCTACTACATTAAATGATGAGGATGGGGCATTAAATACAAGGGAGACACGGTCGCTGCCTCCATCTTATAATGCAATAGTGGGCGTCGACACCACATGTTGATTGAATTCCCCATCCCACCGTTCCCGTTGGCGCATTGTCGTCCCAATTGGTGGTAAGGGTGGTAATTCAACCGGCATGTACTCATCAAGCCACATAAACCATCTTGTATGTTGTTCGTTTGCAGGACAACGTAAGTACCACTTGCCATGATTGGGCTTCGACCGTACTTGGAGCAACAGCATAGGCCCTCGGCCACATGCACATAAGGGGTGGGAGTTTTCATCCATTCTTGCAATAAGACATCATGTGCATATATTTTGCGCTATTAGCAATAGATACAATTCATATAAGCATTCAAGCATCAATTAAATCAAGCAGTCAAGTAATACATCCTAAATCAAAGCTTCAATACATTATTTTTGGGCACATGAAGGCACATTTACTGGTTATTTCTATGAACATAATCAAACCACAGTTTCTGTGCTATGGAAGCACACCAAGCAGCAGTATCTCGACGAGCAGCCTCCTGGGTAGGACGTATCGACGTGCTCTGTGAATTGTTTGTGCTCATTATGAGTGTTTGTAAACCATGCAACTCCATCTCATCCTCATGCAACACATGCATACCGGCATTCACCCTCTCCAAGTTTACATCAGTGACAATTTCATCCTCTGAATCACTATTGAACATATTGCTTTCATTGTCATTGGAGATTGGAGACTCAGGAATGTCTCTGATCTCCTCTTCCAAACACGTATCGTCAATGCGTTCCTGGCGCATAAAATTGTGCAACGCACATAATGCTTTGACAAGATTAACTTGTATCCTAATAGGAAAGGGGGACGCAGTCTTGAGGATGGGAAATCTGGCCTTTAGAATAGGGGCGGCAAAATATGACACGACACGATAACACGACTCGAACCCGACACGAATTTAGCGGGTTCGGGTCGAGTCTTATCGTGTTCGTGTCATTTTCGGGCCAAAAATCCTGTCGTGTTCGAGTCAATGAATTTGACCCGTCGTGTCTACCTATTTGACACGCGACCCACTCATGACCTTATTACCTTAACACTTTAAGACACGATTTGAAAATATAGGACGGTTCATGAGTAACCGTCCTATATTAGTATTTATATTATATAGGACGGTTACTTACAAACCATCCTATATTAGTAGTTATAATATAACTTATATATAGGACGGCTATTCACAAACAGTCCTATATTAGTATTACTAGTTATATATAGGACGGCTATTCACAAACTGTCCTATATTACTAGTTATATATATATATATATATATATATAGGACGGCTATTAACAAACCGTCCTATATTACTAGTTATATATAGGACGGCTATTCACAAACCGTCCTATATTACTATTTATATAGGACGGCTATTCACTAACCGTCCTATATTACTAAGTTATATTGGAGAATGGAGGGTTCTTCTGGAGCCACTGTTAAGAGTTAATGAGTTATTCTCACACATATACTATAAAGATATTCTCAGAGGAACAGCTTCTTCCATGTTCTCGTTCGGGTGCAACTTAGAGAATATGAAAAGAAAGCAAAGACATGAGAGTGACAAACTATAAATAGGAATTCACAAAATATAATCCAGAAATCTGTGATTCAAGATTTGAATGAAGCAAGATTTCCTGAAATGTAAGCCGAAGCAACTTCACCTTCCAGTTTGCAAGCTTCTGATAAAACACATTTGATTGGCAACAGATAAGTGAAAGCCTGCAAACATGATATAATTACAACTAGTGGAACTTCCTCATCCCTCTTTCTGTTCACACAAACAATTGTGTTCCGATTGTCAGAAACTTGGTAGCTTAGAATCATGGGCTCCAATCATCACAATTGCCCAACATATCAATCACTTAGCACCATCTCCATGACTATATCATTCTAATTGTCAATAGGCCCAGGCAGGCACCAATGCAGACAATCATTCTGAACTTTGGCATTTTTAATTTTATCCTCATTCCTCAAAGAATGAATGAAATTGCCTGTATAGGCAGGGATGTCCATCAGTCTCCATTCAAAACACCAACTTCACAATCACATCATTGAAATTTGAAAGTTTTTTGGTATCATATTCATATGAATCATATCTACAACTTCAGTATATATCAATAATTTCAATCATCAACCTCCATTCCATATATGACTCCCTCTCCAATACATGATACAATACATGATATGATATCAACCACCCATACTGTATTTGTAGATTGTATGTACATACATGATACAATACAACCCATCTGTTGATCTAAGCCATCATTGAAAATTGATGATTAACCCATCTCATTGATCAAAACACCAACTTCACAATCACATCATTGAAATTTGAAAGTTTGAAACAAAGAAAGCACATACATTGATACAGTGTACTTCAATCAAAAGAAAAATAGAACACATTCATTGAAATGAACTGATCTTTGTATTATATTTGAGTAAAATGTATATACATGAATGATAATATACATTCATTTACAATTTTACATCACTGAACTACAAATTAAAATTCATAATATGATCTGTCCATTCCATTCTAATATCATCTAGATCCAACTGGGAGTAACTCTTGGTTCCAAAATCCACCTACAAGAAACATATAATAACTTAGTTCAGAGATTAGACATGTAATCTTGAATTAAGTCAGGAAATATACAAATCAAAAGTGCAACTTTGGTCAATAAGTCTAAGTGTTACCTTTCTCAATTGTGAGATTGAAACTCCATTGCGAATGAGGGTTCTCATGTATCTAAGAACATAATATCCACACTCCCAATCTGATTTTTGTTGAGGGCACTGCAAAACAATGCCACCAAAGACAACATAAAAGTTTCAAAATATAATTTCCAACAAGTTCAGGTTTAAAATTATATGAAAGAGTCTAAAGAGCAGTAATTAGTAAACTGTACCTTGGCCTTCTTCTAGTTGAGTTTTGGTGGGTGGTGAATGCCTTCCCTCTCCCATTTATACCATGCTCTACACACATATAATTGAAAAGCATTAGATTATGAATATTATTATAGTTGCCAAGTGAGTAGTTATATTATAATAAAAAGAATAATAAAGACTTACTTGTTTATAATTTCCATAAGGTGTTCCCGAATGTGTGCTCCACATGAATAAAAAAAAAATTGCATGGCCACCATGCACATCCAAAGCTAGCAACATCCAATGGAACCTATAAAAATAATAGTTCAATTGAATTTTCTCTAATCTTAACTGATGTAGTATTCATGTGTATGAAACTATGAATTGTGAAATTAAAATGGCATAATTAAGCAACCTATGTTACAACGTACCCGCTATTGTAGGGAATCGCAATGCTTGCCCCTTCGCACAAGTCATGAGACCAGGAATGATATCTTCCCTTTGTTTGTCCTTAGGCAAATGGTCCAATTGAAAGACAAGAGAAGGGTCAAGGAACTTGTAAATGTCCTTGACCTCTAGTCTATGCAAGCTATCATGCAAATACCTGCATTTGAAATTTGGGTTAATGTCAAATAATTATTAAGTTTTATTAAAAAGCAAGTATTAAGTAATGTTACATTGATTGGTAAGTCTTAACTCTAATAGAGCAATTACACGACGTACCCTATATAGACTATGATGTGCATGTACTCCAATTGATCCATATTACATATGGCTATGAGGTCTTCCTTGAAGAGTGGAACCCCAACCACATCATTTGAAAGCACACCTGCCTCTATCCTTACAGGGTTCATTGTATTTGTGTTGCCTTCATTGGCCAGTCACATGCAGTACCCTTAGGAATGGAGGTGTGTTAGGTGGAACCTCCACCTGATACCTACACTGTAAATGTAATCATGTAACATTTTAGAAATTAGTAATGAATATATACAACATATACTGATATACTAGCAGATATAAAAGAAGAAACCCAGTGAGGTAAAATTAGAATATTTTATAATATAACAATAATAACATTGTGACTACTGACTTGTGACTTGTGAGTAGTGACTAGTGAGCACCTAACAAGTGTTTTGAACTAAAGAACTAGTACTACTGACTTATGACTTGTGAGTAGTGACTATGGAAAAACATAGAACTAGTACTACCTGAGAAGGCTGGGATGTGGCTACACTTGCCACTCTGCCAGAATTTGCCGGCGGCAAGGTTTGCTTCAATTGCCCCTTGTGCTGCTTTTCGTGATCCGACTGTCCGACATGTTGCAGACAATATTAATCAATGAACAGTTTAGGAGGACTTAAAGAAAGGTAGGAGAAAATGAAGCCATGACTATAGTTAGTATATATGTACCTTGGAATTGGATATCATTAGTTTTATGTGTTTCTCTGGCCAACACACATGATATCCAATTGCATCCCCAATAGTTTCAACATCATCCCCTTCGACTGGAAATGGATGGCAGTAGTGATGCACACACGCTTAGTGTGTGGAGGCATCAACTTACCATGCAAGGTGGCGGAAGTCATGGGTCGAACCTCGTATAGTGTTGCCACAGCCACATGGTTCTCAAATGTATGTAGCTGCAACATGCACTGACCCACCTGCATTTGAGAAATGACATATATATATATAATAATTAGTGATGTAATGTAAAGTGTAAACTAAAAACAAAAGTAAATAAGTAACATTGTAAAACTAAACAAGTGAATATACATACCTCACTGATTGAGAGTACTTGTTCTGCCACCTCTTCATCTGATAGAGGACTAGGAGTAGGAGTGCACCTATTATTATTTCTTGCTGGTTGAACTTGAGGTTGAGCTTCAGCTTGAGGACAGCCAACATCCTCACATGAGGTTCTTCGGCCACCTTGGAGTTCCTTCAATAGTTGATCTTTGACCATGCTATATATCTCCACAACTGTTTGCTTCTTCCATTCTTCCAATTCTTGTAGCGTAGGAGCCTTTTGTTTGGGGAAGAATTTGGAAGGAACAACACCCCGACCTTGGCCCCTTACCCGACCAGGGTGCTCATACTTGTTGCCCATTGCCCTATACAGGATGTCCCCCTTTGCAGCAGTGCTGCTAAGAGTCCCTGTAGTTGCACTTTCTTCTTGTTCTTGGGTCAACTCTTCCTGCACACATAAAGATCATAACATGATAAAATCACTATTATATATGTAATATTTAAATAATATACTATGCAAGGGTATAAAAGTATAAAAGTATTTAACTAGGCAGTATGCAAATAAAGTAAAAGTATAAAACTTAAAGTCTTAAACCACTTACAATTCTTGAAGCAATTGTTGCAGTTGTCTCGTTGGCAAAGGTCTGGGAGTTACGCCCTTTCGAATGTGCCATTTTCCATAGAATAGCACGGTCGATGGGATCCGTTGTCCCAACCTTCTTTTGCTGTAATAAGATTATAAGAGATACTAAGTCAGAGTTAATAAAAATAATAATCTAATATGATTAGACAAATGGAATGTGACATGATATACTTACTACATCTGCCTCTAATCGTGCATAGCCAACCTTTGAAAGGTGGTGCGGCGTATGGTTCTGTGCACGAGCCTTTTGTCCTTTTATACGCTTTGCCTGGACATCAAAGTAATGTGATCAAAGATTCAAAATACAATCAATTATAATAATTACAAGACTCAAAATTTAGCTTGGCTAGTTCAAGTTGTGATTACCTCAAAATCAGGAGATAGCCTATACTGTACAAATTGATTCCATGCTTCCTGGTTAATGAAGCAGGAATACAACTGAGGGACCATGTGAAGCGTAGAAGGATCATGAGAATTTGGAAGTATGTACTTCCTTGCAAGCTCACTCTTCCATTTCCTCCAAGCTTCACCAGCTCCTAGCAAGGCTTGCTTCTTGCACTCATCAGATACGTCAAAGGCAGACTACAAAACAAAAGAAGAAGCATGTTAAAGTGACTAACTAGTGAGTATTGCAGCAACTTTGTGTATCTTATCGTGATTCATATGCAAACGAAAACAAAACATATAAATATAAAGGACATATTATGTTATATGTAGGAAGAATTTACATACCTTGACCATTTCCCATACTGAATCTTTGACTTATGGCGATACATGTCTCCAATCACCATCCGATATCGGCACAAGTCTTCTAACAAAGGCAACATATGAAGCTAGCATAGGCATGTGCAACACCACCAATCGGTTGGCCTTTAGTGTTGAATTGTACCGTTTCTTTTATTCCAACTGAGGTTCTCTTATTTATATGTTCCATTTGCGTTGGGCCCCTCCCCCTGACCTTTCTCTTGACACTGACCACCAGTGGTGTTACTGATGGACATGTGCTTGATAGCCTTGATTGTTCTCGCTTCGTGTGTTGTAATTGTTCTACTTGTACCTCTCCTACCTCTTCTACTTGCTCCATGTTTGCTTCAAAATAAAAATGACTACGCTTAGACAAGAAAAGAGGAATACAATTATACAGGATAATAAGCGGTAGCACCCTTGAAAACCATCACAAATTTTTCATTGGACGGTGGAGACTATACTTGGAAGCCTCCTACAAGGTCGATTGTTGCTCCCTCTATCTCTTCAAACAAGCAATTATGCATGTTCCCATTTTTTGTGATGTTGGCATAGTGCCATAGCCCCAGAAGTATGCCATTCCAGTATGCAGAGTGGAAAAAAAAGAAGTGATATTTTGTTTTTGTATAACATTCATTATTTGTGGCTTGATTTGGCCATTTCATTAAGTTTCCTATCTCAAAACATTCATTCCAGTCTAATAATAATTTAAAAAATCTGTTATGTTCCTTCATCCTTTATTTTTTATTTTGGTCAACTATCACTTAATCATTCCTCTTGTTTCAACAGTTCCAACACATAAAAAATGTTGAAAATCTGACATTGTTTGATGCAAATATGAGATATGTTAATTTAGTTTTTGAGAGATTTTTCTTGATTTGGTTCTTTTTTCTAGGGCTCCCTTAAGGAAAAGAAGAAATTGGGATATAAGCTATAGCTAGTTTGTGATAAATTAGATAAAGGTAATGTTTTTTTCCATTTTGTAAAAGAAAGAACTAGTTTAATGTCTCTCTCCCTCAATCTTCTGACATACGTCTCGCTTCTTCTACCGTCGACCGCTCTACATTTCAGCCTGGAGACTATTTCAAGATGCGGTTCTCGAGAACCTATCTATCAGATTCACCGATTCAAAGACTAATGCACTATGGGCAAAGTCAGAAGACTCAGAACCTTTATAATTTATATGTTTGGTTTTTCCGTCAGAGGAACATACATATTTGATATCTCCCATAATCCCATTCCACTTCTAGGCTTCCAGCTCCGTTTTTTTTTGCTCATCCATCTTTTTCCCAACAAACCCCGTTTCCAGACTCAAATGAAAGACAACATAAATCAAAATCTGAGAAATAGGTGTTTGACAACGAAATGACAGAACAAGTTCAAGGCAAGGATCAGAGAAACTAGACAGAGGTTTTTTTATATTATCAGATTGTGTTCTTTTATTACTTTTTACTTCATGTATAACAGAACTGTATACAAAATTACATTAAAGATGCAAAAAATCGTAAATACATACCCTTGTTTGCTTAGATCTATGAAAGATCGAAGAGGAATGGTCGTTTTCACCTTCTCAGTATAGGTTGGATTGGATCGTTGGGTTGGAACTTGGAAGATTGAAATTAGGGCTGAGAATGACCAAGGTGAAAAGTGAAAAGTGAAAACGATATATTATATGTATAGAACCATATAGGACGGTTTTAAAATAACTGTTCTATATAATATACTAATATAGGACGGTTATTCAATAACCGTTCTATAATATACTTAAATATAAGACGGTTTTTCAATAACCGTTCTATAATTATACTTAAATATAGGACGGTTTTCAAATAACCGTTCTATAACATAATCAAATATAGGACGGTTTTCAAATAACCGTTCTATAATATATTAAATATAGGATGGTTTCAAAATAACCGTTCTATAATATATTTAAATATAGGACAGTTTTAAAATAACTGTCTTATAATATATTTAAATATAGGATAGTTTGTTTATAACCATCTATATATTGAAATATAGGAGTTGTATAAGCTATAAGAGTTATGTATTTAATTAATCTTAGTTGATGATGTGCTTAAATAAAACTAGTTATTAAGTATAGAGTGGAGAAAGAGTTATGTAATTAACTCATCTTAATTTCCTTAAGTTAAGGATGACTGGATGAGCTTAAAAGACAGAGCATATAGGCATATATGTATTATGTTCATCTCACTATCTCAGGCTCAGACTTCTCAGTTGAGTTGAGTTACTTGAGTATCTATCAGCTTAAAAGCAAAGTTATGTAAGTAACTCATACTATCATATTCAATTCAACATAGTTGTTGAGGTTGAGGTCAGGGGAGGATGAGTAAAGTTGGTGTTAATTATGTATATAATGTATTTAACTCATTTGATGTCTGTTGATCTCACTTGAGGATCATCTAAGAAAAGCAAAGTTATGTAAGTAACTCATACTCAATTCAAAAGTTGTTGAATGTTGATGATAACATTGATAAATGATAATAAGTAAAGAAAGAGAAAGAGTCATGTAATTAACTCATTAGGTAAGAATGACTGAACTGAACTAGAATAGAAACAGCTTATGTAATTAACTCAATAGCTTGAGAATGAGTATAGAAAGAGTTGTGTAATTATCTCATTAGAGGATAATGAGTATAGTATAGGAACTAGGAAGGGTCCCAAGGGAATAGTTATTAGTTATTTAGTTATGTAACATTGTAATTAACTCATTAGGTGAGGTGAGAATGTGAACAGAGAATAGGAGTTGTGTGTTGAATTAACACAAATGTTGAATGATATTACTAAAGGAGTTACTAAATTTTACTCTACAATGTCTACATGAATGATGGATCAAAGGATCATGGATGAATCATGAATGAGTTATTCCTAATTTATTATCATCAATTGGGAGTTAGAAATGAGAAACAAATATTGAGTTATATGAGTTGGATACATGATATTCATGAATTTGATTGAAAAGAGATATATTAGATCAATTGGTTGGTGAGACATGTGAAATTAACATAAGAAAATCATTATTCATTAGCATTTATAATTTTATACAACAATATATGACAGTTAGTTAGTCTCTCTCTCACTTCACTTTTACTTGTACAACTTACAAAACTTGGTTAACTTATCTACTAAGTGTAACTTGTAAGTTGTAACAATTGACATGTGACAATGTGTAGCTAAACTGAAAATGGTTGATAAGAAATTGGTTATACAGTTATTTATAACTTATAGTTATAGGCTTATAGTTGGATAATTGGATTTGGGCTTACTTAACTTACATGATACAATACAATTATACAAAAAGACAAAACAATTGCCTTAGACAGTTAGATTAGACTCTAGATTGACTTAGTAGTTAGTATACCTAGATAATTATTAATTAGTTAAAGTTAAACCTTTATGTTCTTTTCAGTTTTCAACTTTCATTTTGTTTTCCCGCTACTACAAGTCTACAAGGGGGCCCCCCCGTCCCCACCTCGGATCATCTATCATGATTCATGACATCTAACTATCTAAGTTATCTAACAAGTAAGTTAAGTAACATTAAGGACAATAACTAGGGGCATCAAAATATTTGACAAATGATTGAAGTGTAAGTTTCAACTTTCATTAACTCCACTTGCCACTTGCCAGTTTGGAATTGGAGGAAAGAAGGCTATCAGTCTTTGTCAGGCAGACTGGTCACTTGAAAAGCGAAAATCTGGCACATCACAGACTTCACAGTCACAGACTCACAGTCACACTCACAGATTGGTAATGAAGGAATAAACCATGTGTAAAATAGGACGGTTAGTCTGTAACCGTCCTATATTATTATGTAAAATAGGACGGTTAGTCCGTAACCGTCCTATATTATTATGTAAAAATAGGACGGTTAGTGTATAACCGTTCTATATTTGGAAAATATAGAACGGTTAATGTATAACCATCCTATATGTTAAAGCTTACAAAAAATAAGACGGTTAGTAAGTAACCGTTCTATATTATCTAAATATAGGACGGTTAGCACATAACCGTTCTATATTTTTAAAATATAGGACGGTTAATACATAACCGTACTATATTTTATAAATATAGGACCGTTAATACATAAGTAACATAACCAACGTTACCAACCCAAGGTTGAAGTTGAAGGCTTGCAGGTTTGCAGCTGCTTTTATAATTTACAATTTTACATCTGTTTCAGATTTCCCTTTCCAGACTCCAGAGGACCAGAATCCAGATTTCTTCTTCAAGTTCAAACATCAACCCTTCTAAGTTCTAACACGATGAGCAGCAGCACCCCTACTACAGCACCACAGGTATGTCATGTGTTTGTTTTTTGTTATTTCTCTATGAAATTATGAGTCTGACTCTTTTCATTCCTCTCAATTTCCTCACTCTCGAGTCTGAACTCTCAAGTCTCAGTGTCTCACTCACTCCCTTCCCTTATTACTTATTAGTAATTGTTGGTGAAGTCTGAAGTGTTTAGTTTACTGTCAGTGTGAACTAATTTTTTTTTGTCATTTGCATTTTGCAATATAGGCACAAGTTGAAGTTGGGAGCACTGATGTTTCTGATAACTTGAATATGCTACACCACAACAACGATGATGATGAGTTTGCTGATTTGGAGAATGTGGAGTTAGTTTCAAAATCCAATAGAGGTAAAAAGCATAGGAAACTAATGTCTCCAGTTTGGAATTTTTTTGAACACCTTCCTCTATCAGAAGATGGAAGGCAAAGGTGTAAATGCAAGAAGTGCTCTGCAACATACATTTGCGATAGCAAATTTGGTACTGGTAACTTAAAACGTCATATAAAGACTTCTCAACGGAGCTCTTCTCGTAATATAGGCCAGTTGCTTTTATCTTAAAGTCAGGGGAGTATGTTAGTGTCACTAAGTGCAGCTTCAGATAATAAGTTTGATCCTGAAGTTTATCGTGAGTTAGTAGCAGCTGCAGTTGTTATGCATGATTTGCCTTTCCAATTTGTTGAGTATGATGGAATTAGAACTCTACTGAAATATTTGCGTGCAGATTTGCACTTGATTAGTAGAAATACAGTAAAAGTAGATGTTCTGAGAATGTATAAAAGAGAAAAAGGAAAGATAAAAGAGATGTTAGAATTGGCACCTAGCAGGATAAGTTTGACATCGGATTTGTGGACTTCTTGTATTACTGATGGTTATATAAGTCTTACAGCACATTTTCTAGATAGTCAGTGGGTCTTACAAAAGAGGATATTAAATTTTTGTTTCCTACCACCTCCACATAATGGAATATCATTAGCAGAAAAGTTATACTCATTATTGGTAGAATGGGGGATTGAGAAAAAGATTTTTCAAATCACTTTAGACAATGCTTCTTCTGTTGAGCTGTTAAGGCATCAATTAAACATCAGGAACACTCTTGTTTGTGGTGGAGAGTTCCTTCATCTACGTTGTTGTTGTCATGTTTTGAATTTGATTGTGCAAGATGGTTTGAAAGAAATTGATGATGCTATTCAAAAAATTAGAGAGAGTATCAAGTATGTCAAAGCATCACAAAGTAGAAAACAAAATTTTTCAGAGTGTGTGAATCACATGTCAATTGAGACAAAAAAGGGCTTAAGACAAGATTGTCCTACAAGATGGAATTCAACGTATTTGATGCTTGAAAGTGCTCTTTGTTACCAACGTGCATTTTGTCACTTAGAACTAAGTGACTCAAATTATAAGCATTGTCCTTCTTTCATTGAATGGGAAAAGACTACAAAAATTTCGAAGTTTTTGGCGCTTTTTATGATGCCACCCGCATGTTCTCTCGGATCCAAATATCCCACTGCAAATCTCTACTTTCGTGCAAAGCATTTGTAATTTATTTGAGTTTAACACAATACATGAGAAGTGATGATGACTATATGAAGCGTATGTCCACCCAAATGTTTGCCAAGTTTTCAAAGTACTGGTTTGAATTCAGCACCATTTTGGCAATTGCATGTGTGTTGGATCCTCGGTATAAGCTCTCCTTTGTGGAATTCTCGTACAAGAAATTGTTTGGCGTTGGCTGCTTGGAGTTTGCTCAAGTTAGGGAATAGTTATTCTCTCTCTTCAATGAATATAAGTTTAAGATTTATCCTATTCCTTCCTCCTCATCTACCCAAGTGGCTAGAGGTGCAGTGTGCCGATGATGTAGAGAACATGTCATATAGTCAAGAGGTTTTAGATGTCATGAAGGTGATTTTATTTATAATTGTATCTTTCATTATATGTCGCTTACTACTTAGCATATTAAAATTTGCTATGAAATATGAATTGTCTTATAGTACGTTGAATAATATAATTGCATTTGCATTAGGAATTTGATTCATTTGAAGGTGAAGGAGGTACTTTGGCTATGCAAAAATCACAATTGGAGCTTTATTTAGATGAACCAAGATTGCAAGAGTCAAAGCTAGACATTCTTGCATTCTGGAAAGGCAATCAATACAGGTTGTTTGACTAATAATCTCATGTAAATACTATTTTCTGTAATCTTATTTACATTTATATTTGATTCAAATGTTGATTTTAGGAATCCTGAACTTGCTGCCATGGCTTGTGATGTCTTGAGCATTCCTATATCTACAGTTGCATCGGAGTCTGCTTTTAGTGTTGGTGGTCGGGTTCTTGACCAATATAGATCTACTTTAAAGCCAGAAACCGTGTAAGCATTGATTTGTGTGAGAGATTGGCTATATGGATTGACAGGTAATAGTTTATAATTCTATATTTACATTATATTTTATATGAGCTTAGTAATAACTAATGCTTGTTTATTCTATATGATTGTAGACTCTACTATTACAGTTGCCATGGATGAGCTTACTGAGGACATTATAAGCATAAGTAGCAACTCACAGATCACTTCAACCAATCGACGACTCTGGATCAATTCATTTTGATTAATTTGTATAATTTTCATGACTTATTTTAATTTGTTTTGTTTGATACATAATACATTGATGGAAGTATATTTCCATCATGTGCTACTATTGTGGTTATTTGATTCATTTCAGTCTCTTTTTTTTCACATATCATGTGAATTGTGAACTTGTGAAGTGAGTCAGTGAGTGACTGAGTGGTGTAATACTAAACTATAAAGAACTGTGTTGCTTCTAAATAAAATAACAAAATATTACAGGAACATTATTGGTAATTTGGTTGTCTATGTACTTGCCGTGTGGTGTGGTGGATCAGTCACCAGTAATTCAATGGATATAGCAATGACCAGTGACAATGAGCATGAAAGGAGTTGGAGAAATGAATTCCCTCCTAACAATTTATGTGGGGGTTGGTAACTTGGGTTGAAAGTCTAGTTCTTCATAACTGAAAGACCCATGCTATTCAATTCTGATTTTCTGCTCCAGAACCTCATTGTCATTGCTTTAGGTGATCAAAGATTCAAGATACTGATTCGGTCGAGAATCAGAAGATCGACCATAACGGTGGAGTGGAATAAAATTATAAAAAGTAAACTATAGGATGGTTATTTCACAACCGTTCTATAAAACCTAACATATAGGACGGTTATGAAATAACCGTACTATAAAATAACATATAGGACGGTTATTTCACAACCGTTCTATAAAATCCGTAATATATAGGACAGTTATTTCACAGTCGTCCTATAAAACCAATGATATATAGGACGGTTATGTTACAACCGTCCTATATGTTAGGGTTTTATAGAACGGTTGTGAAATAACCGTCCTATATGTTAGTTTATTTTATTGTGGTTGTTTTGGGATTTGGCCCGTTCGGGCCTTGGCAGCCGTTCTATAACTTCTATTCACTTGGGAGTTGGGACTTGACTTGAGAGGGCAGTTTTTTTAATATGTCGGGTCGTGTCGTGTCATTTCGTGTCGTGCATCCAACATGACTCAATCAATTAATCGTGTTACACAAGTCGTGTCGTGTCATTTTTTTAAGAACCGGGTCGTGTACGAGTCATAGGTTTTTGACACGACTATTAAGCGTGTCGTGTTCGTGTCGACCCGTAACACTATTTGTGTCGTGGTCGTGTTGCCACAAACACGACCCGCCAACCGGAATTGCCATCCCTACTTTAGAACACCAAATGTTCTTTCTATTACATTCCGCAACTGTGCATGTTAAAGGTTGAATAACTCCCTGGCATTTTGTGGTTGCTGCATTCCCTGGGCAAACTCCTTTAGATGATGCCTAGTCTTTCGATATGGGG
This sequence comes from Warburgia ugandensis, assembly GCA_035236585.1. Lineage (NCBI taxonomy): Eukaryota > Viridiplantae > Streptophyta > Magnoliopsida > Canellales > Canellaceae > Warburgia > Warburgia ugandensis. Next base: position 64,104,505 of record CP141129.1, on the reverse strand, counting down.
TACGAAATTGTTGCCTATTTGCGTAACCACCATCAACCAAGTAATATTTTCCTGTACCATAAGTGCATCAGCGATTAAGGAACGAGGCATCTAGCTAGAATCTAAAAATGTAAACACATAATGGAGTTACCGTCAGGAATTGTCAACTGTGCTCCTCGTCTTGTAAGAGCTTCTTTCAGCACGGTAGCGTCATGTGCAGACCCCTCATAGCTAGCAAGCACATATGTGAACTGCATGTTAAAATTGCAACATGCAAGAACATTTTGTGCAATGAATCCTTTCCTGGTATGCCACTTTAACGATTCACGTGGACCCATGCCACAGACCCTAACAGGTATCAATGTCCCATCTACAGCTCCAATGCAACCTTGTCAATAGTATGTGACATATTGAATGTTATGATTGCAATGTCCCAATATAGTGAGACTACAGAATACAATAGATACAATTATCATGAAATGATTGTCTCTCTGATAATTGTTTGAAATCTCTGGGTGGTCCTCCGTTGCATGTGGAGCCATAAGGCGATCGTACAACTGTAAGATTGCAAGAAGGACTTTGTGGAAGTTGGTACTGATGGTGTAAGTAGACCTAAATAGATCCTTCGCGGCTAGTTCGTACCTTGAGTCTTGTCCGACAATCATTAAAAATGTCGCCACTATCTCCTCCACTGTCACCCACCGGGTGCTCGATAAGAGGCCGGTGTTTTGGAAAATATTAACCAACTTATTAAACTGGAACTGATGCATTCTATACAATTTTTGGAATCTCGACCCAGTTTCTTCAAAAACTAACTGAAATTCCTCATAACCTCAAGTACTTTTTTGGGTGCGCACCGGACGCGGCCTTCGCACATGCAGCATTGCATCCTCCTCAAATTGCATAACACGTCTTAGTATTTGTGACGCGACTGTGCTTACCATATTATGCACTTCACGAAGTACTTCTTCATTACGTGCAGCGCTGCACTGTCCCTCTTCTGCCATTGCCCTGTATTATCGCACATGAAACCTATATTATCTTGTAAATAAATTTTGCTTATATATTACAAAAATGTTGGCAAAGTCCCAATTGTTTGTTGAGCCATTGCATATTATACGCATGTGATGCGTTACATGCAATTAATCAACTTTTATAACCATGAAATTTTCAATTGTAATATGCATATTACAACATCATTCATATAGAAGTAAATGTTCAACTCATATAAAGGCAGTATAATAAATGTGTAAATTTGGATTCATTGACTCAATGTACTAAATACTATATATCTAACCATAATAAATATGGCGTATAGAGGTCCAATATAAATACACACCAAGAGTAGAGATTCAAGTAAAATAGTTTCTTTGGAAACACCAAACACCTATAGGTGCATCCTAACATGCAAGAGTTGTCTATCCTGCGACCAACATGCAAAACCCTCTCTGAAGCCTATATCCATTTTTTGGAGAATACTATATGCCTTAATCTTTTCCATCTCGGTCAGATCCTCCAAAGAATCCAATGCAGTCATCCACGAGGAGTTGTCTATGCCTGCAAGTCGTTCCAACCTTGATCTAATGGAAGGATCAATTAATGGAGGATGATCATTGCATGCTGAGGATGATGATTGACTAGGTTGCTTCCCTTTTCTCCTTGCTCGTCGTGGGTTAACTGACTTTGAGGAGGGAATTGAGGATGATGTTGTGGAAGTATTCTGGCGTATCGGGGGTTTGGGAAGGTTTCCAGATGGTTCTTGCACGTGCAATCCATCATTATCCCCTTCAGCTTCCTCCTGATAATATGAGCCATGTGAGTAAAATGCATCAATATCCACATTTAGCATATCTGGTCTGTATACTTGCTCAACTGGGTGTGTATATTGACTGCCAGCCATTCTCGATCCAAGAAGTCCTTCATCATCTACAGAAATATTGATCCCCGAGGAAAATTCTCCGGTGGCAATGCTCCCCCCAAACACCGTCTCCAGGTGGTCATAATTCCATAAATTCCTCCCAAATAAGCACCGAGCTTCTGGATTCGACTGTAGATACAAAAACATTTGTTAACACGATTGTAAAGATGACGTATATTATTATAGAATTGTTGTGCTGCATTACTTGGAGGTGGGTGTTCATGATCTCTAGAGTTGCAAGGAAGCAATTTCTCTCTGCATCCCACCCTAATCCTGAGTCTCCATTCCTTAACTTTGCAAGCGTCATGTACTTGCTTTTGAAAAGTCGTATTTTGGTATTCAATTGCTTCATTGTTAAATCAACTCCAATTTGCTCTTTGAAGCGAACCAACAATTCCCTGATCACCACACCCTTTGGCATACCCCCTGTTGCGATGATTCTCCCCTCTATGATTTCATTATAAAGTGTTTCGAGGATAAAGTCCTCTTGTTCCTTGGTCCATTTATTGTATGGTCCCTTGTCTCCATCAACAATGTCTTCAGACACATTGTCCATATCTTCGGCATGAATAGGACTAGGTGTCACAGGGACTCTTTCCTTTCTTTTGCGTGGCATCTGAAAAATGTCTCCAATATATCATACCAATAAGAGGATGCATAAAAATAATATATTTGAAGTATCAAACAGGACTCTACAGCTTGATTCTTCCTTATGGATTCTATCAAATAGGACTCTACAGCTTGATTTTTAGAATATTACTATTACAAATTTTCAACATGATGCTTTTTAGTTGTGCTTTGCAGCAGGAAACATCGTTGACAACGTGTTTAGACCAACAGAAATATAAAAGGTTGCAATCATCAAGGGGAGAAAAGCTAGAGTTCTTACTACAAAAACTAATAAATTAAGCCCTTGAATTCTAAAAACCCCAACTACGAAAACCAATTGAACCAAAGAAGTTTCGGGCTTAAAACAATTTCACATTAATCCATTCCTGGATCTGGTTTCCTATGTCTCCTAATTATAAGCAATTGCAATAAAACAAAGATATTGAATAGACAATTCTGCAAACAATATTGTCAAACTCTGTTCATATAACCAACTTATTGGATCCAAGTAGGGATATTACGTGTGAAGATCATCGTATCACCAAACAAATAAACAAATCAATTCAACATATCCAAGCATCAAATTACCTGCACAATAGAAAACAACAAAATAGAAGATCCTGTTTCAGATGGAGGACTTGACAACTTGGTCTTTGGATTAGGAGAATATGCTGAAGGATATGCAAAGGGAACCTTCAATATCTTTGATGCTTGACTGAAGGGGATCCTGTTTGAAGATGTATTTAGATGATCAGAAGCATTGATTCAAATATTGAGTATTTACTAGCTGATTGGTTTTAGGAAGAACAAAACAGTTGCAAATGGGTCGAAACTAGGCAAGAATGATATACCTGACTTTTGTTACGAATAACTAAACAGTTGCAAAGGGGCATATCCTAGGTAGGAAAGAAAAAGGACTGCCCTTAGGAATAACAAAATAGTTGCACATGGGTATTTACTAGGATCTGAAATGAGCAACATAACATTTGCATTCTGGAATAGAGTTCATTCATAACAAGAGAACAAGATAACAACATATAAAATAGATATGACAGAACTCCCGCTTGGAGATACAACAGAACAATCATGGATCGTACAAGATTCTCAAGTAGAACATGGCTGAAGTAATCAGGATACATGAAAATAAACAATCAGCATAACATGGTTGAAGTAACTTTTATTGTCTGAGGATTAAAACACAAAGGAATTTAGTTCTAGATAACATAAATTTGACTTTACTAATTAATTTTTAATTGTTGCTTTGTGGCAGTAGCTGATCTGTTTGATTATTTAAAGTAAAATAATTGCAGTGTCATTCTGGCAATCAACTTCAACATACAAGATCCGATTGAAGAACAAGAAATCAGGGATAGATCTATTTAAAAGACTCAACCTTTGGCACCATTTTATCATCTTCTAAGGGATTAAGCAGATCTAGAGAACATGTAAGATGGATCCTATGTCAGAATCATTCGCAGCAATCAATAAGCTGATTACTTTAAAATGCATGCTCTATCATCTTACCAGGAACATCAGGTAAGTTAATGTTGCTTATAGGATGCTGCTTCACTATAATGTCAAATAAACATGATTCATATCTAGAGTCAAAGCTTGATGACTGAAAGGAAATAAATGAAATTCTACATAATCTATCAATAAGGAAAATTATACATAATCTATTAATGATACATTTTGGAAGTTTCTTTAGTATGGAGACCAGCTACTACTTACTACAGAAGCTTCCACGTGAATTCTTACTTACCATAAAGTATATAAATGGAAACAGGGAAGATATTGGCAAAGCTGAAAAATATACTACATGAAGCTAGTAACAAAAGCATATCCTCAGGTTTCTTTCCATCAATCACATCAAAACCAAAATGAAAATGGAGACAATATTCCATGTGAAGTTGGAAATACATGAAAAAGAAGTAAAGATCATGCCAATCTTTATCGACTGTAACTAAAGTGAAACTATAGCAATTGACCAAATAACAGGTCAAACATTTTATATATATAACTATTCCAGCTATTACAAGATATTCCAGCAATCATGATAGTCTTTTAGAAGATTACTACAATTAACCACATAATATCATATATCAATTCAGTGACTACAGAATAGAACCAAACAAGGTTTAGAATGCCCTGTTTACTCAGTTCATAAGTCCATTGGTTGACAAGTCCTACATCTCCCACTTGAAGAATACTTCTCAACATATAAGACCCAAATAAATCTTTGGAGATCACTCACTTATTGCAAAGAACATATGCAATTTTTTATCAAGGGAAACTAACATATATATAAACATATGCAATAAAGACACTGATACGAATATAATCCAATTCAACAAGAAGGCAACAATCTGATTTCCTTGCTCGTTTGATACATGGAACATCCAGAATCTATATTGAAAAAGAATTGGAACCTGGCCATGGTTCCTAATTGAAGGACCAGAATCTAATCTTTAGTTTTGTTGTCTTTGGTTTTTCAGTTCTTTGATTCTTATCGACACGCCTAATTGGAAGCATAAATAGCAAAATAGGAAAAACTAAAATTTGTAGGTTGAAAAGTAACAAAGCAGTGGAGAGTTATTTCTAATTTGAACTAAATTGTCAAATTGTTGTCCAACCAGGTGCTGTATCGCAAAGAAATTTTGTTGAAGTGATTGAATTTGGCTTGAGTTTCAGCAAGTGCATAATATCAATCTGATTTGGATGCATGTTTATCCTGCTTGCAAGCTCATTGGCTCTCTCTTGCCTGTTTCTTAGATCTGCAGTTGACACTTACCCATTGAGGAGAGGGAAAAACATATTAGTACCTTTTCGTATTTGTCATCCATGCCTGCAGTTCTCTTTATATATAATATAGGTAAGGGCAGCCCCAGTGCACGAAGCTCCCGCCTATGTAGGGTTCGAGGAAGGGGCAGGCCACAATGGCCTAAAGTAGGCAGCCTTACCTTGCATTTTTGCAAGAGGCTGATTCCACGCCTTGAACCCGTGACCTCAAGGTCACATGACAACAACTTTTACCGTTGCGTCAAGGCTCCCCTTCTTGAAGAGTTCTATCATTTAATTTCTTGAAAATTGGTCTAGAGGACCTCAAAAGAAGTCAAGCCATTTCTTTATCATGAGATTGACAACTTGAAAAATACATAAAAAAAACCATAAAATTGATATGCTCAGGACCAATAATCAAATGCATGATGAACAATCATCAGAAAAAAGGCAGAATGGAAAAAGTGAGCAGCCAGATGCAACAAGTAGCATTGTTTCAGTTTGTGAAAGTGATCTCCTAGAAACTCAAAAGAAAGAAAGTGACCTCCCACATCAGTAAGCATGCATAAAAGAGCACTTCATAAAGCAGATGTTTTGACATTGTTAAGATAATATAGTTCACAAGAGCATCATATTTACAAACAGGGAGTCAAGTTCAAACTAAGCAACCTGACGCTTCACTAAAAACGTAAGCTTAGTAAACTAATGTTGAAATCATCAGACATCAGCGAATTCAACTGAGGGTTGAATCCTAACTTTGAATTTGAATTAAACGTATAAGCTTATACAAGGTCAAGCTCTTCAAAATGCCACTTGCTCTTGGACAAAAAAAAAAGAAAAAGAAGGTATAGAGATTCCAAAAGTAATGAGGATCTGTCCCTTCTCAATGTGGGTTCAATCCTTACAGATTCTCAGCAGGGATTAATCAATCTCAATTGTCAAGCAGCAGATACAGAATGGGGTAAGCATAAATAAGATTGCATAATTGGCATAGGTTTAACTTGAAAACATAAAAAAACCGAAAGCCCACTAGGAAGTAATGCAGAGAAAGATAATGCATAGACATTTTTCTCACTTGACAAATAAAAGCATATAGGAAATAGGAAGGAGAAAACTCAATACGGAAGTACATATTTGGTGAGAATACAATTTGACATTTGTCCTCCATTGACAAGTAACCACACAAGACAAAGCACTAAGACACCAACATACGGCCACAGATGATATAGCTCTTGTTCTTGATGATAGGGGGTGGGTGGATATAACAATGTTGTTACAGGAGCATGTTCAAGGGGAAACTACGATTGATAGCCCCAGTTATTTCTTAAACAGCCTATGAATGCCTCCAACAAACTACCACAAACATCATATCACAAGACACATGCAAATTATTTTTGTAAAGAACAAAATTTATGGATGGCCTCGGTCTTAACAGAGAGCCGAATATTCTCCAAAACATAACAGGAGTTATTGAAAAAGGAACCTTGCTCAATTAAGGGTCCAACATCGTTTCTGCTTTGATAAAGAAACTGCAAGATCATATAGCATTCAGTTACCAGGTTAAGAATCTTCAGTCATATAACATGCTCAATACAGAACATGAAAACCATAAAGACAAGTGGTTATGTTTGAAGCAAGGATTTTAAGAGCCGTATGCATTTGTTGATTTTTACTAGTGTAGCATTTGTGCAATGTAATTTAGCTATTTATTAACAACTCCCCCATTCTTCAACCAGCAACCTACTTCTTAACATCAGGTCGTGGTCCAAGCAATTAAGGGAAAAAATCATTACATATAAAAAAAATCCCAAAAAAGCAAATGAAGAATCCCTTCAGACCAAAATGCAGATAAGCTTCAAATAAAGTTAAATAAAAAACTGTGAGAATCAGAAAAGCAAGTAATGAAACTTTACTCTTTAGACAGGCTTTGGTGAACGAAGATGCTTAGAACGAAGATGTAGCCCACGAAGATATGAGGGTGTCTGCTTAGAAGGAAGATGTGAGGGGTTCTGCTTAGAACGAAGATGCAGCCTAGGAAGATGTGAGGGGTTTTGGTTAGAACGAAGATGAACGAAGATGCTCAACAAAGATGAGGGTTTCTGCTTGGAATGTGGTACTGAGGGGTTCTGCTTAGAACGAAGATGAACAAAGATGCAGCCCACGAAGATGTGAGGGTTTCTGCTTAGAAGGAAGATGTGAAGGGTTCTGCTTATAACGAAGATGCAGCCCAGGAAGATGTGAGGGGTTCTGGTTAAAACGAAGATGAAAGAAGATGCTCAACAAAGATGAGGGTTTTTGCTTAGAATGTGGTACTGAGGGGTTCTGCTTAGAACGAAGATGTGAGGGTTTCCCCCTTCTTCTCTTCTCTCACTAGAAAATGCAGGTTCAAATTTGTTTTTTCTCTCACTAAAACTGGGGGTATTTTACATTGCATACATGGTTTGGCATATTTCCAAAATGCCAAACATATCAACTCATCCATATGTTAAATAAAACTGATATCTTAAATATGCCGAACATATCGCAATTAAATAAAACCGATATCTCAGATGTGCCGAAGATATCGCAATTAAATAAACTCGATGTCTCAAATGTGCCGAAGATAACGCAGTTAAATAAACCCGATATTGCAAATATGCCAAAGATATTGTAGTTAAATAACGTGCACATTTGAGATATGCCGGCATATCTCAAAAACGCCTAACATGTGCGATTAAATAAACCCCCCTTAATCTTTACAAGGCTTAAAAAGCCAGAAAGAAAATCTTTTAATTTGAGTTGATGAGGGGAGGCACCTTTTGCCTTATATTATGGTTAAGTGATTCAGGTTCCCTTAATCATATACATGAATGGTAGGCCATCCGTTTATACTACCTCTCTTGCACACGCTGTAGAAGTCTAGAATTGCCTATTGCCATCTATGATACGAGAGTTAATTATTGAACAATCTTATAGTTTTAGGGTTGACCTACTGGATGGATTGTAACACCCCGGATTTTCAAGACATTTTTTTTTATTTTATAATAATGGCATTTTAAATAAGAGCATTTGGGATCCCATAAGAAAAGATTTTATTCAACATTTTACTAAACCTATCTTAAAAACTCCGGGTGTTAGTTTTCCTTTCTCAAAATGACGTACATGTAATGTAAACATAAATAAATAATCAGCGTATAAATCAACGTCAAATAAATAGGCGCCTTTATTTTAAATCAAATAAACGTCCAAAAGACAATAATAATATGGCCTAGGGTCTATCCATCATAACATTCCATATAAATGTCCAACATATGTCCAAAGATCTAAATCACATCCCAATATAAAATCTGCAGTCCATAATAAAAATCCAAATGATAATCCTGTTTAATGACTCACATCCTTTGTCTAATACTATAGAAAAAATAGTCTTCGAGCGGCTCTCACGGCTTCTCAACAGCCTTGCCTTTCCTGTTATCGCGCTCGAGATCTAAGGCATTGCAAAACAAAGCAATGCCTCAGCAAGCTATCGCTTGTGTAGGTACATAGACAATTAATGTAATAAATGCAAGAAATAATGAACAATACTGATGAAAAATCTAACATTTATGAAGATAGTGATATCATAATGCCATGTTCAATAAATGCCAATTTATTCCATATCTTCAAAACATGAAATTCACGGAGTTAAAACATGACATGAATCAATAAAATGGAGCATACATCCAGAATAAGGGCACCCTAAGGTAATGGGTCCCATCACATCGCACTAACATCCCTGATCAAGAGTACACGTAGTCAACCTCTGAGTGTCATCACACCCAGGCATATCATCCATAACCATGCTCATCATATATGCACACATAATAAGAATATGGGCCATCATCTTTGCGAGTGGCAACCCTCCATGGGTATCAACCAGCCAGCTCCCCGTCGACACCATAACGGGAGACTTAGCGTCTGTCCCCCATGGAAAGGCTCGGGCCGTGAGTGTGGACTATCCATGTTACCAAACCCCTACCAAATGCCATCTATGGGCAGGTGTCTATCATATCACAAACTCATCACATCATAATCTCGGAAGGTGGGTGGCCGGCCCTATCCCTCCCTGGCATGACGCCCATAGGGCGAGAGCACCCGTCATCAAATATAAAACACGAAATCATATGTATATGCTAAAACTCAAGAGCACTTATAGCTTACGATCCCAGAGACATACCCCTCATCACGGGGTTATACTTATAAAAGGACCAGCTAATAAGCCTCTATTCTCATTTCCGTGTAAATACATGCATTTTTTATATATACAATAAGAAATAAATCTCTAATTAAGCATAAATAATTAACATCATACTTGTAAAAGCATTTTAAATAAGTTTATTCAGTAAAAGATTTCAATTTGGAATAACCATCTTGTACGCAATGTCGCATGAAATCCACGGTAAATAATAATTGCATTTTAAAACACAATCACACATGATGCTATGTTTAAACATGGTTCAAATATCAAGGAAAAACATTAGTTGTCGTCACCTACCTCAGTGTGAGACCACTAGCTTGCTAATAACTCCCTTTAACGGGTATATTCACGTGCACATGTACATGTCACATCACTATTTTAATATTTTTCTAAAGAAAAAGTGGTCATTTCTAAGTTTTTAAGTTAAAACTAGGTCCGCGGCGTCAATACGGTCACAACGCCTCTTAGGATCGTGATTTGGACCTCTACAGCTCCCAAAAATCAAGTTTTAGTGAAAGTACCCTCAAATGGGGCCTGCTTGGACCACCATAAGGTGGTTTAAACCGGCGGCACCCTTTTCCGCTTGGTTACACCGATGTACAACTGGCGCACGGCGCCGCACGCCGCGCGAGGCCTTGCGAGAACGGAACGCGCGCCGTGCGTCTTCGGCCGTGACGCACGCGCCGTGCGTCACGGTGCCGAGCAGCGCCAGCGTCCGGTCCCACCGCGATAGCCAACCGAGGCTGTCCCGCACGCGCGCGCGCCCGCGCACGCGTGCGGCGACGGACGTCGTCCTCGGTGCGTCTCGAGTGCGTCTGGCGTCGGCGCGAGCGCCGCCGCCGTTGACGACGCCGGAGAAGACGACCGGATTCCAGTCGCCTCCGGCGGAGCTATAGAGCTCCGTTTTGCGTGATTTTTGCGCCATTTTCTTCAGAATTCTCTCTAGAATCCATTTATGCCCTCCTTTTGCACTAATTTTTCCAAAAACTATGGTTTTTAAATGATTTTTCCCAAGTTTCTAAAATCATCCCTAGGTACTGGTTTTTGAGTTTTCTGGAGAATTCCACCATTGGATCACTCCCAAATTTAAAGGGTATGCTCTTGGGTCTCGTATTCACTAGTTGGACGGTACGATTTTCAAACGGACAAGGTTTGATCCATGAAATCATGCTCCAACAGTAGCGTGCACAAAGCCCCCAAAAATCCGATTTTTTTTCCTAATTTTTAAATACTTTCCTAATTAATTTTCTAATTAATAAATACAGAAAAAACACGGATTTGAGGCTTACCTTGTGCCTGGTCGGGGTTGCTCGTGTTCTTGGGGCTCCACTTTCGCGAAAAATTCAAGTTTTGCGGGGCTAGGGTTTTGCGTAGCATTCGGGGAAAAGCCTTCCAAAGTGGAGCGTTTTGGCTCCTAGAGGAGCATAGATATAGGGTTTTAGAGTCTTGGGGAAGAGAAACTCTTCCCCACACGTCTCTTCCCACGTCTCTCCGGCGATTTCGCCGGACTGGTAGAGACGTGTGTAGACGAAAGTCTTTGTTATCAATTTGGACCCCTGTGTAACACGTTTTTGTCAAAAGACTATTTTGCCCTTGCAACTTTGACGGCTCATAACTCCCTCGTTTGAGCTCCGTTTCTCGCGTTCTTAGTGGCGTTGGATTCGTATCGACGAGCACTTTCTAATTCTTATATTTTCAGGAAAAAATTTCATCCATAAATTTTTATTTTAATTTATTTAATAATTTCCTATTTTATCCTAAAAATTAAGGATATTACATGGACGGTCATATTGGAGACTGCTCATGTATCTGATACCTGACTATGTTATATAAAATAATAAGTTACAAAGGGTTGATCATTCATATTTGTAATTTACATCTGGAACGACATTTTAATTAGGTGTGCTCATTGCCTGATCATTTTGATCAAGTGCACCTGATTTAAGCAAATATCAGCGTTGGAACCTGATTTACGTGCCCTTTGCTTCTCCATTTCCTTCAATATTATCCAAGACTCTATGAAAGCAGTGAACCCTAGTTGCATATTTGAAATAAGGTCAGAAGTCCTAAACACTGAACTGCAGCATGTAGCGTGGTTGGATGTGTATCAAGATTCAAGAAGCATAACCCTGGGGTGGAGCCCCATGGTGTAGAACTTCCATAATGGCCCTGCGATTCTTAATCCTCGCCACAGCTTTGAGAATCTGTCAATGGCCTTGATCACCTCAGATCGAGAGGTGACTAACACAACTTGCAACAATGTTATACTTAATTCTAAGATTTCTACGGTTTGCAACTTATAATAGTCAAGGAGTAGCCCTGCAGAATTATTTTTCTAAGGAGAGTAAGGTCCCGAAAATTATGTAGGAGCAATTCCCATCTAACTTTCCAATCAAGTCTATACATAAAGCTCGTGATTGAAGCTGTTCCATTGTCTCCTTCACTCATTCATTCTAGAAACAGTGGACCCAGTTTCTGACTTTAAATGCTTTACGGTCCTACAACGTTTCCGTGGAAGTTGGCTAATCATGTGAGAGAACCAACCCAATGACATAAGCAGATGAATATATTCAAACATGGCAAAGCAAAGTCCAAACAAGCTGCGATGTGGATGAGGATGAGGATGCCACGCCGCCGGTGGCTGCAAAATTTCTACGAAAAAAAGTCCGCTTAAAAATTGCCTGAATAATTGCACCGGCGAACTTTGGCTTCACTCGTCAAAGTCCCGGACGTACTTGTAGCAGCAAAAGAGCTTTTAAAAAACTTGGGTGTACATTTGGTCAAGTTAAGAAATCCCGACTCTTTCCCAAGTGACTTCTGATGTTGACTTCCTTAACGGATTTACACACTGTAAAAGTGTATACAGTTTCTGAATGATCTAAACTGCAGATCTTGTCTCTTTCTTTTGTAGAATGGTTTTTATTTGTATTGTGTGGAGTTTATACAATACAGCGCCAAAGCCAAATAAAAGTCGGTACAATTCAACATTCACAGACCCCTGATCATCTTGACCCTAATCATCTAATGAAAGGCTTGTGCTAGAATATCTCAGTCCGGTGCATGAAACTCTCGCATATGTAAGATCCGGGGAAGGAGCAGACCACATGAGTCTATAGTACATAGCCTTACTTCTATTTTTGCAAGAAGCTGTTTATATGCATTGAACTCGTGACCTCAAGGTCAAAACTCCCCTTCTTACTTGTGTTAGAATATAACCTAGCTAATTAAAATGTGGCTTAGAATATAATTAGCTCCAATAGATCGTCAGAATGTGGCCCATGCATCTATAGATTAAGAACTCGGATATAGTTAACTTATGGAATGTCAACAAGTAGCTATCTTCACCAACCCCGTCTTTGTAAGAGGGCTTCTTCAATGGGTCTGCTAATTTTGGATATAGGAGAGTGATTAGGTAACATGAATTTCCTTTGACTTGTGTTGTTTACCCAATTAGAGCATACTAGTTGTACACCTGCCAACAGGTCTGCCTGTGAGGGCTGCATGTATAGAGGCTGCGTCTACACCTAGTCCTTCTCTTGTTACTAATACCACAACTAACATCTAAATCGACTGATAGGCTCTCTCAGGATAAACGCCACAAACTTGATTAAAGTTAATTCTTGGACGCTTTGTATGTGAAATTAATTAGCTATTCATCACCGTTAAAGTCTTATCTCAAAGATGGGTAGGTTAAATGAATCTTGTCCTCCATTTGACCTGTGTGGTTTTATGATCTTGTAGCCGGTTTCAAACTCGGATAAAGGAGAAGGATTGTGTCAGGTTGCGAGCCGATTAAAAATCTTTTGGCAAATCTTTAAACTTAATTTCAAATTAATGAGCACTTAAAATAAAATTTATTTTTTCTTTTATCTCTAAATACTGTGTGCAAGCCTTTTGATAGAACAATCCAAGGGTTTTCAGTACATCAACTTGCAGTAGATGCTCTTGTTAGTGAACTTCAAGCGTCTACTATCATTCTGTGGGGGAAAGATCGATAGGATACTCGGTTTGCAATTAGCGATTCGGATCCTGGTTTATTTCAACCTACTGCATTTACAGGCATCCACAATTTGCTCCATCTGCGACGTTGATCTGCCTTAGTGGGAATCGCGATGACCACTTTCAAATTTAATTCTCACTAACCATTTCGAACTTGTAGTCTCATATCCAGAAAAGGACCCAATTGGCTTTCGTATACCCAAAGTAAGGCTTGATGAGGTTGGCTGATTCCCACCCTTAACCAAATTCATGTCATCCTGTTCATTGCCCATGGGTCCACACTTGCTACTTAGCTTGCTACAGGCCAACCTCTAGGTCAAGAGAGTCATTACCTTGTGTATGTAAAATGTTTTTGAATTCTTTAATTTCAAATAAGATAAAATTATATTTATTAGGTATTTGCATTGTGTGCATTAAATGTGTGGGTTAAAAAAATAGAGGAGACTATCATATTTTTGGTAAGGATGAGCATTTTATTTTTATCGTATATTTCATGTTTTGTAAACTAGTAATGACACTTGAGATTTTTCATAAACTCTTTTCATAGAAATTTTTTTTCGTTGTTTGTTTTCTAAAAAAAAAATTCAACTAAAGACCTCCTTTTTATGAAAACAATTGATAAAAAGTCATTTAAAAACCCGAGTGTAGTTGATATAAGTGTTCCCATCCTTTCAATAGATAAGATCCCAAAGAATACAAGGTTTATCTATGGAGCTAGTCAAGGTCAAGTCCGGCAGAATTACTTTTCTAAGGAGAAAAAAAATAAAAAGAAAAGAATAGGCCATTAAAATATTATTCCATCTCCAAGAAGAATAATTTTCCAAGTTTAAACCTAGTTCCATGGAAAGCTTTGTGGTATTATACAAGACCATACAGAGCTTGTGATTGGGTCTGTCCATTTCCACCGTCTGGACTCATTCCCTTCTAGAAAATGGTGGACCAAGTTGGTAAGTCTATGAACTCTGTATGGGTCACACGTTGGACGAGTCTTATGACCAACGTGAAAAGCTGTTTGCTTCCGCTTTCTTCCACCGAAATTGGCCATGTTATCTTGACATGGGCATCTGAAATCCCTCCAAACCTCGCAATCTAAAGTCCAAACAAGCTGTAATGTGGATTAGGACGGCGTCGCTTTCTCCGCCGATCTTTGTCCTCTACCGGCGGTGGCTGCGAATATGAGCGAAGAAGATCCTCTTGAACTTTTGCCGGAGTAACTGCACCAGAGTTCTTTGGCTGCCTCCTCAAAATCGGTCTCTAACCGTTCATTCACGCACTTGTAGCCTTGAGCCTTCCAGAAACTTTGAAGGGTCTGCGGTCAAGTTAAAAATACTTGACTTTATCTAAATGACTTACTCTGACTTCTGCAAAGGATTTAAACGCTGTAAAAGTATGTGGAGCCGAAATAGTAGGCGATCCAGACCGTTGATCTTTCTGATACTATGTTTCCGATCAGTGAATTGGGCTCTGATTTTGATCTCAAAGCAGTACATCCAATGGGACCCACAATATGATGGTGTTTCCATTGGACTTCTAGATGAGTGGGGGCTAAAAATCAACAAAAGTTTGGAGGAAAAGCTCCCCATCACCATCATAAATTATAATAGACTAGATGCCCCTGTCTAGCCGTTGAAATACAAAAACAGAACGGAATAAATACTCCATTTGTCTCAGCCGTTGATTCATTTCAATAAAACAATGCCATGCTACCGTTTTGATATGATAGATTTTGATTGTAACAAAGCCATAAATGAGCACCGGAAGAACCTTCCTTCTTTGTTCCATGTCTATCCCTTTACTTCCCCTCTTCATCCCAATCGATATCAGACAATCCTAACCACAGATCAAGATGTTTGTTCACAGAATCTGAGTAAATTTTTTAACAATGATATCAATCCCACGTATCAGGTGATGACATCCTTTCCTTTGACTGATTTATTTGATTTAGCCTAGATGTCACAGTCTTGGATGGCATTGATATGGATGATGAATGTACGAGAGATTAGACTTTTCAATCACACTGAGACATCTCACAATGAGACAGAAATTTTGGCGGATGAGCGAACCAACGGAGCGGATCGAATACGCAACGTTCATATTGATATCGGTCCGTCGATGCCCACAGCTGCCTTTCTTGGACTGACAGGATGAATGATCATATAAACAAGACCACATAACTAAAAGTCTAAGATAAACTCTTGCTATTAGTTGTATGCACCCACAAAGAAATTGCCGAAGTGGCATGAGGGAAGCGAGATTTATTAAATAATATTAATCTTAATAAGTATGTAATCTACGGTCAATTAGTGGGAGTGTAAGCGCTGCCACGTGTCAAATATCTAATGGCCGATGCGGACACTAATTGAGGGGTTAAAAGGACGTGTGAAGAAGTCAGAATAGGAGGGTATTTTGGTTCGTTGTCTTAAATCCCACGGCACTGGGTTCGTCCCGTTTATATCGTCTTCACTCTTCATTACGACTTCCAGTTTTGTTCGTTAAGGTGAACTGTCGCCCCGGCGCATTCTGGCAGACACCGGCAAATTAGGGCATGAGAAACAATCCTTCGTGTTTCAGATGACGACCAATTACAACCTTCCGATCATTTACGTCTACGGCTGTGTCTTTCTGTTGCTAGCATCCCTCGTCGTTGCGCAGCCGTCGGAACCACCGCCGCAGTATGGATTCAACACTCGATTCAGCCCGTCGATGGCGATTATCATCATCGTTCTGATCAGCGCGTTCTTCTTCATGGGATTTTTCTCGATCTACATACGGCAATGCACCGGGGATAACAGCCGTCGGGGAGGGAGTGCTCGGGGAGGGTTCGGAGGACGATCTCGCCGACAGCAGAGGGGACTTGACCGGGCGGTGATTGAGACTTTCCCAACTTTCGAGTATTCGGTCGTGAAGGGACTGAAATTGGGGAAAGGGACGCTCGAATGCGCCGTATGCTTAAGCGAGTTCCAAGACGATGAGAATCTCAGATTACTTCCCAAATGCAGTCATGTTTTTCATACGGAGTGCGTAGATGAATGGCTTATGGCTCATACGACTTGTCCGGTGTGCCGAGCTAATCTTATACCAGGATCGGACGGTTCGGATGCGATTGGTGCCGATGCAATGGCGGACCTTGAAGATAATGTCTCCGGCAGCGAGGATCATCCGGATGAAGTTGCAATCACGATCGATGAGGATGGGAATCAAGATGCACAGCCGGAGGTGATAGATCGAAACCAAATCCCAATCAACCGGCCGCCGAGATCAGGATCCTCACGGCGGCCGATGCGGTGGTTATCCGGAAAATTTCCTCGATCTCATTCCACAGGGCATTCGCTTGTACAGCCCGGAGAAAACGTAGACAGGTTCACTCTGCGGTTGCCGGAGCATATCAGGAAGGATCTTATCCAGGCGAAACTTGATCGGACGGTCAGTTGTGTCGAACGTGGAGAGATTTCCGATGGAAGCGGACGTCGTGGACGGGATAAGATTGGAGAAGAGAGTAGTAGCGGGAGGAGTATTGGACGGTCCGATGCAAGGGCTAAATCTGATCGGTGGGGATTTGCTAAGGCGGCGCCGGCGTTCTTCTCGAGGACGTTTTCTCTTAGGTCGCCGAAGGGAACGTCCGTTGAAAACGCGGCGACAACACCGAGAAATATCTTGCAAAGTGTGAATTGTCTTGGGGGAGGGACGGAAAATGATGAGCAGTCGGCGAAGAGGAATTTGACGCCGGTTTTCACTGTTTCCCCGCAACAGGCCGGCTGAAGCCTCTCGCATTTTCCTTTTTTCTTTTATTTATTTATTTAACTTTTATATCAAAGATTCTTCACTTTCTTTCTGCCACGGCGGACTTTTTAGGAATATAAAATTTTCGTAGAAATGTAAATATAATCTTACGGATTGTGACTGATTTTGTGCGAAGATCTCATGTTAGTGTTAGTCATTCTTATCTCTTTTTTGTGGGCCCCGAATAATCTTAAAACCTCCAAATCAATGGCTGATAATTCAGCTCAAAATAGCCTTCCTCTGTTCACTCTCATCTCTTTATGGCCCCCCGTAGCACCTACCCCTTGAAAATTAATGGCCTGCAAGAGGATTTTGGGGAACAAACTCCAATTGCCCATCTCCAGTGATGGACCCTACTGCTATTGGAACACATTTAACCGTTAGATCAAATTGGGCTTGTGGGCTTGATTAGATCCAATGGCCAAGAACAATTGACATAAAGCATTGACTATAATAGCACTCGAGTCAAGATTGTGATGTTGGACAAATTCAACTCATTTACTAGTAGAGAAAGAACGAGCAGGTGCCAACAGTGGGATGGAATTGAATTCTAATGGTGTTCTACTATCGTTATCATCATCGCCATTAATCTGAAGCTGAGCGAAGTACCATCCACTTTATTGGGGACTCGCCCATAGGAATCCACTTTCAAAATAATCCATTAATCATTCTGAACCTTGACTTGGGGGCAGTATAAAATTCAGGGGCCAGCCAATATCAATAACGACATAATTTTTTTTGCTTAGAAGGGCAAAGATCTATCTGATGAAGATCTCTTATAGAAATTCTTTATTGATACTGGATCGAAACCAACATAATGTAAGGCAAGTATTTCTTTTGATCATAGTTATAAAATTGTCCATATAGGTGGAAAATTTTCATTTTTACATTTTCTTTTTACCATTTCTTAGATAACTTTCCAAAGGGAAGTGATATAATCGTCCTCTTTTTTTGATAAATCCCCTGGGAATGTTTTGAATGGCTATAACTGTGTTTGGGCCCAGTTTTGTAAAGATTCAAGTTGTTCAGAATGTTACCTTTGACTTAAATAAGCTATGGTCTAAAATTCTCATCCATTGAATGATCCTATACGTTGCCGCTTTCAGTGATAAAATGAAAAGTGAAACTTTTGATTGTTCATTTTACAACTCAAGGAAAAAGTAGCTAAGATTATCCAATGGATCTAGAACTTTGGACCATAATCCATTTACGTCTAGGACAATATTTTAAATGATTTGGATCTTCAAAAGTCTGGGCTCATGTAGAAACATTATACTCATCAAAAACATTAGTTGGGGCTAATTTATTAAAAATAGGGACAATTATATCAATTCTATTTTTCAAATTCTCATATATTATTTGTAAATCTAGTTAAAAATTCAAAGTAAAAGCTTAAACTCATTCTAGAGAAAAAAAATAAAAAATAAATAAAAATTCTCCATTTTATTCCTAAATTCTTTACTATGTTTGCCAATTTTTTTGCATATTTACCTTGCTGATTTATTCCGATTCTGAGCTTTATGACTTTGCTTGAGATCATCTGAGTTCCCTAACCTTCTTCTAAGAGACTGTTCGGTTTGGCAGTAGAGTTAGAAGAAGAAAGCCTTTTTAGTAGCACATGGAAGTGATTGCCCATTTCAACTTTTTCTCTCCTCTCTAGCTTTCTAGCTTAGGGTCTTCTTGCGAACATTTTAGTTGATCAATATTAGTTTCTATACGCAGCATGCGGCTCATTTTGTGGTCCTCATCTTGCATAGGCCATGTCCCAAGAGTCTTCTATGGCTTCTGCAGTGTAAAATGGATAGTTTAGGGGTTACAGATGAATTAGTTAAAAAGTTTCGGGCAATCCATTGTCCTATTAGTTGGGATTATAAACTTTGTCTTAAATTTGTGGTTTTTGGTGCGACCATCATCATAAAAACTCTACCACACTTTTAATGTGTTCCATGCCTACCTGTTCATTTTACATTGGGAATATGTTTTTCATGTATTTACTCCCAATCTACTACAAAGAGATATAGCAGAAAGCATGAAAAATTCAACAAAAATGTTGTAAAATTTCATCTTGCTCCTATATAAGGCTGGTGATATGCACACCGTAAAAATAAACAGGACACCATATAAGATAGGGCATACATATATACAAACGTACATACGTGTGTGTAGATATATATGCACACACACAAGCACTAGATCACAGCATTCATAATTATTACCATCTTCATATAGAAGCAGCGACATCATACTTGGCTAGGTAGGAGTAACACCTATCTTTTCTTGTTTATAATAAAGGGAAAGGGTAAAGTTAGAGAAGAATACCACATGAAAAAGGGATACATGATAAGGACACATACTTTACATATTTATCATAATCCACACTAACAATTTAAGAGAGCAAATATTTATGGATGCAACTATTATGACTACAGTAAGCAATGCATTAATAGAGATTAGTTTCTCGTCAATAAGCTTCGCTTTTCCTCATTTTCTCCTTTTAACTTGTATAGCCTATGGCTAGTGTAACACATGCTTTGAGAGTAACTTTGAATTGTTGAAGACTAATATTAATAATATTATATATTGTACAAATTGAATATGTGAATCTCAGCTTAGAGGCAAGCATATAACAACTTTTTAAAGATAGTTGAAACCTGCCAAATTAAGATTGGATTATGACAACTCTATCTTCAAGAATCAACCAAACTAGACTCAATTTTGACCTCTATTAATTTGCACGATCATAATAACTCTATAGTCTTGTCTATAAAAAAAAAGCCTAAAATTAATACCCTTTAAAAGATCTACAAAATCATGTTCTTTACTCTATCATTATAATTCCATTTACTAAATCTTTAGGAGAGATAAATACACTGGAACCTAAATTACTCTAAAAACAAATAGAAAAATGAAAATTTTAAAGTTTAAATAAAAACATGAAAATTGAGTCTCAATAAAAATCAGACTACTGCTCTTACTAGCGGAGAAATGAAAAGAGAATATCAAAACTGGTAGACTTAAAGGAAAAAGCAAGAAGCACTTCTCAAGAAAAGAAATTGTAGAATTTAAAGTGTCGGATAGAATGATACTAAAATTGGTGAACTCTAAAACAAATCTAAAAACTCCAAAATCATAATACTTCACAACAAGAAGAGCCCTTAAAGAGAATACAAAGAACATGGTAGACTTTGGAAGGAACATGAACCAAATACTTAGAAAGCCCTAGGAGAGAGAAGTTGAAGGTGCAAGTGCAAATGACGTAGGAGCTCCCTTTGTATAGGGGAGCCTTAGGCAACAATGCAATGCCTTGGCCACCAAGCCTTAATAGAAACAATCATACCCACTCTTCTCAACTGTGATGGAACCCACATAATGAGATGCACCTAGACTAGTTGGTCGCCTTTACAGCAATGAGGTCAATCTATTGGGCTTCTCCTTTGGGCATACCACACAAGCATCCACTTATCTTGCCATCCACACATGATAGGCATGGGCTTGATACATCTGAACACAAAAGAAAAATGGAACATGATCATGCCAAGTGCCAATTGCATACTAATGCAATGCACACGGCTCAATCATTTCATGGGAGCACACTATTATAAGATTGAGCACTTGAAACAACAAAGAATCTAGAGTCCAGTAAATAATGATAGAAACACTTTCCTCTCTTTCCATGGCGAAATAAGCTTTTGAATTGTTTTCAAAAGCATTTTAGAAAAGTCAAATAAATTATAGTCAATGATATAGTTCTAAATTCAAAATCTTATTTGAATTTTCCACTAAAACTTCGAAATTGTGCTTTTATGAAATACCCATTTGTTAAAAAAAAATAAAAAAAATAAATCAAATTTCACACAATGGAGGAAATACCCTATTTTGTGTTACCTCAAAACTAACCCAAAAATCTCTATATATTTTTTTATTTTTTATTTTAAGTTACAACCAACTCAACATTGTGCCCCTTTTTTTTAAAATCAAAATAAGGTACACCCACAAAAGAAAAGATGGTTATGTAAAAAAAATAATTAACTTAGGCATTCAACGAGACCAGTGCATCAGAGAAAGCAAACAAAGTCTTGAACTTTCTCCTCATGTATATAATTTAATAAATCTGAAGGTGAATTATAATACACAATTGTCTTTAGAAGATAGATGCACCTAAGCTCAACACTTTTGTTACCAATCATGTGCTAATCTAGTGTTTCACCAAGTGCTCTAGAGATCGACCTTAGTCTAATAAGAGCTAGCCCCACATCCAAGACTTGAAATAGATGAATATATCAATTGTATGCTAGCTTATATACTGTGACAGCCCAGGTTTTCAAAATGCCTTTTTGAGAATTATTTTCGAAAGGCGGGATCCCTATTTGAAAATTTCATTTAGAAAATAAACAGTAGAAACAATTTTGCTTTAAAAAGACCTTTCAAAAAATTCCGAGTGTCATAAGACCAATCAAGGCACATTCATGAGTTCAAAATTCAAGCATTTTTACATTCAAATATGATAAGTCAAAAACTTATCATTTTCCAAAAAACTGTCCAATTACAGCCTATAGTCCAATATGTATTAAACATATTTATACATGTCTAATTGTTGATAACAGTTATATAACTACTAAGTCATCTCACAAACATTTATAAAATGTACAGAGCATAAATACACTATCTATACTCTCTCTCTCTCTCTCTCTCTCTCTCTCTCTCTCTCTCTCTCTCTCTCTCTCTCTCTCTCTCTCTCTCTCTCTGTGACTATTCTGGGTGACTGGCATGAACACTCTTGCCTTTCCCTTCTTTGCGCTTATCTATAGAGTTGGTGGGGTGAGTATAGGAGACTATACTAAGAAGGTAAAACTAAGATCACAAATATAAATGAATGCAAGCTCTTTTTCATGCACTAATGCATACAATGAAACATCCTTAGGTATCATTCCTAAGGCCTGTTAGTAATATAACATTTACATGCTTTTCAAACATTCCATTCAGTAGACAAGTGCACAAAATCGACAATAAAGGAGTTATAACATATAGGAAAGCCCGTGGCAATTTATGTCAAATATATCAATTCTCAGCATGTAATTATAAATATATCAAAATCTCAAATCATGTAAGGCATTGTCATGCCTAGTGGCCAGGGTATCTATGACTCTATCACACGCGTGTTGCCAAAAATCAACCTGCGGCAATTGCCCTATAATAGGACACCGCAACATTACAGCAATTGCCCAATCGTGTGACACTATAGCAAAAGAATACATAGATCACTATGTTGCGGCAATTGCCTAATAGTGGGATATCGCATGCTCAAACGCTAACACCAACTGCGTGAGACTTATCACCATCTTGCATGGGAGGAGAACGGATCTCGCAGTGCAGGCTTCTCATGATGCTACACTCTAAATCTAATCATTTAGGGCTTGGTTTCAAAAACCCAACCGTCGAAAGGTGGGTGGCTATCTCTATAACCTTCTTATCATAATGTCCACCAAGCGAAAGTACCTGTTTAAAACAAATCCTCGACAATTAATGCATAAAAACCTTAGTGACATATTGTCACTGATCACATAATCAGATTCTGATAGTGGTTTTACATATTTTCCATTTAATGCCAATGAATGTCATATATAAATGATGCATGATATTTAATCAGGAAAATTAACCTTATATTTTTAATAAAAATTTAACAGAGTTTCTCATTTTTATAGGATAATGCTCATTTAATGCATGTGGTGCGTATCACCTGATAAACATAATTTCATATTTAAATAATAATGGAGACTCTGTCTCCTGACAATTTTATCAATGAATCATGCATGAAGTTCCATATCATTTAAGTCGTGAGGATGCTATTTAAATCTTCAAGATAATCATCAACTACACTTATATGTAGTAATTACATGTACATATCAAAACAGTGCATGAGTGAAATAAATATGAAAACTTAGTAATCTTATAATTTACCCACCTCAACTTGATGATTTAGCTTCAACTGAATCAATCACCGGTCACTTAAGATGTTGCTCAACAAATCAAAAATTGAGGTCAGGGCTTCTATCATCAACTATGAATCAATCTGAGAAGTATGACATAAATATCATAATTTAGTTTCTTAATCATAGATTCAAACATTAATACTCTAATTTGAAGGGTCAGATTGTCATTGCTTTGTTGTTTAACCGCAGATCAGATATCTTAGAGTGTTGGAGCATTTAACTTCATACACGAGTCAATCAAATATGATGTTCCAAGCCTAAATTACCCAGATCTAAGCGTTGGAATGATCAGATCTATAAAGTAATAGTCCGATCAACATTTGTACATTTAATAGGTTTTTCATTCATTGTTTTCAATCCACATTGTCCTTTACATGTAATTCACATTATCAGATTCATAGATATACTATATGATCGTGTTTTCAACCGTCAGATTTGTAGATCTACCGTTGCTCAAGCACCGTGTTTATATTGAAAATTCAATGGTTAGATGATCTCTGATTGAGCTTTCGTTGACATGGTTGAGATAATTTTCCTCAATTTTTGCTGGAAATGATCGCCTGTGCCAGAATCCGGTCACCATTGCTAGAGAAGACTACCGGAAAATGGTCGTCGCTGAGGACCATTACAGTGCAAAAAATGCCATTTTTTCATGAAAATAACAAATAGGTTTTGTAGATCTTGTTTTTTCCTTCACTCCTGTGAAATTTGGAGTGATTCCATCACCTTTTGGTGTCGAAAATAAGGGAAAAACTGATGGAAACCCCGGCTGGCTTTTCCATCATTTTCCAGCAATGGAAGGAGTGGTGGAGGGAAAGATAGAGTGAGAGAGGAGAGGAAAGAAGAAGAGAACTAGCCGGTAAGGTTTTCCTTACCTAGTCCGGTGACAGTTGCCTGTGTGGGAGAAAACTATGTTTGCGCAGGGAAAGGGAACTGCCCGGAGAGGAAACCCGACATGAAAGGGTGTGCCTGGAGAGAAGGTTTCACGAGAGAGAGAGAGAGAGAGAGAGAGAGAGAGAGAGAGAGAGAGAGAGAGAGAGAGAGAGAGAGAGAGAGAGAGAGAGAGAGAGAGAGAGAGAGAGAGAGAGAGAGAGAGAGAGAGAGAGAGAGAGAGAGAGAGAGAGAGAGAGAGGGAGGCAGTGTCTGCCCTGGCTTCCTCCCTGTGACAGTCAGCCTAGGTCGAGCTCCACGCTGAGCTCCGGCTAGCTGTGGACAGTCCATCTATGCTAAGGGGTGCCATTATCAATTTGGCCCCCTCTTTAATTTCTTAAAACTTGTGATTCTCTCACCTACGAACTCTGTTTCGTGCAAAATTAGTGTCATTGAAAAGCTCTTGTAGCGTATATTCTAATTTTTGAGGTTTCAGAGTAAATTCAAAAGAAAAGTTTTAAGTTTTACCCTCAAACTCCTCTTTTTAATTATATCATGATGTCAAGTTGTTACATATACACTACAATATGATGATCTATAAACTCATTAAGACATAAAGTCAACCTCATCACTAAAAGTTATACCGTAAACATCATAAGAATGTAAAAAACTACAATACATCTTAGATATCCAAATAGCTTATTTTTCCAATGAATTTGATCAAAGAGACAAGATAAGGTTAACACTATTTTTCAATTATGGTATTTTAAACTCATTTCTTTTGATGTCATTGCTTGCATGGAGTCTCTTACATAACCCAAATGGCATGTTAATGAAAAATAATTACAGGCACTCTACTCTAGAAACATATCCCAGCTCTTAATCGAGCACCAGTCCCCTCTTTGAAACCTTTCTACTTATGGTAAAATATTTGATTCATAGTCATATATCATATTACTATTCATGGATACACATTTTCTTGGGTCACCTGTCATTCGGCAAAATATTCATACCATCACTGACTTAGCGTATCCCAAGTCTCATCATTATAATTTTCAACTATAGCATGGTATATCAATACTATGAATCATCTTGAGAGTTGTCTATTTTCATAAATGAGACAGCTTGGGTTTTCCCATGCATTTTTCAAATGTAATAATTAATGCCTAAGATGGGATCCCTATTTGAAAAACAATGCAATGCAATGGAAAAATCTTTTTGTTTTAAACTCATTTTGAAAACCCTGAGTGTCATTTGCTTTCACAACAACCAAAGTAGTTTTTGAAAATTTCTGTCTTCCCAAGTCTATCCAGTCACAGCTCACAGCCCAACTGTAAATAAATACAGATACATGTCCAAAGGAGTAGAGAGTTTACTTACATTCATACTTGTCTCCTCTTCATTACTTGATTGTAATACTAACAGGTCCTGATGCTTCTTCTACTCGTGAATGGAGTTATCCTGAAAAATGTTAAGGATTGGGTGAGTATATACTATACTCAGTAGGTGATCTGATACTACTATTTTGAAAACACGGTATGCATCATGCATGGTTCCAAGAGCTTTTCATATAAAACATCAATGATTTCTTTTGCGTAAGCATGCATAGTTATGCATAAAACATGGGTTCATGGATACAAATTCAACTATGAAATCCGTATGCAATTCACGTTATATAAATATGATTTGAAGATAAAGCAATAAATTTATATACGTAGATCTCGGCAAATGCATCAAACTAGCGAGCCAAATATAATAATCATGAAAATCTTAAAGTAGTCATCATTCAAGCATATGATAGTATCATGCACATAAGTCTCTCAGCGTACATGTCACGTTAATTGGTCACGAGTACTCGTATACGACCATCTCAATGCTATATGCATATCAAGCACACCAAAATCATAGGGCTACTATGCTCATGACCAGAACCCCTCTGAATCTTGTGTCTCCGGTATCTAGAGACCAATCCACCATAGCCTCCACGGCGACTATGGATATGTCCCCGAAAAGGTGCCGTGAACACCTCCAGTGATCGTCCCTGTTTACCACAACAGTCAGGGAAGGGACAATGCCGTTTTTAGCAGCGATACCATCCACCTTTTTGGTGGTAGAGGCCTGGAGGCCAAACCCATACCCCTTAGCATAGTGCCCACCGTGGACTGCCTCATCTGGCGATCTACCCACTAAAAACATATATATCCAATCTCAATCATCGAATTATGCAATTTATGCATTTCTTTTCAACCATGCGAGCAATGCATGCAATTCGTTTATGCTAATCTTGCCTTCAAAGCCATGAAATATGAAGACAAGTAAAGACATCACATCTCAAAAAGCATGCTAAATCTGATGATAGAGGCAAGTGCTTTCAAGGATATAAATCATGATGGCAAATCCGCATACTCGCATAATAGCATATAAAAACATGCTAATAACTAAATCTGATGATAGAGGCAAGTGCTTACAAGGATATAAATCATGATGGCAAATCCGCATACTCGCATAATAGCATATAAAAACATGCTAATCACGATAATAAAACAAGTCTAAGTTTAAGATGCGTTAAAAACGTAGTAGTATCAGACTACCTATAATTTAAGTATATTTGAAAAAAACATAATAGCATCAGACTGCCTACCTCGTGCGTTGTTATGTAGCTCGTGCCTGTCTTCACTTCAAGTCCGAGCATATCTTGGTAAGGTCTTGAATGATGTTTAAACATAAGATCTATGCATTATTAAAGGTCATATGATATTGGTTTCTAGGGGCTATTTTATGATATTTTTAAGTTGCTCTTTATCTAAGAATGTCCTGCATTTTATTGTATAATTGGGCTGTGTCAACATTACGGAAGCAACAGTCCTTTTGGCTCGTCAATTGGAGTTATATAGGCTCCAAAATTGGATTTTACAAGGTCGCGCCTTAACGGACGACCCAATTGTAGTGCCTAGGGTCCTGCGCGCCCCGGTTCTAAATGCGTGCTATGGTTTCTAGAATATGTGTGCGCCCTAGTTGCACTGCAACCAGGCTCATGTGCATTAATCCGGATAGTGTGCCAGGGTGTACGCTATTGCGCAGATGCGTATTAGGTGCAGCTACGATGTGCCTCAGCTCTTAGGACGTCCCATGCGTCCCTGTCGAACTAAGATAACTATCCGCACGCGATGCGTGCGTGAGGACAACCCCAGGGAGCTTAGCATGGGTGTGCATCAAGCTAGGCGCCTTGGACTGTGCTGTGCACCCTGGGACGTTCGTGCGCCCCTGGGAGGCGCTCTCTCTCTCTCTCTCTCTCTCTCTCTCTCTCTCTCTCTCTCTCTCTCTCTCTCTCTCTCTCTTCACCCATCTGGTTTGGGTCACGGAAAGCTGGTGATGTCCTGGTCGGAAGAGCACCCAAATCCGGCATGGATCTGGGCTGGAAAGGAAAGGGGAACGAGGGCCAGTTTGGGCAGCCTGAAATGGTGCCCTAGTCAATGGTTTCGGCTCCCTGCTGGAACCATGGTTGGCAGGTTGAGGGTTCTGGAACGAACCCTGCTTACCAAGGCGTTCTCCGGCCGGGAGACGCCCGATCTAGCCCAAAACCTAGGGGAAAAGAGTGAGGGAAGAGAAGAGAATGATGGGGGAAGAGAGACGTACCTGGGGAGCCCTCCATAGTACACAACGAGGCCTTGAACTCGCCTCCAAACCCCTATTGCAAGATCTGGTTTTGAGAGAAATTGGAAAGGAGAAGCGCGATTTGGGAAGAAGGGGTGGAGGGTATTTATAGAGGGAAGAAGGCGGTGCCCCTCAATGGCGGTGCCGTCTTTCCAGCACTGCCCTACAGAGGTAGTTTTTGGAACATTCAAGAATGGCGGTGGCTGAAGGAGGAAGAAGACGAGGGTGCCATTATCAAAACGGCCCCCCTGCGGTTTTTTGTTTTTTCCATTTTAAGTAAAATTTACAAAAATGCTCTCAATCTTCTAACCCCTATAACTTCTTCATACGAGCTCCGTTTTCAGCGTTCTTTGTGACGTTGGATTCCATTTTTCGAGTAGAATCTAATGGTACCAATTGTCTTACGAATTCCTTCGTTTACTATTTTAACTAAAATAAAACATTTAATTTTATATAGAATGTCCAATTAGTGTAAAATGCACGGGGCATTACATTATTACCCCTTTAAAAGAATTTCGTCCTCGAAATTTCACAAATTATTATCTTCAAATTATTTGTCTCTTACAATGTATTCTCCTTTAGGACTCTGAGTAAGAAAATACTTTTGTTTCATCCCATATATCTAATATCCATACCTCAATAATTAAAGAACTTTCTCCTTGAACTTCTTTGCATGATACCTTTGCAACCAAATCGAGGCACGTCCTCATAATGCCTTTTACAACTACAATTCAGCTTGCTTTACGTACTTGAGAGCTGCTTCCACTGCGTACTCTGATACTTAGTTTCTTTCTTGCTAATTTAATACTTCTTCATACTTTCAATTTTCTTATAATTGATATTTTCCAAATCTTTATTCCTTTGGATCCCGCTATCTCTTGATTTGCTCCATTATAGTCAAGTTGTTGTTATAATATAGCAATTTCTTATAACTAAGTCATCTAGAATTGAACTAAGTTCTTTAGGATTCTCACTTTGATCGATCTAGTGCAAGTCAAACTTATTTGCTAAGGTCATCTTGTATTCTCATCCCTTCTTTTCATCATAATCTTCTTCTCATATGCTAGTTTCCTTGTGTGTGTCATCTCTACTATGTCTATTTATATGACTTCTTCTTAATTATCCCAATTGTCTATAACCCTTGGACATGCTGGACTGGCTATAAAAGGATAAAACTGAGCTCTAATACCAACTGAGACGACCCGGGTTTTCCCGTGCATTTTTCAAATGCAATAATTAATGCCTAAGATGGGATCCCTATTTGAAAAACAATGCAATGCAGCGGAAAAATCTTTTTGTTTTAAACTCATTTTGAAAACCCCGAGTGTCATTTGCTTTCACAACAACCAAAGTAGTTTTTAAAAAGTTCTGTCTTCCCAGGTCTATCTAGTCACAGCTCATAGTCCAACTGTAAATAAATACAGATACATGTCCAAAGGAGTAGAGAGTTTACTTACATTCATACTTGTCTCCTCTTCATTACTTGATTGTAATACTAACAGGTCCTGATGCTTCTTCTACTCGTGAATGGAGTTATCCTGAAAAATGTTAAGGATTGGGTGAGTATATACTATACTCAGTAGGTGATCTGATACTATTATTTTGAAAACACGGTATGCATCATGCATGGTTCCAAGGGCTTTTCATATAAAACATCAATGATTTCTTTTGCGTAAGCATGCATGCTTATGCATAAAACATGAGTTCATGGATACAAATTCAACTATGAAATCTGTATGCAATTCACGTTATATAATATATGATTTAAAGATAAAGAAATAGATTTATATACGTAGATCTAGGCAAATGCATCAAACTAGTGAGCCAAATATAATAATCATGAAAATCTTAAAGTAGTCATTATTCAAGCATATGCTAGTATCATGCACATAAGTCTCTCAGCGTACATGTCACGCCAACTGGTCATGAGTACTCGTGTACGACCATCTCAATGCTATATGCATATCAAGCACAGCAAAATCATAGGGCTACTATGCTCACGACCAGAACCCCTCTGAATCTTGTGTCTCCAGTATCTAGAGACTAGTCCACCATAGCCTCCACGGCGACTATGGATATGTCCCCAAAAGGGTGCCGTGAACACTTCTAGTGGTCGTCCCTGTTTACCATAGTAGTCAGGGAAGGGACAATGCCATTTTTGGCAGTGATACCATCCACCTTTTTGGTGGTAGAGGCCGGGAGGCCAAACCTGTACCCCTCAGCATAGTTCCCACCATGGACTGCCTCATTCGGCGATCTACCCACTAAAAACATATATATCCAATCTCAATCATCGAATTATGCAATTTATGCATTTCTTTTCAACCATGCGAGCAATGCATGCAATTCGTTTATGCTAATCTTGCCTTCAAAGCCATGAAATATGAAGACAAGTAAAAACATCACATCTTAAAAAGCATGCTAAATCTGATGATAGAGGCAAGTGCTTTCAAGGATATAAATCATGATGGTAAATCCGCATACTCGCATAATAGCATATAAAAACATGCTAATCACAATAATAAAACAAGTATGAGTTTAAGATGTGTTAAAAACGTAGCAGTATCAGACTACCTGTAATTTAAGTATATTTGAAAAAAAACATAGTAGCATCAGACTACCTACCTCTTACGTTGTTACGTAGCTCGTGCCTGGCTTCAGTTCGAGTCTGAGCATATCTTGGTAAGGTCCTGAATGATGTTTAAACATAAGATCTAGGCGTTATTAAAGGTCATATGATGTTGGTTTCTAGGGGCTATTCTATGATATTTTTAAGTTGCTCTTTATCTAAAAATGTCCTGCATTTTATTGTATAATTGGGTCTGTGTCAAAATTACGGACGCAGCAGTCCTTTTGGCTCGTCAATCGGAGTTATATAGGCTCCGAAATTGGATTTTACAAGGTTGCGCCTTAATGAATGACCCAATTGTAGTGCTTAGGGTCCTGCGCGCCTCGGTTCTGAATGCACGCCATGGTTTCTAGGATACGTGTGTGCTCTAGTTGCACTGCAATCAGGCTCATGTGCATTTGTCCGGATATTGTGCCAGGGTGTACGCTATTGCACGGATGCGTCTTAGGGGCGGCTACGGTGTGCCTTAGCTCCCAAGACGTCCCATGCATCCCTGTCGAGTTAAGACAACTATCCACACACGATGCGTGCGTGAGGACAGCCCCCAGGGAGCTTGGCACGGGTGTGCATCAAGCCAGGCGCCCTGGACTGCACCGTGCACCCTGGGACGTTCGTGCGCCCTTGGGAGGCACTCTCTCTCTCTCTCTCTCTCTCTCTCTCTCTCTCCGGGTTTTCACCCATCTAGTTTGGGCCATGGAAAGCCGGTGATGTCCTATGTCCTAGCCAGAAGAGCACCCAAATCCGGAGTGGATCTGGGCTGGGAAGGAAAGGAAAGGGGAACGAGGGCCAGTTTGGGCAGCCTAAAATGGCACCCTGGTCAATGGTTTTGGCTCCCTGCTAGAACCATGGTTGGCGGGTTGAGGGTTCTGGAACGAACCCTGCTTACCAAGGAGTTCTCTGGCCGGGAGACGCCTAGATCTAGCCCAAAACCTAGGGGAAAATAGTGAGGGAAGAGAGGAGAATGATGTGGGGAAGAGAGACGTACCTAGGGAGCCCTCCACACGACGCAACGAGGCCTTGAACCAGCCTCCAAACCCCTATTGCAAGATCTGGTTTTGGGAGAAATTGGAAAGGAGAAGCGCGATTTGAGAAGAAGGGGTGGAGGGTTTTTATAGAGGCAAGAAGGCGGTGCCCCTCAATGGCAGTGTCGTCTTTCCAGCACCGCCCTACAGAGGCAGTTTCTGGAACGTTCAAGAATGGTGGTGGCTGAAGGAGGAAGAAGACAGGGGTACTGTTATCAAAACGGCCCCCTGTGGTTTTTCGTTTTTAAGTAAAATTTACAAAAATGCCCTCAATCTTCTAACGCCTATAACTTCTTCATACGAGCTCCGTTTTTGGCGTTCTTTCAGGCGTTGGATTCCATTTTTTAAGTAGAATCTAATGGTACCAATTTGTTTTACAAATTCATTCGTTTACTATTTTAACTAAAATAAAACATTTAATTTTATATAGAATGTCCAATTAGTGTAAAATGCGCGGGGTATTACAATAAATTTATCTAGTGCTTGTACTTGAGTTACTTAAGCTTCTAACTACAAGTGGAATATCTGGTTTGGTATTAGACTACCAAGTACCCCAAGAACTTAAATTGAATAACCATGCATGCTTCCAACATGCTTCAAGAACATTTCACTTGAATGGATCATGGTGTCTATCATCAATCAAATTGACTAAACCTTCTAAAAATATTCTCAAAATAGCTAGATAGTGAATGACCTAGCCCATTATCTATTCTGACAATCTTAATTCCCAAAATCACGTCAAGTGCGCCAAGATTCATCTATCAAACTACTTCATGTCAAAGATATTTTGCACATCCATCCCATAAATCAATTGTTATTTACATAGGATCCCATTTCATATCCTTTGAAGGACCTACGATACACACAAATATGTTCACCACTTGACATATCTCACTAGATATTATCACTTCTCCTACTTCTCAAACCATTCCCTTGAAGTGTGTTTCAACTTTTACAATGTCCTAATTAGCCTATAGAATTATTCTACTAAAATCTTATAACCCTCAAGTCAACCCATGTAATTATCTGTGTGCAAACCTTTATCCAAAGATGTTGACTATGTAGCCATCATATTCTGATTATATAGTCAACATTCATTAAGTGAAGATTGAAGTCTTCTCTTCATTCAGAAGTGTTGTTGACATAGCGTGTTACAGTTTATAACACTTGGTTAACAACCATGTAACTGGGTATCAATCAACCCCATCTTGTAGTCATCATTCATGTCATCTTTGACATTTTTTTTTATAAGGATCCACTTCTAGCCAAAATAGTGTACTTTGAAAACAAAACATGATGTGTCATGATAAGCTAACTGTATTTAACAATTCCATACTCAAGACATAAGTTCTCCTCTTTGAAGTTTTAATCTTCTCTAGTTCAATAACCCAATCTTTTTGTGGAGCATTTTACCTTTGTGTATAGCTTCATCACCTTGCATGGTAAGCAGTCTTCAAATTTAGAATCTATGGGCTTTGTAGCCTTCATGAGTGAAAGTATAATTGGCTATTTGATTCTCTTTCACCTGTAAAATTTCTTTGTGCTTGGTTTCCCACCCTTTTAGAAAATTAAGGCATGGTCTCCTCCATGCATACTTCTCTTAGAAGATTTCCAATTACCTTTAGATTAGACCTCAATGCTTGACTTAATCATCTATTAGACTCAACAACTTAATCAATCCTTTGATTAGATCTCAATGTCCTAATCAATCACATTATGAATGTTTATGCTTTATCATATAGCTTTGAAATGATTTAAATTTTCATTCTCATATACCATTGCTAAATTACACTGCTTGAAGTCATGGAATATAAGCTTGGTAGTAAAGTGTGAACTAATGGAACCACAATACATCCTAATAAATATTGGCTTTTTACCTTGTAGTTTTAAAATTTGATACATAACAGCCCTCACTATTCTGTAGATCTTTTACATTTCTCTCTTGCATTCTCAATAGTCTGGCTTTCACCCTAGTTTGAGTGCACCAATCCCTCTCATCAAAGAATGTGTTCAAAGTCATGTATTGAAATGCATAGCATCTCCCTTATTAATTTACTTTCGTTAGCCAACAATTCAGTCCAACCTTCTGCCGTGTCCCTAAAAAGATAGAGAAAAGAGATCTCCAAACTTTAGAATGCTTAAAGAGAATTGAATCTTTAAAAAAAAAACAATTTATACTTATACGGGCTGAAGGAATAACTTCTGCTTAAGTTACAATAGTTTTAAAAGAAATTGAATTCTCAACTAAAGTCACATTAGTACCTTCCACATATTTCAACCGAACCTAAGTCCATGATTATCCTAGTGTCCTTAGTTTGTTTTGGAATGATTCTCAATTTGTCATTCTCATTTTCACTCATTTCATTCTTCTTCTTTTACCAAGGAGTTTTGCAATTGGTTCTTCAAAATCCCATGAATCAACTCTCTTAGTTTGATTCTTATCATTTGATTATATGTCATGTCTTCTATCCCAAAGGAATGCCTTTTCCATCTACCCATGGAAATTCTTATCTAATTCTAGGTCACAAGAATCAACTATCTTATGATGCAAACTTGAATTTAGATAGTGTCCCACAAGAAACTTTCCTTCAAAGGGGAGGATGAATTGGGCAGTTTTGAATTGATGAAGATTTTGCCAAACACTCAAAATGTAAACCTTGGAAGAGTTAACTTTCCTTCAAAGGGAGGATGAATTGGGTAGTTTTAAAAATCGATGAAGATTTTTCCAAACACTCAAAATGTAATTTGCCTTGGAAGAGTTCAGATAGTTTTTGCAATCTTTGTCTATTAAAAGCAATGAAATGAACATGTAAAATGTAATGGAAGACTCAAGGATTCCAACTAAGGCACCTACTTTCTCTCTGTTAAAACTCTCCACACTTTGAGTTTTCACTATCACATGTGAGATTTTACGACTCTATTGATATAGTCTAGTTTACAAGAACAAGCAATCAACCAACTAATCTCTTACAACAATGGAACAGTAATCCCCATGAAAAAACTTTCTTTCAATAAAGGAAGGAACTTGGTTTTCTTTTCCATTTTCATATTTTAGTCAACTATCTGTTACTTACTCTAAGAATCCTTTAGAGCCTATATCAAAATTCATTGTTTCTAGCCATCAAAACCTAAAATCTCTATAGACAAATCATTTCATAAACCAATTCCAACAACCCTTTTATTCCTTTTCAATATATTCAACCAAATCCTTGAACCGCTAGAAGATCAAACTAGAATAACTAGAACTATGGGTGGTAAGAAATCCACCAATGTAGCCCCTTACAAGACCAAGAAGCCTCCTTAGAAGAAAAAATCTACCAAGAAAGAGGTAGATGAAGAATAAGTATGGGAAGAAGATTGGATTTTAGTATCAAAAGAAGAAGAAGTGGTTATATGACCTGCACAGTAGCCTCTCGCAAAGGAAAAAAGTTGTAGTAAAAAAGGATGACCAGATGCATCTGTAACAAAAGTGGAATATATTATAAAGTTGAACAAGAGGTGAGGGTGTTCAATACTTACTTTCTTGATCACAACTTTGGCATTCCATATGAGGCACTTCACACAGAGGAGTTTATTCCAGAGACATCTGGATTGGATGCATTGCAGTTGTTTCTTTAGAGAGAGAATGTGATGCAGAAGCAGGAAATTGGGATTAGTGATCCAAGTATTGAAATGGAATTGCTTCACCTTTGTGCTTGTCAAATTTTAGTACCCAAGGCTGGAAGATTCACTTTGATCAGCAACATGAAGTTGTTGCTCGTTTGTAGGATTACCATGACATGAAGTTTAATACGAGACAAGTTATCTTTGACCACTTGTGGAATCATAGGAAGGACGAGGCATCATTGGCTTATATGGCCACCATGAAAGCTGAAATATGCAAAGTTCCTTTTGGCAAAGAGAACATAGTGCCTATTGTTGCCCCAATGTGCTTCAATGGCACTACAATTAGGAAAATATAATATGAATGGGAGAATCAAAAGTTGGTGAAGAAGAAAGGAGATCTTGAGGAGAAAGAAGAGGAAGAGGTGAAGACGGAGAGTGCGATTGAACAAGGTTACAATCTACAGCTCCTTCCTTGGGCTTTAATGCCAACTATGTTTCATCTATATGTGGAATTGTATTAATGTATCTACTTTATGCTCTGGATTGATCATGCACTCTAAACATTTTGTTTATCACATGACAACGATCTTACGTAAAGCAATGATGCTTATATCCCTACACTCAAAGGTACCTTCTTTGACAAACATCTAGTTGAGTTATTTTGTGAGTGTCTTGGCTGTTACACTTTAATGTTTTTCAAGTTTCCTTTCAAATTTTGCATATGAATGGATATTCAGTTTACACTTTCAAATAATAGACCTCCTTGTTCGATCCCTCTTTTGTCTCTTTGATAGGTGATATACTAACTTCACTTTTCAATTCCTCTAACATTAATATTTGGTAAATGCATGCATTCTTCTGGGCTGCAAATAAATATCCCAACTTACGTTCTTTCGCTACTCAAATATCTAGCTTCCATTGATGGCTGCATCTAGTAAGATGAGAAATTGCAAACCTAAAAGTGCAGATGGGCTTGGCATTTGCTCTTTGAAAGAATTCACCATTGCCCTTCTTACCAAATGGTTTGGTGCTTTGGAGAGGAGCGAAATCTTTGATGGAGGCAATGTATAGCGGCATGTACAAAGACTCTTAGGGTGGTTGGATCCCTAGTGAGAAGAGGCTTAGAGGAGCTTCGGGACCTTGGCTTGAGCTTCAAAATCTAAGTCCTCAATTTCGAACGGCCATCATTCAAGTTCATGATGGCTAAGGGTTAAATTTTGGGAAGACACTTGAATTGGAAATGAACCTTTAAAAAAGGTGTTTCGTACAGTTATGCTGCCTATTTTATTTTTCTAACGAGAAAAAAATTTCATGTATAATTAATATTTTTGTTTTGTTACAAGCAAAGAATTACAAAGCAAATTACATACATTTTCTCTTCGATCAAAATAAAAAGTGGTGACTCAAACCTGCAACCAAGCGCATTTCAAGAAGATGCTAAACTGTCTGTGACCCTAGATTATGTATTTCTTCACTTACACAAACTTTTCCATGTATAGGTGCTTAATTGTAAATATGTTTAATTTTAAATCAGCTCAGATTGGCTATAGTCTATGGATTAAATCATGAGAAAACAGTTGAAAAGGTTAAAAACTAGGCTCACCATAGATTGCATGATCTGTCTGCTCTTTGTATGATCTGTCTGCTGGACTACCAAGGCTAAACCTCTTAAGGTAAAACTTTATACAAGACTTTTAGAGACCCAAATTGCAGATCTTCTGCGGTTCTTCACGTCTTCAATTGGCCATGGATCGATCAAAGTTGTCCTACACTGGATCATCTTGACAACCGTTCTCTACAAAGAAAAACCAACACTTTAGAACGTTAGGAAACAATTGTCGAAACCAAGTGAGCGAGGTAAACTTAAGTCAATAGATCGTTTGAGTTTGTAACTTTCTAACATATGGCCCAAAAGATGAAATGCTTCTAATCACCAGCCTCTATGGACTCACACCTACCTTTAGCTGAGCATGTATTAACGTTCATATTCGTACGATGCATATAAAAGGACAGCCCTGGTGCATGAAGTTCCCATGTAGGCAGGGTTCATGGAAGGGGCAGACCACAAGGGTCAATAGTACGCAGCCTTGCTTTGAATTTTGCAAGAGGCTGTTTTCACACTTTGAACCTTTAACTCCAAAGTCATACGAGGACAACTCTATCATTGCACCAAGACTCCCTTTCATTTGTACCATGCATGTAAAATAGAAATTTCTCCCTCGAGTGTTCTTACTTCACTCGGCTAGAGGACTGCTTCTCTCCCATTCTCGTGTTACTGCTTTCTACACTTCTGTTAGTTAACACTCCGTTGTGGAACGCTGGGAGTACACTGGAACCATGTTTTGGATCCAGTTCGTTGTGGAACGAGCCTTAATCCTTCTGTGGCGAAGTTGTTGTACTTGAGGGGTTTCATAAAGATCTTCGTGCACCACAGACTTCCACTCACCCAATGAACCAGCAAGTTTTAGGTACTCATTGGCAACATATTGACTATCGTCGAACTGCAATCCTACTGATTTCCCGTAGCATATTGGCTAAAGCCGTTTGGAACACTTAGGACAGAGTGGGTCTTCACTTCGAATTATCAATACCGTCTATCAATATTAGATCTCCATTGGGCTTAAGAAAACGAAAGGTTGTTTGGCTTGACTTTAACTAGGCTCAGTTTGGATGATCTGATCCATTTATCATTTTAGAATACGTTAGGTTGGCTAGACACCAAAATCCATGAATGGTGATTTGGGTTTTATCACTTCCCTAAGTAAATTTTCAAGAATAGAGATTTAGATCTTCAACAGCTCATATGTACTGCTGGGTCATCGAATGTAGGCAGACCTCTGTCCCTACGTAGTAAGTACCCTTTTTAGACGTCCACATTCAGTGTCTACATTACATTCTCTTTGATGTGGGCCTAAGGTGACTAGTGATTTTGGAACCATTGTAGGTTCGACATGGCTGCTACCAAGTGGGTATTCTAGATCACCCAGAACTAGACCAGCATCATCGTATTTAGCTCGTAGGATCATTTGGTAGGTTAGAAAACCATGTCCTCTGTATGTACGTATGTTTCCCGTGGGGCTAGTCAGGTTATAAGAACAAGAGACGAGTGGAAGGGAACACCGGCTGTGTTAGACATATTGTTGGCCAATCTCCTATTAGTTTCAGCTTTTAGGTCGAATGGTAAACTAACATAGTGAGAGAGCTTTATAAGAATAAGACTCGAGAGTTTTAATCTTGAGACCCCCTTCATTTACTGCGAGGTCTGCATTAGATATATAAATACTGCTAGCTTAAGTTTTTGGGTCAAATGATAAACTAATTGGTTAAATGGATGTACGATGGACACTACATTTTAATCTTGTAGATCATCACAATGCGAGTGATCTGTATAGTTCGGTCCTATAGTGGATGAAATCCAATTGGTTAAATGGATGCCTAGGTGATAGAGGAATCCTAAATTGAGCTCACTGTGATATACATTCTAGGGACTACATTTTTATAGCCCATGTTTTTAGGTCCAGCTCATTCATCTTATTACTTTAACTTTAGATTTTTTATGAGTCAAAGGGCATATGATTTGAATGATTCTAGCTTATAAGAAAATACTTATTGTTTATCAAAATTTATAAACTATCTGTTTCTAAGCACAATCTTTCAGATATTTCTCAGATACTAGAATCATCCAATCTACGTGCATTTTGATTTACAAAGCATCTAAATTTAGAGAAAAGAGATGAATAAGTTGGCCGTGGGCTCCAAAAATTATGGTCATTGAACAGCTCCCATGTCGCAGTCAGTTTTGCATTCCTCAAGATGATAACCAAATGTTTTGTTTATTTTTCTTTTATTCTTTATTTTTGCTTTGAACTTCTTTCTTTCCTTTTTATTGATTGGTGATAATGTTAAATAAACACCCACATTTTCAAATGGAGTGGTCTCAAACTTATGACTTGCACAATTGTGGTGCACTCATCTTGGGCCACTGCACCACACTCACATACACTTTTTTTACTTCTTTTCCCCAATTTTGTTGTAAGTCAATAGTTATTTATACATTGTCGCTCAAATACACTCCTAAATCTAATCTTTGACGGAAAAAAAAGCCGAACCTACACTCTTAATATTAATACAAGTTATATTAATACAAGTTATATTAATACAAGTTAATCCTAAACTTGCTTGTGCTACCGACTCTTCTAATCTTGCGTCCATAATCAATCAGGACCCTTTTTATTTTAGCTGAAAGGTGTCATTTAGCTTTTCTTGGAAGATAAAGAAGGCTTCATGAACTCAGGGCTAAGTTCATCTGATAAAAATGCGAGAGAAAGGGCAGAAATGCTAGAGCACGACAATGTGGTACAGCAATCGTTCGATGGCCTCTTTGACATGATCGAATCCACCTTTTGTTGATCTTATCCACTCATCTAATTTTCCTAGACTGCAATATCTTGTGGGCCATTCATCCATTAGTCTCGATGACCGCACCTTCTGCTGATTTAATGATTCGAGTGTCGGAAAACTACTTTTTATCACTGGAAATGGACTTTTAAAAACTTCCTTTAGACAACAGTGCAATTTAATGACCAAAGACAGTTTTTTCCATGCCGGAATCGCCCAGTAATCCGTTACAAAGTATCTAAATTCAAAGGAAATCAGATGAAGGGATGGGATGGGATGGGACTCAAAGGTGTTGATGATTCTCTCACACATGAGAAATCGATCATAAAAGTACTGATGATTCTCTTACACATGAGAGATCGATTACTTTTAAGTATTTATGGATGAAAGGCCGATCACATTGATAATCCTAGTTTACTACAATTAGAAGGATAACAATGACATAGGAAGATAGCAATGATCGATCAAATACATCTAGACCGTTGATCTTATTATTTGTATTTACAGGGACCAATACATGACCAGGTCCATTAATTTAAAGTGATAGCACCACTCGAGCATCGTACCATGTTCTTGCTCTCTACCATAGCTTTGTAGCATTGTGATTGAACTTCTGGACCGTTCATTTCGCTGTCGAGGAATTGTAGTTACGATCATCTAATGGATCAGATTTTGGTGAGCGATTTGCATCAGCAAATGTTGACCTCCCTGCATGCACTTTTTAGTTGAGTCTGAATGCATACACTGGAGCTGGATTTTGGGTTCCAAATCCTCGTAGCAAATTTCCACTCTCAATGCCCGGAGCCAGAGTTTGCCTTAGGGATGCCGTCTTTTTAGACAAATTTTTTTTTTTCTAAATGTTTTTGCATTATCTTTTTAAGATAAATTTTTTCTAACCATCATTTTAAGTGTATTATATTTTTAAGACAATTTTTTATAACCGTCTTTACATTACAATTTTTAAGATGATTTTTTCCTAATCGTTTTCTTAAGTTCTTCCATGAACTATTTAA
Organism: Warburgia ugandensis; assembly: GCA_035236585.1. Taxonomy (NCBI): domain Eukaryota; kingdom Viridiplantae; phylum Streptophyta; class Magnoliopsida; order Canellales; family Canellaceae; genus Warburgia; species Warburgia ugandensis. Next base: position 64,064,044 of record CP141129.1, on the reverse strand, counting down.
GAAGGATTTTCTATAAATCTTATTAAATTAATATTATATAAGACAATATTTTAACTGTCTTAAATTTATTTAATCAGACGGTTGCATAGTAACCGTTGTTTTTTTTCGCCATCTTAGAAAACACTAGTTTTAACAATAAGAGGGGATCGAACAAATAACTATTTTTGTTTCCCGACAGGCCTTCAACAACTATATTTGTCTGTTCGGTCTTCTCTAACGATTTCTTGGGCTCGTCTCACCTTCGAATTGAAAAGGCAGGTTGATTGGATGGACAAAGCATTTTGTCCTCCATCGCTGCTTCCGACATCAGCGAAGACCATAGTCGCTTTAAATTTTCCATTCAGCCATTGAGAAGACATTGCAGTCCAAGCTACAAAGGCTCCTCGGACCTTTCATTTTATCGCTATAGAGCATGAATCTCGTTATGTGATTGTGTCCGTCTATCTACTGTGCTAACATTTGGATGGAAGAAAAAAACCTATTGAGAGCAGACGTGGATCCCCCATCCTTTGCCCGAAAAGTTATGGGGGACCGCATTAATCTTTCATGAGGTGGATCTTAAGTCTATGATAAGATTAAAAAGGGAAAAAAGAGCTACGGGCAAAGGATGAATGGGCAGGATGGTTTTGAAGGAAGTCTAAGATTTTTCGGGCCTAACAGATGGCTTGGATCATTAAGCAAGCTGGAAGTTGAAAATGAGTGAGAAGGAAAACTTCTAAGGCCGAAGTTTAATGTTCTAAACTAAATGCATGTGACAGTTTTACGTGGGTAGGATTGTCTAGTCACCACGATCTCTATGTTGTAATCCATCCGTGCACCCACCAACTCAGTAAGCTTGATCACCCCCACATATGTCCTATGTGTTCAATGGTTCAAGATATAATCCAACTATTACCCTGATATTTTAAGAATTTCTGATGAGAGAGTGCGATTTGCCTTCTTTTGTCTGCACAACTTCATTAAACACTTCTTGATTGATCAGTGGAGAAAAGCTTCTTGTGAGCTATAACAACTTCGAACTTCATTATAGAGATACAAATGATTTGAGTGTCTTGCAGCACAGTAATAAAGTTTGGATTTGGAGGGTTTAGTCAGCGAAGTAAGAAGGGGAGCCTTGGCACAAAGATAAAAGTTGTCATCATGTGACCTTGAGGTCATAGGTTCAAGGCATGAAAACAACCTCTTGCAAAAATACAAGGTAAGGCTACGAACTATAGGCCCTTGTAATCCCCCTTCCCCAGACCCCACATAGGCGGGAACTTCGTACACCGGGGCTGGCCTTTTAGTCAGCGAGGTAACTAAATGAAAATTTTGGATGCATGCTTGGGTTGAATTGGAGAAAATGTTCGGATGTGTTAATTTTAAATTGAAAAATGATATTCTCACGCGCCTTTAGAACTAATTTCACACTGTCGTTTGATGTTGTTTGCTAGTTTTAGTCCAACTGAAACCACTTCTGTCCCAAAATTGCTTCCTATGCGTGGTCCTGCTATTGTCTTATCTGAGCTACTTTCACATCCAAAATGGATGGTAGAAAAATTGACAATATTCAAAACAGTTCAGAAATCATTGACAAGATGGGATGAAGTATGTGATTTTTGGGACACTAACTCTCCGTAGGAAGATGGTTTAGATGAAAAAGTGAAGATTTTAGATCATTCAAAAGGTTGAGCCCCTCTTGTATTATTACCATAAAACCCCTATTGAAGGCGTCGCAATAGTCATAAAGGGCATGGGAGTATCAGTTTCTCATTTACGTTGATGATTTCAGATCCTTAAAAACACAGTCCTGGAATTGCATTCGAGTTGTTAAGTTTGTACTTGATTTGGTAAACTAGCATCTACTCTGGTAACACCTAGGTTAAGATGTCACCTTGGGTCTTGGTTAACGAGAGTGAAACCAGCTGGAGTGTTGAAAGATTTTAGCACAACTTCCATTGAAAACGATGCTTGCTGAAGGGAGCAAGACAAAACAATCAGTGCCATGTCCTATACCATCCGTTGTTAGTTAAGAATTTGCAGCTCTAGCTACAGAGTAAACTTTAAGCATTAAACTTCAGCCGTTGATAAAACATGCAAAGATGTTCTTCGTTGGACAATCTAAGTGCGTGTTTGAGAAACTTGTTTGGGAAACTGATTTTCTACTGCGAAATTGAAAGAAAACAACAAATGACAAGTTACCCAGAAAACCGCACTAAGCCTTACGATTGGATTATTTGTGGCTGAGGGCACTCAATTGCTCTTTTAAAGGCCACAAATAATAACCTCTGAATTGTGCGGCTTGAATTTTGGGAATGACCAGAATTTCAAAGCTTGCCTAATAAGTGGGCCTAACTTGTACCTCTTTCTGCTCGTGGAAACCATTTTTCACATGAAATACTGGCCATCCGGAGAAAAGAACACTACAGCGACGTAGTACCACCTTTTCACGGGCAACGAGTGGACGAGTCAAGATCACTGTTTGACATGAAATGAATTGATTTGATTACGAGCATAAAGTAGACGATCGTATACAGTGATGAATTTTCTTTAGGTCGAAGTTATTTATCGTGTTGGGAATGGTTTAGATAGGTTACAGACCAAATTTTATGCCCTCTAGATGCTATTAGCCGATGCTTCTAGTTGAAAACCAAAACCATCGGTTCTTTAAAGGCTCAAAACTAGTAGTTCAGATAATAAAATGCACTGATTTCTCATGAATATCATGAGAAACCAGTGCATTTGGATTATGAGAAAGCTAGATGCCAAATTAGAATTTCAATCTAACTTTCAATAATAATTATAATTCCTACTGCTGCCTTCCAAGAGAAAGCAACGGAAAAGGATCCACCACTGAATCCTCTATCTTTTAGCTGCAGCAACCAAAACAAACGTACTCAATTTATTGTTCAATCAGCAAATCACACATGCAACATTTTTCAAATTTGCAGTTTGAGTAGGAGCACATTATACGTCGTGTTAATCAAATTCATGAAACACCTAACAACAGTATACTACAAGCATATAAATGTCCTAAAGTTTCCCCTTAAGCTGAATGTTTCTTCAAGCATATTCAGCCTGCTATTTTCAAGCGAGTGTCTCACTTTAAAGTGATACTGTCTTCTCTAGCATCATCTTGTTGAGTTCTTGCTTAGAGGTTTAGGTGATACCCAACAGTATACCAAGTTTATAAAAGATATTAACTGGTTTCTGTGCTCGGGTGCTCGTGCCAAATCTGGTCATCATCACTATTAGGGGGAGTCAAACTCTCTAGATTGGTTCCTTTGTGCCAAAGGAATTTAGCTCGGAATGTCAACTCCAGTGTTAGCTCCTTGAGGATCATGGTCGAGCCTTTAATCTTTGTGGAGGAGCTCTATGCATATGCTAGTGTTAAAGTACTTGTGTTATCATTCTTGTATGATAACTTGCCCCCGATCCTTTTGTTACTGATCAGGGCGAGCTGTTGAATAAGGAGAAAAGGAAGAGAAGAATGCCTTGAAAGGAATGATGAGACAGGGAAAGGGTTTTTGGCTTTTCAGTTGTAAATTATTTCAATGAGAAAATGTCTTCAAAGAAAACAGATTACTCAGTATGGATGCATGAAAAACCCTACAAATTTATGCTTGAGTGTAGTGCTACTATCTTCTTCACCCGCTAGCAGCTAGAAGCTAAGACAAAAAATAAAGATAAATAGAGCGATACTTGATTCTTGCATTTTAGGGGAAGTCATTCTTGAATCTAGCTAAGTGACTAACCACCATATGACAACCTCCTCCGGAAATATAGCTTCAAAATTTTCAAAGCAAAACTAGCATAAAAGGAAGAATCAAAACTACTCAAGTTGCAGAAAACAAGATACTTGGAAAAAAAAAATTTGCATGCTGAATATATCTATAGAATGCATTTTAAGTTTGTAATTTACATCATATTGAAGTCAATGAAGTTTTATTGCATGCTCGAACTGATCATTGGTCTAGCAAAATCATATCTTACCTTTTCTTTACGGGGGAAAATTCTGGGACTAGGTGGGGTACTTATCCAAAATTTTGGTTCCCAAAATGTCAAAACCATATGGAATGGGTACTACACAATGCTTACGTCTGGTGTGGAAAACATGAGCATAAAATGACACAATTGACTGAAACAACATAAACTTCTTCATAGTCTGGACTTATTTATTAGCATCCCATACTGATTGGTTGAATTGTACCTTCAAGTTGGTAATTAAAAGAAGTAATACTAAATTAATGGCTCCTGGATGGTCATTAAGATACTGCTTGAGGACTACCACTTGGTATAGCAATACAATATCAATGGCTCCTTATAGAAGAGCTTCATCATTCCAATTATGTTTCTTGTTGAAACAGAACACTCAGTTATTATGTTGTTTATGCATAACACTAGAGGAATAGCAGTTTCTCTACTCTATCATGTGGATGACAATGATGAACTAAGAAGAAGAGATAAAGTTAAGTCAGCTTAAAGCACTTCAATCCAGTTCTAGGCAGTAATCTTGGACATGGGAGTTATTTGGGCGAGAGAAAAGATGATGTTGTGTTTGTGCTATGCATCAGATAATGGCAGAGTGGTATTACTTTAATTCCCGCATGACATTCTGATGAAAAGATGTTGTAATTGAGCATACGTGGAGTCTTGAGATTACAATGTTGGATAGTTCTAGAGACATAGGAATCAAATGGATGGGTTTGATCAATTATTTGTAGGGTCTGTTATGAAAAAGTGGGGTGCACAATAATACCGCACTATCACATCATTCCTCTATTTGAACTAAATTTTGAATTTTAAAAATATCTAATTTTTAATGTGTCATTAGTTGGATGAATGGACCCTTTAAAAGAATTAGCTTTATTTATTTTTACTTTTTTAATCCTTTAAAATTTTAATTATAATTCTACGTCAATATCTCTTCTACCTACAATCCTTAGAATCTTTGTCTAACCCTTTTTTTTGTTTTTCTTCTTCAAATTATAATTATCCTTTAATAAGCTTATTCAATTGATTGAATAAGTGGGTACCATTATGAGTCATTAACTATCTTAAGGTTGTAAATTTTATTAAATCCTAGATTACACAAATCAAATTCAACAAACTTAATTTATACAAACTAATTTGATGAACCTTGGCTTAGAGGTGTACTTATACTAGCTTACCGAAGATAGTTGAAGCTTTCCAAATTATGTAAAGGATATGACAGTTCTATCTCTAAGGTTCAACCAATGTAGACTTAATCAGTACCACAACTAATTTGCATGATTGGAATCGGTCTTTAGTTTTGTGTCTAAGGTTAATGCCTTAAAAAGGGAGCTACTGAGAAAATGCCAAAATTACTCACTTGGAAATACAAATTAGATAGGTCGCACATGGGGACAATCCGACCCTTTCACCTTGCTCGACTTGCCATTTGCGCTATTTGCCAAAAGTTGTGATCATCAAATACTTATAGCTATTTGTTTTCTAGTTGAAACTTTGAATGGCCATGACCAGTAAAATCAAAACAAGATAGCTAGAATCATCCAATAATCATGAATTTTGGTCTCTAGCCAATCAAAGGAAGATCAAACATGATGAATTAATAGAATCATCCAAATATGAGAACTCTAAAGATTGAGTTTCCAAACCACGTTATTATACACACCCCAAATCAATTTTCCTTAAAAAAATAAAGTCTTCCAAAAGTATGTTCTCAAATCACATAAAAAATCTCTAAGAGAGAATAATTAGATCAGAACTCACATCCCTTTCAAAAACTAAAGTAAAAAGATCAGCAATTGTTGATGTTTAACTGCAAGTGCATGGGCTATTGTAGTATAGCTATGCAAATATGGGTCGATCCCACATGGACTCGCTTTAAAAATAAGGAGTTTAAACAAAATTTTATTATCTAAAACTTAAAGAAAATAACAGAATTGAACTAACAGTGAAATAAATATTCAGCTTTATTGAAATGACGTAATTTACAGAAATTCTAAGTCCAGAAAACATAAAATGAAACTAATTAAATATCCCTAAACTACACTGTCTGTGGAGAGCACTGTCCCTAGATAAGCATTGTCCTAGGATTACTATCAGAATAAGATATAACACAGATAACAAAACTTGGATAAAGTGAAACAAGAATAGAACATGGACACATATGTCATTAACATTGGGGACACAAACGGAATTAAAAGAGAGGACAAAGATGGAATTAATTAGTTCTTCTAAGGGCAGAATTGGGATTTTTGAAAAAATAAAAAAACTAAAAGAAACCAATGGAGAAGAAAGAAGAGTTGGAGGAGAAGGGGAAGAAGGGAGAAGAAGGAAAGAAGTGGAGAAGAGGGAAGGAGAAGGCAGAGGAGAAAAACCCGATTTGGATTTTCTCCTCTGGGCCGATCGGAGGCAGGGAAGAATGCCGAAGTAGAGGAGGAAAGAGAGGGAGGGGAGGAGATGGCGGTGCTGGTTTAGGCCGCCCGAAATGGTTTGGGCGGTGATGGAGAAAGCCAATCGGCAGAGGTTGGTCGGTGATTGGGTTTCGTGGGGACAGGGCAAAGAGTGGTAGATGGGCCGGCCGGTGATGGGCCAGAGAATTGAAGCCTAGCTGGACTGGAGAAGCAGAGGTTCACTTGGTTGACCGGAGTTTGGGATTGCGTTGAATGGTGACTAGTTCAGGTGCGGCTTGGCGTTGTGGACTGGGCTCCGTTTGGTGCTGGTCAGGAATTCGGTGGAGGGGTACCCGATCTGTCTTGGTTAGACCTAGACGGCTGACGACGGTGGAAGGTGTGCGATCTAAGCTGGGTAGATCAGGGATGGAGAGAAGAGAGGGCAGAGGTGAGAGAAACAGAGATGGGAGTGGGAGAGATAGAGTGTGCGAGAGTGAGAGAGAGGTTTGGCCGTGGAAGAGAAGATGGGGGTGGAAGGCTGGTAGAGAGCTTTAGGGAGAGCGAAGGAAGGAAGGAGAAGAGAGAGTTGTGTGTGAGAGAGAAGAAGAAAGAGGGAGGATGGTCTGGGGCGGTGTGACGACCCGGGTTTTCTCATGCATTTTTAAATGAAAAATCTAAATTCCTAAGGTGGGTTCCCGATTTGAAAAACAGTGCAATGCAGCGGAAAAATCTTTTATTTGGAATTCATTTTGAAAACCCCGAGTGTCATTTGCTTTCACAACAACTAAGGTAGTTTTTGAACAGCTTTAGAAATCACAAATGCTTTTCCTCAGGTCTGTCCAGTCACAGCACACAGCCCAACTGTAATTAAATACAAATACATGTCCAAAGGGTTGAGAATTTACTTACATATATAAGTGTTTCCTTTTTCATTCACTTGCTCGTAGCACTAACATAGATGTCCTCTACTTGTGGATGGAATCACCCTGAAAAATGTTAAGGATAGGGTGAGTATATACTATACTCAGTAGGAGTCTATCACTATTAGTTTTATAATGCATGCGATCTTTAAAATCATGTGCTCATAAAAACATATGCATGTTGTACGAATAATCACGTTCAATATCGATATTAAAAGCCACTGTCAAACTGAAATACTGACGACTTAAAGAAATATCTTAATCCAAGTCGAAAGTATCATACATCATAATCATAAAAATATGTCATAACATCATGATATGCATCAGATGCTTCATGGAATCCAACTCATGGATATCTATCATGGTATGGTCGACCAACCTTATATCATGCCATATGCAATGCACATAAATCCACGAAACCATAGGGTCCCACTATGCCCACGACCTCACCTACGTGTGGTCCCCAGGTACCTAGGGACACAGGATCATATACCTCCATGGGGCATATGACACTTCGACCCAGTGCCGTGACACCAGTGATAGCCCCCTGTACCACATGCATTCAAAGCAGGGACATGCCCTTTTTGGTTGTGGTACCCATCCACCTAATAGGGGTAGAGGCTGGGTGGCCAACCCACACCCCTCGGCATAGCACCCACGAGCTTACAAGCCCAAATCATGTATGATCAAAAACCTTTGTTCAAAACCCGTCCTCTTTGGGTCCCTCACAACTGCCTGGCCCTCGGCACTCCAGCATCTTTTGGCAACCCTCAAGGACATGCAATCTTTGCAAGTATTTAAATCATGCAATGTATGCACTTGTTTACAAAACATATGTGTGCATAATGTACATGCAATCTTTTACTAAACATGTCTATGTACAAAACGTATATCATATGTATGCTGAATCAATTCATGCAAATCAAGTCGTATATTTAAAACATATGTTCTCAAAACAATAATAGATCTTTTAAAAGAATGTAATAGTGATAGAGCACCTACCTGACTAGGTCGCGTTAACCCTTTTATCCTCGGACACTCGTGAACATGGTTTGGGGACTCAAGGTTAGTTTAGCCTATCTTTTATGGGTTTAGAGTAGTTGGGTCTTATTACTTAGGCATTAGGGGTCCATCCCTATGCCTATGGGTGTCCTAAGGTCCTAATTGGGCCTTGGTATCCTTAGTTTTCCAAAGTTCTAGTGGCCACGCGCCACCATCCTATTCTAAGGGTCATGCCCTACTTTGATTGGGCCTTTATCAAGGATTTTATAGTTTGAATGTGTCCGCGTCGTCGATACGGACACAACACCTTTTGTGGCGCCTCAATCGGAGCTCTAGATCTCAAGTTATAAGCGTTTTAGTGTTGTATGTATATAGAGTCTTTAAAGACAAAAAGTCGGAATGTTAGGGCGCTGCGCGTCAACGTCATGCGCCCTGCTTCCTTAAGTAACAAAAATTCGCCGTGCGCTAGCGCGTCTGTGGTGCGCGCCTCAGCGGGTGCGTCTGCAGACATGCACGATACCTCCGCCTGTCTGTCCCTTTAGTGGGCGTGTCCCTGGACGCGCCCGTTTGGTTTTTCAAACAGACGTCGACGCAGGTCGACGTGGGACGTTCCTATTGGATCGTCTCGCCCGTTAGTGACCCGGGTCGTCCTCAGGTCACCCTGGTTCAACCCTGTCGAACCAGTGCGGCCCTGGGGATGTCCCAGGGTTCTTGGTGGCTCTCCTAGGCTCCATTTTGCATGGTTTTTCATGCAAAAACTTAGGGGAATTGAGCCTAAGACTATGGGTGAGATGGGTTTGGAGAGTTTTTGAGCACACCTGCCTCATGGCTGGTTTTCTATCCACATTTTCCCCTCTTGGTCACTGCTCCGCGATGGGTTTTCTCCAAGGTTTTGGGCTGCCATTAGAGGCACCCAAGAGCTCTATTTATAGGGCTTTTAAAGAGGGTTCTGGAGGGGTTCTAACCGCCTTTGAATGGCGGTGGAGAAACCTCCAGAATGGCGGTGGTTTCTCCTTGAAACACCGCTGTTCCAGAAGCCTCTAGGAGGTTGAAGATGAAGGGTGCCCGTATCAAAACGGGCACCTGTGTTTTTCAGGTTAAGTCGTTTATGTGAAATTTACAGTTTTGCCCCTGATCTTCAAAGGGCCATATCTTGCTCATTTTAACTCCGTTTTGGGTGATTTTGGTTTCGTTGGATTCCTTTTTCCGAGATGCATCTAATGGCACCACTTTTAGGACCAAATTCCTGGGTTTAGTCAAGGAAACTAGTGAAATAACTAAAATTCCCTTATCTTTAAAACTGAACTTTTCATGGGATTTTAATATTACAAAAATTGGGGTCATTACAGGAGGTGAAGAAGAAGGAGTTTGAGAGTGATTTGCTGGTGATTAGAGGTCACCGGTTCTGGGTAGGTAAGTGGTGCGTTGAGGCAGTCCGGTGGGCGATCAAGCAGAGCAGTAGCAGACGACAGAGGAAAGCTGAGGGAGAAGAGAGATGGGAAGGAGAGAACGTTAGGAGAGAAAAATGTGGAGGGAGCAGAGAGAGAGAGAGAGAATAGAGAGAGGAGATGGGGGGAGAAGGAGAAGGAGAGATGGAGTTGTGAGACAGAGAAAGAAGAAAGCAAGAGAGAATGATGTGAGAAAGGGAGAAAACGAGAAACGAGAGGAGAGAGTCAAGGACGTAGGCTGGTTGAACATGGAGAAGAGGAAGATGGGTGTCGGATGGGCTGGGAGAGAAGAAGAGTGGACAGACGAGGAGATGTGAGAGAGAAAAAGAGAGGGGGATAAAGAGAGAAATACGTGAGAGATTGGAGAGATGAGAGATAAAGAGCAAGTGGGGTCTACTAGCATTCCAGTCTTGCCAAAACTCTACAACTCCATTCTTCAAATTTCTCTTGTCCTAGGAGTCTTCAAAGTCCTCTCTTTACAGGAAGCTTCATCAACCTCATCTAATCTCTTTGATTTGATCTGGATCATCCAAACTTGAGTTGATTGATCTACAATGCACAGGACCCAATTAGAATCATCTAAACTATTTATTACTCCTTTGATTAGTTCTGATAATCATCTGACCCCTTAAATTTTGCATTTCAATTGTTGGATGGACAATTAAAGCTAAAATAAAATATTTTATGAAAAATCTTGAAATTGATGGCATAGATGCTCTAATTGAACACTAAATTAGGGCTATTTTGACCAAAATTAAATATGTAACAGCAATCTAAAGTTTTAATGTGAAAACTGAAAAATTAAAGAATTTCATATGATTAGAAACTCTAGATATAGGAAAACTAGAAGCACAATAGACTCAAGTCTTGTCCAACTAGAAATCAAGAAACACCTTTGCCAATTCCTTCCTCATCAAAATAATTAATCCATAGCTCACTAGAGTTGGTTCAATCTTTAGATGGGTTCATAATTGGTTGACCTTAAATGTATGGATGATGTTGCATATTCTATCTTTGAACATCAAAAAGATTTTTTTTTTAAAAACTAAAGTTAGGTAAATTTTATTAGAAAAAACATATCCCATGATCAAGGTGATTGAAGGACCATGGAAACTACAAATAGAATGTTGATTAAAGTGATACAATTTACACCAGTGAGCTATCCCAAGCATCACCCTTTAGTGTAGTAAGTTTCCATTGCCCTCAGGTGATAAAATTTACATTAGCATTATGGAGATGTTATCAAGCATGTAAGTGTGCTTCCATGGATGGGTTGAGGATGTTTCATCCAACTGCTACTATTGGATGAATTGTTGTTAATGATGAACAAAAAGTGCCAAATTTGAGTGATAATATTGATACCTTCTTTGACTATCATGAAGTTCTAATATATCTAATATATTGTTGTATTTATTTACTAACATAGTGTTAGTCAATCATGAGATAGGCTGATTCGGAGTGGGAAGGCTTAAGCTTTAGATTTCTTAACCATCTATTTCTTATTGGTACTTGAGATGGCTTGGGTTTAAAATTTCTCATATCAATTGCTTGTTAGTGGTGCGTGAGACGGCTAGAATTTTAAACTTTTCATCTCATTTGCTCGTTAGTAGTTATTTGGGGACTAAATATGAAGAAGGTGGATATCATCTCATCTCATCTCATTTGGAGACAATTATTGTATCAAAGCAAGTTGCTTACTTTCCCCCAAGCATCACGTGGGACTTGTTTTTTGGTTGACATGGGAGGAAAGAAAAAGGTAAAAAGAAAACCCCATCATTTCTTTCCCACAAATTATCCATAGGTACACTAGTGAGAAATGCACTCATTCAATCTAGAGAGTTGGCCACACATATTTCATGTTACATGTTGACAAAATGGAATCCGACAAAATTCATTTGAAAGGGGCCCTTATATATAGGTTTTATGTTATATTACATTAGACGGAATCATTCAAGTTTCATGTAAAACGAGCCCAAATATAAATTTCATACAAAGTGACTATACACCTAATTTACGTTGACTGAGACCAAATATACAGGTTTTTGTTTAGATTGTATTCAAAATATATAGGTTTTGTTTAGATTGTATTCGAAGTGGTTGTATAGATTGGTTTTATATTACATTATGTTAGGCCAACACAAGTTTCACGCAAAGTTAGCTGGAGGTGAATCTCACATTGAGAGGGAGCAAATACACGATTTTCAATTTATATATTATGCAAAGTGGGGCAAATATGCTAGTGTGAATTAAGCCAATACTCCTCTCTCTCTCTCTCAAAAAGGGTGTTCCCTTGGGAAAAAGGTCTGACACATTAAAAGGATGGTAAAGTAGCGCAATCATGTGTCGGGGAAGAGGAAACTTCATGTGTTACACGTGACTGAGTTGAAATAATAAAGTTCGGAAAGCACCTGCCAGCCTTTTTGCTTTTATAAAGGAGCATAGATCCCCTTCCGGAGGAACTGATCATATAGGAGAGCGAATTATCCCATTTGGCATGGCGCAGAAGGAGAGCGTCCAACACCTTGCACAATACCTCACTCATGTACCCTCGAGTTACACTTTCTCACCCAACAATCCTGACCCGATCATTGATGAAGAGATCCCCACCATCGATTTCTCTCTACTTACAAGCGGGAACCAAAATCAACGATCCAAGGTCGTCCATGATCTCGGCAATGCATGTAGGGACTGGGGATTCTTCTCGGTAATTAACTTCCGAAACTGAAGAAAATTTCCAACACCATCCTTCCCATTTTACGTCTTCTGACTTCTGTGTGTTGCAGGTTATAAATCATGGCGTGAAGGAGAGCCTGAGAAAGCGGATGCTCGACGTGTGTCAAGGTTTCTTTAACCTGGCTGAGGATGAGAAGCAGAAGTATGCATCAAAGAGTTTTTTAGGTCCAATCCGTTACGGCACGAGTTTCAATCCTGTGGTGGAGAAGGTGTTTTACTGGAGGGATTATATTAAGTTCTTTCTGCATCCCGTCTGTTATTCCCCCGATAAACCAGTCTGTTTCAGGTATGATCTAAGTACCCGTCTCTCCTACGGGCTCCCTCTATGAAAACCGGGGCCATGATTGCGGCTTTCAGCAGATGGCGCGGTTAAAAATGCACGATGGCCAAATAAGATTGTTATGACCGTGGCCTACCGTCCCTCTATGAAAAATTCAATCAGGACTCGACACGGATAATTCTAATATGGAAGTAAAGTTTCTTTAGGCATTTGAATATGGAATTTGGTGCACTACCCTGTGTACCTACTGGCACGGGTTTATGCTGATCACATAGGATCAGTTCTTAAAAACTGAACTGGATATATATGGCTGATTCTGATCAGTGAACTAAATTAGACATGCATCTAGACTTTTCAGACCTCTTTGAAATTGAATGTGGGCAGTCCTTTATCCGAGACTTGATATTGGCTCACTCTTTTTCAATGGTGGCCACCAAAACCACACACCCAAAGGGAGTTTATTTAGATTATCCCATCCAAGCTGGGATTGTGAAGTACAGTTACTGGGAAGGATTCTTAACGAATCTCAAAAACTAATTCGGGGCAGTCTATCTTTTGTTTGGAAAGTTGATGTAGTTCTCACTTGTTGCTAGTAAGTGTTGGGGTGGACCCGCTATGGTTCATGCCCACGTGAGTAAATAACAACCGACATTCTAGAATGCGCACTGTGACTCAAGAATTTCAACACTAACAGCTGGTAAACGAAGACTATACTGCCATCAAATTTGACATTCAAATCACTGTATACTCTATAAATATAGTACATTTGTAAGTGAGAGATAAGCGTGAAAGATATATAATCTGATAAGATGAAATAGAATTTCCTCCCATGGATGTAAGCTATTTGCTGAACCATGTAAAACTTTGTCTCTTTGTGTGTGTGTGTGTTTGCGGTGTGATCTTCTAATCTAAAGATCCTGACGGTCAGATTTGCGCCGATTGGCGATCTGACCCTAATAGTAAGTGTTTCCAAATCGAAATTATTCCATCCTGCTTGCTGATATCAACTACTTATTGCTGCTCCCAGGGATGTGCTGGTAAACAAAGACTATACTGCCATCAAATTTGACATTCAAATCACTGTATAGTCTAAAAATATAGAACATTTGTAAGTGAGAGATAAGAGTGAAAGAGATATAATCTGATAAGATGAAATAGAATTTCCTCCCATGGATGTAGGCTATTTGCTGAACCATGTAAAACTTTGTCTCTTTGTGTGTGTGTTTGCAGTGTGATCTTCTAATCAAAAGATCCTGACGGTCAGATCTGCGCCGATTGGCGATCTGACCCTAACAGTAAGTGTTTCCAAATTGAAGTTATTCCATCCTGCTTGCTGATATCAACTATTTATTGCTGCTCCCAGGGATGTGGCATCAGAGTACTCCACGAATATAGGAAAAATGGCAAGAGAATTACTCAGAGGTATAGCTGAAAGCTTGGGACTGAAAGAGGGCTACCTAGACCAGGCCTTGGAGCTGGATTCTGGTCTGCATCTCATGGTAGTGAACTTCTACCCCTGCTGTCCACAGCCAGAATTAGCAATGGGCATGCCTCCCCATTCCGATCACGGCCTGCTAACAGTTCTGGCACAGAACGACGTTGGTGGCCTTCAAGTCAAGCACAACGGAGGCTGGGTTCAAGTAAATCCCAGCCCAGACTCTTTCCTGGTGAATATAGGAGATCATATGGAGGTATGCTCTTGTTTTTAGTCTCACGATTGCTGTGCTAGATCTCCTTTAGATTGGAGATCTGACAGTCATGATCGCAGATCTGCATAGGACAAGAACATTGGCCGAACCACCCAAATCTGTCTTTGTTTCATGGGTGTGTAGCTCTTCGCTCTTGTACCACTTGATTGTCAGATCTGCCAAACCGTGGTAGATCTGGCATAAGAACTATTTCAGATTATCATTGGGGGGTGTAGATTAAGTGTAAAGACAGCCTTTAGAACTCTCACAATTTCAGATCATCATGTGTTACTTTGTTTTCAACTTCATTCATGATTTTGTTGAATTGACTAACAATTTGTAGCAACTGTACGTGTGACAGATATTTAGCAATGGAAAGTACAAGAGTGTGCTCCATCGAGCTGTAGTGAACAATAAAACTGCAAGGATATCCATAGGTATATCACATGGTCCATCTATAGACAATCTAGTCACTCCGGCCCCCCAACTGGTTGATGATGAAAACCACCCGCTGGCATACCAAACAATGAAATATCGGGATTATTTGGAGATGCAGCAACGTGGCCAGCTCGATGGCAAGTCTTGCTTGGAGAAACTTC
Organism: Warburgia ugandensis; assembly: GCA_035236585.1. Lineage (NCBI taxonomy): Eukaryota > Viridiplantae > Streptophyta > Magnoliopsida > Canellales > Canellaceae > Warburgia > Warburgia ugandensis. Next base: position 64,049,015 of record CP141129.1, on the reverse strand, counting down.
GAAAATGAATTGATCACGTAACCTGGTTATTAGTCAATGTCAGGCATCTTGATTCATACTGGGAAGATATTCTCAGTGTGGTGATTTTATGGTGGAACTCAATTTGCAACTTTTATGGGAGTTTGTATTGTCAAATTGGAATTGATTTCTAATGTATACTAAAAGTAAGTTCTAGCATATCCCTCCTAATTTTACTTGGGATATTTTTAATGTGGGACTGTAATGGACATTATATGCTCAGACTACTGTCGAACCTTAATTCTCCTTCTATCTAAGAAAAGCAAGTTGTACCATTATATGCGAACAATCCTATATATTTCTTCCTGTGAAACGGTTAGGACCTAGGAGCGTTTCGGGTGGATGATTGATATCCTCATTGTGGGTCCGTAAGATTTTGGTTGCTCAGAAGCTAGAATCAAGTCCTTTGGCTAAAGGAGGAGAAACATATCCTTCTTGACGGACAGTAAACCGGCCGACTGGTACCGGAAAGACTACCGATCGAGAGGACTTTTCTGTGAGCGAGCGAAGGAAAGACTTGGTTTGCCGCAAACCTTCCTTTCCTTATTCGAATAAAGAAATTTCACTTATTTATTTACTATTATATGATAGACAACGACTCCAAAAAGTTACCACCTTTGGCATGTTGTTCTCCGATAAGGAATCTTAAATTCCCGTCTTGGCTGAGCAGATGAAACGAACAACTATCCATCTTTTCTTCCTGGCTAGCTTTCAACAATTATATTTGTTTGCCCAGTCTTCCCAAACTATTTTTTAGGATTCGTCTCTGCTTTAAATAAAAAAGGCAGGTTGAATGTATGGACAGAGTCTTTTGTCCTCCACCCCTACTTGGGGCGTTAGCAAAGATTATAGTCGCTTTGAGTTGTTCTCCATTCAGCCGTTGGTAAAGAAATTGCAATCCAAGCTATAGAAGCTCCTTGTACCTTTCATATAAACCATAGTACGAATCTCTTTACATGATTGTGACCGTCAATCTGGTGTGCTAACAATTGGATCGAAGAAAAAAAAAATATTGACAGGAGACGTGGATCAACCCTAATTAATCCTTTACAAAAGTAAAAATGAAAATTATTATTTATTATAATTTTTTTTACATAAATATAAAAATAATTATGTAATATATAATAAAAAAATCTGAAGAAATTCAAATAGTTGAAGTAAGTGGGCCTTTCACGACTCAAACAGCTGTACACTTTCTGGCTCGTAATGACTTAAATGGGCTGGGGCTCTCTATTTGCTTGCAATGCCAATAATTCGCATTTAGTTAAAGTAGAAGCAGAGGGTGCCGTTTGCCCCACACTTAGACAGAGCTGCTAACTATGACAAATGTGTTAATTATGTATATGACACCAAAACTAGACCTATTTGATATCGCCCCTCAATTAGAATTAACAAAAGTAATGTTCCTTGCATAATATAAATTCCAAACATTCATGATCTGTATGTAAATGAGTCAAATTACTTATCCCTCGGTCTATTAGTGAACTATCTCTCCAGAGATTGATAGAAAAAAACCCACAACCCCTTAGAATTATAGAAGAAGAGGTAAGAAAAAGAATAAATATAGTGATATTTTTATTCTTCATCGCTGCATACATACATACATACATACATACATACATACATACATCAATGGACAAATGATTGGAATTGAACCCACACATGATGGATTCACTATCCACTACCTTGATCCACTAGGCTACATCCGCCCCTCCTATCTTTACAGGATACAATTTCATTCATTATTACGTTATTTAATATTGTATTTAATTTTATGGGTGATAACATTGATGCCCTTATAAACTTTCATGAGGTGGATCTTAAATCTATGATAAGATTGAAAAAGGGAAAAAAGAGTTAGGGGCAAAGGATGGATGGGCAGGGTTGTGTTGAAGTCAGTCTAAGATTTTTCGGGCTTGGTTTGTCTTCGATAAGGTCTAACAGATGGCTAGAATCAATAAACAAGTTGAAGACAGATATTTACTGTTCTAAAGTCAATGTATGTGCCAATGTTATGCAGCCACCAACTCAGTAATCTTGATCACCCCACGAATGTAGGATATGTTGATTGATTGAAGCTATAATCCTAATATTATCCTTGCATTTTAAGATTTTCTTATATGAGAACGCGATCTGCCTTCTTTTGCATGGCACAGCTCTAGTAAACACTTCTTGGTTAATTAGTGGAGAAAAGCACCTTCTGAACTTTGAAATTTAAACTTCATTATAAAAATACATAGAATTGAGTCTCGGTTGGCACAGTAATAAAGTTTGGATTTGGGGGATTATAAATAACTGAAAATTTTGGATGCATGCTTGGGTTGAATTGCAAAAAACGTCTGAACGTGTTCATTTAAATTGAAAAATGATATTCTTACGCGCCTTTAAATTCTCTCCACACTCTCATTTGATGTTTTCTGGTATTTTTACAACGGCCCACTGTTTTGATAATCTGAACCACTCATCTTAACGGCTTGACATAGATGAGACCCGTCCCAAAATTGCTTCCTATCCATGGTCCTACTATTATATTATCTGAGCTACATAGACATCCAAAATGAATGTTAGAATGTGATTTTTGGGACACTAACCTCTTTAGCAAGATGGTTTAGATGAAACAGTTTAGATTTTAGATCATTCAAAATGTTGATCCCTTCTTGTACTTTTACCATAAAACCCCAATTAAAGGCGTAGTAATAGTCAGAAGGGGCGTGGGAATATCGTTTCCTGATTTACCATGATGAATTTGGCTACTAAAAAAAGAGTCCTGGAATTGCGTTCAAGTGGTTAAGTTTGTTCTTGATTTGGTAAATTACCATTTACTCTGATAACACCTAAGTTAGGTGCCACCTGTCACCTCCTGGAAGAGTCTACTGTAAGTCTGGTCAACGAGAGTGAAAACACCATAAGTCTTGAAAGACTGTAAACACCATGAGTCTTGAAAGATTGTAGCAAAACCGCTATTGAAAGAAAGCAAGAAAAAAAAATCGGCGTCATGTTGTATACCATCCAGCGCCAGAATAAACTTTAAGCTTCAGCAGTTGGTAAAACATGCAAAGACTTCCTTTGTTGGACGATTTAAGTGCGTGTTTGAGAAACTTGTTTTTATTTTATTTTTTTCTATTTGACAGTAAAAAAACTAAGCTAATTTTTTACGGTAAAATAAAAAGAATATAATAAAAACAGTAAAAATAACTTTCCCAAAAACACACTAGCTTCGTTATTGGATTTTTCGGTGAGTGAATTCAATTGCTTGTTAGAAGTTACAAATGAAAACCTCTGAATTGTGCGGCTTGAGTTTTGGGCATGACCAGAACGTCAAAGGATAAGTGAGCCTAACTTGTACCTTTTTTTCTGCTCGTGGAAATCAATTTTCACATGAAATAATGACCATCCGGAGAGAGAAAAGTTCAGCCACATTTGTCCCAGGTGCCATGGACGCTGAGTGTACGAGTATAGATCACTGTCTGACATGAAACAAATTGACTACGACCTCGTTGGCATTGGTAGGTCTCATATAGAGTGATGATTTTTCTTCGATTGAAGCCATTCCTCATCTTGGAAAAGGTTTAAATGGCTACATCACAAATTTTTATGCTAGTAGCTTATGCTTCTTTTAGTGGAAAACCAGATTAATAAGTTTTACAAAGACTCAAAAATAGTGGTTTAGATAATCCAAATGCACTGATTGCTTATGGATTACCTCATTCATGTACCCTAAACATGATGAAAGGCTTGGATATTCTAGAAACAAACTTCAAAGGCAGAGCCTAAGCCGTGAGAGGGGCATGAGCATCTAAACTACCGACACTCTCTAAATAAATGTACAAGTAATTTTAGAGAATTGAAAGAATTGTTAACAAAATTGCATTCCAGAGGAGTAATTTGAACTTAATTTGATAAGTTACCATTTAATCCTCTAAATGGTTGAGGACCTTATAAAGGGCCGACAGAGTTGGGAATTTAAAGGTTAGAATTTGGAAAGATGCGAATTTGGCAGAATCTAATGATAGAGTTTGAATTTGTAAAGTTGAATTCCAAAATCTATATGGTGGACTTTAGAAACTGCCAAGTTTAGAATTTTAGAGAATTTAGAAAATCAAATTTAAGTTTAGTTATATGATGACCCTTTTTCCTTGGACTCAAATTTATGAGTTGATGAACGAATTTGACAAATTCTCAAATTACTATAAGTTTGAATAAGCTCTGCAAGAGTCACCAAAAAGTAGTATGTCAAACCTATGGCACTAGCCCATTTCTCTAAGCAAGGTGCATCACCATCTCTCTCTCTCTCCCTCCCAAAAAATCATATGTAAACTCAGATTTCATACTTACAATTACGATCATTCAGTAAAATTTTGGTTGGAACCTATAGAGAGCTTCTAATGACCACTTATGCGAAAGCTACCTACCAAGTTAGAATTTCAATGTAACTTCCAATAATAATTATAGTTCCTAACTAGGCTTTCAAAAGAAAGCAAAGGAAAGGATACACCACCTAATCCTTTATCTTTTAGCAGAAGAAAATAGAATAACGTACTAAATTTGTTCTACAATCATGAATGACACATGCAAGAGTTTTCAAATTTGTAGTTTTAGTAGGAGCATATGAATTATACATCATGTTAATCAAGTTCATGAAATTCCTAACTCACAATAGTATACTACAAACATATGAATGTGCTACAGTTTTCCCTTAAGTTGAATGTTTCTTTAAACATATTCAGCCTACTTTTGTCAAACAGGTGTTTGACTTTAAAGTGACACAATCTACTCTAGCTTCATCTTATTGAGTTCTTGCTTTGAGGTTTAGGGGAAGCCCAATAGTGTACTAGCTTCATAAAAGATATTAATTGGTGTTCTGTGCTTAGGTGCTCCTGCCAAATATATGTATATCTTGCTGGATATAAATCAAAAGCCTATATATTGGCCCTGTGACATGGTTGAGCTCATCTTAGCTTGTTTTGGCTATAAACTTGGCCTCAAGGTCTGCATATGTAATGACCCCAATTTTTGTAATATTAAAATTCCATGAAAAGTTCAGTTTTAAAGATAAGGGTATTTTGGTCATTTCACTAGTTTCCTTGACTAAACCCAGGAATTTGGTCCTAAAAATGATTCCATTAAATGCGTCTTGGAAAAAGGAATCCAACGAGACCAAAATCACCCAAAACGGAGTTAAAATGAGCAAGATATGACCCTTTGAAGTTTAGGGGCAAAATTGTAAATTTTATAAAAATGACTTAACCTGAAAAACACAGGGGCCCGTTTTGATACAGGCACCCCGTCGTCTTCAACCTCTAGAGGGTTCTAGAACGGCGGTGATTGGAGGAGAAATCACCGCCATTATGGAGGTTTCTCCATCGCCATTCAAAGGCGGTGAGAGCCCCCTCCAGAACCCTCTCTTAGTTCTATAAATAGAGCTCTTGGGTGCCTCTAATGGCATCCCAAAATGCTGGAGAAAACCCATCGTGGAGTAGTGACCAAGAGGGGAAAACGTGGAGAGAAAACCAGCCACGAAGCAGGTACGCTCAAAAACTCCCCAAACCCATCTCACTCATAGTCCTAGGCTCAATTTCCTTAGGTTTTGCATAAAAATCCATGGAGAATAGGCCCCTAGGGAGTCACCAAGGACCTTGGGACGTCCCCAAGGCTGCACTTGTTCCTCAGGGACGAACCAGGGCATCCCAAGGACGCCCCGGTCCCCCAACGACGGAAACGCCCCTATCTGGACGAGACGCGTCGAATACGTCTGAGAGGAAACCAACGGGCACGTCCGTGGATGTGGCCGCTAAAGAGAAGGACAGGCGGAGAAGTACCGCGCGTCTGCAGTGCATCAACTTTTGTTTCCTTAAGGAAGCCAGGGCGCACGTCGCAAACGCACAGCGCCCTAGCATTCCGTCTTTTTGTCTTTAAAGACTCTATGTACATACGACACTAAAACGCTTATAACTTGAGATCTAGAGCTCCGATTGAGGCGCCGCAAAAGGCGTTGTGTCCGTGTCGACGACGCAGATATATACAAACTATAAAAATCCCTGATCAAGGCCTAATCAAAGGTGGACATGACCCTTAGAATAGGATGGTGGCGCGTGGCCACTAGACCTTTGGAAAATTGATAATACCAAGGCCCAGTTAGGACCTTAGGACACCCATAGGCATAGGGATGGACCCTAATGCCTAAGTAATAAGACCCAACTACTCTAAAACCCATAAAAGATGGGTCAAACTAACCTTGAGTCCCCAAACCATGTTCAGGAGCGTACGAGGACAAGTGGGTTAGCGCGACCTAGCCAGGTAGGTGCTCTATCACTATTAGATTCTTTTAAAAGAACTATTATTATTTTGAGAATATATGTTTTAAATATATGACTTGATTTGCATGACTTAATTCAACATGCATGATAAATGCTTTGTACATAGCCATGTTTTGAAATGATTGCATATACATTCTGCACATATATGTGTTGCAAACAAGTGCATACATTGCATGATTTAAGTACTTGCAAAGACTGCATGTCCTTGAGGGTTGCCAATAGACGCTAGAGTGCCGAGGGCCAGGCAGTTGTGAGGACCCAAAGAGGACAAGTTTTAACAAGAGATTTTGGCTTATTTAATCTTATGTGATTTGGGCAAGTAAGCTCGTGGGTGCTATGCCGAGGGGTCTGGGTTGGCCACCCGGTCTCTACCACTAATAGGTGGATGGGTACCACGCCCAAAAAGAGGCAAGTCCCTACGTCGACTGCATGTGGTACAGGGGGCTACCACTGGTGTCACGGCGCTGGGTCGACGTGTCATAGGCCCTGTGGAAGCTATGACCGAGTGTCCTCAAGTACCCGGGGACCACACGGCGAGGAGATCGTGGGCATAGTGGACCCTGTGGTTTGATGGTTTATGTGCATTGCATATGGCATGATATGAGGTTGGTCGACCATACCATACTAGAGATCCATGAGTTGGACTCCATGAAGCATCTATTGCATATCATGATGTCATCATATATATATATATATATGATACTTTCAATTTTGGATTATGTGATCTTTTAAGTCAGGAGTATTTCAGTTTGATCATGGATTCTTATACTGATATTGAACTTGAATATTCAAACATACACATGTTTTGAATGAGCATATGATTTTAAAACATCTCATGCATTTATAAAACTAGTAGTGATAGGCTCCTACTGAGTATAGTATATACTCACCATATCCTTAACATTTTTCAGGATAGTTCCACTCATAAATAGAAGACGTCTCAGGAGATATTAGTGCTACGAGCAAGTGAATCAAAAGGAAGAAAGTTATACATGTAAGTAAACTCTCAACCCTTTGGACATGTATTTTTATTTAATTACAGTTGGGCTGTGTGCTGTGACTGGATAGACTTGGGGAAAAACACTTATGATTTCTGAAGTTTTTCAAAAACCACTTTGGTTGTTGTGAAGGCAAATGACACTCGGGGTTTTCAAAATGAGTTTAAAACTAAAAGGTTTTCCGCTGCATTGCATGGTTTCTATGAAAGGGTTTTCAAATAGGGATGCATCCCGCCTTAGGAAATTAGGTATTGCATTTAAAAATGCATGAGAAAACCCGAGTCGTCACAGCATAGAAGGCTTGACATCTAAAAGGCCTATATTCTAAATATCTAAAATATTCTAAAGAGTTTATAGATTAGTTTTTTAAAATATCTAAGCTAGATATTTGCATAGGAGTTGTGTAAAAGATTTTAGTGTAGCTTAAAGAAGTGTTAATCATTGGATTATAAATACTTGCAATAATTTTTACCACAAATTACGGAGGTAGCAGGTGGAAAGAAAGTATAATTAAAGGAGCACTCCTCAATTGTAAGCACCTAAGAAAGAAGTGAGAAGATCTAAGATGTTGAGTGAGAGGGTGAGGGAGGGAATCTTGTAAAGATAATAACCTTATTTCCATAATTGTTCTTGAGTAAATTAAGAGAGTTTTTCTCTTTTATTAGTACTTTCTCTCTTCTTACTTTCCTTTGAGATCATTGTTATGGGTGAAAGCCTAGTAAAGCCAACATCCAACATAGTGGAAGTGTTGTTAAAGCTTTTTCTCTCATTCCACATCAAAGATGTCTTTTGACATGGTGCAAACTTAGACTTCCAAGTTGTTGAAGGATAATTATGCAAGATGGTAAATGAAAGATCTGATTAGATCACAAGAATTATTGGATATTATTACTGATGGATACAAGGAGCTCACTATCAAGCAAGAAGCTTCTTAAACCATAGATCAAAAGAAAACTTTTAAGGAGTAGAGAAAGAAGGATAAAAAGGTATTTTTCTTACTTTATCAAGAAGTAGATGAATCAACATTTGAAAAGATTGTTGAGGTTAAGTTAAGTAAAGAAGTATAGGAGATTCTAAGCTCCTACTGCAAAGGTGTTGATCGGATAAGAAGGATATACATTTAAAAACTTTAAGGGCTGAGTTTGAAGCTACTCATGTGAAGGAACATGAGTCTATCTCTAACTACTTCTCATGGTTACTAGTTATTATTAATAACCTAAAAAGGAATGAAGAAAGGGGTGAAGATGTTCATGTAGTGGAGAAAAATATTAGGATCCCTCCATCAATCATATTTGAATATGTAGTCGTGATTATCAAAGAATCCAAGGATTTGGATGCTTTTCCAATTGAAGGGATAATGTGATCACTTATGTATAAGTAGCGTAAGATAAATATTAGTAGCACAACTATAGTAGTGCAAGCACTCAAGTCAAAATTTTATAAATGATCAAATGGGTGGCCGTTCTCAACATGGAGGCAATACCATAACAATTGTGGAAGAGGCTGTGGAAGAGGTAGTTGTCAACATCATGGGCAAAACCAATGAAAGCCTACCAATAATGGAAGAGGAATAAGTAGATGTAAATTTACACATGATCATGGACATGAAGAAAAAAGAAGTGGTCAGGTTTACAATTGTTACAAGAATAAACATTATGCATTTACGTGTTGGAGCAAACAATAAAAAATTTATAATCACCATTTACATAATCATCTAATGATATGGATGTCACACTTCTCAATGCATAGAAGGAGACACATAATCAGCAAGATGCATAGTTTCTTAACTCTAGAGCAAGTAATCGCATGTGTAGCAAGAAGGAGCTTTCCAAGAGGTTATTAAAAAAGATTGTTGGAAGAAAGCTATGTAGGAAGAAATTCATGTCATTGAGAAGAATGACACATGAAAGCTAACTGCACTTCCTAAAGGTTGAAGACAAATTAATGTCTAAAATCAAGTAGATGGCTGATAGAAAGATGACAAGATTTAAGCTTAGACTCACAGGCAAAGGCTACAAGTATAAATATGTCATCAATTATGAAGAGATGTTTGCACTAGTCGCATGACTTGACATGATGAGGATATTGATCTCTCTTATTGCCCATCATAATTGAATTATATACCAATCAGATGTGAACTCAGCTTTTCTTAATGGTTAGCTAGAAAAAGGGGCTTATGTAGAGCAGCTTGAAGGTTTTATGGTAAAAGGAGAGCAAAAGGTGTACTTATTGAAGAAAGCTCTATATGGACTCAAGTGGGCCCCAAGAGCATGGAACTCTTGCATTGATGGCTATTTTGAAGACAATGATTTTACCAAATGTCCCTATGAGCATTATCATTTACATCAAGAACAATAATCATAGTAAGATATTTATCATTTTTCTATATATTGATGATTTGCCACTTGCAGGAAATAGCTAATAGATGTTTCAAGAGATCAAGTAAGACATGTTCAAGGATTTTGAAATGAGAGATTCTGACACACACACACATACACACACACACACACAAATATATATATATATATATATATATATCATAATTGAGCTATGTCAAAATTCTGATGGTAATTTCACATTTCAAGAGAAGTATGGTAAGAAGTTACTTGAAAAGTTTAGAATGATTAATTGGAATGAAAAGTGAATATTCCTCTTTCGATGAGTTTAAGGATAATAAAATAAGGAGAAGGAAAAAGCATAGATTTTACTCTCTTCTAGAGTGTAATTGCAAGCTTAACGTACCATACAATCACAAGACCATATATTATGTTTAGTATTAGACTCTTGAGTTGGCACATGAAAATACCAAAAGAGACACATTGGTTAGCTACAAAGAGGATCTTAAGATACATAAAATGTATGTTGGACTTTGGCCTCTTTTACTCTTTTAACGATGACACAACTTTGTTTGGTTATTTATATAGTGAATGAGATAGATACCAAGATGAAAGGAATGGTACCTCAGGTTTTCTATTTTATGTTGGATCAATTGCTTTTACTTGGATGTTAAAGAAGTAAGTATACTAGCATTATCATCATGCAAAGCTGAATATGTGGTGGCCTCCTCCACTGTCTATGAAGTAATGTGGTTGAGAAAAGCTCTTAAAACAATTAGACCATCCTCAACAAGACTACACTCATATATATAGACAACAAATCTACCCTCGAGCTTGTAAAAAATTCAATGCAGTATGAAAGAAACAAGCACATTAATATAAAGTATTATTTTTTGAGAGACCATATGTGTAACACCCTGGGTTTTCTAAACCTTTTTTCAAATTCATAATAGTAATAATAATACGTTTGAAATAAAATAGGCAAGATCCTTGAAAATAAAAACTCATAATTAATAAATTTTTTGCAACATTAAAGGAAACATTAAAAAGAAAAACCCCGAGAGTCATCCACATCCGAAATACCATGACAATAACAAAATCAAATTTCAATACTCTAAGCATGCTCAATTTAAAATCATGACAAACCAATAACAACTGTAAAAAAAATAGCAATAATAACCTGACTAAAATCCCTAGGGTTCCATCCATGATCACCACGTCATACCCATGTGTGCAAGTAAATATATACTATCCAAAGTGTGGGTCCTAACAACATTCATATACAGCCTCAAGAGTCTAAACACAAGTCTGAGAGACATACGTTAATCGGTCTTTGATGTACAAAAAGGCAAATGGTCCTCGAGGTCCTCGCTCAGTCAACGTTGCTCCACCTGCTTTCTCTTAGCGCTATTGTGCTCCAAATCTAAGGCATTGCAAAACAAAGCAATACCTTAGCAAATTATCGCTTGTGTGGGTGATTCACATTTGATAATAAATATGATAAAATCACATGACACAAGTATCATAATCATAGTGAAATCACATAAGATGAATGTATACAAAAAATGTGAAACATTAGACATCCATAATAAACAAATCAGGAAATCATGAGCTAAACAAATCATTATCAAATCTGAGTGTCATAGCATGCAAGGCATGAAACACATGGATACACATCCATCACAATAACAAAAGTTCGTGTCAATAGAAAAATATAATGCATGTCACGATCATGGAATGCCATGCATAATTAAGCTCTACGAGTGTCTCGACCGCACTCACGGCGATGGTAATGAGTACTCATTCCAACCCTAGGTCCCTCATGTGCAGCTCGCATCAATCCATTCCCGACGGAAGCCTGTCAGCCAAAACTACTAGCCTGCACTCAAATCGGTACAAGGACCTGGCTTATCTCGCTTCACCCAAAGGTCTCAAGTCAAGATCCATGATAAGGAGGAATCCTTCACACATCAAAACATGAATAATCACTTAATCAAATATCATGATATTGAGCACGAACTACTTAACTCATTTCAATAAATCACGATAGTGCATAAAACACATGCCTCAAGAATTTCAGATAACAAGCCATGATCGATGAAATCAAGAAGAAATCCCAAATGTAATCACATACCTTGACAAATGTGATACTCTAGTTAGGTGAGTAAGCAATGTCTCGAGGTGCGCTATGATGTACTTGTTACATCATAAGTCATCTATTACTTGGCATTCTTACATTTCAAAATAAAACAAATTCAAGTGACAATTCCCTTGATCTGGTAGTTAATCCTAGACTAACGGCCGAGATCATTTGATTAACCCTCTATTAGGTTAATCTTAAACTAGATGTAAGTTTTTTTAACATCTAGACAAACATTTGTGGTCTTTGATCATTAATCTATGTCATAATTCATTTAATTGATGCTCCTTAATCAATAAAGGGTCAGTCTCTATCATCTCATAATGTTTGGAGGCTATCCAACCATTGGATCATTCTTTATCACTTATAATTGACATCTTATTGTCAGTTTTAATTGTTCTCATCATGATCTATCTAATTTCAAAATCAATATATTACATTTCCTAATTGAACAATTAGATGTTGCTTGACTGGAATTCTAATACTTTCAGAATTCTTTGTAGGTGAGATTTTTATACTTGAAATTCTGGGCAATGGAATTCCGTGGAACTCAAAAATTTCAGATTTTACACTTAAAATTCTGGAGTTAGAATTCAGTGAAACTTGACAATTCCTAATTTTACACTTAAAATTCTGGGGACTAGAATTCTGTGGAACTCAAGAATTCCAATTGTCTTCTCCCTTCCTTACTCGACTAAAACCCTAGATCTAAATGAAAATCCTATAAACAATAATGAATAAAGACAAAACCAAGGTGGATTTTTGTGAAAAACTCACCTCAAAGTTGGAAGTAATGGTGACAGTCACCGTCATACTGAAATTTCTGGCAAGTATTCCCATAGCACACTTCCCCCTTTGTTCCAATGTCGTTTCTCCTTGGATGGTGGTGGAACTAAAAAGGTTTTGTTCCCCTCTCTGTGCAAAATGAAATAGATGACTCAGATCTCCGAGCAATCCCCCTTGTTGGCAACAACATTTTTTTTCGGCATCCATAAAAACCCCAAAACCCTCATTTCTTCTTCTATGGGGTGGTTGTGTTTCTCCGGAGTGTAGATCAGCCTTACTCCTCTCCTTTCCTCTCTCTCTCCCTTCTCTTCCTTTCCCTTCTCCCTTCTCCCTTCTCCCCTCTTCTTTCTTACTTTCTTCTCTCTTTCTCCCATCGAGTTTCTATTGGGCGTCGGGTTTTGGGAATAGACCTAAGTCTATTCCTTTTGTTTAAGTGAGGGAGTGCTGTTATCAAACCTGGTCTCCCCTTTTTGTTATTTAATTGTCTTTTTTGGATGTTACATTCTTCCCTCTTTTTAGGAATTTTGTTCTCGAAATTCTTTCCATGTTATTCTTCAAACACCATAGGAACATCCTCAACTCATCATAAACTTAAATTCCCATAATTCCTTTAATGAGACAAAATTTCTCAAAATATAACTGATTTTCAACTTAATATCTAACATTTTGTCACCTATTAGAGTAGCTTTTGTGTTTTCTTAAGTAATAAAGAGCCGCTTTTGCTACACACTCTGATATTTGTATTTACTTGCTAACTCATCAATATTTTCATTGTATTTCTGCTCATGCAAGTAATGACTACAAAAATTTCAAGATTTATCTATGTTCTTAGTTAAAAATACTATTTGTATAGTCTTAACTCTAGTTCTTTTCTCTAAGAACTACACTAATCTTATGAGAATACTCTTGCTCGTATAAGGATCAATTTTTCCTTGTTTTCTTACATCATGTCAACCTTCATAAATGACATTTGTTTCTCATTTGTCAGTATTGCTTATATAAGTTATCTATGTAACTCATATTCCTTTCACCCCATAGTTAAAATCATGTTTTAATCCAACTAATTTCCAATATATGTTTTCTTAACATTTAAACAATAAATACTCATCAATTGTAATAATGATATTAACTTATATTCACCATTCCAATCCTTTCTAAAATCTTTTAAAAAAAAAAGCAATAAATTCATGACTAATTTTCCTTTAGTTCCAACTTCATAGCTCCTTTGATTATAATGAGTCCTAGAACACATAATCTTTATTTGCAACTCAAAATTTTCTATTTTCTTATCCATATAACTCTTTATAATAATTTGAAACAGTTAATATACATTTCTCACTTAAAGATGATCCTTTCTGCATGTGTTTAACCAATTTCTAACCTTATAAAACTACCTATCTTCTAAATTCAAGTATAACATTTCTAATAAAATTTTGGCCGAGTCTCCTCTATTTTTTGGACTTGTGCATTTAACGCATACGATTGCGATACACATGATAAACCATTTTATCACAATAATACATTTAAGAGACCTTGTCTCACCGCATTCTATCATTCACAATAGTAAAGATGTTTCGAACACTTAGGACAGAGTGGGTCTTCACTTCAAATTATCAATACCATCTATCTATATTAGATCTCCATTGGGCTTAAGAAAACGAAAGGTTGTTTGGCTTGACTTTAACTAGGCTCCAATTTGGATGATCTGATCCATTTATCATTTTAGAATATGATAGGTTGGCTAGACACCAAAATCCATGAATGGTGATTTGGGTTTTATCACTTCACTAAGTAAATTTTCAAGAATAGAGATTTAGATCTTCAACAGCTCATATGTACTGCTGGGTCATCGAATGTAGGTAGACCTCTATCCCTATGTAGTAAGTACCTTTTTTAGACTTCCACATTCAGTGTCTAAATTACATTCTCTTTGATGTGGGGCTAAGTGACTAGTGATTTTGGAACCATTGTAAGTTCGACATGGCTCCTACCAAGTGGTTATTCTAGATCACCCAGAGCTAGACTAGCATCATCGTATTTAGCTCATAGGATCATTTGGTAGGTTAGAAAACCATGTCCTCTGTTTGTACATATGTTTCCCGTGGGGCTAGTTGCGTTTTAAGAATAAGAGACCAGTGGAAGGGTACACCGGATGTGTTAGACATATTGTTGGTCCAGCTACTATTAGCTTAAGCTTTTAGGTCGAATGGTAAACTAACATAGTGAGAGAGTTTTATAAGAATAAGACTCAAGATTTTTAATCTTAAGACCCCTTTCATTTACTGTGAGGTTTGTGTTTGATATATAAATATTGCTAGCTTACTTCCTATTGGCTTAAGTTTTTGGGTCAAATGGCAAACTAATTGGTTAAATGGATATATGAAGGACACTACTTTTTAATCTTGTAGATCATCACAATATGAGTGATCTATATAGTTCGGTCCTCTAGTAGATGAAATTCAATTGGTTAAATGGATGCCTAGGTGATAGAGGAATCCTAAATTGAGCTCACTATGATATACATTCTAGGGACTACATTTTTTATAGCCCATATTTTTTGGTCCAGCTCATTCATCTTAATACTTTAACTTTAGATTTTTTATGAGTCAAAAGGCATATGATTGAATGATTCTAGCTTATAAGAAAATGCTCATCATTTATCAAAATTTATAAACTATCTGATTCTAAGCACAACCTTTTAGATATTTCTTAGATACTAGAATAATCCAATCTACATGCATTTTGATTTACAAGGCATCTAAATTTAAAGAAAACAGATGAATAAGTTGGCCATTTAAAGGTGGGCTCCAAAAATTGTAGTCATTGAACAGCTCCCATGTCGCAGTCAATTTCACATTCCTCAAGATGATAACCAAATGTTTTGTAATTTTTTTTTTCTTTTTGCTTTGAAGTTCTTTCTTTCCTTTTTATTGAATGGTGATAATGTTAAATAAACACCCACATTTTCAAATGGATTGGTCTCAAAATTATCCACTCATCTAATCTCCCTTGACTACAATATCTTGTGGGCCATTCATCCATTAGTCTTGATGACTGCACCTTCTGCTGATTTAATGATTCGAGGGTCAGAAAACTACCTTTTATAACTGGAAATGGACTTTTAGAAACTTCCTTTAGACAACAATACAATTTACTGGCCAAAGGCAGTTTTTTCCATGGCGGAATCGCCCAGTAATCCGTTACAAAGTATCTAAATTCAAAGGAAATCAGATGAATGGATGGGATGGGACTCAAAGGTGTTGATGATTCTGTCACACATGAGAGATCGATTACTTTTTAAGTATTTATTGATGAAAGGCCGATCACATTGGTAACCCTAGTTTACTACAATTAGAAGGATAACAATGACATAGAAAGATAGCAACGATCGATCAAATACACCTAGACCGTTGATCTTATTATTTGCATTTACAGGGACCAATACATGACCAGGTCTATTAATTTAATGTGATAGCACCAATCGAGCATCATACCATGTTCTCACTCTCTACCATAGCTTTGTAGCATTGTGATTGCTATTATACACACCTCAAATCAATTTTCTCTAAAAAATAAAGCTTTCCAAAAGTATGTTCTCAAATCACATAAAAATCTCTAAGAGAGAATAATTAGATCAAAACTCAAATCCCTTTTGAAAACTAAAGTAAAAAGATCAGCAATCTAAAGTTTCAATGTAAAAACTAAAAAATTAAGGAATTTCATGGGATTAGAAACTCTAGATATAGGAAAACTAGAAGTACGATACACTCAAGTCTTGTCCAACTAGAAATCAAGAAACACCTTTGCCAATTCCTTTCATAGGATTAGAAACTCTAGATATAGGAAAACTAGAAGTACAATACACTTAAGTCTTGTCCAACTAGAAATCAAGAAACACCTTTGCCAATTCCTTTCATAGGATTAGAAACTCTAGATATAGGAAAACTAGAAGTACAATACACTCAAGTCTTGTCCTACTAGAAATCAAGAAACACCTTTGCCAATTCCTTCCTTATCAAAATAATTAATCCATAGCTCACTAGAGTTGGATCAATCTTTAGTTGGGTTCATAATTGGTTGATCTTAAATGTATGGATGCTGTTGCATATTCTATCTTTGAACATTAAGAAGATGTTTAAAAAAAAAACTAAAGTTAGGTAAATTTTATTAGAAAAAACATATCCCATGATCAAGGTGATCGAAGGACCATGGAAACTAAAAATAGAATGTGATAAAATTTACATCAGTCAGCTATCCCAAGCATCACCCCCTGGGGTAGTAAGTTTCCTAAGCAGGAGAAAGAATGAGGGAGAAAGAGGGATACGGCGAGTGAGAGAGCAAGAGAGGGAGAGGGTGTGTTAAGCGAAGAGGGGAGGAACCCAGGATGGAGAGAGAGAGAGAGAGAGAGAGAGAGAGAGAGAGAGAGAGAGAGAGAGAGAGAGAGAGAGAGAGAGAGAGAGAGAGAGAGAGAGAGAGAGAGAGAGAGAGAGAGAAGGATTCTTCCCACTTCCAGCCAAGAGGGAGAGTCCAAAGAGATAATGGAGAGAGAAAAGAAAAGGAAAGGGGTGGTTACGGTTTCCTTCTTGGTCAAGCCCAATCAATAAGGATAGAATCAGGGGTGATGGGTTTCTTTTAAAGTGAAGAGTCTTACTTTCGAAACTTTTGCACAGCTTTCCATTAAAATAGAGTTTCCTTCAATAATTCATTCTATCTACACCATTAATCTTTGATGTGTAATCTCCACTATTGACTTTTGATCTGAGCCATCTAGGCCACTTTTGGTTGATTTGCAAAATAAAAGATCAAACTAGAATCATTTGAATAGTACATTAATCATCTAATGAGCTTTAATGATCATCTGAGCATTGATTTTGAAAAATTAAAGTTTGGATGGCCAATTGGAGCTAAATTCAAAATTAAGCTAAATTTTACAAATATGCACGGTTAGATGATCTAATTGAATGCTAAATTAGGAGTATTTTGACCAAAATTGAACACTTAACATGTTGTGTTTGTACTGTGGATCAGATAATGGCAAAGTGGTATTGCTTTAATTCCCACATGACATTTTGATGAAAAGATGTTGTAATTGAGCATACGTGGAGTCTTAAGATTACAATATTGGACAATTCTAGAGGCATAGAAATCAAGTGGATGGGTCTGATCACTTATTTGTGGGCCCCTTTATGAAAAAGTGGGGTGCACAATAATACATTACTATCACATCATTCCCCCATTTGAACTATATTTTGAATTTTAAAAATATTTAATATTTAATTTGTCATTAATTGGATGAATGGACCCTTTAAAAGAATTAGCTTTATTTATTTTTACGTTTTTAATCCTTTAAAATTTTAATTATAATTCTATGTCAATATCTCTTCCACCTACAATCCCTATAATCTTTGTCTAAACTTTTTTCTGTTTTTCTTCTTCAAATTATAATTATCCTTTAATAAGCTTATGCAATTGATTGAATAAGTGGGTACCATTATGAGTCATTAACTATCTTAAGGTTGTAAATTTTATTAAATCCTAGATTACACAAATCAAATTCAACAAACTTAATTTACACAAACTAATTTGATAAACCTTAGCTTAGAGGTGCACTTATACTAGCTTACTGAAGATAGTTGAAGTCTCCCAAATTATGTAAAGGATATGACAATTCTATCTCTAAGGTTCAACCAAGGTAGACTTAATCTGTACCACAACTAATTTGCATGATTGGAATCAGTCTTTAGTTTTGTGTCTAAGGTTAATGCCTTAAAAAGAGAGCTGCTAAGAAGATGCCAAAATTACTCACTTGGAAATACAAATTACATAGGCCCCACATGGGGACAATCCAACCGGTTCACCTTGCTCGACTTTTCGTTTGCACTATTTGCCAAAAGTTATGATCATCATATGCTTGTAGCTATTTGTTTTCTAGTTGAAACTTTGAATGGCCATGACCACTAAAATCAAAACAAGATAGCTAGAATCATCCAGTAATCATGAATTTTGGTCTCTAGCCAATCTAAGGAAATCGAACATGATGAATTAATAGAATCATCCAAATATGAGAACTCTAAAGATTGACTTTCCAAACCACGTTATTATACACACCTCAAATCAATTTTCCCTAAAAAATAAAGTCTTCCTAAAGTATGTTCTCAAATCACATAAAAATCTCTAAGAGAGAATAATTAGATCGAAACTCAAATCCCCTTCGAAAACTAACGTAAAAAGATCAGCAATCTAAAGTTTCAATGTAAGAACTAAAAAATTAAGGAATTTCATAGGATTAGAAACTCTAGATATAGGAAAACTAGAAGTACAATACACTCAAGTCTTGTCCAACTAGAATCAAGAAACACCTTTGCCAAATCCTTCCTCATCAAAATAATTAATCCATAGCTCACTAGAGTTGGTTCAATCTTTAGTTGGGTTCATAATTGGCTGATCTTAAATGTATGGATGATGCTGCATATTCTATCTTTGAACATTAAGAAGATGTTTTTAAAAAAAAACTAAAGATAGGTAAATTTTATTAGAAAAAACATATCCCATGATCAAGGTGATCGAAGGACCATGGAAACTAAAAATAGAATGTTGATTAAAGTGATAAAATTTACATTAGTCAGCTATCCCAAGAATCACCCTCTAGTGTAGTAAGTTTCCTAAGCGGGAGAAAGAATGAGGGAGTGAGAGGGATACGGGTGAGTGAGAGAGCAGGAGAGGGAGAGAGTGTGTTAAGAGAAGAGGGGAGGAACCCATGATGGAGAGAGAGAGAGAGAGAGAGAGAGAGAGAGAGAGAGAGAGAGAGAGAGAGAGAGAGAGAGAGAGAGAGAGAGAGAGAGAGAGAGAGAGAGAGAGAGAGAGAGAGAGAGAGAAGGATTCTTCCTAGCCAAGAGGGAGAGTGCAAAGAGAGAATGGAGAGAGAGAAGAAAAGGAAAGGGGTGGTTACAGTTTCCTCCTTGGTCAAGCCCAATCAATAAGGATAGAATCAGGGGTGATGGGTTTCTTTTAAAGTGAAGAGTCCTTTTTACTTTTGAAACTTTTGCACAGCTTTCCTTTAAAACAGAGTTTCCTTCAATAATTCATTCTACCTATACCATTAATCTTTGATGTGTAGTATCCACTATTGACTTTTGATCTGAGCCATCTAGGCCACTTTTGGTTGATTTGCAAAATAAAAGATCAAATTAGAATCATTTGAATAGTACATTAATCATTTAATGAGTTTTAATGATCATCTGAGCATTGATTTTGACAAATTAAAGTTTGGATGGTCAATTGGAGCTAAATTCAAAATCAAGCTAAATTTTGTAAATATGCATGGTTAGATTATCTAATTGAATGCTAAATTAGGAGTATTTTGACCAAAATTGAATACTTAACATGTTGTGTTTGTGCTATGCATCAGATAATTGCATAGTGGTATTGCTTTAATTCTCACATGACATTCTGATGAAAAGATGTTGTAATTGAGCATACGTGGAGTCTTGATATTACAATATTGGACAGTTCTAGAGGCATAGAAATCAAATGGATGGGTCTGAACAATTATTTGTGGGGCCCGTTATGAAAAAGTGGTGTGCACAATAATACATCACTATCACATCATTCCTCTATTTGAACTATATTTTGAATTTTAAAAATATTTAATTTTTAATTTGTCATTAGCAGGATGAGTGGACCCTTTAAAAGAATTAGCTTTATTTATTTTTACTTTTTTAATCCTTTAAAATTTTAATTATAATTCTATGTCAATATCTCTTCCACCTACAATCCCTATAAGCTTTGTCTAAACTTTTTTCTGTTTTTCTTCTTCAAATTATAATTATCCTATAATAAGCTTATACAATTGATTGAATAAGTGGGTACCATTATGAGTCATTAATTATCTTAAGGTTGTAAATTTTATTAAATCCTAGATTACACAAATCAAATTCAACAAACTTAATTTACACAAACTAATTTGATGAACCTTAGCTTAGAAGTGCACTTATACTAGCTTACTGAAGATAGTTGAAGCCTCCCAAATTATGTAAAGGATATGACAGTTCTATCTCTAAGGTTCAACCAAGGTAGACTTAATCTGTACCACAACTAATTTGCATGATTGGAATCAGTCTTTAGTTTTGTGTCTAAGGTTAATGCCTTAAAAAGAGAGCTGCTAAGAAGATGCTAAAATTACTCACTTGGAAATACAGATTAGATAGGCCCCACATGGGGACAATCCAACCAGTTCACCTTGCTCGACTTTTCGTTTGCGTTATTTCCCAAAAGTTGTGATCATCATATGCTTGTAGCTATTTGTTTTCTAGTTAAAACTTTGAATGGCCATGACCACTAAAATCAAAACAAGATAGCTAGAATCATCCAGTAATCATGAATTTTGGTCTCTAGCCAATCTAAGGAAATCGAACATGATGAATTAATAGAATCATCCAAATATGAGAACTCTAAAGATTGACTTTCCAAACCACGTTATTATACACACCTCAAATCAATTTTCCCTAAAAAATAAAGTCTTCCTAAAGTATGTTCTCAAGTCACATAAAAATCTCTAAGAGAGAATAATTAGATTGAAACTCAAATCCCTTTCGAAAACTAACGTAAAAAGATCAGCAATCTAAAGTTTCAATGTAAGAGCTAAAAAATTAAGGAATTTCATAGGATTAGAAACTCTAGATATAGGAAAACTAGAAGTACAATACACTCAAGTCTTGTTCAACTAGAAATCAAGAAACACCTTTGCCAATTCCTTCCTCATCAAAATAATTAATCCATAGCTCACTAAAGTTGGTTCAATCATAATTGGCTGATCTTAAATCTATGGATGATGCTACATATTCTAACTTTGAACATTATGAAGATGTTTTTTTTATAAAAAAGAAAAAAAAAACTAAAGTTGGGTAAATTTTATTAGAAAAAACATATCCCATGATCAAGGTGATCGAAGGACCATGGAAACTAAAAATAGAATGTTGATTAAAGTGATAAAATTTACATTAGTCAGCTATCCTAAGCATCACCCTCTGGTGTAGTAAGTTTCCTAAGCAGGAGAAAGAACGAGGGAGTGAGAGAGCAAGAGAGGGAGAGAGTGTGTTAAGAGAAGAGGGGAGGAACCCAGGATGGAGAGAGAGAGAGAGAGAGAGAGAGAGAGAGAGAGAGAGAGAGAGAGAGAGAGAGAGAGAGAGAGAGAGAGAGAGAGAGAGTGAGAGAGAGAGAGTAAGCCGTGGGAGAGAAGGATTCTTCCCAGCCAAGAGGGAGAGTGCAAAGAGAGAATGTTGAGAGAGAAGAAAAGGAAAGGGGTGGTTACAGTTTCCTCCTTGGTCAAGCCCAATCAATAAGGATAGAATCAGGGGTGATGGGTTTCTTTTAAAGTGAAGAGTCCTTTTTACTTTTGAAACTTTTGCACAGCTTTCCTTTAAAACAGAGTTTCCTTCAATAATTCATTCTACCTATACCATTAATCTTTGATGTGTAGTATCCACTATTGACTTTTGATCTGAGCCATCTAGGCCACTTTTGGTTGATTTGCAAAATAAAAGATCAAATTAGAATCATTTGAATAGTACATTAATCATTTAATGAGTTTTAATGATCATCTGAGCATTGATTTTGACAAATTAAAGTTTGGATGGTCAATTGGAGCTAAATTCAAAATCAAGCGAAATTTTGCAAATATGCATGGTTAGATTATCTAATTGAATGCTAAATTAGGAGTATTTTGACCAAAATTGAACACTTAACATGTTGTGTTTGTGCTATGTATCAGATAATTGCATAGTGGTATTGCTTTAATTCTCACATGACATTCTGATGAAAAGATGTTGTAATTGAGCATACGTGGAGTCTTGATATTACAATATTGGACAGTTCTAGAGGCATAGAAATCAAATGGATGGGTCTGAACAATTATTTGTGGGCCCCGTTATGAAAAAGTGGGGTGCACAATAATACATCACTATCACATCACTCCTCCATTTGAACTACATTTTGAATTTTAAAAATATTTAATATTTAATTTGTCATTAGCAGGATGAATGGACCCTTTAAAAGAATTAGCTTTATTTATTTTTACTTTTTTAATCCTTTAAAATTTTAATTATAATTCTATGTCAATATCTCTTCCACCTACAATCCCTATAATCTTTGTCTAAACTTTTTTCTGTTTTTCTTCTTCAAATTATAATTATCCTTTAATAAGCTTATGCAATTGATTGAATAAGTGGGTACCATTATGAGTCATTAACTATCTTAAGGTTGTAAATTTTATTAAATCCTAGATTACACAAATCAAATTCAACAAACTTAATTTACACAAACTAATTTGATAAACCTTAGCTTAGAGGTGCACTTATACTAGCTTACTGAAGATAGTTGAAGTCTCCCAAATTATGCAAAGGATATGACAGTTCTATCTCTAAGGTTCAACCAAGGTAGACTTAATCTGTACCACAACTAATTTGCATGATTGGAATCAGTCTTTAGTTTTGTGTCTAAGGTTAATGCCTTAAAAAGAGAGATGCTAAGAAGATGCCAAAATTACTCACTTGGAAATACAAATTACATACGCTCCACATGGGGACAATCCAACCGATTCACCTTGCTCGACTTTTCGTTTGCGCTATTTGCCAAAAGTTATGATCATCATATGCTTGTAGCTATTTGTTTTCTAGTTGAAACTTGGAATGGCCATGACCACTAAAATCAAAACAAGATAGCTAGAATCATCCAGTAATCATGAATTTTGGTCTCTAGCCAATCTAAGGAAATCGAACATGATGAATTAATAGAATCATCCAAATATGAGAACTCTAAAGATTGACTTTCCAAACCACGTTATTATACACACCTCAAATCAATTTTCTCTAAAAAATAAAGTCTTCCAAAAGTATGTTCTCAAATCACATAAAAATCTCTAAGAGAAAATAATTAGATCAAAACTCAAATCCCTTTCGAAAACTAAAGTAAAAAGATCAGCAATCTAAAGTTTCAATGTGAAAACTGAAAATTTAAGGAATTTCATAGGATTAGAAACTCTAGATATAGGAAAACTCGAAGCACAATACACTCAAGTCTTGTCCAACTAGAAATCAAGGAACACCTTTGCCAATTCCTTCCTCATCAAAATAATTAATCCATAGCTCACTAGAGTTGGCTCAATCGTTAGTTGGGTTCATAATTGGCTGATCTTAAATGCATGGATGATGCTGCATATTCTAACTTTGAACATTAAGAAGGTGTTTTTTTTTTTTTTAAAACTAAAGTTAGGTAAATTTTATTAGAAAAAACATATCCCATGATCAAGGTGATCGAAGGACCATGGAAACTACAAATAGAATGTTGATTAAAGTGATAAAATTTACAGTAGTCAGCTATCCCAAGCATCACCCTCTAGTGTAGTAAGTTTCCATTTCCCTCAAGGTGATAAAATTTACATTAGCATTATGGAGATGTTATCAAGCATGTAAGTGTGCTTCCATGGATGGGTTGAGGATGTTTCATCCAACTGCTACTATTGGATGAATTGTTGTTAATGATGAACGAAAAGTGCTAAGTTTGAGTGATTAGATTGATACCTTCTTTGACTGTCATGAAGTTCTAATATATCCAATATATTGTTGTATTTATTTACTAACATAGTGTTAGTCGATCATGAGATAGGTTGATTCAGAGTGCGAAGGCTTAAGCTTTAGATTTCTTAACCATCTATTTCGTATTGGTACTTGAGATGGCTTGGGTTTAAAATTTATCATACCAATTGCTTGTTAGTGGTGCTTTAGATGGCTAGAATTTTAAACTTTTCATCTCATTTGCTCGTTAGTAGTTATTTGGGGACTAAATATTAAGAAGGAGGATATCATCTCACCTCATCTCATCTCATTTGGAGACAATTATTGTATCAAAGCAAGTTGCTTACTCTCCCCCAAGCATCATGTCGGACTTGTTTTTTGGTTGACATGGGAGGAGAGAAAAAAGTAAAAAGAAAACCTCATCATTCCTTTCCCACAGATTCTCCATAGGTACACTAGTGAGAAATGCACTCATTCAATCTAGAGAGTTGGCCACGCATATTTCACGTTACATGTTGGCAAAATGGAATCCTACAAAATTCATTTAAAGGGGGCCCTCATATATAGGTTTTATGTTATATTACATTAGACGGAATCATTCAAGTTTCATGTAAAACGAGCCCAAATATAATTTCCAAACAAAGCGACTATACACCTATTTTACATTGACTGAGACCAAATATACAGGTTTTTGTTTAGATTGTATTCAAAATATATAGGTTTTTGTTTAGATTGTATTCGAAGTGGTTGTATAGATTGGTTTTACATTGCATTACGTTAGGCCAACACATAAGTTTCACGCAAAGTTAGCTGGAGGTAAATCTCACATTGAGCGGGAGCAAATACACGATTTTCAATTTATATATTATGAAAAGTGGGGCAAATATGCTTGTGTGAATTAAGCCAATACTCTTTCTCTGCTTTGTGCCACCCCCTTTCTCTCTATTTCTCTCTCAAAAAGGGTGGTCCCTTGGGGAAAAAGGTCTGACACATTAAAAGGTAGGTAAAATAGCGAAATCATGTGTCCGGGAAGAGAAAACCTAATGTGTTACACGTGAATGCGTTGAAATAATAAAGTTCGTAAAGCACCTGCCTTCCTTTCTGCTTTTATAAAGGCGCATAGATCCCCTTCCCGAGGAACTAATCAAAACGAAGAGCGAATTGTCCCATTTGGCATGGCGCAGAAAGAGAGCGTCCAACACCTTGCACAGTACCTCAATCATGTCCCCTCGAGTTACACTTCCTCACCCAACAATCCTGACCCGATCATTGATGAAGAGATCCCCACTATCGATTTCTCTCTGCTTACAAGCGGGAACCAAAATCAACGATCCAAGGTCGTCCATGATCTCGGCAATGCATGTAGGGACTGGGGATTCTTCTCGGTAATTAACTTCCGAAACTGAAGAAAATTTCCAACACTATCCTTCCCATTTTACGTCTTCTGACTTTTGTGTGTTGCAGGTTATAAATCATGGCGTGAAGGAGAGCCTGAGAAAGCGGATGCTCGACGCTTGTCAAGGTTTCTTTCACCTGGCTGAGGATGAGAAGCAGAAGTATGCATCAAAGAGTCTTTTAGCTCCAATCCGTTACGGCACGAGTTTCAATCCTGTGGCGGAGAAGGTGTTTTACTGGAGGGATTATATTAAGTTCTTTCTACATCCCGTCTGTTATTCCCCCGATAAACCAGTCTGTTTCAGGTATGATCTAAGTACCCGTCTCTCCTACGGGCTCCCTCTATGAAAACTGGGGCCATGATTGCTGCTTTGAGCAGATGGCGAGGTTAAAAATGCACGATGGCCAAATAAGATTGTTATGACCGTGGCCTACCGTCCCTCTATGAAAAATTCAATCTGGACTCGACACGGATAATTCTAATATGGAAGTAAAGTTTCTGTAGGCATTTGAATATAGAATTTGGTGCACTACCCTGTGTACCTACTGGCACGGGTTTATGCTGATCGCATATGATCAGTTCTTAAAAACTGAACTGTATATATGTGGCTGATTCTGATCAGTGAACTAAATCAGACATGCATGTAGACTTTTCAGACCTCTTTGAAATTGAATGTGGGCAGTCCTTTATCCGAGACTTGATATTGGCGCTCTTTTTCAATGGTGGCCACCAAAACCACATGCCCAAAGTGAGTTTATTTAGATTATCCCATCCAGGCTGGGATTTTGAAGTACAGTTACTGGGAAGGATTCTTAGCGAATCTCAGAAACTAATTCGGGGCAGTCTATCTTTTGTTTGGAAAGTTGATGTAGTTCTCACTCGTTGCGGGTGGACCTGTTATGGTCCGTGCCCATATGAGTAAATAACAACCGACATTGTAGAATGTCGGCACCGCACCGTGACTCAAGAATTTCAACACTTACAGCTGGTAAACAAAGACTATACTACCATCAAATTTGATATTCAAATTACTGTATACCTTATAAATACAGTACATTGGTAAATGAGAGACGAGAGCGGAAGACATGTAATCTGACCAGATGAAATAGAATTTCCTCTCGTGGACTAGGCCATTTGAATGAACCACGTAAAACTCTCTCTCCTATTCTCTTTGTGTGTGTTTGCAGATCTTCTAATCTAAAGATCCCGGCGGTCAGCGATTATCGATCTGACCCTAACAGTAAGTGTTTCCAGATCCAAATTATTCCATCCTGCTTGCTGACATCAACTATTTATTTCTGCTCCCAGGGATGTGGCATCAGAGTACTCCACGAATATAGAAAAAATGGCAAGAGAATTACTCAGAGGTATAGCTGAAAGCTTGGGACTGAAAGAGGGCTACATAGACCAGGCCTTGGAGCTGGATTGTGGTCTGCATCTCATGGTAGTGAACTTCTACCCCTGCTGTCCACAGCCAGAATTAGCCATGGGCATGCCTCCCCATTCTGATCACGGGCTGCTAACAGTTCTGGGACAGAACGACGTTGGTGGCCTTCAAGTCAAGCACAACGGAGGCTGGGTTCAAGTAAATCCCAGCCCAGACTCTTTCCTGGTGAATATAGGAGATCATATGGAGGTATGCTCTTGTTTTTAGTCTCACGATTGCTGTGCCAAATCTCCTGTAGATTGGAGATCTGACAGTCATGACCGCAGGTCTGCATAGGACAAGAACATTGGCCGAACCACCTAAATCTGTCTGTGTTTCATGGGTGTGTTGCTCTTCGCTCATGTACCACTTGATTGTCAGATCTGCCAAACCGTGGTAGATCTGGCATAAGAACTATTTCAGATTATCATTGGGGGGTGTAGATTAAGTATAAAGACAGCCTTTAGAACTCTCACAATTTCAGATCATCATGTGTTACTTTGTTTTCAACTTCATTCATGATTTTGATGAATTGACTAACAATTTGTAGTAACTGTACGTGTGACAGATATTTAGCAATGGAAAGTACAAGAGTGTGCTCCATCGAGCTGTAGTGAACAATAAAACTGCAAGGATATCCATAGGTATATCACATGGTCCATCTATAGACAATCTAGTCACTCCGGCCCCCCAACTGGTTGATGATGAAAACCACCCGCTGGCATACCAAACAATGAAATATCGGGATTATTTGGAGATGCAGCAACGTGGCCAGCTCGATGGCAAGTCTTGCTTGGAGAAACTTCGAAAATGATTTGATCAAGTAACCTGGTTATTAGTCAATGTCAGGCATCTTGATTCATACTGGGAAGATATTCTCAGTGTGGTGATTTTATGGTGGAACTCAATTTGCAACTTTTATGGGAGTTTGTATTGTCAAATTGGAATTGATTTCTAATGTACTAAAAGTAAGTTCTAGCATATCCCTCCTAATTTTACTTGGGATATTTTTAATGTGGGACTGTAATGGACATTATATGCTCAGACTACTGTCGAACCTTAATTCTCCTTCTATCTAAGAAAAGCAAGTTGTACCATTATATGCGAACAATCCTATATATTTCTTCCTGTGAAACGGTTAGGACCTAGGAGCGTTTCGGGTGGATGATTGATATCCTCATTGTGGGTCCGTAAGATTTTGGTTGCTCAGAAGCTAGAATCAAGTCCTTTGGCTAAAGGAGGAGAAACATATCCTTCTTGACGGACAGTAAACCGGCCGACTGGTACCGGAAAGACTACCGATCGAGAGGACTTTTCTGTGAGCGAGCGAAGGAAAGACTTGGTTTTCCACAAACCTTCCTTTCCTTATTCAATAAAGAAATTTCACTTATTTATTTACTATTATATGATAGACAACGACTCCAAAAAGTTACCACCTTTGGCATGTTGTTCTCCGATAAGGAATCTTAAATTCCCGTCTTGGCTGAGCAGATGAAACGAACAACTATCCATCTTTTCTTCCCGGCTAGCTTTCAACAATTATATTTGTTTGCCCAGTCTTCCCAAACTATTTTTTAGGATTCGTCTCTACTTTAAATAAAAAAGGCAGGTTGAATGTATGGACAGAGTCTTTTGTCCTCCACCCCTACTTGGGGCGTTAGCAAAGATTATAGTCGCTTTGAGTTGTTCTCCATTCAGCCGTTGGTAAAGAAATTGCAATCCAAGCTATAGAAGCTCCTTGTACCTTTCATATAAACCATAGTACGAATCTCTTTACATGATTGTGACCGTCAATCTGGTGTGCTAACAATTGGATCGAAGAAAAAAAAAATATTGACAGGAGACGTGGATCAACCCTAATTAATCCTTTACAAAAGTAAAAATGAAAATTATTATTTATTATAATTTTTTTTACATAAATATAAAAATAATTATGTAATATATAATAAAAAAATCTGAAGAAATTCAAATAGTTGAAGTAAGTGGGCCTTTCACGACTCAAACAGCTGTACACTTTCTTGGTCATGACGACTTAAATGGGCTGGGGCTCTCTATTTGCTTGCAATGCCAATAATTTGAATTTAGTTAAAGTAGAAGCAGAGGGTGTCGTTTGCCACACTTAGACAAAGCTGCTAACTATGATAAATGTGTTAATTATGTATATGACACCAAAACTAGACCGATTTGATATGACCCCTCAATTAGAATTAACAAAAATAATGTCCCTTGTATAATATAAATTCCAAACATTCATGATCTGTATGTAAATGAGTCAAATTACTTATCCCTCGGTCTATTAGTGAACTATCTCTCCAGAGATTGATAGAAAAAAACCCACAACCCCTTAGAATTGTAGAAGAAGAGGTAAGAAAAAGAATAAATATAGTGATATTTTTATTCTTCATCGCTGTATAGATACATACATATATATATATATATCAGTGGACAAAATGATTGGAATTGAACCCACACATGATGGATTCACTATCCACTACCTTGATCCACTTGGCCACATCCGCCCCTTTACAGGATACAATTTCATTCATTATTACGTTATTTAATATTGTATTTAATTTTATGGGTGATAACATTGACGCCCTTATAAACTTTCATGAGGTGGATCTTAAATCTATGATAAGATTGAAAAAGGGAAAAAAGAGTTAGGGGCAAAGGATGGATGGGCAGGATTGTGTTGAAGTCAGTCTAAGATTTTTCGGGCTTGGTTTGTCTTCGATAAGGTCTAACAGATGGCTAGAATCAATAAACAAGTTGAAAATGAGTGAGAAGGAAAACTTCTAAGACAGATATTTAATGTTCTAAAGTCAATGTATGTGCCAATGTTATGCAGCCACCAACTCAGTAATCTTGATACCAGGAACAGCTTGATACCCGGCTTGATAGCCATGGGCATAGTAAGGCGGTGCAGAAGGGGCAGCACCAGGCGGTGGGGCAGGCTGAGGAAAGCCGATCGCCGGCTGGGGATAGCTAGGTACACCTTGAAACGTTCCGTACTGGTGTTGGGTATCGCCAATTCCTCGGCTCTTTCCTTCTTCGCTCATCTTTTTCCTCGCGATCGATCCTTGATTCCGCTGGTTCTCTTCTCTGATCTTCGCTGCTGCCAAACCGGGTCTGAGTTGGGCTGTTGTTGACATTGTTTGGACGATTGACTGAAATACCCTTGACTCTGGACCAATTAACACATCGCCCTCGTGGCAACACAAGATTTGGGCGAGAGATTCTATGGTAGTCGATCGACCACCAGGTTTCAAGCCTGGTCGGGCGTATGAAGTAGTACAAAGTGAAGACCTTGCCCTGTTTAGAGAAGTTGAAACGGGGGGCACGCAAATGCCCATAATTGGCTGAGCATGGGCCCTCTCCAGTGCTTGGCGATCGATAGGGATAGCATCCACGGATAAGCTTTTCCATGGATTAATGCATCTCGGGATTGACCTTGTGTGTTCTACTTCTGCTGTCCCTGTTTTGTGCCGCTAGTTTCTCCTTTGATAGTACGTCCTGTGAAAAGTAGTTGATGTTGTTGAGTGTTGGGCAACCAAATTTATTAATTTTTTGGGTGCTAAGTTACTCAATTTTATTGAGTGACAATGATATATACTGTTCCACCTAATTGGGTCGCCTACAAATTTATGATGATCTGACTTGTTCGTCTTCTCATAAAGTAAACTACTTAAATATATACCTTGTTATCTACTGTTCCACCCAATTGGGTCGCTTACATAAAAGCTTATCTTTGATATATGTACCGCATAAGGTAGTCCACACCTTTGGATGATCTGACTTGTTCGTCTACTTACTCCAATAAGAAGAAGGTGCTATCTCAAACCTTTGACGAAGTGTAACAAGGAAAGGCACCTTGTTATCTACGACCAACTACATTAGCTAGCTTTTGACTAATAATTATGTTTGTTGGATGATTCTAGATATGTCTTTTTGTATTTGGAAATTATGACCAAGGGAAATTCCGACTGAAAAAGCTAGTAGCCAAAAACATCTCATGGGCATGAGTTTTCCGGGACTTCCACAAAATCCCCCAGCAAAAGAATGCAGATGCTTCACATCCATGCACTCACGTTGACCTTAGGTTTCAGTATTACATAAAATGTTCTCTGCGGACTATGTTTTAAGCCTTACATCCTAGTTGAGCTCAGAACATTTCATCCATTCATTGCCTATGTAAGACTCGGGCCTAGAAAATGAAAGTTTTGGATTATTGAAAATCTAGTCTCAGCTTTTACGGCCTTGGCATATAGTCAGTTCTGCTACATTAGCCATATAATTTCTCAAGAACCAGAAAGGCCACTTCTATTCTATGGGTCATACTTGAAGGGTATGTCCTATCTAAATAGGGCATAATAACAATTCGAATGGTTGGCCTACTTGAGCCCTTAGGCAGCCTTACCATATATTGAGGAGAGAGAGAGGAATTATACGGCGCTCTTATGTTAAGAAGACTTACAGTGTATAAGTCAATTTCTTAAATCAATATCCTATATCGTGGGTGGGCCCCATGCATCTCATACTATTGGTCAGCCCCACTAAGGATCATAACATCTTGGGAGTAAATGGGAGCACGTACATATTAGATAGAAAGAAAAATGGGGCAGGGCCCTACTTTTTTTGCATTTTTTGAAGATCTAATCCATTCATCTTATCCTTACATTTTAAGAATTTCTTATATGAGAATGCGATCTGCCTTCTTTTGCATGGCACAGCTTTAGTAAACACTTCTTGGTTAATTAGCGGAGAAAAGCACCTTCTGAACTTTGACATTTAAACTTCATTATAAAAATACATATAATTGAGTCTCGGTTGGCACAGTAACAAAGTTTGGATTTGGGGGATTAAGTCAGCAAGGTAAATAACTGAAAATTTTGGATGCATGCTTGGGTTGAATTGCAAAAAACGTCCGAACGCGTTCATTTAAATTGAAAAATGATATTCTCACGCGCCTTTAGAACTATCTCCACACTCTCATTTGATGTTTTCTGGTATTTTTACAACGGTCCACTGTTTTGATAATCTGAACCACTTATCTTAACGGCTTGACATAGATGAGACCCGTCCCAAAATTGCTTCCTATCCATGGTCCTACTATTATATTATCAGAGCTACATAGACATCCAAAATGAATGTTAGAAAAATTGACGATATTCAAAACAGCTCCTAAAAATCAGTGGCAAGACCGGATAAGTATGTGATTTTTGGGACACTAACCTCTTTAGCAAGATGGTTTAGATGAAACAGTTCAGATTTTAGATCATTAAAAATGTTGATCCCTTCTTGTATTTTTACTATAAAACCCCAATTAAAGGCGTAGTAATAGTCAGAAGGGGCGTGGGAATATCGTTTTATGATTTACCATGGTGAATTTGGCTACTAAAAAAAGAGTCATGGAATTGCATTGAAGTGGTTAAGTTTGTTCTTGATTTGGTAAATTACCATTTACTCTGATAACACCTAAGTTAGGTGCCACCTAGTCCTTTATCTTTTAGCAGAAGAAAATAGAATAACGTACTAAATTTGTTGTACAATCATGAATGACACACGCAAGATTTATCAAATTTGTAATTTTTGTAGGAGCATAAGAAATTATACATCATGTTAATCAAGTTCATGAAATTCCTAACTCACAATAGTATACTACAAACATATGAATGTGCTAAAGTTTTCCCTTACGTTGAATGTTTCCTTAAACATATTCAGCCTACTTTTTTCAAACAGGTGTTTATCTTTGAAGTGACACAATCTTCTCTAGCTTCATCTTATTGAGCTCTTGCTTTGAGGTTTAGGGGAAGCCCAACAGTGTACTAACTTCATGAAAGATATTAATTGGTGTTTTGTGCTTAGGTGCTCATGCCAAATATATGTAAATCTTGCTGGATATAAATCAAAAGCCTATATCCCTGCGACATGGTTGAGCTCATCTTAGCTTGTTTGGGCTATGAACTTGGCCTCAAGGTTTGCATAGAAGGCCTGACATCTAAAAGGCCTATATTCTAAATATCTAAAATATTCTAAAGAGTTTATAGATTAGTTTTTAAAAAATATCTAAGCTAGATATTTGTATAGGAGTTGTGTAAAAGATTTTAGTGTAGCTTAAAGAAGTGTTAATCATTGGATTATAAATACTTGAAATAATTTTTACCACAAATTGCGGAGGTAGCAGGTGGAAAGAAAGTATAATTAGAGCAGCACTCCTCAATTGTAAGCACCTAAGAAAGAAGTGAGAAGATCTAAGATGTTGAGTGAGAGAGTGAGGGAGTGAGTCTTGTAAAGATAATAACCTTATTTCCGTAATTGCTTTTGAGTAAATTAAGAGAGTTTTTCTCTTTTATTAGTACGTTCTCTCTTCTTACTTTCATTTGAGATCATTGTTATTGGTGAAAGCCTAGTAAAGCCAACATCCAACATAGTGGTATTAGAGCTAAGTTCAAAGTCATAGAAGTGTTGCTGAACCTTTTTCTCTCATTCCACATCAAAGATGTCTTTTGACATGGTGCAAACTTAGACTTCCAAGTTGTTGAAGGATAATTATGCAAGATGGTAGATTCAAATGAAAGATCTGATTAGATCACAAGAATTATTGGATATTATTACTAATGGATACACAGAGCTCACTATCAAGCAAGAAGCTTCTTACACCATAGATCAAAAGAAAACTTTTAAGGAGTAGAGAAAGAAGGATAAAAAGGTATTTTTCTTACTTTATCAAGAAATAGATGAATCAACATTTGAAAAGATTGTTGATGTTAAGTTAAGTAAAGAAGAATAGGAGATTCTAAGCTCCTACTGCAAAGGTGTTGATCGGATAAGGAGGATATACATTTAAAAACTTTAAGGGCTGAGTTTGAAGCTGCTCATGTGAAGGAACATGAGTCTATCTCTAACTACTTCTCATGGTTACTAGTTATTATTAATAACCTAAAAAGGAATAAAGAAAGGGGTGAAGATGTTCATGTAGTGGAGAAAAATATTATGATCCCTCCATCAATCATATTTGAATATGTAGTCGTGACTATCAAAGAATCCAAGGATTTGGATGCTTTTCCAATCGAAGGGATAATGTGATCACTTATGTATAAGTAGCGTAAGATAAATAGCAGTAGCACAACTATAGTAGTGCAAGCACTCAAGTCAAAATTTTATAAATGATCAAATGGGTGGCCGTTCTCAACATGGAGGCAATACCATAACAATTGTGGAAGAGGCTGTGGAAGAGGTAGTTGTCAACATCAGGGGCAAAACCAATGAAAGCCTACCAATAATGGAAAAGGAATAAATAGATGTAAATTTACACATGATCATGGACATGAAGACAGAAGAAGTGGTCAGGTTTACAATTGTTACTAGAATAAACATTATGCATTTACGTGTTGGAGCAAACAATAAAAAAATTATAATCAACATTTACATAATCATCTAATGATATGGATGTCACACTTCTCAATGCATAGAAGGAGACACATAATCAGCTAGATGCATAGTTTCTTAACTCTAGAGCAAGTAATCTCATGTGTAGCAAGAAGGAGCTTTTCAAGAGGTTATTAAAAAAGATTGTTGGAAGAAAGCTATGTAGGAAGAAATTCATGTCATTGAGAAGAATGGCACATGAAAGCTAATTGCACTTCCTAAAGGTTGAAGACAAATTAATGTTTAAAATCAAGTAGATGGCTGATAGAAAGATGGCAAGATTTAAGCTTAGACTCACAGCCAAAGGCTACAAGTATAAATATGTCATCAATTATGAAGAGATGTTTGCACTAGTCGCATGACTTGACATGATGAGGATATTGATCTCTCTTATTGCCCATCATAATTGAATTATATATCAATCAGATGTGAACTTAGCTTTTCTAAATGGTTAGTTAGAAAAAGGGGCTTATGTGGAGCAGCTCGAAGGTTTTATGGTAAAAGGAGAGAAAAAGGTGTACTTATTGAAGAAAGCTCTATATGGACTCAAGTGGGTCTCAAGAGCTTAGAACTCTTGCATTGATGGCTATTTTGAAGACAATGATTTTACCAAATGTCCCTATGAGCATTATCATTTACATCAAGAACAATAATCATAGTAAGATATTTATCATTTTTCTATATATTGATGATTTGCTACTTGCAAGAAATAGCTAATAGATGTTTCAAGAGATCAAGTAAGACATGTTCAAGGATTATGAGATGAGAGATTCTGACACACCCACACAGATATATATATATATATATATATATTGGAATTGAGCTATGTCAAAATTCTGATGGTAATTTCACATTTCAAAAGAAGTATAGTAGGAAGTTACTTGAAAAGGTTAGAATGATTAATTGGAATGAAAAGTGAATATTCCTCTTTCGATGAGTTTAAAGATAATAAAATAAGGAGAAGGAAAAAGCATCGATTTTACTCTCTTCAAGAGTGTAATTGCAAGCTTAGTGTACCATGCAATCACAAGACCATATATTATGTTTAGTATTAGACTCTTGAGGTGGCGCATGAAAATACCAAAAGAGTCACATTGGTTGGCTCCAAAGAGGATCTTAAGATACATAAAATGTATGTTGGACTTTGGCCTCTTTTACTCTTTTAAGGATGACACAAATTTGTTTGGTTATTTATATAGTGAATGAGATAGATACCAAGATGAAAGGAATGGTACCTTAGGTTTTCTATTTTACATTGGATCAATTGCTTTTACTTGGATGTTAAAGAAGTAAGTATACTAGCATTATCATCATGCAAAGCTGAATATGTGGTGGCCTCCTCCACTGTCTATGAAGCAATGTGGTTAAGAAAAGCTCTTAAAACAATCAGCCCATCCTCAAGAAGACTACACTCATATATATAGGCAACAAATCTACCGTCGAGCTTGTAAAAAATTCAATGCAGTATGAAAGAAACAAGCACATTAATATAAAGTATTATTTTTTGAGAGACCATATGTGTAACACACTGGGTTTTCTAAACCTTTTTCAAATTCATAATGGTAATAATAATACATTTAAAATAAAAGAGGCATGATCCTTGAAAATAAAAACTCATAATTAATAAAATTTTCTCAATGTTAAAGGAAACACCAAAAAGAAAAAACCCGAGGGTCATCCACATCCCAAATAGCATGACAATAACAAAATCAAATCCTGGTACTCTGAGCATGCTCAATTTAAAATAACGACAAACCAATAACAGCTGTAAAAAAAATATAGCAATAATAACTTGTCTAAAATCCCTAGGGTTCCATCCATGATCACCACGTCATACCCATATGTGCAAGTAAATATACACTATAGAAAGTGTGGGTCCAATCTATCCAAAATAACAACATTCATGTACAGCTTCAAGAGTCTAAACACAAGTCTAAGAGATATGCGTTAATTGGTCTCTGATGTACAAAAAGGCAAATGGTCCTCACTCAATCAACGTTGCTCCACCTGCTTTCTCTTAGCGCTATTGTGCTCCAAATCTAAGGCATTGCAAAACAAAGCAATGTCTCGGCAAATTATCTCTTGTGTAGGTGATTCACGTTTGATAATAAATATGATAAAATCACATGACACAAGTATCATAATCATGGTGAAATCACATAAGATGAATGTATACAAAACATGTGAAACATCAAACATTCATAATGGACAAATCAGGAAATCATGAGCTAAATATATCATTATCAAATCTGAGTGTCATAGTATGCAAGGCATGA
This sequence comes from Warburgia ugandensis, assembly GCA_035236585.1. Classification (NCBI taxonomy): domain Eukaryota; kingdom Viridiplantae; phylum Streptophyta; class Magnoliopsida; order Canellales; family Canellaceae; genus Warburgia; species Warburgia ugandensis. The sequence continues at coordinate 64,012,324 of CP141129.1, read as the reverse complement.
AACACATGGATACACATCCATCACAATAACAAAAGTCTGTGTCAATAGAAAAATATAATGCATGTCATGATCATGGAATGCCGTGCACAATTAAGCTCTACGAGTGTCTCGACTATACTCACGACGATGGTAATGAGTACTCATTCCAACCCTGGGTCCCTCATGTGCAGCCCGCATCAATCCATTCCCAATGGAAGCCTGTTAGCCAAAACTACTAGCTCGCACTCAAATCAGTACAAGGACCTGGCTTATCCTGCTTCACCCAAAGGTCTCAAGTCAAGATCCATGATGTTCCGACCCAGGTTTTTCCATGCATTTTTCAATGCAATATCTAATTCTTAAGGGGGGATGCATCCCTATTTGAAAACATTTTTAGAAGAACAATGCAATTAAGCGGAAAAATCTTTGGTTTTAAACTTCTTTTGAAAACCCTGAGTGTCATTTGCTTTCACAACAAATAAAATAGTTTTGAGAATTACTGAAATCATAAATGTCTTCCCAGGTCTATCCTGTCACAGCTCACAGCCCAACTGTAAATAAATACAGATACATGTCCAAAAGGTAGAGGGTTTACTCACATTCATGCTTGTCTTCTCTTCATTCACTTGATCGTAGCACTAGCATGTTTCTAATGCTTCTTCTAATTCTGTGTGGAGCTAATTTGAAAAAATAATATGTTAGGGTGAGTATTTCTCATACTCAGTAGGTGATCTGATACTACTATTTTGAAAACATGGCAGGTAACATGTATAATGCAAAAGGCTTTTCATGCAAAACATCAGTAATTTCTTTTTGTGTAAATATGCATATTTATGCAGAAAACATAAGCTCATCGATGCAATTTCAATCATAGAATCATTTATTGAAATCTAGTATTCAACGATATAAATATGATCAAAATCATAAAATAGAAATCAATAGATTCATGAAGATATCGGCAACTACATCAAACTAGTGAGTCAAATATAATCATGAAACTCTTAAAATAGTCATCTTCCAAAGTAGATGCAGTATCATGCTCTTGAATCTCCCAGCGAATACATCACGCCAACTGGTCATAAGTACCCGTATACGACTATCTTAATGCTATGTGCATATCGATAACATCGAAATCATAGGGCCACTATGCTCACGATTAGCATACAGCTGAATCGTGTGGCTCTAGTATCTAGAGACCTACCCACCATAGCCTCCACGGGACTATGGCTATCCCCGAAAGGGTGCCGTGATACCTCCAATGGTCGTCCCTATTTACCACAGCAGTCAGAGAAGGGACAATGCCTTTTTGGCTGTGATACCATCCACCCTTTTGATGGTAGAGGCCGGGACGCCAACCCCATACATAACAACCTCTCAGCATAGTGCCCACTATGGACTGCCTCATTCGGTGATCTACCCATTAAAAAGCATATATATAGATAATCCAAATCTCACACATCGTAAATCATGCAATCTAGCCATTTGTTTTCTAAACATGCCAACAATGCATAAAACCTGCTCATGCCAGTAATCACATATGCTTGTACAAAAACATCATATCCCAAAAGCATGCTAAACACAGTGATAGATTCAAGTGCTTTAAGGCCATAAATCATGAAGACAAATTCGCGTACCCATATAAGAACATCATATCTTCAAAAGCATGCTAAATACAATAATTAAAGCTAAGTAAAGCATTCAGATTTGAAATGTATTTGAAAACTTAGTAGTATCAGACTACCTACCTCGATGTTCCTTGAATCACATTCTTCACTACTCGACCCTTGATCACTTCTGTGCAACCTTGGATATTAATGGATAACAAGGATTCAAGTATTATTTTCCAACCTTTATGGGTCATTACTTAGAGTTATAGATTAATGGCTAAATCTGCCTTTTTGGATCTATAGGCCCTTGCTTAGTACACTTCTAGGCTAGATCTAGAAGATCTTTATAGTTCTTAGGCTATAGTTAAATTGAATAGTTCTATGATCCTAATTTTTATAGTCTCATTTGGTCCACACCATTAATACGAACGCAACAGTTCTTTCAGATCGTCAATCGGAGTCCTACAACCTTCGTAATTGCATTTTTAGTGTCCCAAAATCACGGACGAACCATATTTGTTTACGCGTAGGGCCCGTGCGTCATGGTTCCCAAGAGGCTCGTGTGCCCTGGTCGAACTAGGACCCACGCTCGCACATCGTGTGCCCAAAGGCCACGTCAGGGACCATGTTCGCATGCCCACACATGCCCAAATGACGCGTTATGACGCTCCCCCTAGATGGCATCGCGTGGAAGTGTCTTTGGCATAGCGTGTCGCATCTCAGTTCCCAGGGCACCCCATGCATCCTGGTCGAGCCAGGACCCGTACCCCACGTCACGCGCGCTCGAAGGCTGCACCAGGGACCATGCCCCGGGCATGCGTTGCACACCACGCCCCTGGGACGCCTGGTTTGCATGGAACTAGGAGGAACCTAACTTTTCCCAGCATGTTCTTTGGTCGGGAAACACCCGGATCCGGCTGAACTAAGGGGAAAATGGAGAGAGGGGAAAGAGGGGCTTACCTTGGGTAGCCTAGGAGGGGACCCATAGCCAGAGCTACGCCCTTTTCAGCTCTGAAACTCTAGGTCGTTGGAAACCACGAAGAAGAGGGAAAAACCCAATGTCGGGTGAGACCGGAGGAAGAAGAGGGGAAAATAGAAGAGAGGGGAATGGCCGGCTAGAAGAAAGGACCTGGTCATTACTGAAATTCGTAGGGAAAAATAGAGGAGGGTTTTCCGATTTTTGCCAGGCCAGAAACCCTTGCTCAAGGTAGCCAGAGATGGGAAAAGGAGGGATAGTTGAGGAGGGAAGAGGGCTTCTTATAGCCCTGCCAAGGCGGTGCTGCCCATGGCTTTGCCGCCATTTCTGCCTCCTCACAGAGGCGGTGATCATGCAGGTCGGTGGCTGGAGATAGGGGACAACCTAAGGGGGGTGCTGTTAGTAAAATGGTCCCATGTGTTTTCCAGTCCTCCTCGTTTTTATTTAATTTACGAAAATGTCTCTTATCTTCAAATGGCCATAACTTGGTCATATGAACTCCGTTTTTGACGTTTTTTGAGGCATTGGATTCCATTTTGAGCGTAGAATCTAATGACACTGAGTTTTCTCACAAATTTCTAAATTTTATTATTTTAATTAAAATAAAATATTTAACCACCTATTAAGGTGATTTAAACGTCTTAATTTCCAAAATAAACAAAACAAACATCATGATTGTAAAAGTGATATAATAACATTGGAATTTTTTTGAGTGATTACACATGATAAGGAGGAATCCTTCACACATCAAAACATGAATAATAGCATAATCAAATATCACGATGTTGAGCATGAAATACTTAACACATTTCAATAAATCAAGCTAGTGCATAAAACATATGCCTCAAGAATTTTAGATAACAAGTCATGATCGATGAAATCAAGAAGAAATCTCAAGAATCTCCCTTCTCCTCCTTTCCCTTCTCCCTTCTCCCTTCTCCCCTCTTCTTTCTTTCTTTCTTTCTTCTCTCTTTCTCTCATCAGGTTTTTGCTGGGCGTCCGGTTTTGGGAACAGATCTAAGTCTGTTCCTTTCGTTTAAGTGAGGGGGTGCCTTATCAAACCTGGCCCCATCCTTTTTGTTATTTTGTTATTTTATATGTTACATTCTCCCTCATTATAGGAATTTTGTCCTTAAAATTCTTTCCTTGTTATTCTTTAAACATCATAGGAACATCCTCAACTCATCATAAACTTAAATTCTCATAATTCCTTCAATGAAACAAAATTTCTCAAAATATAACTGATTTTCAACTTAATCTCTAACAATTTGTCACCTATTAGAGTAGCTTTTGTGTTTGTTTAAGCAATAAAGAGATGCTTTTGCTACACACTCTGATATTTGTATTTACTTACTAACTTATCAATATTTTCATTTTATTTCTACTCATGCAAGTAATGTCTCCAAAACTTTCAAGATTTATCTAAGTTCTTAGTTAAAAATATTATTTGTATAGCCTTAACTCTAGTTCTTTTCTTTAAGAACTACACTAATCTTATGAGAATACTTATACTCGTATAAGGATCAATTTTTCCTTGTTTTCTTACATCATGTCAACCGTCATAAACGGCATCTGTTTCTCATTAGTCAATATCACCTATATAAGTTATCTCTGTAACTCATATTCCTTTCACCCCATAGTTAAAATCATGTTTTAATCCAACTAATTTCCAATATATGTTTTCTTAACGTTCAAACAATAAATACTCATCAATTGTAATAATGATATTAACTTATACTCACCATTCCAATCCTTTCTAAAATCTTTAAAAAAACAATAAATTCATGACTAATTTTCCTTTAGTTCCAACTTCATAACTCCTTTGATTATAATGAGTCCTAGAACACATAATCTTTATTTGTAACTCAAAATTTTCTATTTTCTCATCCATATAACTCTTTATAATAATTTGAAACAATTAATATACATTTCTCACTTAAAGATGATCCTTTTTGCGTATGTTTAACCAAGTTTTATCCTTATAAAACTTCTTATCTTCTAAATTCAAGTATAACATTTCTAAAGAAATTTTAGTAGTCTTCTCTGTTTTTGGACCTATGCATTTAATGCATGCAATCACAATACACCTAATAAACTATTTAATCACAATAATGCATTTAAGAGACCCCGTCTCACCACATTCCATCATTAACAATAGTAAAACTAATCATTCATCCCACATATCAGCCTGATATACAAATTTTAATGCAATGAGATTTTCTTATCTATCTCTACAACTTTAATCACAATATTCATATCCTTTAGTAATATGGTGCAAATATATTACAACATCAACATTTGGTAAACCTTCAACTCCACATACATCACCATTGCAGTCATAAATAATGGAAGATTTTCATATCATCCCAAAATCTTCCATCCAAATCCATTCTAATTTGCATTGATTTAGAAATATGAAAATTTACAATCCCTACCACAAATCACAAATCCAATTACTATAATGAATCTTACTGTAACTCTATCATCATAGTCTTTGCTTACAAAATTTTCCATCACCTAAACATATGTTTAGACAGATAACTCTTTCATTTCTCTAAACAATCATTTAATATAGAATGTCAATTCATATTATAACATTTCAATCATAATCATGAATAGATTTTTCACACATTCATTCACTTTCTCATATGGATCCAAAATAAAGAGATAGTCATTTAAATCAAAGAACATCTCCAACATATTCACATTCCAATTCACTGAAATCATATATATGAACTTACATTGAGATATTCAGAAACAATAATCTTTAACTTGAGTATAAATACAAGCATACAAGTACCGATACTAGAGATAGCACATATGATTCAAAACTAATATCTGAACTTACACCCTTGGGTGTATTCAAATTCAAATACAGAAATAATACATACAGTGTTTCTCAATTGCATATAAAAGCTAACCGCATTAATTGAACAATTGAAATTGCACTGTGCAATCACATTTGAATACTTAAATAACACCACTGGTTTCACAAATATCTCTATTGTATCATCTCACTCAAAATAATGATACTAAAAGGTTTCCATCATTACATATCAATACAATTGTTTAGAATATTCTCCACTGGCATACGATACAAATAAATTCCCTCGCTTCATTTATCAAATAAGGTTTATATCACTTAACCCCCAATATATAAACAAATACTCTTCATCAAAAGAGTTCAAATTCATAGTGTCAATCAAAAGCTAGTGGAATGAACTAGAAGTCCATCAATCAAATAATTGATGGAATGTGTCAAATTCGGATACAATTCAAATATCAGATATGATCTTTCAAAATAAATAATTCAAGGATCTTTCTAGAAATTAGGCACCAATCCAAATCACTTATTTTATTAAAAGTTGATTTAACATAATTTCACTATAATGAACTGTCCTCCAAGAAATAGAACCCATCCAAAGGATGAGATCATAATCCATCAAATCAAGGAAGATAAAATCAGTATCTATCCTCTCACTCGTCATCATTCCCACTAGTACTCCTTAGAAGTACTTACAAGTTCCAATAACTTGTCAATCAATGTCATAACCTCCAACCCAAGGCTGGTTATATATATATATATATATATATATATATATACTGGCACATTTATCAAAGTGCCAACACTCATACTATGAGGATGATTGGATCCCTAGATTTAAGGGGATCTTAGTGCGTCTATCAACAATCAAAAGAGTATCTCTCATAATGTGGGTTGAGGTTTGTACTTTCTTCCAGTAATGGCAATACTCATCATTACCAAGGTGGGCCATTTCTATTTTATCTTCAATGTCAACTTGTCTGAGCCATTATCCTCTGATACAGTCTCTAAGAAAATGTGCTAACTCTCCACAGCTATAGTATCTTAAGGATTGTCGTTGTAATGACGGCTACCGATGTTAGTACCACTACTATGGTGGTATATCACTCTAGTACAATACTGTCTAGGTATCTGTCCATAAAACTAGTGCACCTTCTCACATCCACATTCCAGCACTGTCCGTCTCCATGGCTTATATAACTGTATCTATAAAAGAGTCTCTTTCCCTTATTGGGTTGGCGCGAATTATCCATGTCCGTGCCTCTACAGTCAGCCCCCCTAGCCGTAAGAAAAAATTTCTCAATATAAAAGCTATGTCAGCTGCCTCTATCACTAATGTGTAACGCACTAGATCAATTATCTCCACCATTTAGGTGTCAACATATCAACAAATTCCATCTGTAACCTCTTATTCATGATAGGTTTTAGGGCAATTATTCTTACCAGTGTAAACAAGCTTAATACCATTAAACCATCAAATTCCTCTATTCTACAATGGCAAACTCTCGTAGTATCCCCAACAACTTATATAACAAAATATTGATCATTACAGGCCTTCTCAAGAGCGCCTTGTAGATAAAAATCTCAAAAATAGGGAAACACATCCTCTCAAATGACTATCATTAGAATTCTCATAATTTCATTTTCAATGTCCTCACCTCCATTCTTTCATTTCCTTTAACTAATGAATATTTTATGGTCATATAAATCAAAATCATTTATAATTGTCAATCTCATACCTAATGTAATTGATCTTTCATAATAACTTTCTTAGCCATAGAGGATCAATCATCATTCCTATCTGCGTTGGATGTAAATTGTTTATAATTAATTTCATCTTACCTCATTCCCTCCATATGATATACACCTCTGATTTGGAATCAAGTAACCAATTTTGTCAATCACACGTATATATATAGTATGATATTTAATTTAGCCTTTTTTGGCATCTCATTCCCTAACTGGGAGATTGTTTGATATCATTTCTTACTCATCATTGATTAACATCATTACTACTAACCATTATTGTATAATAGTTGTTATTTCCTTGAAGTGCTATGCACCTGCAAATGATAGTAAAATCCTCAAAATAATTCATAAATATTGACTTTGCATTGATGATTGGTTATCAAAATTTCTATATGTATAAGAGCTCATTAAGTTTCACTTCACAATTCACATTCATCCATAGAACATTAGGATCTTACCTGATCAATCAAATTTTTTTCTTTTTTCCAATAGTTTTCACTATATTACAATTTATTCATCAAATAATTACATGTCAAGTTTAAATTTATACAATACTCCAATCCACTTTCTTTAGTTCTCATTAATTGTAATCATTTCTGATTCTTTTCTATTATCATCTCATGATTGTAGCATAATAGTCCTTATACCTCTTCACATGTTCATACATATTTCCCAAAGTTGGACTTGCACTCCAATAAGATAGTCCGTGTTAATAGGCCTTCCATCATATAATAAAGTTCTCATTTGCAATTATCAATTATACTCTTCATTTAGCTTTTATACTATACAAATCACACACTGTCCTTGGAAGTGCGTTTCCTTGTATTTATACAAGGATTCAAAGTCTCAACTTTACTAAAGAAAGTCTGCCAATTCTCATGGCATCAACTATTTTGTAATCATCATATCTCTGTAATTCACACTTAGGAATTACTTCACTCAATGGACTATATATGTAATATCAGGCCTCGTACCACTCGGGCCACTAAGTCTATGTCACGGTCCCCTTGCCCTGATGACTCGGCAAGGGCGGCAACTGGTGGAGCGAGGGTGGACCTAGTCTTCCTTCGAGGAGCCATCTATTCAAAGTTTCAATATCACATCGTATAAGTATTCCTCCTATCTCAGTCTCATCCTCAACTCATGGGTTGTTAATCTAATTGGACCCTTAAAGTGGTGATGATGGAATAAACCCTAACTCTAATACCAAATTGTAATACCCCGGGTTTTCTAAACCTTTTTCCAAATTCATAATAGTAATAATAATACGTTTAAAATAAAATAGGCATGATCCATAAAAATAAAAACTCATAATTAATAAATTTTTGGCAGTGTTAAAGGAAACACCAAAAAGAAAAACCCAGAGGGTCATCCACATCCCAAATACCACGACAATAACAAAATCAAATCTCGATACTTTAAGCATGCTCAATTTAAAATCACGACAAACCAATAAGAGCCGTGAAAAAAATAACAATAATAACTTGTCTAAAATCTCCAGGGTTCCATCCATGATCACCACATCATACTATTGATTGTTTAACCGCAAGTGCACGGACTATTGTAGTATAGCTGTGCAAATACGGGTCGATCCCACGAGGACTTGATTTAAAATTATGGAGTTTTAAATAAAATTCAACTAAAATAATAAAAACAAAGATTATACTAGAAATAAACTAAAATCCAGATGTATGCAATTGTTCCAATGTTCCCAAATATTTATTCCAAGGAAAACAGAAAATAAAACTAAAATGCGTCCTGGATAAGCTTGTCCTTGGATTGCACTGTCTCTAGATTAGTCTGTCCTTAAATAGTCTGTCCTGGATTGCACTGTCCCTGAATAGTCAGAATGAAGATAAGTTAAAACCAGAATAGCATAGGGACACAGTTGTAATTAAACAAGGGACCCAATTGGTATTTCTGAAATCTGCCAGGGGACACAGATGGAATTCTTTTAGGGACACAGATGTAATTCTTTTGGGGACACAGATGGAATTTCTGAAATAGGACAGAATTGTAATTTCTAAGATCTGCAGGTGCAGATTTGCAATTTCTTCAGGGTTCTGGTTTTTCACGAAAAAACAAAAAAAAACATGTTTTGGGAGAAATCTGGAAGAGGGAGAAGAATAGAGGAAGGAGGAGAAGAGGAAAGGGAAAGAAGAAAGATGGGGAGAAAACCCGAGTTGGGTTTTCTCTCCCGGGGCGTTCGGTGAAGAGAAGAAGGGGGATTGAGAAGAAGGGGGGAAAAGGATAAGGGTTCTGGGTTTTCTCTCTATGGCTGGCTGGCAGAGGCTGAGGGCGGTGGAAGAGGGACGCCTGATGCGAGTGGTGGGGGAGAAGGAAAGCAGAAGGAGAGAAAAGAGGATGTACGTGCGAAGCTTGTTGGATAGGGGTGGTTGGTGCGATCTGGGTTGGGCACGGCTAGTTCAGATGGCTCGCGCGTGTGTGAAAGAGAAGAGAAGCAGAGATGTTGCTGGCCTATCTAGAGAGAGAGAGAGAGAGAGAGAGAGAGAGAGAGAGAGAGAGAGAGAGAGAGAGAGAGAAGGAACTCGGGGTTGGATTTGGCTGAACGACCACTCGAGATGGAGACCCGAATAGGTGCGTGGACGATGATGGAGATGAAGAACGGGAGAGCTGGGCAGTGAATTGAGAAGATGAGAATGATGAGGAAGCGTGCGCTAGCTTCCAGTGATGCGGAGAAAGATGGGAAGATTGTGGGTGCAGGTGGTTGGTGGGCAGACAAAAAAACAAAACAGAGGAGATGACGGGCTGGCCGACCAGTAAAGATGGCTGGGGACTACTAGTGACAACACTAGACAGGAACGGTGTGATGATTTGGGATGGGAAACAGGAATAGAGAGAGAGAGAGAGCCAGCCCAGCCTCCCAAAGAAGGAAAAAAAACGTCCTTTTGAGAAGGAAGAATGGTGTTTTTAAAAGAGAGATGGGGAGAGACGTACATGAGAAAAGGATAAGAGAGAAAAGGATAAGAGGAGACAGAGAAGGAAGAGGAGATAGGTAAGAGAGATAAGAAAGAGAGTGGGGTCCATTGGAATTCTAGTCTGGCTAGAATTATGCAAGTCTTCAACTTTGTCCTGTACTAAGATTCTTCAAATTCCATCTTATTTTCATGATTCAATCTGGAGCGTCCATGCCTGAGTTGACCGATCTGCAATGCCAGGACTCAATTAGCGAAATCTAAACCGTCCATTAGCTTTAATAGTCATTTAACCACTAAATTTTACAATTCAACGGTTGGATGACCAATTAAAGCTAAAATGAAATATTTGATTTAAAATCTTAAAATTAATGGTCTAGATACTCTAATCAAATACTAAATTAGGAGTATTTTGACCAAAATTGAACACTTAACACATACCCATGTGTGCAAGTAAATATACACTATAGAAAGTGTGGGTCCAATTTGTCCAAAATAACAACATTCATGTACAGCCCCAAGAGTTTAAACACAAGTCTAAGAGACATACACTAATCGGTCTCTGATGTACAAAAAGGCAAATGGTCCTCAGGGTCCTCGCTTAGTCATAGCTACTCAACTTGCTTTCTCTTAGCACTATTGCACTCCAAATCTGAGGCATTGTTAAACAAAGCAGTGCCTCAGCAAGCTATCGCTTATACAGGTGATTCGCATTTGATAATAAATATGATAAAATCACATGACATAAGTATCAAAATCATGATGAAATCACATAAGATGAATGTGTACAAAACATGTGAAACATCAGACATCTATAATGGATAAATTAGAAAATCATGAGCTAAACAAATCGTTATCAAATCTGAGTGTCATAGTATGCAAGGCATGAAACACATGGATACACATGCATCACAATAACAAAAGTCCGTGTCAACAGAAAAATATAATGCATGTCATGATCATGGAATGCTGTGCACAATCAAGCTCTATGAGTGTCACTACTACACTCATGGTGATGGTAATGAGTACTCATTCCAACCCTGGGTCCCTCACGTGCAGCCCGCATCAATCCGTTCATGACGGAAGCCTATAAGTCAAAACTACCGAACCGCCCTCAAATCAGTACAAGCACCCTACTTACCCCACTTCACTTGACACACTCCAACCCTAAGTCCCTCACGTGCAGCCAGCATCAATCCATTCTTGACGAAAGCCTGTCATCCAAAACTACCGACCTGCCCTCAAATCGATACAAGGACCGAGCTTACCCCTCTTCACTAGACACACTCCAACCTTGGGTCCCCCACGTGTAGCCTGTATCAATCCGTTCCCGGCGAAAGCCTATCAACCAAAACTACTGGCCCACCCTCAAATTAGTACAAAGACCTAGCTTACCCCACTTCATCCAAAGGTCTCAAGTCAAGATCCATGATAAGGAGGAATCTATCACACATCAAAACATGAATAATAACATAATCAAATGTCACGATATCAAGCATAAAATACTTAACACATTTCAATAAATCAAGATAGTGTATAAAACACATGCCTCAAGAATTTTAGATAACAAGTCATGATTGATGAAATCAAGAAGAAATCCCAAATGTAATCACCTACCTGGACAAACGTGATACTCTAATCAGGCATGTAAGCAATGTCACGAAGTGCGCTATTGCGTAACTATCACATCATAAGTCATCTATCACTTGGGGTTCTCACATATCAAAATAAAACAAATCTAAGTGACAATTCCTAGATTAACCCTCTATTAGGTCAATCTTAAACTAGATGTAGGTTTTTTCTAACATTTAGACAAACATATGTGGTCTTTGATCGTCAATTTATATCATATCTCATTTAATTGATGTCCCTTAATCAATAAAAAGTCAATCTCTATCATCTCATGAAGTTTGGAGGCGATCCAACCGTTGGATCGCTCTTTATCACTTATAATTGATATCTAATCGTTAGTTTTAATTGTTCTCATCATGATCCATCTGTCAAAATCAATATATTACATTTCCTAATTGAACAATTAGATGCTGCTTGACTGGAATTCTAATACTTTCATAATTCTGTGTAGGTGAGATTTTTATACATGAAATTCTAGGGAAAAGAATTTCATGGAACTCAAAAATTCCAGCTTTTACACTTAACATTCTAGGGTCTGGAATCTTGTGGAACTAAAAAATTATGGATTTTACAATTAAAAATCTAGGGGCTAGGAACTCTAAAAGTCCAAATTTTACACTTAAAATTTTGGGGATTGGAATTGTATGGAACTTAAGAATTCCAGTCGTATTCTCCCTTCCTTACTCAACCAAAACCCTAGATCTAAATGAAAATCCTAAAAACAATAATGAATCAAGACAAAACTAAGGTGGATTTTTGTGAAAAACTCACCTCAAAGTTGAAAATAATGGTGACAATCGCCAGCATACTAAAATTTTTGGCTACTATTCTCGTAGCATTCTTCCCCCTTTGATCCAATGTTGTTTCTCCTTGGATGATGGTGAAACCAAAGGTGTTTTGTTCCCCTCTTTGTGCAAAATGAAATGGATGACTCGGATCAAAGATCCAAGAAGTCCCCCTTGTAGGTGAAGACATTTTTTTTTTCTGACATCCATAAAAGCCCCAAAAACCCTCATTTCTTCTTCTTCTCTAGAGTGGGTGTGTTTCTTCGGTGTGCATATTGGCCTTACTCCTCTCCTTTCCTTTCTCTCCCTTCTCCCCTCTTCTTTCTTTCTTTCTTCTCTTTTTCTCTCATCGAGTTTCTATTGGGCATTGGGTTTTGGGAACATACCTAAGTCTGTTCCTTTCCTTTTAGTGAGGGGGTACCGTTATTAAACTTGAACACCCCCCTGTTATTTAATTATTATTATTTTGGATGTTATAATATGAAATGAAGAACATTTGAGCTGAACAAAATGCAATGCTAAAGAGCAATTGACTAACATATTCACTAAAGCCTATTAACACATTTATCAGGTTGTGAACTATGCTTGAAATGAAGAAGCTTTCGGTTTAAGGGGGGTTATGTTGGATATGAACCGAAAGCCTATATGGGGACCTTGTGACTTGGGTCGACCCATCTTAGCTAGTTTTGTTTATGGACTTAGCCCTAAGGCCCACATAGAAGACATGTATTCTAGAAACTCTATAAAAAAAAGTCTTGTGTAAATATCTAAATGTTCTAGAAAGTTTCTATATTAGTTCTTAGGAAATATCTATGCCAGATATTTTTAAAGGAGTTGTATGAAAGATTCTAGGTAGTTTCTAGAAAAGTGTCAACCATTAGGTTGTAGACACGAAATAATTTTCACCATACATTGAGGAGATGATAGGTGGAAAGAAAGTATAAATAAAAGAGCACTCCTCAATTATAAGCAAGTGAGAAAGAAGTGAATAAAATGTGAGTGAGATTTTTAGCAACATTGTTTTTGCAATTATTCTTGAGAAAAATTGAGAAAGTTTTTTCTCTTTTAAGAGTACTTTCTCTCTTCTTATTTTCCTCACAGATCATTGTTATAGGTGAAAGCTTAACAAAGCTAACATCCCAAAAATCTGGTCATCATCACTATTATAGGGAGTCAAACACTTTAGATTGGTTCTTATGCTGAAGGAAAACCCTATTCTTGTTGCCAAACTATAAATTGGCAAACTCATGATTGGAAAGACTACTCATTGAGAGCTCGTTTCCTATGGGCGAGCAAAGAAAAGACTGTGTTTGTGTACAAACCTTTCTTTACTTATTTGAATAACAATTATGTGGTAGATGTCAATTCCAAAATGTTACATGTAGTTTTGTCATGACGAGTCTCGAATTCTCGCATAAATTAAGGGGATGAAACAACTTGCTGTCTTTTCTTCTCTGACCGGCCTTCAACATCTATATTTGTTTGTCTGCCTTCCCAAAATATTTCTTAGGGTTTGTCTCTACTTCGAATTTAAAAGACAGGTTGAAAGGATGAATAGAGTCTTTTGTCCTCCATCTTGCTTCCAACATCAGCGAAGACCATATAATAGCTTTAAATTGTTCTCCATTCAACCATTGGTTAAGAAATTGCAGTCCAAGCTACAGAGGCTCTTTGTACCTTTCATATTACTGTTATAGTATGTAAGGAGTTGATGCAATCCAAGCTACATATGCTCTTTGAACCTTTCATATAACTTATACCACAAATCTCTTTATGTGATTGTGACCATCCATCTAGTGTGCTAACAATTGGATGGAAGAAAAAAAACTAAGAGAAGAGGTGGATCCACCATAAATTTTCATTTATAGAAGTTAGGGGTGGTAACATTGATGCCATCATAGTCTTTCATGCAGTTGATCTTAAGTCTATGATAAGATTGAGAGAGGGAAAAAGGAGTTACAGGCAAAGGATAGATGGACAAGGTTGTGTTGAAGAAAGTCTAACAATTTTTGGGCGTGGTTTGTCTTTGATAAGGCTAACAGATGGCTAGGATAAATATACAAGTTTAAGTTGAAAATGAGTGAGAAGCAAAGCTTCTAAGACATATATTTAATGTTGTAAACTCAATGTATGTGACATTTTAGGTGGGTAGGATTTTCTAATTACTACGAGCTCTATGTTGCAATCCATCTATGCAGCCACCAACTCAGCAATCTTGATCACCCCACAAATGTCCTCTATGTTCATTGGTTTAAGATACAATCCTACTACGACCCTTACATGTTAAGAATTTCTAATATGAGGATGCGATCTTCCTTTTTTTCTAGCACAACTTTATTGAACACTTCTTAATTAATTACTGGAAGAAAGCTCTTGTGAACTATAATAGCTTTAAAATTTATTATAGGAAACAAATAATTGAGTCTCTTTCAGCATAGTAATTTGGGATCAAGTTAGCAAGGTAAATAGATGGAATATTTGGATGGTGTTTGGGTTGAATTGGAGAAAATGTCTGAATGTGTTAATTTAAATGTAAGAATCATATTGCACGCACCCCTAAAGCTAATTCCACACTCTCATTTGATGTTTTCTCGTATTTTTGCTCCAACGGTTCCACCTTTTTAATAATGTGATATGTCATCTTAATGGTTTGACATAGATGAGCTGTGTCTCAAGATTGCTCCTTGTGCAAGGTCCCACTACTATCTTATCTAAGCTACTTAGGCTTCCAAAACTGATGGTAAAAACATTGACAATATTCAAAACAGCTTAGAGAATCAATGGCAACATATGATGAAGTGTGTAATTTTTAGGACACCACACTACTGTTGGAAGCAAACCAAAAGCATATATGTGGGCGCAGTTACATGGTTGGCCCAACAACATGAGTGGGCTGAGCAACGTGGGTGGGCCCATCTTATCCTTTTTTTCTTTTGGTTATGGGCTTGGCCCTAAGCTTTACACAAAAGGCCCATAATCTAGAAGGCATATGTTCTAGAAAGTGTATAAAAGTCAACAAATCTAGATTAATCGTTAGAAATACCTAAGCTAGATATTTATGGAGTTGTATGAAAGATTCAAGTTGTAATTTTTAGAAAAGTGTTAACCATTATATTAAAGACCCTTAGAATAATCTCTACCACACCTTGAGGAGGTGGTAGGTGGAGGACAAGTATAAATAGAGGTGCAGTCCTTATTTGTAAGCAAGTGAGAAAGAAGAGAGAAAGAGGTGAGTGAGGAGTGAGTGAGAGCGTGAGGGAGCGAGTCTTGGAAAGGTAGCAACATTGTATTTGTAATTGTTCTTGAGCGAATTTGAGAGAATTCTTTTTCTTTTATTAGTGTTTTCTCTTCTTATTTCCCTTAGGCATCATAGTTGAGGGTGAAGGCTTAGCAAAGCTAACATCCAACATAGTGGTATAAGAGCCAAGCCAAGTTCATAGTCACAGGAGTTTTGTTGAAGTTTTATCCCTCATCTCACATCAAAGATGTCTTCCAACTTGGTGCAAACTCAAATTCCCAAGTTGTTGAAGGACAACTATGAAAGATGGAAGATTCAAATGAAGGCGTTGCTTGGATTGTAAGATTTATGGGAGATTGTTGCCGATGGATATGAGGAGCCCACTGCCGAGTAAGAAGATTCCTATATTGAGGATCAAAAGAAGAATCTTAAGGAGCAAAGAAAGAAGGCATTGTTCTTACTCTATCAAGGAGTAGATGAATCAACACTTGAGAAGATCGTGGAAGCGAAGTCAAGCAAGAAAGCATGGGAGATTCTGAGCACCTATTTCAAGGGTGTTGATCTGGTAAGAAGGGTTCATTTGCAAACTTTAAGGGCTGAGTTTGAAGCTGCTCATATGAAAGAAGGTAAGTCTATCTCCAAATATTTCTCAAGGTCTAGTTATTGTTAATGACCTAAAAAGAAATGGAGAAAAAAATTTAAGATAATGGTGTACTAGAGAAAATATTACTATCCCTCACAACCAAATTTGAGCATGTGATTGTGGTTATCAAAGAATCCAAAGATTTGGATACTCTCACAGTTGAAGAATTAATGGGATCACTTCAAGTGTATGAGCATTGTATGATAAAGAGCAGCAGCCCAACCATAGTGGAGCAAGCACTTAAGTCAAAATTGACTCTAAATGATCAAAGGGTTGGTGATTCTCAACGTGGAGGCATCACCAATGACAATAGTGGAAGAAGCCATGGGAGAGGAGGTTATCAACATCAGGTGCCAAATCATTGGAAGCCTCCAACAAAGGAAGAGGAAAGAGTAGAGGAAAATCTACTCATGGTTGTGGATGTGGATATAGAAGAACTGTCCAGTGTTATAATTGCAACTAGACTGGGCATTATGCATCTGAGTGTTAGAGCAACCAATCAGGTAATCAAAATCATCAATCTAATTTTGCAGAAGCATCTGAAGGCATGAAAGATGATGTCACACTTCTTGTTATAATTGCAACTAGACTGGGCATTATGCATTTGAGTGTTGGAGCAACCAATCAGCTAATCAAAATCATCAATCTAATTTTGCAGAAGCATCTGAAGGCATGAAAGAAGATGTCACACTTCTCATTGCACAAAAGGAGACACATAATCAACAAGATGTATGATATCTTGACTCTAGAGCAAGAAATCATATGTGCGGTAAGGAACTCTTTGAAGATTTGGTTGAAGATATCCATGGCAATGTCAGCCTTGAAGATTCATCCAAAGTACCCATGAAAGGTAATAGCAAAATTAAAATTTATCAAAAGAATGGTGCTCCCCAATATATCTCAAATATGTATTTTGTACCCAACATGAGAAGCAATATTCTTAGCATTAGGCAACTCTTAAAAAAAGGGTACAAAATACACATGGAGGATGGTTGCCTCTCTTTGATGAATACACAAGGGAGACTCATTACAAAAGTTCAGATGACACCTAATAGAATGTTTCCTCTCCATATTAATACAACCTTGAAGAGTGTTTTTATGGCAGCATTAAGGATGAATCATGGAAGTGGAATCTCAGCTTTGGGCATCTCAATTTCAATGGACTTAAACTATTATCCACATCGAGCAGGGTATGAGGATTGCCAAATAAAGAGAAGCTAAAGTACATATGTGAGTCTTGAACTCTTGGCAAGTAGTAAAGAGCCCTTTTTCAAAGTGGAAGATCTTGGAGAGTAGCAAATCCCCTACACCTAGTACACACCGACATTTGCGGACCCATTGAGCCAGCTTCATTTGGAGCTAATAGATACTTCGTTAACTTTATTGATGATTTCAGTAGAAAACTTTGGGTCTATTTCATGAAAGAAAAATCTGCTGCCTTTACTATTTTTAAAAGTTTCAAAGCTCATGTTGAAGTTGAAAGTGGTCATTCACTTAAGATATTAAGATCTAATAGAGGTGGGGAATACACCTCTAACGAGTTCCAAAGTTATTATAAGGAGAATGACATTAAGTAATAATTTACATCAGCATACATGCCACAACAAAATGGCATAGAAGGAAGAATTAAACAATCCTTGACATGACAAGAACCATGCTCAAGGAGAAAAGTTTGCCAAAGAATTTTTGGGCTGAAGCCGTAGCATGTACCACTTATCTTCTTAATTGATGTCCTACAAAAAGTGTAAAGAACAAGATACTACAAGAAGCATAAAGTGGTTACAAGCCAAGCGTAACATATCTTAGGATCTTTGGGTGAATTGCGTATGCTCAAGTACCTAAGGCAAAGAGAAAGAAGCTAGATGATCGTGGAGAGAAGTGCATCTTCATTGGATATGGCTAGGAGTCCAAAGCATACAAACTCTGCAATCCACTTACACAAAAGGTGGTGATAGGAAGAGATGTAATTTTCAAAGAAGAAGAAGCATGGAATTAGAGTGAAGTAGACACAGAGAGGGAAAATCATCTTGATATGGAGGAACAAATAGAAGCAAGCCATGAAGCTCTAGAAACAGGACTTTCAACACCATCCCCTATAGATCATATGACTCTGCAAAGTCAAGGTATCATATCTCCATCTTCTACACCAATTAAGATGAGAAGTTTTAGAGAAATTTATGAACAAACTGAAGACATATATCTTTTCTGTCTATATGCTGATGCCGAGCCTCTAACATTCCAAGAAGCTATTAAAAAAGATTGTTGGAAGAAAGCAATGCAAAAAGAAATTCATGCCATTGAGAAGAATGACACATGGGAGTTAACTACGCTCCCTAAAGGTCAAAGGGCAATCGGTGTCAAATGGGTATATAAAATCAAGTGGACAGCTGATGCAAAGATTGAAAGATTTAAGGCTTGACTTGCAGCAAAAGGCTACAAGCAAAAATATGGGATCGACTATGAAGAAGTATTTGCACCAATTGCACAACTTGACATTGTAAGGATGATGATTTCTCTTGCTACCCATGACAATTGGAAGATATATCAATTGGATGTAAAGTTAGTATTCCTAAATGGCAAGCTAGAAGAAGAAGTTTATGTGGAGTAGCCCGAAGGTTTTGAAAAAGAAGAGCAAAAGGTGTATCTGCAAAAGAAGGCTCTATATGTCTTGAAGCAAGCTCCAAGAGCTTGGAACTCCCGCATTGATGGCTACCTTGAAACAATGGTTTCACCAAATGCTCGTATGAACATAATGCTTATATCAAGAAGAATGATCACGGTAAGATACTTATCATTTGTTTGTATGCCGATGATCCATTATTCACAAGAAATAGCCAACGGATGATTTAGGAGTTCAAGCAAGCCATGTTTAAGGAGTTTGAGATGACGGATTCTGGTCTTATGTCATTTTTCCTTGGAATTGAGGTAAATCAAAATTCAGATAGTATTTTCATATTTCAAAAGAAGTATGCTAAAGAGTTGCTTGAAAATTTTAGAAGAAGTAATTGCAATGAAGTAAATACACCTCTTCTATCAGGTTTAGAGATAATAAAAGAAGGAGAAGGAAAGAGCATAGATTATACTCTTTTCAAGAGTTTAATTTGAAGTTTAAGGTACCTCACAATCACAAGACTAGATATTGTGTTTAGTGTTGGACTCTTGAATAGATACATGGAAATGCCAAAATAGTCACACTAGTTGGCTACAAAAATGATCTTAAGATATATAAAAGGTACATTGCACTTTGGCCTCTTTTACTCTTACAGGATGATGCGACTTTGTTTGGTTATTCAGATGGTGATTGGGTCGGAGATCAAGATGAAAGAAAGAGTACTTCAGGTTATGTATTTTATCTTAGGACAACTGCCTTTACTTGGATGTCTAAGAAGTAAGAAGTAGTAGCATTATCATCTTGGAAAGCTAAATATGTGCCTGCCTCCTCTATTGTCTGTGAAGTAGTTCGGTTAAGAAACTTCTTAAAATAGTTATATCATCCTCAAGAAGATTTTGCACCTATATATATCGATAACAAGTCTACCATTGAGCTTGCCAATGATTTAGTACAACATGGAAGAAGCAAGCACATTGATATAAAGTATCACTTCTTGAGAGACCAAGTGAAGCAAAGAACAGTAAAGCTGGAGTATTGCAATACTAAAGAGCTAGTGGCTAACATCTTCACAAAAGCATTGCCCAGCGATACATTTATCAGGTTGAGGACTATGCTTGGAATGAAGAAGCTTTTGGTTTAAAAGGGGATATATTGGAAGTAAACCAAAAGCATATATGTGGGCCTAGTTACATGGTGGGCCTAGCGACATGGGTGGGCCCATCTTATCTCTTTTTTCTTTCGGTTATGGGCTTGGCCCTAAGTTTTACACAAAAGGTTCATAATCTAAAAGGTCTATGTTCTAGAAAGTGTATAAAAGTCAACAAATCTATATTAATCTTTAGAAATATCTAAAGTAGATATTTATGGAGTTGTGAAGAAGATTCAAGTTGTAATTTTTAGAAAAGTGTTAACCATTAGATTAAAGACTTTGGGAATAATCTCCACCACACATTGAGGAGGTGGTAGGTGGAGGACAAGTATAAATAGATGTGCACTCCTCATTTGAAAGCAAGTGAGAAAGAGGTGAGTCAGGAGTGAGTCTTTTAAAGGTAGTAATCTTATATTTGTAATTGTTGAGTCTTTTAAAGGTAGTAATCTTATATTTGTAATTGTTCTTAAGTGAATTTGAAAGAAATTTTTCTTCTTTCATTGGTGTTTTCTCTTCTTATTTCCCTTACATATCATAGTTGTAGGTAAAGGCTTAGCAAAGCCAACATCCAACACCTACGTGGAAAGATGGTTTAGATGAAACAATTTTGATTTTAGATCATTCAAAAGGTTGAGCCTCTTGTACTTTTACCATAAAACCCCAATTAAAGGCGAGGCAGTAGTCGCAAGGGGAATGGGAATTTCATTTTCCCATGTACTTTGATGAATTTAGCTTCTAAAAAGACAGTCCTGGAATTGCATTCAAGTGGTTAAGTTTGTTCTCGATTTGGTAAATTAGCATTTACTCTGATAACACCTCGGTTAAGATGCCACTTCCTGGTAGTCTGTTGTAAGCCTTGGTGAACGAGAGTGAAAATGCGAGGACTCTTGAAAGATAGTAGCAAAGCAGCTACTGAAAAAGCTACCTGCTTGCTGAAGGAAGCAAGACAAAACAATCAGTGTCATGTTTTATACCATCCGTCATTATTTAAGAATTTGCAGCTCAAGCTACAGAGTAAACTTTAAGCTTTAAACTTCATCCGTTAGTAAAACATGCAAAGATGTTCTTTGTTGGGGCATCTAAGTGCGTGTTTGGAAAACTTGTTTTTGTTTTATTCATTTATTTTTTATTTCATGGTGCAAAGACTGGGCTGATTTTCTATTGTCAAATTGAAAGAATAAAATATAAACAAGTTTCCCAAAAAAACCCATCAAGCTTTATTATTGGATGATTTGTCAACGAGTGCATTCAATTGCTTGTTTAAAGGCTACATGTGATAGCCTCTGAATTGTGCGGCTTGAATTTTGGGCATGACCAGTATGTCAAAGCGTGCCTATTAAGTGGTCCTAACATGTACCTTGTTCTGCTCGTGGAAACCATTTTTCACATGAAATACAGTCCATCTAGAGAAAAAGGAAAAAAAACTTCAACAACGTAGTACCATCGACCATGGGCAACGATTGTACGAGTCCAGATCACCGTTTGCGGTGAAAGAAATTGATTACGATATAATTTGACTTTTCTAAATAGAAGTGCCTGTAAGGGTGGACGATCATGAGCATAGCATAACTCTTTTATATAGTGATGATTTTTCTTAGATTGGAGCCATTCATCGTGTTAGGAGTGGTGAGATAGGCAACGTATCAAATTTCATGCCCTTTGGGTGCCATTAGCTTATGCTTCTTTGGGTTGAAAATCAGAACCATCAGTTTTTTAATGACTCAAAACTAGTAGTTCAGATAATCCAAATGCACTGAGAGTTGAGTGCATTTGGATTATGAGAAAGCTAGCTGCCTTAGAATTTCAATCTAACTTTCAATAATAATTATAATTCCTACTGCTGCCTCCAAGAGAAAGCAACGGAAAAGGATCCACCACTGAATCCTCGATCTTTTAGCAGCAGAAGCCGGAACAAATGTACTTAATTTATTGTTCAATCAGCAAATCACACATTCAGCATTTTTCAAATTTGCAGTTTGTGTAGGAGGACATTATACGTCCTGTTAATCAAATTCATGAAATTCCTAACAACAAT
Source organism: Warburgia ugandensis (assembly GCA_035236585.1). Classification (NCBI taxonomy): domain Eukaryota; kingdom Viridiplantae; phylum Streptophyta; class Magnoliopsida; order Canellales; family Canellaceae; genus Warburgia; species Warburgia ugandensis. Next base: position 63,990,159 of record CP141129.1, on the reverse strand, counting down.
ACACTACAAGCATATAAATGTCCTAAAGTTTCCCCTTAAGGTGAATGTTTCTTCAAACATATTCAGCCTACTGTTTTTAAACGGGTGTCAGACTTTAAAGTGATAGTCTTCTCCAGCTTCATCTTGTTGAGTTCTTGCTTTGAGGTTTAGGTGAAACCCAACAGCATACCAAGTTCATAAAAAATACCAACTGGTGTTCTGTGCTCGGGTGCACATGACAAATCTGTGCAAATCTGGTCATCATCACTATTACGGGGAGTCAAACTCTTTAGATTGGTAATTTTGTGCCGAAGGAATTAGTTAGGAATGTGAACTCCAGTGTTACCTCCTTGAGGATCTTGGTCAATCCTAAAATTTAATCTTTGTGGAGGAGCTCTATGCATAGGCTAGTGTCTTATAGTGTTTGAAAAAGCACTTGTGTTTTCTTTCTTGTATGATAACTTGCCCTCGATCCTTTGTTACTGATCAGGGCGAGCTGTATAATAAGGAGAAAAGTAAGAGTTGAATGCATATAATGGATTGGTGAGATAGGGAAAGGATGTTTGGCTTGTTAGTTGTGAATTATTTCAATGAGAAGTTGACTTCAAAGAAAACAGATTACTTAGTTTGAATGCCTGAAGAACCCTACATGCTTGAGTATACTGCTGCTATCTTCTTCACACCGCTAGCATCTAGAAGCCAAGACAAAAAATAAGGATAAAGACAGAGATACTTGATCCTTGCTTTTGAGGGGGAATCTTGAATCAAAGTGACTAACCACCAGATGGAAACCCCCTCTGGTAATTTAACTTTAAATTTTTCAAAGCAAAACTAGCACAAAAGGAAGAATTAGAATAAGCAAAGTTGAACCAAACAAGATACTTGAAATAAAATACATCCTGAAGATATCCATTGAGAGCATTCTAAGGCTGTAATTTACAACACATTGAAGTCAATGAAGTTATATTGCGTGCTCAAATTGATCATTGGTCTAGCAAAATCATTCTAATTATGTTTCCTTTTAATGTTTCTGAATAACTCTAGAAGAATAGCAGTTTCTCTACTCTATCTTGTGGATGACAGTGATGAATCAAGAAGACAAGGTTAGCGAGCTTAAAGCACTTTAATCCAGTTTTAGGTGATAATCTTGGACATGGAAATTATTTGGGCAAGAGAAAAATATGACGTTGTAGTTGTGCTATGCGTCATATAATTTCAGAGTGGTATTGCTTTAACTCTTGCATGATATTCCGATGAAAATACCTAATTGAGCATACGTGGAGAGTCCTGAGATTACACTGTTGGACATTTCCTTCTCATTTGTAGCTTATACAGCTACTTCATGCTTATTTCCAGGGTGCTTATCTTCATGCAGCAAATACTTGGTTCAGAAATCCAAGTATCGTGTTTACGTCATCTTTTACTAGCTCAAAGTTCCTTTCTGATCATCATTCAATTAGCATTTTTCTATGCGATTTCTTTGAGTAAGAAAGTGATTACCATCATCTGCAGAAGATGCTACAACTCGTCTCTGATTTGAGCAAACTCGGATGGATCTTAACTAATATCTTGAGTTGTGTTTAGGAAAAAAAAATGACAAATAATGCATTATGTTTTGAGTTGTCTGCATCTTGGATCACGTTTATGAGGAATGGTACATATGCATGACTACTACATAAGTTGTAAAATAGTCCAAGTCTTTAATCAACTCTGGGACTCCTACTTTGTTCCACAAAGATTGACTTTGCCGGACAGCATTAGGGATAAAATGTCATTTCTAGTTGATAAGCTAGGACTGAGTGATGCATACTCTTTAGAGTGCTAAAAGAAGAACAGTTTCATCCTTTAGAGTGAGAGAGCAAATTGAATACCATTGGCCTATTGCTTCTATACACTTCACTAGGGGAGAGAGAGAGAGAGAGAGAGAGAGAGAGAGAGAGAGAGAGAGAGAGAGAGAGAGATTGAGAGAGATGCTTGTCCAATTTTGTTACAATCCCTAAGCATATAGCGAGGCATATAGAACATTGCAGCAGATCAAAGCAAGGATTATAATGTAAAAAGATATTCACAAAATATCACTGGAAATTGTAGACCTTTAACAATTGGATTAAAAGGAACCAATGCTGAGAGGATTCAGCAATTACTACTGCTGTCGTGCTGACAGGTCTAAAACAAGTCTTGCTACCAATGCATCAGGGTAAAGTGAACCGTCTAAGATACTAAACAAAATAATAGGAATCTTCATATCATTGCAGCAGATGCAAGATGTAAGAGTAGGATTGTGACATAAATTAGGATAACATAAGGACATAATACACATAGAAACAAGTAACACTAGTTCAGTGGATTCACGAATATCAATACAGGTAGCATTCATAATTTCAATCATGTCTTGCTTGTGTTCCAGCATCAGATGCTAAATTGATTAGTTTTGTTTCAACTCAAAAACTTTTGTCCCCACTGAGAGTCCATATCCTGGAGTCAATCTGAAAGTAGCAAGTATGATACACAAACGGAAATTAAGTAAAAGAAAAGTTTTAGCTAAACTAACAGAAATCACACTCCTCGGAAGAAAACAACAATTCGGAACAACAAAGTTGAATAGGATAAAAAGAGAAAGAACATATGGTGGAGTAAAGATGCAAGTCTCTTCGCGAAACTAGTAATAGATAGGAACATACTGGAGACGTAATAGATTCCTGCTCAAGTATTGTGAAAATTAAAAGTTCTCTCAGTTGGCCTCGTTCTTGTATCATGGTTGCCCATATGGAGATCCTAGAAAGCATTGGATTCCTGGCCTTAGGATGTCTGTATTAAACCTTCATACTTAACCTCTAACCAATTAACAACCAATTCCATCCAAAATCCAGATCACATAAATATCAGTAGAAAGCACAATCCAAACTAAAGCAGATCACACATGCCAATAGGATTCTCACTACAAAAATGGGGGAGCCCAGTGCACGAAGCTCCTGCATATGCAGGGTTTGGGGAACAGGTGAACCACAAAGGATCTATAATAATGTAGCCTTAACTTGCATTGTAGCGAAAGGCTATTTCCACACCTCAAACCCGTGACCTTTAGGTCATACGATGACAACTCTATCATTGTGCTAATAGAATTCTCACTATCATACATAAAAGAAATGTAACCAGATCAACAGAAGAGAAAAAATACAGAAATAGAGATACAAAAAAATCAAACATATGCTGAGAGAGAGAGAGAGAGAGAGAGAGAGAGAGAGAGAGAGAGAGAGAGAGAGAGAGAGAGAGAGAGAGAGAGAGAGAGAGAAGAACTACCTACTATTTTTTGTCATCCTCAGGCTCTCCGTTTTGTTGACTACATCTTGTAGTTGCTTGCTTTTCCCTTGGATGGTTGCTTCAGACCTTCCACTCTTCTGTGTAAGTCTTCTCTTTACATAGTAAACTTCGTAAATTATCACTTTATGACACTTTTCTTCCTTTTTTCTTTTTGTACAGTTCAGTCCCTAAACTATTCAATATGTCCAACTCCATCGATGGACATTGACGGATGTTTGATGCAAGCTCCATTATGGTTGAGTGAATATAATAGTTTAAGAACTAAATTGTTCTTCGTGAATAATTTTGTATCTTGACTAAGAAGATGAATGGAGTCTTTTGCTGGTAATATTTAAAAACTTGAAGCCTTAAAGTTTGGGTAATTTTCAATAAAAATGGATCCAAATCTTACTAGAGAAAATAACCAAAGCTTTTATCTAGCAAGATTTAAAATATCCATATGATGCACTTTTTCTAGGAGTTTTCAAGCATAGTTTTTCATATGTAAATTCAAAGGTCTTGATCTACAAACTTTTAAAATTTGGATGGTTTTTCATTGAGGAATGTATTGAGGCTTCGATTCTATGTATAGCTCTACAGCTTCGACAATACCCATTGCTAATAAATGCTAAATTGCACTATTTGGTCCCTTTTCCCCAAAAAAGGTTATCGAATTTCATTATAGGCAACCTTGTTAGATTTCGATGTTATCAAAAAACCCCATCTATGTTAGATTTCAATGCAAATCACAGATTTGCTAATTATTCATCCATTCCACATAAGTAATGTAGAATTGTAGATGTTAACTTTCTTTCAAAGATCTAAACCACTAACCATACTCAAAATGCTTTAGATAGGCTAAGTACTAAATTTCAAGAGCATTAGATTCTTATAGCTTAAGTTATAAAAGTTAAAAATTAGAGCTATTGATAGACTTAACTATTTAGATCTTTCAAAAGAAGCCAGCATACAAGGTTTATATAGTTTTTAATTTAATTCTCCAAAATGCCCTTTTTATTGGTGAACAAATATACATGGATGCATCCACTCTGGTTGGGGATTTAACATATTAAATTGATTCAATCTATTTTTATCCATGGATCTTAGTCAAACACATGGATATCTGTAGATTTTTATTTGTTTTGCCAACAGCAACCCATGCGCTCGATTTGCTTCTTTTTCTTTCATCCCATGATTTATATCTCTTTAGGATTTCTCTAGTTTTAGCTTGTGATGAAGCCTAAGCAACTTTATAACATGTGAGTAATCTCTCTCTCTCTCTCTCTCTCTCTCTCTCTCTCTCTCTCTCTCTCTCTCTCTCTCTCTCTCTCTCTCTCTCTCTCTCTCTCTCTCTCTCTCTCTCTCTCTCTCTCTCATTAATTATCAATCCAAGTATTAAAAGTGGTCTTTTAGGGGGACTTTTTGGTTATTAATCTTTACTAGTGCTTCACTTTCACTCATTTCCTTGCAAAGTTTGCATTTCATATACTCAATCTTAGTTTGACTAATTTTAAATCCTTTAAACTTTATAGCTTCTTTTCACAACTCTAACTTTGTATTTACAGCTTCTTTTGTCTTATTAATAGAAACTATGTCATCTGCAAATAACAAACATTATAGAATCTCCTCATGCAGATATTTTGTTAACTCATCCATAACTAACGTAAAAAGGTACATGCTCAATGTCAATCCTTATTGCAATCATATAATGATAGAAAAATCATTAGTCTCTCTGCTAATAGTCCTAACATTTTTTACTTCTCCATCATACATAATTATGTCTATATACCCTCATTGAATCCCTTACTCGCCTAACACCCACTATATTAATTCTCTAGGGACCTTATCATAAGCTTTTCCTAAGTTAATCAAGACCATGTGAAGGTTCTTCCTTCTCTTACAACAATTGTTTAAATAAGCAAATAACTTCCATGGTAGACCTTCCTGATATGAAACCAAACTAGTTTTTTGGTACACTCATCTCATTTTGTAGCCTCTACTTAATCACTCTTTTCCAAAGTTTCATGATATGACCCATAAGTTTGATCCCACAATAACTAATACAACTTTGTATGTCACTTTTATTCTTATAAATTGAAACGATAGAGCTTTTTCTCCATTTATGTGGTATTTTCTTTAATTTTATATTTCTGTTAAACAACCTTGTCAACTAAACTACTCTAATATCTCTCATATACTTTCAAACCTCTATTAATATATCATTGCGCCCAAAGCCTTTTGTAACACCCCGGATTTTTAAGACATTTTATTTATTTATAATAATGGCATTTTAAATAAGAGCATTTGGGATCCCATGAGAAACACTTTATTTGACCGGTTGCTAAAACATATCTTAAAAACTCCGGGTGTTATTTTTCCTTTCTCAAAATGGCATACTTAAAATTTAAAACATAATTAGATTTAAAGTAATAAGCGTATCAATCAACGTCAAATAAATTGACGCCTTTATTTTAAATCAAATAAATGTCCAAAACACAATAATAATATGGCCCAGGGTCTATCCATCATAACATCCCATATAAATGTCCAACATATGTCCAAACATCTAAATTAAATCCAAATATAAAGTATGCAATCCATAATGAAATCCAATTGATAATCCTGTTTTAATGACTCACATCACTGTCTAAAAACTATAGGAAAAATAGTCTTCAGCAGCTCTCACGGTTTCTCAACAGCTTTTCCTTTCTTAGTGTCGCGCTCGAGATCTAAGGCATTGCAAAACAAAGCAATGCCTCAACAAGCTATCTCTTGTGCAGGTACATAGATAATTAATGTAATAAATGAAAGAAATAATGAACAGCTCTAATGAAAAGTCTAACACTTATGAAAATAGTGATATCATAATGCCATGTTCAAATAAATGTCAATTTGTTCCATATGCTAAAACATGCATCTCACAGAGTCAAAACATGACATAAATCAATGTAAATTATCATACAATAATAATAAGGGCACCCTAAGATAATGAGTCCCACCACATCGCACTAACATCCCTGATTAGGAGTACTTGTAGTCAACCTCTAAGTGTCGTCACACCCAGGCATACCATCCATAACCATGCTCATCATACATGCACACATAATAAGAATATGAGCCATCATGCTGCAGTGGCAACCCTCCATGGGTATCAACCACCGCCGCTCTCCGTCGACACCATAACGGGAGACTTAGCTTCTATCCCCATGGAAAGGCTCAGACCGGTAGTGTGGACTATCCATATTACCAAACTCCTACCGAATGCCATCTATGGGTATGTGTCTATCACATCACAATATCATCACATCACAATCTCGGAAGGTGAGTGGCCGGCCCTATCCCTCCCAGCATGACGCCCACCGGGTGAGAGCACCCGTCATCAAATAAAACATGAAAATTATATGTATGTGCTAAAACTCAAGAGCACTTATAGCTTGAATTCCCCAAAACATGCCCCTCATCCTGGGGTTAGCTTATAAAAGGACCAGCTAATAAGCCCATATTCTTATTTTCATGTAAATCCATGCATTTCTTATATATAATAATAAATAAGTATCTATTTAAGTATAACTAATTAACATCATGCTTATAAAAGCATTTGAAATAAGTTTATTCAATAAAAGATTTCAATTTGGAATAATCATACTGTACTCAAAGTCGCATGAAATCCACAGCAAATAATAATTGCAATTTAAAACACAATCACACATGATGCTATGTTTAAACATGGTTTAAAAATCAAGGCAAATCATTAATTGTCGTTACCTACCTCAATGTGAAACCACTAGCTTGCTAATAACTACCTTTAACTGGTATATTCAAGTGCACCTGTACATGTCACACCACTATTTTAAAAAATTTCTAAATAAAAAGTGGTCATTTATAAGTTTTTAAGTTAAAACTAGGTCCGCGTCATCAATACGGTCACAACTTTTCTTTCGAATTGTGATTTGGACTCCTCTAGCTCCCAAAAATCAAGTTTTAGTGAAAATCATACGTAAATGGGGCCTGCCGAGTCTATACCGACAGTTCCATTTTCCGCCGGTATAAACCAGAAAAATTCATTGACGCAGTTGACGACGCTGGAGAAGACGATCGAATTTTGATCGTCTTCGGCGGAGCTACAGAGCTCCGTTTTAAGTGATTTTGGTGGCATTTTTCTCAGAATCTCCTCTAGAATCCATTTATGCCCTCTTTTTGCACTGATTTTGTCAAAAACCATTTTTTTAAAATGATTTTTTACAAGTTCCTAAAATCATCCCTAGGTACTGGTTTTTGCGTTTTTTTAGAGAAACCCACTGTTGGATCACAATTTAAAGGTTTGCTCTTAGGTCTCTTGTGCACTAGTTGGACGGTGCGATTTCCAAGCGAACGAGGTTTGATCCGTGAAATCACGCTCCAATAGTAGTATGCATAGAGTTTCCAAAAAATCTGATTTTTTCCTAATTTTTAAATGATTTTCTAATTATTTTCTCAATTTAATAAATACGAAAAAAATAAAGTTTTAAGGCTTACCTTGTGCCTAGCCATGGTTGCTCATGTTGCCGGGGTTCCACTCGCCGAAAAACTCAAATCTTGCAGGGTTAGGGTTCTGAGTTAAAAACTCAGAGAAACGCTCAAGGTGGAGCGTTTTGGCTCCTAGAGAAGAATAGATATAGGGTTTAAAGTCCTATGGGAAGAGAAACTCTTCCCCACACGTCTCTTTCCACATCTCTCTGGCAATTTCGCCAAACTGGTATAGACGTGTGGAAGACGGGGGTGTCATTATCAATTTGGACCTCTGTGAAACACGTCTCTGTCAAATGACCAAATGCCCTTACAACTTCGACAACTCCTAACTCCCTCGTTTGAGCTCCGTTTTTTATGTTCTTGGTGGCGTTGGAATCGTATCGACGAGCACTTTCTAATTCTTATGTTTTCAGGAAGAATTTTCATCTATAAATTTTGAATTTGATTTATTTAGTAATTTCTTATTTTGTACTAAAAATTAAGGATATTACACCTTTCCTACTTTCTTCTTTTTCAAAACCTTTTTTTACTTTAGGTATCCTCATCCTATTATCGTATCAAGATAGTCTAATGTTATTTGGGTTTATGATTTTTTTAATATTTATATTCTCAAGACAATTATTATTTAGCAATTTTTGAAATTAGCTTTTCCACCTTTGATTGAACTGTTTATCTTTAACTAGTACCCTTTGGTCATTACTTTTAATGTATTTAACATGGTCTAAGTCATTACTCTTCTATTGTCTTATATTTACAACTTTGAATGCATCTGTCTCACCTTTTCTTGGCCATAATCTATTACAGATATCATCATATGCTTGGAGTTAAGCCTCACTCTTCTTTTATCAACTTTTTTAACATTCTTATATTGTTCAAAGTTTTCATTATTTCTAATCCTTTCCCATGCTTTAAAATACACTTATTTTTCTTTAATAAAATTTTATTCTTTTTCACACCACTACCAAGTTTTCTTTACTGGTTGCCTTTTACCTTTGGATACTCCTAGAATATCTTTAGTCATTTTTAATAAACATAGTCATATTAATCCACATGATGTTTACTTATGTTTCATTGTCTAATTTTCCTTCTACCATCAACTTGTTTGTCAATGATATTATCTTCTCTCATTTTAAGTTTCACACCTAGGTTTTGGACATCTATTAAGTTCATTTCTTATTTTTCTGTCTCTTAATATAAGTATTTATGACTATCAACCTATGTTGTATGGTTAAACTCTTACCAGGTATTACCTTGCAATTCTTAAACATTGGCCTTTTGGTATTTTTAAGAAGAAAAAGGTCTATTTGGCTTTTATATGAACCGCTTTTAAAGATTAGTAAGTGTTTATCCCTCTTCTCAAAGTATGTATTTGCTAGAGCTAGCTTATAGCTAAAACAAAATTGAGGATAACTTCTCTCATTTCATTTCTTTCTCTAGCATAGTACATTCCATGTCCCTTATCATATCATTCATTTTCTTTTCCTATATGACCATTTAAGTCTGCTCCTATAAATATCCTTTTTCGTAGGAAATTTCTTGCATTACTGTCTCCATATCTTCTTTAAACTATTTCTTAACTTTATCTTCTAACCCTATCTGTGGGGCATATGCACTTATAACATTTATGATCTTCTTCCTATAATAAGTTTTATTAGTAAAATTCTATCACTAGTTCTTTTTATATTTATAACTTTATCCTTTATTTTTTTTTATTTATCACTATTCTTACGTCATTTATATTATTGTCATTTCCTATGTACCTATAATGACCCGGGTTTTTATAATACATTTTTGTAATTCTTTTTGAAATATCGGGCCCTTAGTTTTCAAAAATATTTAGAAAACAAAAAACGAAAAACATTTTTCATGAAAGACACTTTTTGAAAACCTCGAGTGTCATTTTTCTTTTCTCAAAAAGGATTATTGGGGAAATGAGCGCTGCATTTCTATAAAAAAAAAAATTGGCAGTTTCCTTTATTTTTCGGACATTCGACATTTAATGCATGTCATTGCTAAGTACATGATAAACATAATTTTCATACATAAAAGAAATAAGGGAGACTTCGTCTCCATTCTGTCATATTTACATACATTACTTCATGTTTTGTAAATCAAAATTTAACCAAAGTCAAAGGAAAAATCAAGACAGGGTCAATCTAGTCACAGCCACACAATTACCACTTTAATCCACATGTTCATAGAGTAAAGTCATATCAATTAAAAGTCTTACTTCAATAAATCATTAACCACATCGCTAACCTGCTTGTTATACCTAGTTAGTCATCTTGAGCTCTCTAACATAGTCTTTTGCTTTCTTTCCCCTGTTCTAATCCTTCAAACCTAAGACATTATAAACAATTTACAATGTCTCAACTAGCTTATACTTGTGTAGATAGCTTCACATCTATTTTACCAAGTTTTCTATGTAATTCTACAACAACATCTCAAATAAATTTTCATGCAATTTCTAAAGAATATGATAAACAAATCAAATATAAGAAACATGATTAAAGTCATGTTTCAATCTCAATTTCACATGCTAAAACATTTCAAATAATATCCATATAAAACATGTACAACTTTAAACATGCATTTTTCAAATGGTTGAATCGTCATAGTAATCTCAAGTAAATTGCAATATAGAACATATCCCAAAATCAGATGTAAACATAACTTGAGAACTATGTGAAAGATCTACTATCTAACTTGATAAATCAAACATCATAAGATCCTCAAAGTAGTCATTAGTTAAACCACGAATGTTGGCAATCCCAAACCGAGAACATCACGTGCACACATGCACCTCAACAAACACATAACCGATTGGTCATGAGTACTCATCTAATGACCATCATCAAGCCCATCTACGTGGGGTCACAAAATAAAAATCCTATGGTACATTATGCTCACGACCAGATCACTGAATCGTGTCTCTCTGATATCTGGAGAACAGCCATCACAGCCTCTACCACGACTACGGATATGTCTTGAAAAGGTGCCATGACCACATCTAATGGTAGTTCCTACCACAATAGTCAAGAAAATAGATACCTCTTTAGGCATGGATACTTACCACCTTTGGTGGTTAGAGGCCAAGAGGCCAAACCCGTAAAACCTCTCAGCATAGTAACCACCAAGCTCACTAGCTTGAACAAAGACATATTTCAATCCCAAATGATCTTAAATCATATACCATATATGTCATGTAAAATCATGCATTCTTTAACTCATCTCAAAACATGGGATTGATGCATTTCAAGTAAAATAATTTCTTTCAAAAACACACAACTGCGTGTAATGGAAGGAATAACATCACTTTCATTCTTCATATAAAAATATGTATCATAGTTATGAAGACACACACACACACACACACACACACACACACACACACACACACACACATATAATCACACATACCGCATTTGCAAGTATAGCATTCTTTTAAAGCTGAAAGCAAGATAACATGATGTAATGTGAATCTCATGATAATCAAGTAACCTCGAATAGAAAACATGATAAGCAAATGATTTGATTAGCTAAAATCTTAATGGCAAATAGATGTTAAAACCACCTACCTCTTTTGAAAATTCTCCTTTTTCCCAAGTCGTCACAGTCGTCCTTAACAACAAAATTGACTGCATCTCACTCTACTCGATACCTAATTCTGAGATTTTTAGGATTAGTCCTCATTTCCATACCATTCACATAGACAGAACTTAAGATCTCATTTATTTCACAGTTGTAATAGTCTAGATCAACTCAGAATCATGGAATCCTTAGATTTAAGATATGTCGTTGATCCTAGGCTAGAAGTTTGAATCATTTATCAATGACTTACCATCATAATTAGTTTAATTCTACTAATCTACGTAGTTACAAGTTGTTACCTATGCAAACTAGCACTTCCAACATTCAACCTATGCTTTGTTGTTGTATAGGATTGATAATCCTATCAAGTTGTCATTTAATATGATCTTATCCATAAATTTTTTGGTTTTGAATCAAATCAATATATTTCTTCTAATTCCACTAACTGATCAAATTTTATTCAATCAATCATCAATCAGATGAGAGAAACAGTATCAAATCATTCTCTAATCTGTTGTTCACTCTCTTAATTAGGAATCCAATGGTTAAGTGGTCTGATCCTTATCCTCATCTCTCTTTTAATGATTTTTAAATATAGTATGAGGATCTAACTTTCAAGGATGCTTGCTTAGGATGGAAGCGTGTATCATTTGGACACCGTTCAAAATCATTCGAGAAGAATTGGATCCATCAAAGGCTCTGATTTGTTTGGAACCATTGGTCCAAAGTCAAAAATACCTAAACTTAGTGTTTTACCTCAAGATTAAGTGATCGGATCAACCTTTTAAAGAGGATCCGATGGCTAAGATTGGTTCAAAGGGGTTAGATATGTCTTTTATAGTTGATCCGATGGCCAAAACCTATTAGAAGAAATTAGATTTACCTCTTATAGACTATCCAACGACTAGGGTTTATTGTCAGTCTCTATCCATAATCACATATGAGATTGACAGTTAGATTCTCTACGGATCGAGGTTCAGGGGTCAAATCATCACTGTCTGAGCTTTGATCATATGATTAGAACCTCAGACAAGTCGATCAACGGCCCTGTTAATCTTTGTCCACTAAACAGGGACAAGATCAATGGCTAGCTCTCCTTCGTGGGTTGATTCAGGGCTTGGATCATCCTTGTCTGAGTTCCAAATGAGAGGTTGGAGCTTAGACAAGGTAATCAGGGTTACCTATGGTTGTGCTCTCTGATTAGGGATGTGGTTTTTCATTTGATTCAGCCATTAATGTTGAATTTCCTATATTATAGTAAAAAAAAACTAAATTTTCTACTCTACAAACGAAATGAATACAAAGAAACGAAGTTATCATGTGATGGCTAACCTCTGTGGATGCTCCACGATCTACAATCATTGCTAGAGAAGATGGATTTGTTGATTATTCTGGCAACAATTCATGCGTGCTGTTTTTCTTCCTCAGATCCCACATCATTTCTCATCTGATAGTGCTGGAATCAAAGGGGTTTTGCTCCTCGGCTCCTGGAGAACCAATCGGACGGTTAGATTCCCTATTGGAGTTGTTGTTACCGTCGACGAACTCGTTTCCTCTGGCGTCTGCAAATCCACCATTTCACCGAAAAAATCTAGAGTTTCCCAGTGTCCAGTTCTTTTTCTCCTCTCCTTCTCTCCCTTCTCCTCCTTCTCTCATGGCTTCAGGTTTCTCCTTCCTGACGTTTTTCTCTTTCTTCTTCTTCTTCTTCTTCTTCTTCTTCTGTTGTTCATCGGGCTTGGGAATAGACGGAAAGTCTGTTCCATTTTTTACTTAAGGTGGGGTTGGGGTGCCAATATCAATTTGGCCCCCTCCCGTATTTACTTTATTTATTTCTTATTTCTTTTTCTTTTTTTATTAAACCCTTTATGATGATGTTCCCTTTCTATCATAACACCCACACTATGCTAGTCAACACGCATGATTCCCATTCATGGTGTTTTCTAAGCACCTTGTTAGCATTAGGCTTAGATTTCTATAAGTTGGGCTCATTAATGAAATTACAAAAATGTCATTTGGGAGAAAAATCACCATTTATTCGTCCAACTCGGATTTCAGCAAAATTAGTGTTGTTGGGATTGTTTTTCCCAGTACAATCCAAATATGAAGGTATTAGGGTCTAATTTGACATCTTTTCAAAAGGTGAATTATGTGGTACCTAAATATGAAGATTTTTCTATTTATATTTATCAAAATAAATTTAAAATTTAGGATTGTTACAATACTATATCTTATACTCATCAATTGCTCTATTTGAAGCCCCTTTTCACTTGGTTTTTTGCATGCAAGCTATGTTGACTCTTTCAAATTTTTTTGTATTTACTAATTCTATACTCTTACTTGTCTTGTGCCTATATTTTATGTGGAGTTACCAATCTTATTCTCCTAGGCTAGTTTCTTTATCCTTGCACATCTAGAATGATGTAGAAACCTTTGCTTAATTTCGCTGCACTTGGGGTTATAATGTAATTCATCACTTTCAAGGAAATGCTCTAATAGTCTTTGTCCATTTTCTATTGCAACCAAGATATGATACAGCGCATATCTACTTGCCCATTACCCACAACATCTAGGCTTTGATGTAATGCCTCGCTTATGAGAGATGCCTTGGCCTGAAAGAATGTCGTAGTCAAATTCATGTTCGTCCTTTATCTCGGCACGAGGAGGCTACCGTGAGACCATAAAACTAGACAACCAGAGCTTTTAGAAAATATATACAAGCAATGCTAAAAGTGTTTGCTAAAAGCAATTTAGCGTGCTAGGCCTGGCAATTCTGGTTGATGGGCTGTGTTTGTGTTCACACGAACACGACACGCTTCAAGTTTAGGTCGACACGAACACGACTCGCATAATAATCGTGTCAAAAATCCGTAACCCGAATACGACACAATTATTAAACGAGTCGACACGACACGACTCGTATAACACGATTAAATAAATAATATAATAATATAGGATGGTTTTAGAAGAACCGTCCTATATTACTGCTCTAATATAAAAATTATGGCGCGACGAAAGATAAATTCAGACAACACAGTTACACAGGTCTATTATTGCAGGGACACTTGATTAGGCAGAAGTATATTGACTTCATACAAAAGATATTGAGAAGGAACCGGAAGATCTAGTTGGCTGCGCAAAGGACCCAAGTCTGTCCAATTGCCGTCACCTCACTTAAACAACCCAAAATCTTTGCTATTCGATAACTGTTTGGATATGGAAAGGTTCAAAATGCAGCTGGAGCACCGCCTGTACTACTGCTATCATATTGGCGAATTTGGCTACCTATTTGTTCTTTTTGGTGCACCGCCTATACTACTAATAGCTGTACTACTACTATCAGCTAGAAAGGTTCATAATGTAGCTGAGCATCGCAGGAACTAGAAGATTTGGTTGGCTGCTTAAAGGCCCCAAGTCCGTCCAATCGCCGTCATCAAGCCCCAAGTCCCAAGATGTACTACTGTTCCAGGTGCATTATGAACCTTTCCATATCCAAACAGCTACATAGCGAATTTGGCTGCCTATTTATTCAATATAGGATGGTTCCAAAGGAACCGTCCTATATTACCTGTTACCATATAATCATATAAGAGTTACAATAGGAACCGTCCTATATCTTAACTCTTATTCTTATATGGTTATATGGTAACATAACTATATAAGAGTTACAATATAGGACGGTTCCAAAGGAACCGTCCTATATTAGATGCTACCATATAACCATATAAGACTATAAGAGTTACAATATAGGACGGTTCGTCCTATATTACATGCTACATATAGGACGGATCCAGAGAGGAACCGTCCTATATTACGTGCTACATATAGGACGGTTCATCTGGAACCGTCCTATATTACATATCATGTTGTAATATAAGACGGTTCCAAATGAACCGTCCTATATTACTATTAGTTCACGATAAATAAATAGGTCGCGTGTCAAACAGGTCAACACGATGGGTCACGTTGATTGACCTGAACACGACACGAACACGATAAGACTCGACCCGAACCCGCTAAATTCGTGTTGGGTTCGTGTCGTGTTATCGTGTTGTATCATATTTTGCCACCCCTATAGCGTGCCTCTTCAATTCGTACATTAGGCTGTGGATTGCAGGTAAGCAATGTCTATCTCAATAGTAGATGTGACATGTGTGCCGGAGTGGTTTACTGAAAAGAAAAGAAAAGAAAAGAAAGGAAAGTACAACTTTGTTGATGATCCAAACCATCTATTTGTTTCTCATGCTGCAGACTGAGGCCTACAACAACGTATCTCTATGATTGTTCGCCTCCAAACGGCATACAACAATGTGCACTTAACAACAAAAACTCCTCACATGGAAGACTTAGAATTATCCAACTTTAGATTTATATGTACGACTTGTCTATATTCTATGGCAAGCTCCACCAGATAATGTTTTGGATTATTGCAGCAAGTCCCCACTTATACTTTTGCCAGCTAGTATTCAAAGTAATCCACCCGACAAAGAATTCACTATCTTCTTCTCCGTCATGGAAACAGCAGTGGAAGCTGCTTATCTTCTGGAATCATCTCCTCCCCAGAAGAAGAAGGAGAGCATCAAACACCTCGCACAATCTCTCACTTCTGTCCCCACCAATTACACCTTCCCCCTCACCAATCTCGATCCGGTCATCGAAGAAGAAATCCCCACCATCGATTTCTCCCTTCTCACGACCGGAAGCCCATATCAACGGTCCAAAATCATTCGAGATCTCGGAAACGCTTGTCAGGACTGTGGATTCTTCACGGTCGTGAATCATGGTGTGTCGGATAGCCTCGTGCATAGGGTGATCGATGCGTGTCAAGGTTTCTTTGATCTGACGGAGAATGAGAAAGGGAAGTATGCAGGAAAGCATGTGTTAGATCCGATCAGATATGGCACCAGCTTCAATCCTACGGCCGAGAACGTGCATTACTGGAGGGATTTTATTAAGCTATGTTTGCACCCCGTCTTTCATTCGCCAGATAAGCCCGCACACTTCAGGTACGATAAGGCTCCTTAGAAGTATCGGCTAAAATAACACCCGAGCATTTGCTGTGCAGGTCGCATCTATGTAAATCCCTCACATAACCACTCTCAGCAGAACTTTTCGAGGGTTTTGGAAAGTGTGGAGAGAGAGAGACTAAATGAAAAAGAAAAGTAGATTTTCACTTGTACTTTGTTTAGGCTTCTTCTTGGAGATTTGACGGGGAGAGAAGGGTGTACAAGGTGGGCTTCAGGATATGGGGATTTGATCTAAACCGGTGAATTTCTAATTTCTTTTATCTAATTTTTTATAGTAAAGAAGGGTAATTTTGTGAAGTAAAAACACTTCCGAACCACACAAATTTGCCTCTCCGAATGCACGCTTTATTTTCTTCTGTTCTTTGAGCGTATTGATTGTAGTCTCTAGTTTTCTTTACAGCATTGCATCTCTACAGGAATGTCTTCTTGGAGTATTCCACAAGTGTAAGAACAGTGGCAAAAGAACTACTTAGAGCAATAGCTGAAAGCTTAGGATTGGAAGGAGCTTGTATAGATAAGGCTTTGGAGCTGGATTCTGGTCTGCAGCTCATGGCGGCAAACTTCTATCCCTGCTGTCCACAGCCAGAACTTGCTATGGGCATGCCACCGCATTCCGACGTCGGCTTGCTCACACTTCTAACGCAGAACGATGTTGGTGGTCTTCACGTCAGGCACAATGGGAATTGGGTTCATGTTAATCCCATTCCAAACTCTTTCCTGGTGAACATAGGAGATCACATGGAGGTATTTATGTTCACAGACTCTAATGTTAAAAGCATATATCATGTGGTGTTACAGATTTAATGGAAAGGTAAGCACAAACTGATTCTAAGAAAATGCTGAGAATCCATGTAGAAGTTTCAGGAATTAATTAAGAAGTTATATTGAGATTGAATTAGGTGGGGAGGGCTTTAAGGTAAAGCAATTGCAACAAGGCGCATATTTAGCCTCTGGTTCTTGCAGTTGCAAGGGAACGAACCTCTGTTTTTCTTGTTGGTATGCTTGTGTTGAGACGAGAACAGAGAAGGCAAAATATCAGGTGTATGTGCATGAGAGGAGATAACAAGAAAAAATGATCTATTTAATCAATAAATACCGTTCGGTCTATCCACTTCTCTTAGAAGTTCATGTGCTTAAGGTAGGCAAAGAGGCATTAGTTTCCACCCGATAACATTTGTTTCAGATCGTTGTTCTTTTCTTCCAGTTCAACATTTAAGCTTGAATTCCTCAAGATTGTATATGCGGAGAGAAGGTAGTCGTCGAATCAAAAATGCAAAAGACTTCCTTTTGAAACCTTATGAAATTTAATACTCTGGGAAGAGCTCCCTTCTTGTCCTGCTAATATTACGAGGATTTTTTATAAAGAGGTCGGTTAACGACGCTGCAGATCAGCTTGCTAAATCTGGAGTTCTTAGCCCACAAATGATTATTGACACAAGAATAAATTGATCTGATCCTCTCTGTTGTCTTTTCTGTTCCTCTTGACGAGATGGTTGCTCAAGTTACGATCTCTGTCATATATCTAAGTTTTCTTCTTACGTAAAAAGATCCAAACGTTTCAAAAAAAAGAAAAGAAAAAGAATAAGATTATGAGGATTTGTTACCTCTTATTCGCCAGGTGTTTATAGCCACAGTGAGAAGCATCCCAAATTGGTATCCAACTCGAACAATACCAAGCTCATTGCTCAATGCAAAGACAACACGACGTAAAGGAAAGGGGAACTGCTAGCATAAAACTTCAATTCTGTAGTGCTGACAAACTAGTCCATGTAAACCAACTGCTTCTTTTAATTCTCCTAAATTTAGACAGACAAAGCTGCAGCAGTGTCGAATCCGTGACCTACGATGGAAGAGGCTCCTTATGCCACTAGACTGGAAGGCCTCGTCTCGTAAATGTTTCACTATTCTATAACAAGAATCAAATATTTAAGTTTTTAACATAGCCAATACGAAATCTGCAGATTGAGGCTAAGAAGTTATAATCCTGTCTTTGTACTTTGTCTCTTTACAAGTTCGCCAATACATGTTTTGACAAAGTCCTATACTGCTTAACTTTTGTCAATAATATTGATGCTTCACGGAGCAATGGTCTTGTTTCAGATAAAATGACTTCCTGCACCACTTCAATGCAATTCTTTAACCAGTTGTTGCCCATAAAAGATCCTTGGCAAGCAGAAATGGCTTTGAAGAGATGGTCAACTACGTTGTTTTAGCTATAAAAATTGGCTTCTATAACTCCTTCCGATGTGGGAAAAGCCATGAACATGTAACTAGTGAACCTTAACAAGGCAGAACTGCACATCGCTGAAACAAGAATATGTTTTCTTCATAAATGTTGACCGCATAGTTTCCATGACTATCTAAACGGGCAGTCCCAACATATGGGGGTCCCGGGAAAGGGCAGAGCACAAAGGGTTCCATGGCTGCCTATATATTATTAATGTTTGCTTTGGGTTGACATCTGAAAAATGCTTCCAAAATACCTGTTAGTTTAAGTAGTCAAGTCATTGACTAAAATTGAAGTCCATTACACCAGAGGTAGCAGCTAGTTGTAATAATACTTTTTGACTTCTAAAAACATGAAACTGCACAAATAAACATGTTGTGCCACTTGCTAGTGTTCATGAGGGTCGGAAGCCAAAGGCGGTCCGTTTAAGCAATTGTAATCTTCCATAATATTAAAATCATGTAGAATCATGATCTCTGGATTCATCATCATCATTATCATCATCAAGACCTTATCCCAATTAGGGATCGGTCACATGAATCTTATTCCTCCATTCCACTCTATTAAATACCATGGTTTCATTTAGTCCCAAAGTTTTTAAGTCTTTCCTCACCACTTCTATCCACGATCTTTTAGGCCTTCCCTTTGCCCTTTTAGAACCTTCAACTTGTATTGCCTTACTCCTTCTAACTGGTGCCATTGTTGGTCTCCTTTGAACATGTCCAAACCATCTAAGTCTAATCTCGCTCATCTTGTTATCTATTGGTGCTATCCGTAAATTTCTTCTAATATTTTCATTTCTAATTCTATCCTTTCTTGTCTGACCACTCATCCATCTCAACATCCTCATTTCTGCGACACTCATCCTATGAGCATGATGTTCCTTAACTGCCCAATACTCTGATCCATAGAGCATGGCCCGCCTTATAGCCATCCTATAGAATTTTTCCTTTAGTTTGAGTGGCACTCGCCGATCACATAAAACACCCGATGCACATCTCTATTTGTTTCAACCCGCTTGGATTCTCTGGGTAACCTCCCTCTCAATCTCTCCACTCTCATGGATCACTAATCCTAAGTATCGAAAGTGGTCTCTTATGGGGACATCTTGGTTATCAATCTTGACTAGTGTTCCACTCCTACTCTCCTTGCTAAAATTACATTCCGTATATTCTGTCTTAATTCGGCTAATTTTAAATTCTTTCGATTCTAATGCTTCTCTCCATAACTCTATCTTTATGTTTACACCCTCCATTGTCTCATCAAGTAGGACTATATCATCTGCAAATAGCATGCACCAGGGAATCTCCTCCTGCAGATGTTTTGTTAACTCATCCATAACTAATGTGAAAAGGTATGGACTCAATGCCGATCCTTGGTGCAATCCGACAATGACAGGAAAATCACCAGTCACGCCATTAGTGATCTTAACATTTGTTACTGCTCCCTCATACATATCTTTAATTATGTCTATATACCCCTGGGAAACCCCTTTACCACCCAACACCCTCCATATTAACTTTCTAGGGACTCTATCATAAGCTTTCTCTAAGTCAATAAAGACCATGTGTAGGTCTTTTCTCCTCTCCCTATATTTCTCTACTAATTGTCTTAGTAAGAAAATAGCTTCCATGGTAGACTTCCCAGACATGAAACCAAACTGATTCTCCGATATACTTGTTTCATGTCGTAGCTTCTTCTCAATCACTCTTTCAAAAAGTTTCATGGTGTGGCTCATAAGTTTGATCCCTCGATAATTAGTACAGCTCTGAATGTCTCCTTTATTCTTATAGATTGGTACAATAGAGCTTTTCCTTCACTCATCAAGTATTTTCTTTGATTTTATGGTCTTGTTAAACAACTTGGTCAACCAAACTACCCCAATATCTCCCATATGCTTCCAAACCTCTATTGGTATACCATCAGGCCCTATGGCATTTCCTGATTTCATCTTTCTCAAGATATCTTTTACTTCAAGTATTCTAATCCTACGTTCATATCTATAATATCCAGTGTTATTTAGATTTATAGTATTTTCAATCCCTATATTCTCAGGGCCATTGTCATTTAATAAATTTTGAAAGTATATTTCCCACCTTTGTTTGATCTCATCATCTTTGACTAATACCCTTTGATCATCGCTTCTAATGCACCTAACATGCTCTAAGTCCTTACCCTTCTGTTCTCTTACTTTTGCAAGTTTAAACACATCTTTCTCACCTTCTCTTGTTCCTAGTCTATTATAGAGCTCATCATATGCTTTAAGTTTAGCCTCACTTACTATTCTCTTAGCAACGTTTTTAGCATTCTTATATTGTTCATAGTTTTCATTATTTCTAATCTTCTGTCATGCTTTAAAACGCATTCATTTTTCTTTAATAGCTTTTTTCAGACTGCTTTCATTCCACCACCATGTTTCCTTTGTTAATGGCCTTTTACTTTTAGATACTCCTAAGACATCTTTTGCCACTTTCTTAATGGACTCAGCCATATTAGTCCACATGGTATTTACTTCTGTTTCATAGTTCCAATTTCCTTCTACCATCAACTTATTTTTTAATGAGGTTATTTTCTCTCCTTTTAAGTTCCACCACTTAGTTTTTGGATGTGTATTAAGTTCAGTTCTTTTACTCCATCTTTTGATATGAATATCCATAACCATTAACCTATGTTGTGAGGTTAAACTCTCACCAGGTATCACCTTACAATCCTTACATATAGATCGTTCATTATTCCTAAGTAGAAAAAAGTCTATTTGGCTTTGATGAAGTCCACTTTTAAAGGTTATTAAGTGTTCATCCCTCTTCTTAAAGAGTGTATTTGCAATGGATAGGTTATATGACAAAGTAAAATCGAGTATATTCTTCCCCATCTCGTTTCGTTCACCTATATCATACCCTCCGTGTATGCTATCATATCCTTCCTTATCTTTTCCTACATAGCCATTTAAGTCTGCTCCTATAAATATCCCCTCAGTGTTGGAAATTTCTTGCATGACTCCCTCTATATCTTTCCAAAATTGTCTCTTAATTATATCTTATAACTCTACTTATGGTGCATATGCACTTATAATATTTATAATCTACTCTCTTAGAATCATTTTTATTATTATAATTCTATCACTGAGTCTTTTAACATCTACAATTTTATCCTTTAATTTCTTATCCACTATTATTCATACGTCATTTCTATTATTTTCCTTTCCTACGAACCATAATTTATACCCATCTATTTCTCTAGCTTTGGCCCCTTTCCACTTGGTTTCTTGAATACAAGCGATGTTGACTCTCCTACGTTTCATCGTGTCTACTAACTCCAAACTCTTACCTGTCAGTGTCCCTATATTCCATGTAGCGATGCGAATCTTATGTTTTGGAGATACACTATTTACTATCGCCTTTCTTGACCTCCATGGTATGAACCCATGTCCACTTTTCATTGCACCTGGGTTTTGATGCAACATGTCGCTTCCGAGGGGATGCTCTAGCAGCCCTTGCCCATTTTTCACCACACCTGGGATCCGATGTAGCGTGTCACTTCTAGGAGAACGCCCTAGCAACCCTTGCCTATTTTTTACCACATCTGGGATCCGATGCAGCGTGTCGCTTATGGGGAATGCACTAACTTGAGCGAATGTCATTTTTCGATTCATGTCATGTTGGGGTTGCCATAGTTTTAAAAAAGGAAGATGATTTTCATTAAAATCATCTTCAGCTTCACCCTTGCTGGCTGGCTACCTGACGCAATGGTGGCCATATTTTAAGAAGCTGGAGATGATTTTCATTTCTTCCTCCAAACTAATATACAAATGCATATTTATTTTTAAGAAAGAAATAATAGAATCATCTTCAACTTCCCCCTTGCCGGCTGGCTACTTGACACAAGGGTTGCCATCTTTTAAGAAGTTGGAGCTGATTTTCATTTTTTCCTCATAAACTCATATGCAAATGCATATTCATTTGTAAGAAAAGAAATAATAGAATCATCTTCAACTTCCCCCTTGCCGGCTGGCACCTGACGCAAGACCCTCATCCTTTTTTATCCGGGCTTGGGACCGGCATTGGTGGAGTATCCGGATTGAGATCAAGTAAAAAATAACTTGTCATTGTAGATATGTAACCAACTGATTCCATTATGTTTCTTTGATTTCCCTGGATTGTTTTAACATTTAGTTCGAATTTTCAATAGATATTCAGCAACGGGAAGTACAAGAGCGTACTCCATCGAGCTGTGGTGAACAATAAAACGGCAAGGATATCCATTGCTATGGCACATGGCCCATCTCTGGACTCTGTAGTTACCCCGGCGACGGAGCTGGTAGGCAATGAAAACCAGCGGTTGGCATATAGAGGAATGAAAATCAGGGATTACCTGGAGATGCACCAGTGGCCGGCTCAGTGGCAAGTCTTGCTTGGATACAATTCGAATATGAAGTCTAAATAGCCTTATTATTTTATCACCGTCATGCAACTTTTCTGATGCTGGAAAGATGTTTGCAGGGTGGTAATTTTATAGAATGTGTTCTGTTTTCGCTTGGATCACGGAATAAAGTGCTTGTATTTTAAATATTGCATAGTTACGGTGGATTTGATTAATTAAGTGTTAGAGGTAGCGTTTAATACGAGCTGTGCTGTATATTTAATCCTTCTTGTTAAATGGTTAGGAACATTCAGGTGGAATTTTATTGATTTTCATCATTGGGCCGAGTTGTTGCAAATGCTTTACATCGTTCTCCATTAAACCTGTTGGTAAGAAAGAGCATGCTTCCTAGCAAAGTGGCAGAAGAAGCCTCTCCCATGCAGGTCATGGTTAGATGGTGTTAGAATCTACGTTGCTATTGAAATGATTGATTATGAAAAGAGTACAAATATGCATTATATAGCTATTACACGTTGATAAGCACCAAAGATCTAGACCGTGATTATAGCAGAATATATTAGCAGGAAATATTCTGTATAAACCCTTGATTATAATGTAGATCTATTTAGCCAATAATTTCTCTAACAGATCTTATCTAATAACATCCCCCCTCAAGCTGATGCAAAGACAATTTTGACATCGGCTTGCCGATTAAATATTGTAATTGAAGTATGAACTCCTTAAAAATTGAAGAAAGAACATAATTTCAAAGTCAATCTAGATCTTCTTTTATCGCCGAAAGTAGATCTGCAATCGTCAATGTCTTCTTCAATGAACCCATCTTGATTGTATTTTGGCAAATAAAAAATCCTCTGTAATGGACATTATATCTTTGAACACTAATCACGAAATCGAATGATGATTGAAGTGATTCAAGGCAGTCCATCAAAATAATCAGACGATCAATGATAGTTTGAGGCCGAATCCGCTAGAAGATGTCAAATTGAAGGCTTTTCAAATGACTTTGATGAGATTGATCTCTTGGTAAAGGAAATTTGATAATACATCTCCCACACCTATAAGCCGTGATCCCTCCATGTTGGTGATCAGTCCAAGAAAGTAGGGGCTCAAGTATTCTGGTTCTTGGGAGAGTATTGACCTTCAGATGGAATAGTATAGATGTGATTGTCGGTTGATAACAAAATCAATTATGGGCGAGGTAGATCACGTTAAAGAGGTGATGAAAGGAAAAAAATCAGATATCAGCAATCGTAGATCAACAATAATGTATACAATCTACAGGATCGGATATGATTAAATGATTGACAAGATTGAAGACAAAGATCTTCACAATAACTCTGATCGTAGGATACTCAAAGTAACCTATCAGTTCCTTCATTAGGCAGCTCTATTGATTATGTCACAAGGAACCATCCGCGGCCACCCCTAGTAGAAGGATTAGAAAGAACCATCCTTATTTGCTTGATTGTTATCTCCCTATCCAGCAGGCACTTCAACAGATTTGCCAATACTTAGAGGTGGCCGGTGGCCCAAACAGAGATACTTGGATGCCAAAAGATGATAAAGAAATCAAACCAAGATGTGGATTGTTGTTTACTTCATCAACCCGAGCAAGGAACTTGCTTACGTGATTCAAGTCAGCAAAAGCAACAACAGACACTGATGTTATTGTCCCTTGTGACTTATAGTCATAGTGTGTGAACTCCAGACGCCAAATTGCCTTATGCAAATCTTTCGGAAACTCAACAAATTTGTATGTTGGAGATGCCCATTTCCATCATTGCCAAAGAAGTACTCCACTAGGCCTCCGTTTTCAACAAAATCGTTATTGCAAGCCCCTTGCCGATTGTAGGTCCACATAAGGCCATCACTTTTTTGAACTCTTCTCGTTCTATCTCGCGATTACTGTTGAGATCGAACATTTTAAATGCCACGGAGAAGCTAGTTTCTGGAATACTCAGTAGAGTGACAAAAAAGGTGTACTCAAAGATATGAGTCCATCATTATTGATATAAAAAAGTTAGAAAAGGGCTGAATGGACACCAAGTAACTTGCCAGGATGCCGCTCTCCTCTCAAGTGACCTTCTTTGGTAATATTTGATTCATAAAGAGGGAAGACAGGATCAATTGCTCTCATCAAGTCTGCTAGTGTCATAAATCTCTCTCCTTTTGGGCTCCGGAAAAAGCTGTTAAGTATTCAAAAACCTTCTCAGGAGGACTTTGTAACCTCATCCGTTTCTCATAGTTAGAGAAAACCTTCCGCCTATCTTTTTAGCACCTATCAAAAACCAAATTTTGATAGACGCAACGGAGAGTATCTCTTCAGGGATGCCAGGCAACCATTGTTTGGTTTCCCGGGTGTATGAGAGGAAGTAGAAGAAGAAGATGCGACTGGAAGAAAAAGAAGAAACGTCTAATCAGGGTGATAGATCTGATCTGGGGACAATAGATCTTCCTCCTATGGCTCTGATACCATGTTAGAATTTACATTACTATTGAATTAATTGATTATGAAAAGAGATACAAATATACATTATATAACTATTATATGTTGATAAGTACCAAAGATTTAGACCGTAATTATAGTATAATATATTGACAGAAAATATTCTGTATAATCTCTTGATTATAATGTAGGCCTGCTTAGCCAATAATTTTTCTAACAGATCTTATCTGATAGCAGCTGGTACTCGAGGGTGTGTGTAAGAAAAGTAAGAAAAGGCCGGCTATCATGGTTCTTTCCAACTTTCATATACATTGTAACATGCCATTTATTTTAGGTGATTGTGACTGTTGGTCATGCAGGTTTCAGTTCGATTGGACACCATAAATTTGAGATGAGGTGTGGATGTGGTGCCCACCTTAATTTTCCTTGGAAAGATTAGAGTCGCAGTGTCCATAGACATCTTACCAAGGATCCAAAACATTCATATCCCGGCGACTCAGAGTTAATAGGTAACGTCTAGCAAGAAGTTAGGCCCTCTGGCCAGTGGTTGGCCCTCTAACAGTTTTCCCCTTTGTGAAGCTTAAGCCTTTGAGTTTAATAAAAATAGAACATCATCATAGAACCTGACCAGTATAAGTATAATATCATGAAAAAACATTCTAGTCAACAAAGAAGTCCCTATACATGTGAAGGAAACTGGAGAACAAATTCATATTCCAGGCATTGTCTTCACAAATACCAAGCAATCAATTATCGGATCAGAAACAAGGTGAAATTGTTTCTCGAGTCGGCTTGGCGTAATACTAACCAAAATTCTTCAGCAGCGCTCAAATTCCTAATCGTACGCCATTTACAAGATCAACTCTCCATCTACCCCGGCACCAGCGGTATAAACTACCTCAACCTTTCCAACTTCCGAGGTAACTCCTGCCCCGAATCCTGGCAACTATCCTCGTGAATCAGATGGTCCTCCCGATTCCTCGAACAACTCTTATTCGCATCCAGAATCCTAAGATTCTTCTTATCCTCAAAAGTTGCAGAAAAAGACAAGGTAACTTCACCTTCTGATGGAGATCTATTGAAAGAACTAGAAGCTTAGGTGGGTATAGTTGAGGAGATATCAGAGCTCCGGTGGATATGAGAGAGAATGGGTTAGTGGGTGAAGTGGTGAGATTGGTAGCGGACTAAACAGGTGAAGATATTGGGGAGAGATAAGGAGTTTGGGGGAGATTAGGTGTATCGAGTTTTGGTGAATCGGTTGAGTTGGTTTGTATTTTGAAGAGATTGGAGAATTCTAAGGGGAGGCTTTTGTTGTATGAGTTCGGTGAGAAGGGGAAAGAGGGAAAAGGAGATTTCTTGATGGGTTTTTGGTTAGAGAGACAAAGGAGAAGATTCGGATGGAGAAGTAGAGAGAGGAAGGGAGGGAAGTTGTGAGGAGATCCGGAAAAGGAAATGAGTCGGCGAGGATGTAGGATCGAGTTGTGAAATCGGATGACTCGCTTAGGTTTAGCCCCCTGGAGGATGAGTTGCGTTTCGTGTGTGGGTAAGTTGGTAAATTTGGTGAATGAGAAATGGTAGTGCGCACACTGTTCTAACATTTTTAGCTCCAAAAGTCATCAAGTAGTCCGTCGGCCAAAGGCGACAGCTTCACGCACACGGAAGTGCAGATCATCCGAGAAATTCACATATTTGCCACTGGGACTAAAAGCAACAATGATTTTGCATAGAGAAGGCCAGATGCGGCTCCTAGGACATTGCTTCCTCTAGACTCAAATAAGATATCACCTAAGTAGCTTGCAGGGGGTATACATGATGCACTCATTGATATGCTACATTTATCATTACATGATATGACTGCACGGTGGAATCATCCCAGTAATGTTTTAACAAAGAAAATGGCATCTTGCAGTTGTGCAAGAAAATGGAGGCAAAAATAAGGTTATCTATGTGGGCTCACCACCTTGTAAGGCCTATCACTCGCTATTGAAAAGAGCATGCCTCACATGCCACCTCGACCTTCCTTTATAAGAAGGAAGCAGTGGACTCCACTTCTTCTTGACCTCAATTCGCTATTATCTCTCTACAATCTTAGTCTTTTTCTCAACCTTGGTAACACTTTGAGCTTTTTGATCCTCTGATTTTTGTCTTAAGACATGCAGACAACGCCATAGTAAGCCCCTTTCTAGAGCAACAGGTAAGGAGTGAGTTCTTGCTTCTTATGAATGACTCGTGCTTTCTACGGACTAGCAAAAGAGCCAACGTTCCTCTTTACTCAGATCCGATCCAAGCCTCCTGAAACCTGCTTAAGGGTCTTGAGAATAAGGGAAAGTGATAAACACACTCAAACAACATCCTGGTCTACTGGATCGGGTATAAGTTTGTAAATACTCTGTATTGCCTGGGATAACTGCACCGTGGCTGAAGCTGTAACTACGAATGTTGTAATTTTCTTTCAATTCAAAATTAAAAATAGTTTCAGCCTCCATGTACTTATATCAGAATATGTGAATGCCAATCTCCTGCACATCTAAGCATGTTCACTTATGTATTTGCTTATTTTATCTTTTTACCACAAAGCGAGAAATAGCCATGCAGGAGGAAACTGAACAAGCTGATAGTCCCGAGGGCCTTGGGCTATCTTAGTGTCACGCATGCAGCCTCTGGAGGTGTACTAAGTGACTATTCATTGTGGATCTATGCTTTCTAATTGATTTCTTTTATATTTCCACCCTTGCTTTTGTATTGAAAGTGTGAAGGTATATCCTACTTTCCTATAGATAAGTTGCTGTATATAGTTTATTTCACCTCTAAATTAGCTCGTTTACAATCCCTTTTTTCCTTCTTAAATTTGCTTACCTAGCCATTGACTTAGTCAAAGGATTAGTAGGGACTGCTTTTTGCGAGTCGAGTGGGTGCAACTTTCATAAGTTCCTTCTCACCTGGTAATTGAGGCACAAGACCAAATCTTTGGAAGGCATGGACAACTGAGTGCTTTAAGTCTATCCTTTTTCTCTTTCTTGAGGCAAGTTTGGTTAAGGACCCATGGCCACACAACCCCCCCAATCCTCTAAGCCTGCCTACCATTTTGGTTTTTTTTCTTTTAAATCAAGTGTTGCATCATTTGTGTCATGCCTCATCAAAGATAATTAGTGGATCCTCAAAGATAACATAACCCACACATTCACAAATTATTTTGACCACCCTTGCATGATGTGCATCACGTTTATTTTACACGTGCTTACTTCTTTATTAGGCTTGGTTATGGATCCAAAGGCCTTGGAAGACATGCACACAACATTTTATCAACCATCTTACATAAAAAAGAACTGAGTCAATAACCCAATTATGTTGTAAAATTGATTCAAGGGAGACTATGAAGATCATTAATACCTTAGTTATATCCAGCCAACCTCTAATCAAGGGTGTTTCCTTTGTATCATATGCATGTCCTGAATTAAAGACTACTTGTATGTATCCAATAATAAAGATTGTTTATATGCATTTAGTTGTAATAAAACAAAATAAATAACTGCCACATGTAACTATAAATATAAATGCAATGCTTGATATAACTGGAGAAATGCATCCACAATCACTTGATAAATACAAAAATTTCTGCCCCCAAGGAAATTGGCCCTATTGTTTTTGTGTGTTTGTGCAAATGGACCATGCACAAATGAGAAATTCGGAGCATATGTATGTATATTTAAAGAATATATGAAAATTAAAGAAGAATGCACATGTGTACACAAGCTTGGGGGGGGGGGGGGGGGGGGGTGGGAATAATGCTTTATGCATGAACATAAGCATTTACTAGTCACTTAGCTTGTTGCTTCTCTCATGAAATTGGATCATTGAATTTTTCAGAACTTGATCATGTGTGATTCACAACTAGATAGTGGCCTAATAATTTCATCCCCTATAGTAGAGAGTTGAGTACCCTTTTACTCCATAAAATTAGAGCAAGCATATTAACAAATCTCTCATTGTATCTAGATTCATGATGTTAATAATAGCCATACTTGACTCAATTCGAAGGTAAATAATACTTTAAAAATTGTTGGAAAATTTGTGGAAAGAGAGTGAAAATGGAGATAAAATATGTCAAAGCATGGCTAAACATGCATCAAATACACTTTTCTTAAAGTGTTATTTACCTCTTCTCTCTCAAATGAGAGACTGTTTATGGAATGTATATCAAATCATTTACTTCAAGCCTTTATGTGGGCTGTGGTAAGCAACTTCCTGAAGACCCACCTCAAACTATAAAATAGGTAGGTAGTGACCTAACTGAAGCAAATAAGAAGTTTTGAGAAAAAATTCAGTTGGAGAAGAAAATAGTGCAGAATATAACTCTATTTTTCTATATTCTCTATATGGAATGGCTAGATTCAAGCCTCATTTATAGATTTTAAAGAACTCTTGAAATTGAATATCAAAATTCAATTTAAGTGTTACAAAATGGTCTCTCTAACATTTAAAATTGGTTAAAACAGAGTTTTCTTATGAAAAGAAATGCATCTGTTGTGAAAAAATACCATTTGTTAACGAGTCGACTGCCACTAAGGGACTCAAATGATTTGTGTTAAAAAATTCAGAAAGCTGTGAGACAAGTCAACTCCCTTAAAATTGTCATTCTTTGAAGGAGTCAACTTTCATTGCCTTAATACAAGAGAAGGCCTATTTGACTCCCTTGAAGGAGTCCACTCTTATCTTCTAAAATATTTTATTTAATAATTTACTTAAAGTCCAACAGGTTATACATCCTAAAGAAGTACCACGCCATATGGGCCAGTAACCATAAAGATATATTCTTAAATTTTCATCATTGTATAATTTGAAAGACTCATGTCATCTTATAAGAGAAAAATGATTCTCTATCACTAATTTGTCACAGTTTAGTGTCTTACACTAACTTCTTCTTTCCGTGAAGAAATGGAACAGACGTTCCAGCGCAGTGGCGCAAGAAGCAGCTCTCGTTGGCGATGGGTTTAAAGCTGTCACGCATGGGTACACGTCTTTCCAACATCCAAAACAGAAAAAGAAAAAAAGGCAGTCCCGGCGCATGAAGCTCCCGCCTATGCGAGGTCCGGGAAATGGACAAACCACAAGGGCCTATAGTAGGCAGCCTTACCTTGCATTTTTCAAGAGGCTGATTCCACGCCTTGAACTCATGACCTCAAGGTCACATGACGACAACTTTTATCATGGCACCAAGGCTCCCCTTCTATCCAAAACAGAAAAAGAAAGAGAAAAAAAAATATAAGAAAGGGAGAAACAGACCCCAAATCAAAACGTAATCTTTCGGTTTGGAGAGCCTCATTCTTAATTTGCATGCTCACCTCTTATCCATCTTGTGTTGGATTTGCATAGTCCCATTTGTTCACGCGAATGGTTACATTTTCTGCTTGTAAATTGGATCGCTTAATCAATCACATTGCTAAGAAGATGAAAATCCGAAAATATAAGTATATATGTCACCTCTTTTTCCCAGTCGCACCGAACTGTGATGACGGCCAGGATCAATGTTTGAATCAGTGTCCCTCCTATCATATCACTCCATATTCCCTGTACTACTTAGTCAGCACTTGTGTTACATGACCAAAAGATGAACCAAATGTCTATTTCTAATCTTCAGTTCTAACATACAGGCCATTTTGGCACGGGGATAGGTGACCACTGAGAAGACAAAACTATGGATCGGTGTCTTGTCACATGGTATTGATGTCTCAAAGCTGGGGAACAAAAACTGTAACAATAGCTAAAAAAAAAATCCATTTTTTAAAATTTAATTTAAAACATAATGTGTTTTTCAGGAACCATATCAAACGTTAAACAGATACGTTTTTTTCAATAAAATTCCTCCTGAATTTGTTTTTACTTTTTATTTAAAACTCATCTTTTAAAAAACAACTCCAACAACTCCCATTTTTACGATTTTCTATTTTCTAAGTTTTCTTCAACATTTCAACTCTAAACTTAAAATCTCTCTATAATAATATAATTTCTATCTAAGATATTTAATTTAATTTATCTTAATATAACTTTATACTTAAAGTATTACTAAATAGGTTGCTATTGTTTTCTTCTTTTAAAAATTTATAATTTTAAAATTTTACCAAACTTTTTTCCTACTCTTTCGGCTCTTTCTCAAAATTTTCGAACTTTTTCCCTGACGGACTTTTTCCTACTCCAAACTTTGTAAATATGACTGTGACTAATCTGTAGGAAATTTTCTTTAGATAAGCCAATCCGTTCATGAAAGAGCTTATCCGGGGTAGCTATCATGCCAAACAGCCCTGAACGAAAATCAAAGAGTCGAGCATACCGAGACTCCAAAGTCGAGCGACCATCCCAGGAGAATGCCTACTGGAAGTCCTATCAAGTAATAGCATCCAATATTTATATATGCGACCAATGCTTGCCACCCAGAACCGACCGCAACACCTGAAATGGCAGCAGATTGTCTCTCATTTCCACTGAAATAAAATCGATACTGAATTGGTATTGCATTCGACGAGAATATACAGATTTCCTTACCGGAAAGAATGGGTTGTACGCTGTTGAGAAGAATGGTCAAAGCCAATAAAATCGTTAATTTGTAGACAGCATGGATAACTACATCCTTGAGGTGAAGATGAGGGCGACTTGACGATGCAAGCTCAATATTAGAGCGAAGAAGACTAGGCCGATTGCTGTAGACGTGACTAATGAGACGATAGTTGCAAACTTTGCTGCTTTACCGTTTCCAGCTCCAAGTTCATTTGCAACTCTTACACTGTTTTATCATGTGACACAAACTTCTTAGCAGATTACCATGCATACAAGTACTACTTCATGTAAAAAGATGGATAATTGAAATATCATTTCCATACCGCTCGTCATATAAAAATCCGCTCCATGGATTTTGATGTAGCAATTAACAATGAACAATGATAGTGGTAGACAACAAAAGAAATGAAAAACAAGAGAAGAGTGACTTACCCCGTAGCTGCAAAGAATGCAAAAGGGATCATCAGCTGCCAACTGTTGATGTTCATGCTGTTAAACAGTAAGTTGTATCCTTTTAACAATAAGGTACACCAATGAAAGGTAGAAGAATGTCTAAGAAAAGAAGTGAAATATCGTAGTCCTAACCAAACTGAAAGCGCATCCACCGCAACCTCGGCATTCTTCATGAATCCGGCTAAAAGGATCAAGATTCTGTAGTACCAGTTCTCCAAGCTGCTCCAAAAAAGGATTGACATGTTGAACAGGATTTAATGAAAAGAGTGCTTGCTAATCATAGTTAGAAAGTCATGTACAAACTTTCCAAAAAATTATTTTTAGAACTTATGTGAAAATAGAAAACAATGATTGAGATGTGCTGCAAGTTCACTCTGTTTACCAAAAGTTGGATATCTGATGCTCTTCAATCAATTACTTGTCACATCGTGTTTAGTGTGAAATGGAGAGAGAGAGAGAGTGTGTGTGTGTGTGTGTTCATCCTTTGGGCCCTGAGTTACACAGTCCATGTCTCAATTTCAATGATAAAGAAACTGTTCATCTGCCGGGCACTAGCCAAGGTAGTCCATGCCCCAGAAATCTGATCAAATACCCTTCGTGTGCTCTAAGTTCTGCATCATCAGATGGAAAATTTTGCCTGGAATGTGGCCCAGAAAATGAACTGTTTGGATCACTGAAATACCACCCCGGCCCACTGGCTCGAACCTCTTCTAGGACCACAAATTCTACAGAGAGAGAGAGAGAGAGAGAGAGAGAGAGAGAGAGAGAGAGAGAGAGAGAGAGAGAGAGAGAGAGAGAGAGAGCAACCATAGCACCATCCCTGATGCAACAGACAACTTTAAGAACTCCCACAGCCCACTGAAGGCCTCCAAAGAGAAGCCGCGCCATGTGGTAGGACAACCACCATAAGTCGTATATGCAAACCAGGCAAATACCATAAGCCAAGAAGTTATATTCAGAGTCATCGCCGATCCAAAGAGTCCAAGATCCAGTTCAGTGATCAACAGCCAACTTATGAATACATGAATGATAAGAGCAGCTCCTGCAACCCATGCGGTGATTGAATTCTTCAATTGGCATTGCAAGAACCTGGTGATAGGCAGTTGGAAGGCTAGAGAGAAGTGTTGTGGAATGAGCCACAATGAGACAGTGCCCGATAATGTGGCTATTTCTTCCGATATGCCACAGAGCTTGAGAATTGGTGCGGTAAAGATGTGGAGAGGAAGCAGGAGAACTGCGAATAGGAAGAGAACTATCAAGGCTCTTTGTAAGTAGATGCCCAACATGTGATCTCGGCCTGCTCCAAATGCTTGACCACAGAGAGTCTCTAATGCGCTAGACATGCCCAAGTGAAATGTAATGTGAAGATCAGTTAGTACTCCAGTAAATTTGGATAATAAGTAAATAAAGATAAAGGTTTAAGAGGCTCAACTCTGTTCACATTATAGGAAGCTAAGAACAATAACTTGGTAAGTACCGAAATCCAAGTCACTGTTACATTGCATAAAAAACGGTATCATCAAATATATATCCTTTTTCATTTTTTTTCTTGATAATAGGTATTACAGACTACCTATCAGGATAACCCCGAACGGTCAATTTTTCGTTCATGCAGTCAGACATTTATGGGCCATGATCATTGATCATGTTTCCTATGACAACTAGATGTAGAAGATAGAGTTGTAATGGAATGAATGACTTGATCAGTCAGTGTCTATTGACACGTATATATAGTGGTTACGAGATAATTACAAAAGATATGACTGATACGTCAGTCTGATTAATCTATAAATTAAAGAATACAAATAAGAAAAGTAAGACGGTAGCTGAGTTACTGCAAAAGAATCTCGCAAGTTGACATTTCCTATTTTGGAATAGACACTCTTTACTTAGATAAAGCCCTAGGAGGAATTTAGATTCTCTCTTTTTGTTTTTGTTTTTAAATGTCAATTTTGATTCTTGATAGAAATGTAATAAAAGTAAATTTTATTGGACTAGAGTATGTAAGTAAGTGTTTTTGATTAAGTGCTGATTGAATGCCCTGTCTCACAGCTAAGAAGTTGAGTTCGGGACCAAAAATCAATCACAGTTCGCAAGTTAACTTATAAACTTGCTTGAGTTGACTCGATTACCTAGTAAGTCGAATCGGCTTGCTGTGACTCATCCATGTCAAAAATATTAATGCTAGAGACAAGTCCTGATAGGAACAACATTTATAAGCATCTTCGAAGTAGACATTGGGTCTAGAGCAATTTTTGTGAATATCTGAAACACTCATCATGTAAGCACATAAGAGTTAGATAATCCACCAAAAATCAATGTATTAGGATGATCTTACCCACTTCTTTTGAGTCTTTAAAAAATTAAATAAAAAAATGATGGTCTTGATTTTAATCCAAAGAAATATAGGTTGAAAGCACCAATGGTCATGAAATTTGATTTGTAGCCTATCTAAATCCATGCAAAACATGATGAATGGCTTAGGGCTGTCAAAACATAATCACCATTAGTGAAAAAAGCCACAATCTAGTTCTTAAGATACTCTTACCAGAATTTTTTTGACAATAGAATAAAGATTTTGAGTATTATACAAAAATTAAGCCTTTTTAGTCAAAATTTTCTTGAGTCTCCAAGAAGCTAGATTGAGTTAACTTGACTTATCATGCTTTTAGATCGAGTTGAATTTTTGAGATTTTAACTATGGTTGAGTACCAAAAACTCACCTTGAGGTTAGAGAGGCTCAACCTCTGCTTACCTCAAAAGAAAAAAAGAAAAAAATCCTTTATTGTTTGGAGGGTAGAATAAATCTTGTTTTTATAAAAATCAAAACTAATTAAATTTAACTTAATGATTAGTAATATTCATCAAAGGGTTAGATGCTAGACTTTTGGGGTATTTTATATATAGGAAATTTACTTTACTACCCTAAAGTTTTTCAAAAGTCTCATATAAGGACCCCATTTTTTAAAAGCTCAATAAGGACACTACTATGTATTAAGTGTATCCCCAAGTTCCATTTTGTAACAAGCCGTTAATGTTTCCAGCAAAGATGCATCACCAAATTTTTACATGATATTTTAAATGGTAGAGAGGTTATTTTATAAAGTTAAAAAAACTCCAATAAGGAATTTCTAGCACTTTCTGGATCCTTCAAAAACAATAGAAGCCCTAGATTCATTTTTGTTAGTTTTGAACCCTCTTTACCAAAATCAACTACCAAAATTCTCCCATTCACTAAAAATTCAAATACACGAATCCTTGTTTCTATACTTCTTTTATTTAAACAATCTCAAAATAATTTTTGAGATGAAGAACTTGTTACAATTCCAATAGGTAGATGAATAGAGCAAAAATTATTGTAATTGTAGTAACCACGTAGAGATTTGTTATGGGATTTTTTAAATTTTGATTGAGAGAAATGGAAGAAAAAATTGAATGGTGGTGATTACGGTTGGGTAGGAGGTTTAAAGAATCCTAGTTTGATTTGGATCAATTACGGAAAAGAGGAGTGTGAAGTGTAAAAGAGAAGGGGTTCAATTTGTGTTTTTAGAGATCTATAGAAAAATTTTCATTGGGGAATAGATAATTACATTTGTTGGGGTTATGGGTTTGAAGGTAGTTGGGGATGTGGATTGTATGGGGTTAGAGTGAAAAGAATGAAGGCAAAGAGATGAGGATAAGGGTTTTTGGCAGAGAGAGAGAGAGAGAGAGAGAGAGAGAGAGAGTGTGTGTGTGTGTGTGTGTGTTTTAGGAGTTTTCAATAATAGTTTTTGAGATTAAGTTTGAGCAAGTTAGCAAAGAAGGTTACTACTTTGTTGGGGAATTTGGGATTAAAAGGACCTGCTTCAATAGAAAAAAGTTTAAGAGAGAAAAAATCATACAATTTTCCATACATACATACATAGAGAGAGAGAGAGAGAGAGAGAGAGAGAGAGAGAGAGAGAGAGAGAGAGAGAGAGAGAGAGAGAGAGAGATGTAAATCAATGAGTGCCACTAAAACTAAAAAAAAATTATATAAGATGGCTATAAGGCCAGCCATGCTGTATGAATTAGTGTTCAGTAGTTAAGGAACAACATGTATATAACCTGAAAGTAGCCAAAGTGAGGATGTAGAAATGGATGAGTGATAAGACAAGAAAGGATAAAATTAGAAATGAAAACATTAGAGAAATCTAATAATAGCACCAATAGGTAACAAGATTGGAGAGGATAGACTTAGATGGTCTAGACATGTCCAATGGAGATAAAAAATTGACACCAGTTAAAAGGAGTAAGTCAATCTAAGTTGAAGGCTCTAAAAGGACAAGGGAAAGGACCAAAAGTATGTGGATAGAAGTATTGAGAAAAGATTTTAAAAAAAAATTGGACTAATGAGACTATAACCCTTGCTAGAAGGGAATGGAAGAACAATATTCATGTAGCTGACCCTTAATCTGGATATGGCTTTGATGATGATGATGATGATGATGATGAGAGATGAGGCATTAGTTGCAGAAATATAGGATACATCTAAGCGTCTTGAACCAAAAGATTGGGTCCAATCATCTAAAGGAGGGCTTAGGCAGGCAAAGTGTGATTATCTAAGGGAGGTCAAACTAGAAGCGAGATGGAGAAATTCATCTTCTCTAGGGATCTAAAACACCCTTTTCTTAGCTAGAAAAAGCTTCAAGATGTATCAAATGCCATTGCTAGAGGAATATAATATCATACCAAGACATATATGTTATTGGGATTTATTTGAAATGAGTGTTCTATCCTTTGAAAAACCATGTGAAAGTCACATGACAAATCTCCGTATCAAAATTTATCAGGCCACTACGAAATGTACCACAAAGATACACTTACAAAATAGCAAGGCACTTTTGTTACTTTGGAAAGTTAGGTTGCTTATTTGAGATTTGGGGCCAAAGTAAGGGCAGTAAACTGAAACTTTTCCTTACATATATCTGAGTTAAAACTACATTTTCCTTTAGGCCAAACTCTTTTTTTCAGCGTGGTTTGCATGATTTCCTTCACCAGCCAGACTTTCCCGTGCTTTTGTTAGCCTCATGACAAGAGACGGGCCAACTGTTTGATGTCCATCTTTATTCACTGTATGCATTTGCTGTGAAATTGTCTTTTGTGAGGACAGCAATCAATCACACAGTTCGTCACAGGATGGGTGGACGGTCTACCAGCCGTGTTCAACCACACAGGATAGCAAATATTTTCATGTCCATTTTACAAAATATTGGCTAATAAATACTTAAAGAGTGGCTATCTGCTAAGATCCCCTAAAACCAACTTCTGCCATCTAGCATGAGATGAATGTAGTTAAATCACTATTTTTTCCCTAATTAAAGCATTAAATAGATTCTTGTCAATGTGCAAAGGGGACCGCAAGTCTCTCTCCCTTGGCTGTAAACTCTCCAACAGCCCATTCATTTCATTTTCTGTTCTTATTGTAGCCATTATCTTCTCTCTTACTTGAGTGACTTTTGGTCTTCGAAAATACACCTTGGGTCCCATTATTGATTCAAGAAAATATTTGCTACCAACATCCAATCCGCCGTGCTAGAATTGCAAGCGAAAACTTTCCAAGCTAGCTCTTGAAAACTAATACTTTATGTACAAAATCAAAATAAATAAACTTTAAACCCTTAAGAGGCCAGTGCATTTTGGCTTCTTCTACTTTGAATTCCTTCGGATCATAAAAAAGACTGCCCATTAACTTATTGAGATCTGATTTTCAAACGCTGAAAAGCAAATGCTTATGATTATGCCTGATTTAAGTATAGCTACTTTCATGATAACAAGAATTGCCTGTTGAGGAGCTCATAAGATCTTCTGGCATGAAAGAAATTGCGTGCATCATATAATACATCGCATTTATAGGAGTTGTCTTTTGCTGTCAAATCTATTTAGTTGAAGGAGAGATACTTTCATCTGTTGTAAATTATAGGGCGCAATCTTGTTTTTCATTGGGCCACAACGATACTGACTGGTCTTTTCTTGGATCTGTCCACCCTTGAGTGCACGCAACAACTTACCTCTTAACATCTATTTTGTCTGGAACCAAATAGAATTGTCTTCCAATTCAGGACTACTGTCCGACACCTCTTTACCATAGTTCCAAGATTTTGAAGAGAAAAAGGACAAAATATAGTGGACCATGAGTCAATTGAATGCGAAAAGATAGTGGAGCCATTAAAAAGACAAAATGGATTTCAAGGCTATGCTTGTTAGTGCAGAAGAAATATCTTTGTGCTTGTACTTTTGGAATATTTTCTAATGTTAAAATATGCACATATAACACATACATATTATTGAGTCCTGACAACACACCCTCTTTTTTCATGTATGTAAAACTTTTTGGTTCAAGACAAAAAAAAACTTTTTGTTTAGATATAATTTATTTTTATTATCATTTTTTCATGTATGTAAAACTTTTGGTTCAGATCTAAGTCTTTTATTATGTTCAGAATATAAAAAATAAGCAACCAGTAAAACCAATGCATTTGAACGATGTTAACCAATTGTTTTTGTCTTTGAAAACGTAGTAAAAAATAAATGGTTATAATTTTTTACATCAAGAAATATGGGCTAAAAATATTCAATGGGTATAAAATTTATTATGCACCCTATTTAAGCCATTCTTGACATGATGGATAATTTGAATGCATAAAATCTTTTACCGTGCATAAAAAAATGGGATGTATAATCTTTACACCTGATCGTGTACTCTTTCCTGGACTCTTTATAGTATTACTTTGCTAGCCATAATGTACACATTTAGCTGGGACAACTAAACTACGAGACTTTTCAATGGTCAAAATTGTTAATATTTTAGGCAACATCTGAGGTACGATATTAATCATGCCCAAAAATCTTCTTGATTTGAGGATCCTAGCATTACTCCTTTTGGGTTATAATTTCGATTGATCCAAAAATTTCAAAGAGGAATGCTGGTATAAAGCACGGCGTACAGTCTTCTACTTTATACAGTGTGCCCCACTATACTATTAATCCATATCGTTGATCTGACCTCCAAACTTTGAATATCTACTAGTGCAAATGTCATGCCAAAAGGGTACATTTAGCATCCAAGAAATTTTGATTTCGCCAGACAGACGATCAGAAGCTCATCCTGAGCAATTGTTTACGTTCAATGATGTAAAATACCATTTCTTGGATATTACTCATTCCCTTCTGATATGATATCTAAGGTTAGGGGAGTTACATGAAGTGAATAGATCAATGGTATAACAGGCCCACTATACAAAAGTGGAGGAGTTGCATGATCCTTGGGGTTTGTCGCACTCTATACCAGCTTTCCTCTTTTTCTAATATAATTAGTAAAATGATTAGCAATCAGAGGTTTTCTACCAGTAGGCCGACCCGGAGCATGGTTTCTATTATCATAAATGTAGGCCTCAAATGCACTTTAAGACAGAGATACGATAGAGGTATGGCATGGACCAACCGTATAGAATGAATTAAATGTCATAAACCTTGTTTTACAAGAAATAGAGGAAAATCGATGGCCCAGTTCATTTAAACTTATAGGATGATAATTGACATTGGTCGATACTCCGTCCTTAAGCACACATTTATGCCATATTTCTTTGCAGACCTCAACAGTCGAATGAAAAACTTCATTTTTTCATGGAAGTTAGATGAACAGGAGTCCAACTGACGATTCAACAGATTGATGATCCTGATCCCATAACTTGTACCATGTACTGTTAGTCAGAACCATGCTAAGTTGATCTCATCTCATGAAATGACAAAAGACAGTGCTCGGATCAACTGGCAAAAGAAGGCGTTCATAGAGCCTACTTTGAGGGTTCTCTGCTTGTAGTTTGAGTCTCAGTGGTGTAAAGGTGTTTCCTCTGTGGTTGATTACATCGAGTTTTTATTTTTGACTTCAGACTACCTCAGTCATAGTCGATAGAAGTTCCCCTTTCTCTAATAAACTTCAACCATTTCACCAAAAAAAAAAAGGAAAAAAGAAAAAAGATCATATATCATTTATGTGAGCATGAGATATTGATAGGGCTATTACCAAGAGACCGAAGTTGAAACCAACTACCAGTGTTGGCTATGGACATGGCAGCGAGCTCGACATCTCCAAAGTGACCGGCAAACGCCAACGTTATCACGTTCAAAGCATAGAGAGATAAACGACTGAAAACGACAGGGCCAGCGATCTGCCATAGCTTCTTTGATTCGCTATAGAACCTCGTGACCAGAAAACTTGCTTCTTGATGGCTACCTTCTTCTCCATTAATTGCTATAGTAGTTGATGCATGTTCACCGTCCAGCAAAGGTGTCTTCTCTGGTTCATATGCCATTGGTTATATCTGGAGCCATTCAACAGCTTCAGATGAAAGATAAAATAGAATAATGGAGAGTGAACTATTTGGTGGGAGACTGATAATCAACAACCAAACAGCGGTCAAACTTTCTGTTTTTTAGAAATATTTGATTGCTAAAATTGACAAAAAATAAAGAATGATAGCTGCTTGTCATATTGCGCCTCACTTTTACATCACAAGCTCCAATGGTTGATCAGACCCATACATCTGATTTCACTAACTCAGGATGACTAATGTACCCAAAACAGCAATGATTGGACAACTTTTCTTTTGATTACCATGCATGACTGTCAAAAAACCTATTTAAGAAAGAATAAGATTCAGTTTTATCAGCCTTGATGTTTAGCATACAAGTAATTCAAATCTATAGAAATCAAATTAGTGAGTCCGATCAACTATTTGTAGGTCCATCATGCAAAAGTGGGATGCAATATAGCAGCAGATGTAGTGCCACTTAGTATGCTATCATTCCTCAAAACATAAGAGGGCGTAGGGCTTCTTGGGCATTTGGAAGGGAAAATTTTGTACAGAATCTCCCTCTACCACCAAAAAAGGGCAGTCCCGGTGCATGAAGCTCCCGCCTATGCAGGGTACAGGAAAGGGGCAGATCACAAGGGCCTAAAGTACACAGCCTTACCTTGTATTTTGCAAGAGGCTGTTTCCACACCTTGAACCCGTGACCTCATGATCACACGACGACAACTTTTATCGTTGCACCAAGGCTCCCTCTATTACCACATTTAATAAAAAATGGACACTCTACTTCTAAAACTACAGAAAGACCCTCATCCAATAGGATACTCCTCAGGAGCAGCCCTTTTATCAGGTTCTAATAAGCTAGTAAATGAACTATCTTTCTAAGCTTGCTTGTCAATTTTTACTCTTTAAGGTTTACTTTGGTAATTTTTAGAATCTAAAAAAATTAGTTAAAAAAATGGAAGAAATCACTTATTTCTTCTACTGAACTCATGCCAAATGCCTGACTTAGATCTTCTACAAGAGGGACGAGAAATGCAAAATCAGGTCCATATTTCTTTGGAGAAGCCAAATCCCTAACTTCCCCTCTACAATGTGGAAATCGTTGAAGTAAAAAACAACTACAAAGCAAACCTTAGTCTAGATTTTCAACCAAAAGAGAGAAGAAGATCACGAAAATCGACAAAGAAATCAACAAGGTAACTTCATAAGCTCTTCTTCTAATTTCTTTCTCCACCCACCTCTTTCTTTAATTTCTAGCCCAATAATCTCTTCAAATTGCTCTTGCAAAAAAAAGGGGTAAGACTATGAAACTCAAACATCTCCTTATTGCCGATATGAAACACTTGCAAACCATCAATTTCCTCCTGCACTTGCTACCTATGCCCTCTCAGAGCACTAAACCTCCTCTTGAGACTCACATTCAAACTCATCCTATGGCCCATGATTCATCTACTCGTCGGATTGATGATTTCTTTCAGAAGACCGCTAACAATGCTCAATGAATTTCCACATTTTTCCAATTGTAGTGTCCTGTTTTATTTCCATTTTTTTATTTTCTCATTTGATAATTACAATTTAGTCGAGTAAAACTATTTTTGCAATCATAGGGTATTATGTTATGAGGAATCCTAGATAGAAGGGGTCTGCATTTTGATGATCCAAGGCATTCATTCTAAAGGGTGTTTTTGGCCATTGAATATAGGCTATTGAACTTCCACACACAATTCTTGCTATCCAAGTACAATTTTTTAGATGCTATTTCAAGTAATAGGCATCCAAAGCTAGAGTAATCAGATAGATGGGTCAGATCGTTCAAAGGTAGAACCCTTAATACAAAATATTGATTTGGTTTTCACGCAATAACATGGACCTCGTTTTGCAGCTATCTCCCCATTTGCAGAGACTCAAGTTAGGGATTTGGCATGGGTTCATGCAGAAGAAATGGAAAATCTTTATTTTTCTTATTTTTTCTAGCAGCTATTTTTTAATTCTAAAAACTACCAAATTAACCTTTAAAAGGATTGAGAAATTGATAGGCAGACCTAGGAAGATGCTTATATTAGTAATTTTGATAGTACCATGATAGAAGGGTGCTTTATGAGAAATCTCCTATAGTACTATTTTGATGAAATGTGGTAGTAAAGAGTGGTTCCATCCATTTTTCCCTTTTGAAGGAAAAATATTAGCTAACAATTCATACATGCGAACAACTGCCTCTTAAATGAAGGAGTTGGGATGACAGCCTTCCTTCTATCATAGTGGACATCAAGTGTCATGTTCAATGCTCAAGGACCACATTTTAAGCCAAGCTAATCACTTGCTTGCTTAGTGACAGCCTTGAACCCGTGAGCAAGCTCATCAAATGGGTGAGTTTTATATCAAATGCCAAATAATGGCTTGTTTAAAACCATAAAAATTTGATGGTTTATCTTTTGCTAATGGTTCTAACTATTTGAAATCATTTCAGCAAAGTAAAATAAGCAATAATAGGATGATTTTACGTTGACCAAGATAATGGGATCCAATTTTGCCCAAAAAGAGTAGATGTGTGCCATGATATTTTTCTTTTGAATGGTAAATGAATTTTATTAATTAGCCAACTATCAAATACACCTAGATGTGGTTTTTATGGAAAAAAAGAAAAAGAAAGATTGAGTAGATCATAACTAACTCAGAACATGTGGTTGAAAATATAGAAAACCATAGAGTGGGGCAATAGACTATAATAGAGGAGGTATTCTTGCCCTTGTCTCCTTAAGCAATACTTCTTATCTAGCAAGGGTTTCAACCTCACCATTCTCACTTCTAAAGACATGGGAGAAAGTAATAGTATGATCTTCAAGAAGAGCTTTGATCCTATTGATAGCACTCTAGAATCTCCAAGGTGCCTCCATTTCCCATTAGAGGAGGAAAATCATGTGATGGTTTTCCTAGAATCACCCTCAATTATCAAAGGAGCGATAAAGAATTGCTCCAAAATCTCAACTCCAATTACTAAGGCTTGAATTTCAACCTCTGAAGCATCCTTAGCTCCCAGGAACCCTACATAATCAAATATGAGCACCCCCTCCACACTCCCCCATCCCTCAATGGGATCCCTTAGTAGCCCTCCACAACCACACATGCATAGCCTATCATACCAAGAATCATCTGAGTTAAGCTTGTAGAATCTAAATGGAGGTGGAGACCACTTTGTCATTCTCTTTGATGTTCTTTTCCTTTAGGAAATCACATCATTAGAGGAGTATTCTTGAAACTCTTTGTCGGCAGAAGCCCAACACACAGCCAGCCTAAGAGCAGAAGTGATCAGAGCATCATCTGATTTCCTTCTACCTCTGAAGTAGTTGGCATTACTCTCATTCCACAATGTCCACACTACAAAGATAAAACATAAAAACCATAAAGTCTGGCCCCTTCTCTTCATCTTTGGGCCAATCCATTGAACACAATGACTTTCCAATATATTCGAGAGGCACCATCTGAGGTTGAATTTATCACAAATTGCATACCATATCTTTGAAGATACTGAATATTGTTGCATAATTGATCTTTTGATTTAATGCTTCAATATCAAAATATCGCCATGAAGAACCATATGTCCTTTCTTCTGAAGCTTATCATCTATATTAATGTTGTTGAGCATTATCTTCCAAGCAAAAATATTAACTCTAAAAGGAGCTTGACATGGGAGTGTCTCTAATTTAGAAGATCAATTATCAATAAAAGGAGGATATGATTGATCAAGAATTGGGTCTCCTAAATCATCATAATCAAAACATTTTAAATCGGCATATTTTGGATATTTAGAGGATGAAAAAATGAATATCTTGGATCAACAAGGATGGTCATCTTGGATCAAGAAGAAAATGAGAATCTTGGATCCTCTAGAAATGGACATCTTGGATCAAAACACTTGAATGTTTTAGACTAATCAAAGGAATTCCACTCAACATCTTCCTATTTTCCATGGCCAAAATGTCTTCATGAAGTTTTCCTTGGTCAAGATGAGTTGACTAGTTAAATATCTCAAATTAGTCAAAATA
This sequence comes from Warburgia ugandensis, assembly GCA_035236585.1. Classification (NCBI taxonomy): domain Eukaryota; kingdom Viridiplantae; phylum Streptophyta; class Magnoliopsida; order Canellales; family Canellaceae; genus Warburgia; species Warburgia ugandensis. The sequence continues at coordinate 63,945,319 of CP141129.1, read as the reverse complement.
AGGAAACTTCTTGTATGGGAAATTACAAAACTTAGGAAATTGCTTGTATGTGTTTAGGAAACTACCTAAGCAAAATTGTTGTGTAAGAAACACCCAAGTTAAGGAAACCATTGTTGGAAAACTATGTAAGTCTTAGAAGTTATTACTTAGATTAGGAAACTACAGTTTTAGGAAGTTGCTTTTAGTCTTGCATTAGTCTTGGAAATTGCTTATGATAGGAGATTGTTTCCAATTGGTTTAAACCCTCTTGATCATGAATGTGAAAACAAGTTCTAGACATTTTTTTTGCCACTTGAAGAGGCTTGAGAGTTCTCTTCTTTCTTTTGTCTTCTATATCTCTTAGAAAAATTCTATAGTGAGATGCCTAGCCCTATATCTTTAAGGCAGTGGTTCTCTAGTATCCTTAAAGTGGTGAGCTAGTTCTATGTTTTAGCCATGTATCTTTATGGTAGTGATTCTCCTGTAGCCTCAAAGTAGTAATCTATCCTATCTTATTTTATTTTATCATATTATTAGGTATCAAATTATTGTTAGAACATGGGTGCAATGGTGTTTCAAGCATTACGTGTGAATACTTCTTACAAAGGCATTTGTAAGGGAGATGGAAAATCTAAGGAGACAAATCAAACGACTTCAAGAACATGTGGATCAATATAAATAAAAACAAACCATGGTGATCAAGGAGATGAAAAGTCAGACATTGATTCCTCTATCAATGACTCAAACTATTCTCACTCTTTTCTTGCAAGAAGTTATGGTTTTTATAAGAGATCATCATCAGACAACAACATCCCTAGAAGGCATCATGACTTTTACTTTTTAGATATGAAGATGGACATGTTTAAGTTTGAAGGAAGAATGCAACTCAATGAATGACTGGACTGGTTTCATACTGTTGAACATATATTTTTGAATTAAAGGAATTCTTAGAGGACACTAAGATAAAGTTGGTTGCTCCTAAACCCAGAAAATATGCATTTTTATGGTGGGATAATTTAAAAAATAAAGAACAGTGAAGGAAGAAGTAACCAACAATGAAAGAAGAGTTAAATAAAAGAATTTTACCTTGACTACTATAGTGATACATTTTTAAAAATTTAGAATTTAAAGCAAGAAAACATGGTTCATGTTGAAGTGTGATGGTGGACTCATAGAAGCAAACCATTAAACATTATTTGGGTGGTGTAAAAAAGGAGATTGAAGTACTATATGTTTACAACAGTATTGGTCTTTCAAAGTAGGTGTTTTCAAATATTTTGGTAGAGAAACTTCTTCCAATTTGGGGATTGTTTCCTCTTCTAAACCAATGCCTAGTACATGACTTCAAAAATCTTAATCCAAGAGTGATGACGATAAGTGATCTAGTCCCTCAAGTTTGAGTTTGAGGAGAGGTTTCAAATTTCAAGGTTATGGACACATAGCCTATGAATATCCAAACCACAAGGTGATCCCACTAGTGGAGGAAGATTCCAAATTTGAAGATGAAGAGGAGTCTCAACTAAGCAATCACAATGGAGAAGATGTCATCTATGCTTATCAAAATGATCTATTGGTGGTGTAAAGAAGCTTAATTGCTATCCATAAATATGATGATTGGCTATTATATTTTACACCAAATGTATGTCCAATGCCAAGGCATGTGGAGTTATCATTGATAATGGTGCATGTGAGAATGTTGCTTCTAATGAATTGATAAACAAATTAAAGTTAAAAAAGGAGCATCATCCTCAGCTTTACAATCTTAAGTGGCTAGATAAGGGACATCAAATCAAGGCAACTTGAAAATGCCTAGTCTTTTTCTACATTGGTAAAAGTATAATGATGAAGTTTGGGGTGATGTCATTCCTATGGATGCATGTCATCTTCTATTAGGACATTGTTGGCATTACAATAGGATCCAACATGATGATTTTAAAATCAACTATTCTTTTGTCTTAAATGGTGAGAAAATCATTTTAGCAACATTAAAATTGGAACGTACTTCTAAAATGTCTAAGGTGGTTTACTTGAGCAGAAAACATAAGCTTGACTCATACATTAGAGTTTTGAATGTTGCATGTTCTATTTATTTGATAATGGTGATTCTAAAAAGAACGTAAAACCATTAATTCTACAACCTTTGCTTTTTGAGTTTGATGATGTTTTACTAGAAGAAATTCCTAACAGTTTACCTCATATGAGAGATATCTAGCATTGTGTTAATTTTATTCTTGGGGCAATCCTTCCTAATAAAGCTGCTTATCGAATAAGTCTTAAAGGGCATGAAGAACTACAAAGCCAAGTTGTTGATTTGATTGCTAAGAGTTTGGTTCAAGAAAGCAAGAGCCCTTGTGCAGCACTTGTCCTTCTTATATCAAAGAAGGATGGAACATGCAGCATGTGCATTGATAAGAGATTAGTGAAAAAGATTACAATCAATTAGTTGTTTCCCTATCCCTCACATTAATGACCTACTAGATCAACTCTACGATGCTACTACCTTTTCAAAGATTGATCTTTGTAGCAAGTACCATCAAATTTGAATAAGACTAAGTGAAGAATGAGAGGTGACTTTCAAGACCATAGGTGGACTCTAGGAATGGTTGGTTATTCCTTTTGGCTTATCTCACTCTCCTAGCACTTTCATGCATTTGATGACTCATGTTTTTAAACCTTTCCACAAAAAATTTGTTGTTTAATATTTTGATGACATTCTTGTGTACAGCAAAGATTAGGAGGAACACTTAAATCATCTTTAGGAAGTTCTATAGACTTTGTTAGAACAAAAATTGTTCGAAAATTTGAAAAAATGCAAAGTGAAACTATCTTATTTTGGTTTGATTTTCTAAGACGTCTAAGTAGAAGATGGTTTGGTAACCTCCTTGTATATACACTTTTAACCATCCTAAAAATCCTTTGTTATAGTAGTGCAGGGTCAAGGGAAATCAAACTTATGAGCCCATTCAAAAGAAACAGAACAAGCCAAATTAATTATTGAAAATCAAATAAAAACATGACCTACAACCTTATCTTTTTGGCATGAAAATGGATACTAGCAAAGTGAAGGTTATTCTTAATTGGCTAATTCCTTAACCTGCTCATGCATCAGAAGCTTAAATGACCATACTTCTTTCTATCAGAAATTCATAAAAAATTTCAACACTATCGTTGCTCCTATTTCATAATGTTTGAAGGGAAGATTTTGTAAGTGGTTGGAGGAAGCACAAAGGAGGTTTGAACTCATCAAGCAAAAGTAGCCAATGCTCCTATTCTCTCTTTACCAAATTTCATTTATATATTCTCTCTTTACCAAATTTCAGTAATGCTATTGTGAGGGTTTTAGGACATTGTAGTCAATATTTACTTCCATGTTAGATCATGAAGCTCTAATATTTCTCTAGAGTAAACAAAAGCTAAGTAGAAGACATGCCACACAAGTTAAATTTATCCAATCTGTTAGCTTTGTGATCAAACACAAATTAGGAACTCGGAATGTAGTCATTGATGCCTTGAATAGGAGACACTCTTTGCTAACTATTTTGAATGCCAAAGTTGTTGGTTTTGAAATAACTAAGGAGCTTTATGTGTGTGATCCCTACTTTGGGCAGATATGGAGCACTTGTGAGCATAGTCCTTATAAATGATTACTAATGCATGGTGGGTTTCTTTTCAAGGGAAGTCTCTTATGTATTCTTGAATGCTCTCTTAGGGAGGAAATTATCTTTGAAGCTTATGATGGAAGCCTTGTTGTAAGCTTTGGGAGAGATAAAACTCTTGCTCTCATGAAAGACAAGCTCTTGTGACCAAAATGTCAATAGACGTTTCTGAGCAATTACAATAGTGCAAAATGTTTCATTTAGCAAAAAGTCAACATTAAAACATAAGCTTATTTACTTCACTCATCCTAACTCTCCTTGAGAATAGGTAAGCATGGATTTTGTCATTAAACTATTGAGAATACAAAGAAATAAAGACTCAGTCATGATGGTTCTTTATCATTTCTCAAAAGATGGTCAATTTCATAGCTTGTACTATGACCGTTGATGCTTCACATGTTGCTAACTTGTACATTAGAAAAAATTAAACTTCATGGCATTCCTAAAACCATCACTTCATATCGAGATCCCAAGTTTATGAGTCACTCTCGGCATACTTTTATGTAAAAAAGTTAGAACTTGGTTGCAATTTAGTTCATATTGTCATCTGCAAATCGACGGGCAAATTAAAGTTGTAAACAAAAGTTTAGGGAATGTATTGTGAATTTTATTGGGAAAGAACATTCGCAAATAAGACTTGTTATTAGCTCAAGATAAATTTTCTTTCAATAGTTTCTATAACCAAACTACAAGTTGCAATTCTTTTGAAGCTGTGTGTGGAAGAAATCCTATAAGGTTGATGGATTTAGCACCTTTCTGTTAGCCAACAATGTCAGTGGAGATTCTAACAAATGAGCAAAGCAAATAAGAAAGATGAATAAGAAAATTCAAGAAAAAATTGAGAAACAAAATCAGAAGTATAAAGATTAGGCCTACAAACATAGAAAACCTACTAAATTTCAATAATGAGATTTGGTTTTGGTGCATCTTCGAAAGGAACAATTTTCTCAAGGACAATATCTTAAGACCAAGCCAAGAGCGAGGAGTCCTTTCAAAATCTTAAAGAAAATTGATGTGAATGCTTACAAGGTTGAGCTACTAGTAGAATTTGAAGTTTTAAACACTTTAATGTAGCTGATCTTCCACTGTACCAACGAGAGGACAACGCAGACAAGTCAGCAACAAGTTCTTTTCAACTCAGGGAGAATGACATGGGAGTGTCTCTAATTCAAAAGATCAATTATGGATCCAAGGAGGACAATATTGATCAAGAATTGAGCATTGTGGATCATCATAATAAATAAAAAAAATTAAATCAACATATTTTGGACATTGCAGATCCTCAAAGAATGAACTTCTTAGATCAACAAGAATGGATGTCTTGGATCAAAGAACTTGGATGTTTCATATCATTCAAAGGAAAAACATTCCATGAACCACTTAGCACCTTCCTATTTTCCTTGGTCAAAAGATTTTCATGAAATTTTCCTTTGTTAAGATGAGTTTTTGCCCCTTTTCAATTGAAATAATGAAACTTCTTCTACAGGAAATTCTGAAACTTAGGAAATTGTTTAGAAACCACTTAAGTCTTAGAAATTGTTGTTTAGAGAACATTGTAGTTTAGGAAACCATTGTGGGGAAAAGTTATTACTTAGTTTGGGAAGCTATTATTTCAGGAAGTTGCTTTTAGTCTTGTATAAGTCTTTGAAACTGCTTATGATGGGAGAACTATTTCCAATCAATTTAAACCCTCTTGAACATGAATGAGAAAAAAGTTATGGACGTTTATTTTCACTTAAAGATGCTTGATAATTCTTTGCTTTCTTTTATCTTCTATATCTCTTGGAAAAATCCTAGAATGGTAAGATGCCTAGCCTTGTATCTTTAAGGCGGTGGTTTTATCCTTCAAGTAGTGAGTTAGTTCTATCTTTAAGTTGTATATCTCTATGGTGGTGGTTCTCCTATAGCCTTAGAGTAGGAGCCATTTAATCTATCATATATTGCTTTATTTATTTCTTTATTTAATCATGTTATCTGGTATTAGAGCCACAATACTCTAGATAACTTTGGTTGGCTCTCAGTCAACTAATTGATATGTGAGAAGCCAATATGTTGATCCCACTGTGAAATTCTCATTCCTTATAAGGTGATGAATAATCTTATCATTTTTACTATGATTAATGTAGAAACTACAAAGTTTGACAATAAGTCCATCCACTTGCATCTCCTCCAAACCTCCCACGTGTCTTCTTAGATTAAGTTCCTACTGAATATCAACATTGTAAACTATATAATGATGGCAAATCCTAGCATTTTTATTCCAAACAATCATGTAAAACTTGAAATATTCCACGCATAAAGAAGCATTTTTTAGCCAAGGATCATTCTACAATTTGATTTTTGTCACCTAAGTACACTTTCGTCATCGTCTGAGCTTTAAAGGAATAAAGGAACTTCATGATGCATCTCCAGATAGCAAGACCATTTGAGCATTCATTGTGTTTTGTCCACCATGGATTAGCTAGCATATACATCTCCAAAGCCATATAGTGAGGAAAGCTTCATTCATTTCTTTCAGCTACCTAATGTCCAATCCACATTCTTTTCTATGTTACAAACATTCTCTTATGATGCCAACTAATAGTCACCTAATTTCTCACCTCCTTTCCATAGAAATGACATCTAAATTTGTTCAAGCTTGTGGAGGACTACTGTAGGGCATTGCAAGGAAGACATATAACACAAATATTAGCTTAAGAGTGATGCCTTGATTGAAGTTTCTTTGCGCCAATTGATAAGCACAACATTTTCATTAGGAGAGTTTCTTTCAATAGCTCTCAATGACCTTGTTCCAATGAGCCGTTCTTGATTTGCCAACTGAAAGAGCCAGTGCCAAGATGTACTGGGAAGAGTTCCAATCTTACAGCCCACTGATACAAGCAATCTCTTGAACTCTTTCATCTTCAACATTGATACCAAACAATTGTTTATTTTTTTGTGAGATTCACCCTTTGCACAGTGACCATCACATAAGGACTCAATGAGGCTTTGATTTTGCTTCCTTGACTCTCTACATTGGGAACAATGAGAATAACATCATCTACAAATTTGTAGATGAGAAAGGGAGAATGATGAGCATGGAACATTGGAGCCCAAGAACAGTTGATTAGCAATGGCCTTTTTCATGTTCTGATTAAAGACTGGAGAGAAGACAAGGAATACATAGGGCAAAATGGGATCCCCCTATTTGATGCCTTTGGAGTTCTTGAAATATCCTTTTGGAACCCATTGACAATAATAGAAAATCATGAAGAATAAAGACATTTCTGAATCCAACTCCTCCATTTACTGCTAAAGTTTATTTTAACAAAAACTTGATCAAAGACTCTCCATTCAACCTTGTCAAAAGCTTTCTCCATATCAAGCATTCAAAGGAGACCATCCTCTTTAAATTTCTTCAATATTTGAGATTTGCAATTAAGGCATTATCAAGAACGATTCAGCCTGCAATGAAAGTAGATTGGTGAATTAAGATGAGATTCTTTAACACACCCTAAGTCTATTAGCCAATAATCCTATAGAGATTTAACTCAATGAAATTTAGATACCAATACCACAAAACATGATCCAATGTGTCTATCGATGAGATCACCATTGTAAAAACTCTAAACAAAGCAATCACCTCTTCCTTAATAATATAACATCATGTTTGGGAGAAACTAATGTCAAATCTATTAGGGCTTAGAGCCCTTTTCCCTGCACACTAAAAAATAAACTTTTTAATATGCTCTAAGGTGAAAGGCATATGAAGTTTATTCCTCTCAATAGAGTTAAGTTTACATAAGTTTAATTACGTAGGAAATAATATCCCCCTTTCTTCAGTAATGTGAAGCTCCTTGTAGTAGTTAATAATAGCTCACAGATAGCATATTGATCTTCAATTCTTGCATTGTTTACCATTAGACTTGAAAGTCTATTAGCTCTCTTGTAGGCACTAACAACAACATGGAAGTATGCTATATTTTTATCACCAACAGTTAGCCATTTCACTTGAGCTCATTGCCTACATTTTAGTTCTTCTTGAACCTCAAGAGATATAAGTTGGCTTTTTGAAAAACTCCTAATAATCAAATCATCAGTTGAAAGTGGTGCATCTTCTTCTTTAATGTTAAGTACTGAAATAATCTCTTTTAGCTCTTTAATTTCTTTCTTTTTATCCTCATCAATACTTTCAATCCATTATTTATCTTTCAAGTTTTTAAGTTTCAAAGCAAGCCTAGTACCAACATTGCTATAGAATTTTCTCTTGTTCCAACATATTTCAATCTTCTCCATTAGGTTAGGTCTTTTAAACCACTCTACTTCTATCCTAAAGGGCTTTGGATCCCATGAGGTCAAGTTGGATATCAAGATCATAGGTTTGTGATCAAAGTGCTAGTTATGTAAGTTACAACAACTCACTTCTAGAAAGAGGTTAAGCCAATCTAAATTAACCAACCTATCAATAAGGCTAAGAATGGATTAGTCTTGCTTTCTACTCTAGGTAAAATGATCCTCCTCCAATGGCATATCAACCAATTCATGTTCCTATATGAAACAGTTAAAACCAAGCATACATCTGGAGAAGAATGACTAGTGTTTGTTTCATTAAAAGATTTAATGATGTTGAAATCACCACCCACACAACAAGGCCCTGTCCACCTTCTGAAAACATTGTGAAGCACTATCCATAGGCTATCTCTCTCTTCTTCATCATTCGAGTCGTACACAACATGACACAATCATTCATGTATTTGAGATTTTGGAATAAATTGAAGCTATGCTAATTCCTACTTCCTTACTAATAACTTCAATTTTGAAAAAATACTAAGCTAACAAAACTGCTTTGGAGGATTCAATAGACTCAACATGAATCCAATTGTATTGCTTTAGAATCCCAATCATTCTTAAAAGACCCTTATTCCATTCTTCCTATTTAGTTTCTTAGATGGTTATTATCCATGGTTGATTCTTTTTTATTTAATTTTCTAATTTGGGCTTCTTCTTAGTGCCACCGGACCCTTTTGTGTTCCATGAAAAATAAAACCATGGAGAACCTTCTGCATTATACTCCCTATTCTGATATAAAGATTTTTCATCCTCTAAATATGGGAAAATTATATCCTTATCTGGCATGTTCCTTATGTTCCTAATACTAAAAGTCAAGAGTTGTTGAGTCCTTAATTTTTCCTAAAATGACCTTAGATTACTATTTTATTAGATCATTTAACAAGGTAATTTTGTGATTTTGAATTAATTTTAGCTATAATCGACCATCTAACTGTTAATTTGAAAAGTTAAACAATTAGATGATCATTATAGTTAATTACCTGCATAAGTTAATTCTAATTTTATATTTTGTGTTGCAAATAATCCAAAATACATTGGACGGTTCAGATCAGCTTATTTTGATGGGTCCCACCCCACAAATCTAGGCAAATCTGAACAATGATGACAAATCTGACCAAATCTAGGCAATGATGGCAAATATAACAAATTTGGGGAAAGTTGACCAATGATGACAAATCCTCTTATAAAGCAAACAAGGGTTGAAATGAAGGGATCCTTCTTTTTTTTTCCGGTTGGAGCAAGTAGCTCCTCCCCTTTTCCTCTTCCCACGTCGTTTTTGTTTTTCTCCTTTCTTCTCCTTTTGAGAGAGAAGAGGTGGAAGGGTTGTTCCTCTCTCTCTCTCTCTCTCTCTCTCTCTCTCTCTCTCTCTCTCTCTCTCTCTCTCTCTCTCTCGTTTGCCTTTCCCACACCTCTGCTTCTTGCTCCCCTTTCCTTCTCTGCCCTCTCTATCGCCTCATCTCTTACCAAACTCACAAACCTCTCTCTCAACCCCCTTACTCGTTTCTCTCGTTTCCCATCTCCCTTCTCCTACACGCTCCCTTTCTCTCCCCCTTGTATCTGCTCACCCCCTCTGCTCCTCACCTCTTCTTCTAGTCACAACCCAAATCACCCTCAACACTTGATCCCCTAGTCGATCAGCCCAGCATACCCTCGATTTCTCCTCTCTCGAGCACGCATCGTGCTCCATTGGTGAATCACTCGTCACTGGCCACACTAGACCACATCGGCCTCCCAAGTCCACCTCCCAGGCAGGCCCGTGGTGGCTGGCCTGGCACCCTTTTCCTTTCTTCTCTCCACGGCTCTCTCTGCCTTCTTCTCCACATAGCTCAGCCAATACCCATCTCCAGAAATCACCCCCGGTCTGCCCCCTGCTACACCTCTCTCTCTCTCTCTCTCTCTCTCTCTCTCTAGAACTGGGAGGAGCCCAGACCCTTCTCCCACATCTCGCTCTCCTGTTCCTCGCGTTCCTCCTTTTCTCCATGAAAACCCATTTTTCGGCAAACCCAATAGGCTGAATCCTTCTCTGGGTCATCACCACCAGCCATCTCCTCCCCCACCAAAAACCCTTGCCACCAATCGCCCCTGGCCACTGCCATTTCTTCCACCATCTCCCTCTGCTCCCACTTCCGGCAGCACCATCCCTCTTTTCCCTCCTCTCTTTCTCACCTCTACATCACCCCATCACCGACAGTGCACCAACCACTAGCCGTTCCCTCACCATTTCTAGGCCGCACCACACCAACCAGATCTCCCCCGTGCTTCATGCGTTTTCTCCCCTTCAGTTGAAGAAGAAGGAATATTTTGCCAATGAAATTCCAGGAATACCCATGGGACTTTAATTAAAATTACCTTTGTATTCTGTTTTGTCTTTTACCCTATTTTGGCTTTATGTGTATCCATGTTTTACTTATTCTAGTTTAATCTTGTTCTCAGATTAATTGCTCACTTATACATTTTTAGTCCATGTTCATTGAATGACACAACGAAGATTATTATTTCATTTACTTTCTTTAAATTCATATATGTTTGTTTAAGGGTTAAAGAATCTGAATTTTAATTTTTGTTGTAATTTGTAAGTTAAAATTTGCGTAAACTCCAACATTTAAGTTGAATACCCATGGAATTGACCCGTATTTGTATAGCTATACTACAACAGCCGTGCACTTGCGGAAAACACTCAACAAGAGCATCATATTTGTCCTTGAGTTCAAAATAGTTTTGCAAAATATTATCATCTCAACCTTTAGAATGGATCCCCAAGTCCTTATTAAGTTTGAAAATGTGCAATTGGTCAAGGTGATGTGATGTCTTCTTACCCTTCTCCCCCTTGTTCTTCAAAATCACAGGTGGATGGTCGTCTTTGTCATCTATTTCTCTACTATCCTTTGTGATCCCCTGTTCAATATTTGTATTTTCTACCTCATGCCATCACTTGTACTCATTTTCAAAGAAGATTTTAGTTCTTCCCTTTATTATTAAGCATTGCAATGACTTCTTCCATTCTTTGAGAACTTTCCATTATTAGAGTTTGACATCTTGCTTATCTGGTAGGATACTTAGTTATAAATGTCAACATTATGCCCTATCTTACCGAGAAAGAAGGCATAGATGAATTAGCCACTTCAACATTTTGATTTTCAATGAAAATTTTAATTTTTAGCTTTTATCTCAAACCTGCTACCAAATTACTTCAAATCTCTGACTTTAAGATGTCTCTAGAATTTGAATTTTTCATAAATTTTCATCTTCTTTGTCTAATTGTTGTCAATCTTTAATGACCGAGAGTAAGAGTCAATTGTTTCTGGATCATGACCAATCCATTACAAAAAGATCCAAATCTAAAAAGACTTGTTTAACTCCCTTACTATGACTTTCGCATTGATGTTGGGCTTTTTCCTTCTCATGTGAAGCTCATTATTAGGCTATCCTCTTATGTGGAGTGGCCCATGGCTTAGCCCATTTTGGAGTAAGTGAAGGGATTTTATGTTCAAGGACCAAATCTTTTAAAAAAATTTTTTTTTTAAAGAAAGAGTACAATGAGTATAAGTGAATATAATATACAACTTTTGGAGAAAGTAAGCTTTGGAGGAAAAAAGAAAAGTATTTTCTTAAAGGAAGGAAGAGAAGAGGAGAGCATTTGAAGCTCAAGTGGATCTTCTTGGCAAAGAAAAGTTAAATCAAGTTGGTTTGTGTTTGGTAATCTCTTCTATCTCTTCTTTGTTTGTCCACCATTAGGTGAGATATCTCCATTGCTTGTAAAGAGGGTTATGACCATTGGGTTCTTATAATCTCTACAAGGTAGAGAATATTGCAAAGTTGATAGTGGATTTGGCCTTCTTAGCCCTGTGGATTTAGCAGTTTCCTTGGTGGTGAACCACGTTAAATTTTGTGGCTTCCATTTGTTTGATTTATGCTCCTCGAGAAATTTTGGTTTATGAGTGTGCTTGTTTGTTGATCCTACACTATTGAGGTGTATATGACATAGTTTTATCACTTAAAGGGTATGAAAAGCAGGTATTTATTGTTCCTCAGCTAGTTCAAAAGAGGAAAAAGGTGTAGGTTTTTTACCAACAAAGTGATATCAAATCCTCGTTTAAAAGTTGTCTTTGAGCTTGTCCAAACGGAGAATCATACCACAAGGATGATTAGTTTAAACATGATTAATTGGTTAATATAGAAAGCCAAGATGGATGGCCTTTTGTATTCTAAAGATCTTTTTTTATTCAGTTTTGAAAGTGAAGCTAGTGGAGACATCAGGTGATGATTGGAAGAAATAGAATAGAAAATTCATAGCATGCTTGAGGAAATGGTTGGATGATTTTGTGTTCCACCATGTGCCTAATGAAGTTCATGCAAAAGCACTTTGGGATAAGCTACATGAGTTGTATGAAAGAAAGCCTTCTTGATACAATAGTTTGTGAACTTGAAGCTTAAGGAGAGCGGTTCAGTGGGGGAGCATTTAAATAAGATGCAAATCATTGTGAACCAATTACAAACTATGAAGATGAGCTTACATGATGAGTTGCATGCCTTGTTGGTGCTTAGTTCCTTACCAGAGAGTTAAGAGACTCTTGTAGTGTCTCTTAGCAATTCAGCACCAAATGGGTACTATCTACAAAGCAAGTTACAAGTGACTTACTGCATGAAGAGGTTTGGAGAAAGTCGTTCGGCTCTTCATCTCAAGCCTTGGTGTTTGAACAAAGAAGAGGAAGGTCAAAGTGTAGAGACCTAAAGAATGGTAAAAATGAAAAAAGGTACAAATCTCAGAAGGGGTTGATATGTTTTCATTGTGGTGGACTTGGGCACATTAAGGAGTGTAGGAAGTTCTTGAGTGAACAAAAAAAAAAAAAAAGATTTGTCAAATGAGATAGGAAAGAATGTTCAAGAAGTTAATATCGTGGAGAAAGGTAAAGACTTTGTTATGGTCTATGTTTGTGATGAAAGGTGTTTGAGTTCAACAAGTACAAGTAGTTAGGTTGTTGATTCCGGAGCATCTTTTCATGCAACTTCTCAAAGAGTCTTCTTCACTACATATGAGTCGGGTGACTTGAGGGTAGTGAAGATGGAGAACCATGGGGTTTTAAAGATTGTTAAAAAGATGTGCACTTTGCAAAAGTGTTAGTTAAAAGTTGATTCTTAGATAGGTAAGACATGTTTTGAATATAAAGTTGAATCTTATATCAATGAGCAAGCTTGATGATGAAGGCTATGAGTCACACATTGGCAAAGTTGTGTGGAAGCTCACAAAGGGGCTCATGTTGTAGCAAAGAGGAAAAAGTGTTGCATTCTTTACAAAACCAAAGGTCAAGTATCTAAGGGTGAAGTGAATGCCACTCTTGAAGTTTCATTTACAAGTTTGTGGTATTAGAGGCTTGAGCACATGAACAAGAAGGCTTTGAAGCTCTTGATGAAGAAGAATGCACTTTTAAATTTGAAAAGCATTTCTTTGACTCCTTCTGATCATTGTTTGGTTGTTAAACAATATAGAGCTTTATTCTCTATAAGTAGTACTAGAAAAATAATTAGTCTTGATCTTGTTTATTTAGATGTTTATGGTTTCATGGAAGAGAGAAGTCTTGCTGGCTCTATGTACTTTATTACTTTCATCAACAATGCATTTAGGAAAGTATGGGGGTATGACATAGAGAGCAAGGTTCAAGTGTTTGACACATTTCACTTACACTTGAAAGTTTGTAGTAGAGATCCCTCTTACTTACACTTGAAGGCATTTGGTTGCAAGGAATTTGTGCATGTTCGAAAGGAGTAAGGATCAAAGCTAGATGAGAAGTCTATTGAATGTGTTTTTTTTGGATATGGTGATGCTGAGCTTGGTTATAAGTTGTGGGAGTTAAAGAACAAGAAACACATTCAAAGTAGAGATATTGTGTTTAAAGAAGATCAAATGATTAAAGACTTTAGAAAAGATGAAGCACCTAAGCAAGTTGTGATGAAGTCTATGATGAAGCACTAAAGCAAGTTATGAATATAGTTTATGATGAGCTCGATGTTTTACAAATTCACATGGCAATGAAAGTGAAGAATCTACATATATTGATGATTATTATATAGGGAATCGGGTGGAACATGATGATGAGGACTTCAATATTAATGATTTTATTAATCTTGAAAGTGGTATAAATGAAGATGATGACTCTATTCAAGGTTATGCAAAAGAGGCAGAATCTTTGTATTAAGGAGAGACAAGCTCACTAAAAAGATCGAATAAAGAGAGAAAGTAATCAACAAAGTGTCCTTTATCTACTTAAGTTACACTTGTCGAGTATAGTGAACTGGAAAGCTTTAGCAAAGCTCAAGAGCAAGAATATAAAGAAATGCTATAGATAAAAATAATAATTGTAGTAGTAGAGATCCCTCTTACTTACACAAGAAGGTATTTGGTTCTAAGGCATTTATGCATGTCCCAAAAGAGTAAGGATCAAAGCTAAGTAAGTCTATTGAATGTGTTTTTTGGGATATGATGATAGTAAGTTTGGTTATAGGTTGTGAGATCTAAAGAACAAGAAAATCATTAGAAGTAGAGATGTTGTGTTTAAAGAAGATCAAACAATTGAAGACGTTGAAAAAGATGAAGCACCTAAGCAAGTTGTGATAAGTATATGATGAATCATCAAAGCAAGTTATCATTGAAGTTTATGATGAGATAGATGTTTTACAAATTCTCATGGAAATGAAAGTGATGAACCTCCATATATTGATGATGATTATGTAGAGAATGGGTGGAAAATGATGATGAGGACTTCAATGTTGATGATTTTATTAATCATAAAAGTGTATATGAAGATGATGACTCTATTCAAGGTGATACAAAAGAGGGGGAAACTTTACATTAAGGAGAGACAAGCTCACTGAAAAGATTATGTTACACTCATTAAGTATGGTGAATTGGAAAGCTTTACCAAAGCTCAAGAGCATGAACATAAAGAAATGCTATGGACGAAGAGATTCATAAGAGAGTTAGGCCTTAAGCAAGACAACATGTTGTGCATTGTGATGGTCAAAGTATCATGCATTTGTGTAAGAATGCAAGTTTCACTCTAGTAGAAAATACATGGATGTGAGGTATCATTAGATACGAGATGTGTTAGAGGAGAAGCTATTTGAGTTAAGGAAGATCCTTACCAAGAAAAACCCATCGAATATGATGACCAAGACTCTCCTAAGGTCAAGCATGAGCTTTGTAGAGGTTGTGTTGGCATGAGTGAGTTTGACCCTCATGTGTCATGGGGAAGCTCTCACATAAGTAGGAAGGGGGAGGATTGTTGGACTTTTTGCTTATCATGTGAGGCTCATCATTGGGTTTTCCTCCCATTTGGAGAGCCCCATGACTTAGCCCATTTTGGAGTAAGTGAAGGGCCTTTATGTCAAAGGCCCAAATCTTCTTAAGAGAGTTTTTACTTTCTTTTAAGAAAGAGTACATTGAGGTAAGTGTAGTCTATAGCTTTTGGAGAGAGTGAGCTATGGAGAAAAAAATGGAGTTTCCTTGGAGGAAGAAAGAGAAGGAAAGGAGAAAACATTTGAAGCTCAAGTTGACCCTTATAGTAAAAAGAAGTTAAATCAAGTTGGTATGTGTTTGGTAATCCCTTATATCACTTCTTTGTTTATCCACTATTGGTTGAGATTTTTTCATTGCATGTAAAAGGGTTGTGACCCTTGAATTCTTGTAATCGTTACAAGGTAGAGTGTGTTCCAAAGTTGATAGTGGACTTGGCTTTCTTAGACCCATGGATGTAGTCGTTTCCTTGATTGTAAACCACATTAAAATTTGTGACTTCCATTTGCTTGATGATATGCTCCTTAGGTAAATTTTCTTTGTGAGTGTGTTTGTTTATTGATCCTACATTATTGAGGTATAGAGAACACATTTTTATCACTTTTAAGCATAAAAGTGTGTTATTTGTTGTTCCTTAGCTAGCTAAATAGAAGGAAAAGGTGTAGGTTTGTCCAACAATTTGAAGGGGAGCTCCAAAAACTATACTTTCAATTCTAGTTTCTCTAATTCTTGACTCAAATAACTTTGAAGATTAGAATTCAACAAATTCTCTGTAGAGCTTACTAATCTCAGAGAATGTTTCATTCCACCATCCATGTGGGGTAGGCCTTTGATACATAGTCTAAAGAAGCCACCCCACCATCAATAAAGGGCCTTAAACAGCTTATCATCCATTATTTTTTATGATTGACCTCAATTATGCTTTAGCTTTTAACAAAAGAACAAATAGGACCTCTCTTCCATTTTCTACATTCCATGTCTCTAATTTATTTTGCATCTTCCAGCTATTCTTTGCACATTCCTTGAAACTCCTTTCATTCTATATTGATTTTGGATGCAAAGCAATGGCCATGCTATCAAGTTTCTCCATATTCTTTTCAATTGCAACCTTTGGTACTTGAACATATGGAAAGTCATTTTTAGTATAATGTTCTGAATTGTGATTTATCAGCACTTCCTCAAAAGTTTTGTTGTTTTGCTAGTTAGCACATGTGCCTTTTGTGCATGCTTCTTTGTTTGGTACATTTCTCTGCTTGATATTGATGATGTTTCTAAGGTCCTCCTTTCTTCCATTAATAAGAAATATGAGACTCCTACATCATTTGTTGTAGAAGTGGCCTTGGAACCATGGCCAACATTTCGTGGTGCTCCATTGGATACCAAGTCTTGTTTGTAAATTCTCATGTCCATTTTGACTAATTCTTTGTGCATCTCTAGCAAGTCGCCCTTCTATTGAAGTTGAGGAAACCACAGGCCCTACATATCTTGTTTGAAATAAAATCACCTTTCCATTAGTGTTCTTGCATATTTTCTACCTTTTAGACAATTGTTTTTCCCACCTACTCATATGCTTCTTCTTGTCAATGTAGGGAATGAATAGTCCTCATTCTTGTAAGAGGGATTACATTGCTTATTATTTCTAGTTTGTTTCTTCTGCAATGTTTTCATCCAAGTTCTTGGAAGGAGTAAAATTTTGCTACCATTTTCATTTTTTTCCTATCGCTATCCATCATAAAAAAAAGCATGAGCAAAGGCTACACTGAAGAGAAAACAGAGAGAGTATGAAGGTATCAGCAAAGGCTAAAAAATCAAAGTGTCTAAAGAACAAGAGCATCAAAAGTGGAAAATTTAGAATTAGATAGAGGTCTATGAAAGACTCAACTCTCAAGAATTACTATCTAAAAGGAAATTTCATGTAAAGTTCTAGGGAAATTGTGGTCTTCATTCCTACTTTTTTTTTACTCTCGACTAGTTTTTTGGGTTAAGGGCCTATCTTGCTGCTATAGTTTTTCATAATATATAATGTAGCTAGTTATAGGCAACTTGACAATATATAAGCTCTATCTTTGTCCAATAGAAAATTTAGAATTTAATAGTTTTAACTTTTTCACTTTTAAGAGTATAAAGATTTCCAAATTGAACAAGATATTATTAATACCAAACTATAAATTAGCAGTTGAAATTGCAAATGTTACATAAAGTAATTCTAAACCTTACCCAATTTAGAAAAGAAAATGGAAATTTATGATAATTAAGTGCCAATTCACATGTGTACACTAAATGATCGTTTTAAACATTGATCTATAAAGCTAACCACTAGCCTTCTTCTGAGTAGAGCCCCATTTCCTGACAGAACCACTGATATCGATTTTAGCCAGATCATGCCCCAAAACAACATATATCATATAGTCCTAACTCTTAACCCTTCAATTATAGTCAAAGAAAAGTTTAAATTGTGGAAAATCAGCAAACAAATATTTGAAGAACTCCCCAAAACATTTGGTAGGAGTCTAAAAAGAAGGCATGCATGATTCCATATGAATTAATATATATTTAGTTAGTTGCATTCTCATAAGTTGTTGTGCCAAAATTTCATAAAAATGATTTACATTCTAAATCAATCATGGAAGGAGATTGCAGTTAGTTAACTGCCCTAAGCACAAGATTTATGAGAAAGGCTAATAGTGTCCTCAACCAGAGTCAAGCAAAAATCATGAAATGATAGAATGTAAGAGGAGATGAGTTAGAAACTAATCCCATATTAATGAACTCAAAGTCAATACTCTATGCATATATGGCATTGAACATTAAGCAAGGCCTATAAGTTTGATGTAATAGTACATCATTCCATATGTGTGTGTGTGTGTGTGTGTGTGTGTGTGTGTGTGTGTGTGTGTGTGTGTGTGTGTGTGTGTGTGTGTGTGTGTGTGATTACATATCTAACCATGCTTTATGGGATAATCCATTATTATTGCATAAGCTAGATTGTCCAAGCCCTTAGCATTGAAGGAAACAATAATTATAAGTTAGAGCAACCTCAATGATTACCTAGTGCAATGCTCTCTTCTATGCAACATCTCTCTTGCCTTACTCTCATACGCTATGGAAATGAGTAGCGTAATATTGAATAATTCATTGATATAGTTGGTGAGAATGAGATGGATTTTGTGCATGATACTAGTGAAGATGGTACTTGGTTTGAAAATAGTTGATGTTGAGGGGTTAAATAAAAATGTAGCATTTGATATATTTAAATAAAGTATGATTAAAAGTTATGCACAATTTGTCCTTACATTATTTTTATTTATGTATGTGTGATTATTTAATAATAATTCACTAAATATTTGCATATATGTAATTGTGATGCAAGAGTATCAAGAACAGCCCCACCCAAGCAACCCTCATAAGAGAAAGGGTGGAGAACAAACAACAATAGAAAATATTGTTACGAGAAAGTTAAAGGAAATAAAATATACTTTTGAGTATAACACTGAGGGCAAGAGATAGGTGATCATATAGCCATCTATATAAGATTCATTTGCGCCATAGTAAGAAGCATAGTGCTTATTATTGTTGATGATTAGAGACATGAGTTGCCATCAATAAAAGATTCAATATGATAAATGGTGAAGGTATGTAAATACTTTGTGTATACTATTATAGGAAATTACAGTACCTCGTGTTGTTATTTTCAACTACAGTATCGTGTTTGTTTCTACTATATAGTTTGCCTTTGACATCTGTGATGGTAAGAAGACACATGCTTTGCAAGGATCTAGTGAAAGCTAACAAATTGAAGAGCTACTTTGCTAGCAACTATATATATCATTTATAGATGAACTATTATGGATGTACAGAGTTCTTAACATATATTCTAACATCATTTGATTAGGATATATGGAATGAATTTGTATAATGTCATTTGCTTCCTGAATTTGAGGCATGTGCTAAACATGAGTTTGATTGAATTCATTATAACATCTAATTATGCTTAATTACCTTTTGTTGCATTATATGAGTAGGCAAAGAGTGCTCAAGGTAAAAAGATAGTGAGATAAATCATATGCAGCATAACCTCTAGTTTGGGCCATGCTAGGTTGAAAGAACAAGAAGTAAATATTTGTGAGAGTTCATTTCTTTCTAATTATACCTTAGTTATATTTTATTACTTAACTTTATTGTCTCTCTTGACAACAGAAGAAAGCTAGGGCTATGAATCCCATTAAATGCATCATCCTATGGAAAATGGTATATTTAGAGAAGCATAAATCCCAATTCTGCAAAAACGAAGTTGATGCACAAACTACTTCTTGAATAGTAAGTGGTTGTGTCTATCCTTATTATATTTTTAGAATATTTATATAATAATTATAGGATAATTTATACAATTGATCATGGTTTTATAAATTATGTAGGAAGAGTTGACCCAAGCATCCGCATCTATAGGGACTCTAAGCAGCATTGCTACAAAGGCATGATATTTTGTATAAGGTTTTGGGAAACAAGGAAAAACATATTGTAGCTGAGTAAGGAGCCAAGGGTGCGATGCTGCTTCTTCCTAATACTATAGTAAAAAGAATTAACAACAACCTGAATAAGATGATAATGAAATGCATGAAAAGATAAAAGTGAAAGGTTAAGTCAAGAGCCAACTCTTACTACCCCTAAACCCCAATCACATGCTAGTTGCAATTCTCATACTTAAAAGGATTAGGAAGAGTTTCCTAAGTCCATTGGATAGAAAAATCTAGCCAAGGAGATATATATGTACACGTTCTTATTTTTTTATTGTCTAATTAATTTTCCTACCTCATTCATTCTAACTTGTCTAGTATTTCTAATTTGCAAATAGGTTAATTCAAGTTAGCGTTGAATGACATTGAATATATTGTTAGTCTTGGTACATGGTATAAGGCTCATTGTATTGTTTTACATGGATTGTTGATCTCAGCATGTAATAAGCGTGTATGTATTCTTGCAATCAATTTAAGAGGATGCCCATCTACCATTTCCAATAGAAGTTGATGATATTTATACAATTTAGGAGGCCACTAGATATCATGTTGCTTAGTTCAAATGATATGGCATTATCCAAGGTATAAATGTCATCCTACCACTATATTCAATAACATTTTTTAGAAACCTCAATTGTATGCACCAACAAGGCCGACCTCCTCCTTACCAACACCCATCATACTAGTGATCATTATTGTACTAGTATTTGTGTTTATCTTCATGATAAAATCAAATAAGTTTTTTTAATTTATATTAATTAATAATATATGTGATTTTATAGCAACAATCTAGTGATCAGTTAGAAGTTCCTTTTGGCACACCTATTTTTGTGAGGAACCTTTACAACTTCATTAATGAAGATAAGGGCAATCAACCCTAGATAGATATAGCCCAAAGTGCTTGGGAATATGAGAGTTGAAATACCATACATGAGAGGAGACCTCATAAAAGTTTGTACATTGGATGAACTTGAACAATTGCACATTGTCTTTTATATCAAGTTTGTAAATATATGCTTCAATAAGAACCCTTGACATTACAAGTTAATCAATAATAGTAAATAATAATATTTTTTTACAAATATTTGCATAGTATAATGCCAAGCTCAGAGGTAAATGACGTTTATAAATTTCTTGACCATTTTGTGCTATGTGGAATGACAGAGGTATAGACTATAGAGAGACGAGTAGATGAAATTTCATCAGGGTTCTTCCATGTCTTGAAGGGGCGTGCCTTAGTGATTTCTTACAATAACACCCAAGTTTTTTAACTTCTTTTTCTTTAAAATTATGTTATACATATATATATATATATATATATATATATAATTTTAAGGATTATTAACTTTAATTTTATATGATTGTGTATATAGGTCTCATTAGATGCTACTAGTTCTTAATGTGCATGGTGGGCATATATTATTTTTTGATTCATGACAAGCCTGCTGATTGATATAAGAGAGAGGTAAGTTTTTAATTTTTTTTTTATATATATTATGATAGTTTAATATTTGACAACTAATATTTTGTTTATAACCAATGCATTTTAATTATAAATTTGAAGTGCATAGTATAAATAGTTTGAACTAATAGAGACTATAAACCCAACAAAACTCACTTAGAAGAAGGTCAAAGTAAGAAAAATTTGTTAATTCCTCTATATATAAACTGAATTTATAATTAGATATGATATTTATTAATCCTTCCTATTTATTTGTTGCATAATGTCTTAAACAACAATCGAAATGAGTGTGTGGATATCATATTCTAAGATACATAAGAACCCACATACAACATGCTATTAAGCTCCAACAACTGAGAAATGTGAGACACTTTACTAATTAACATCTTACATTTTTTTCACAGTCTTTGGGGTTAACTACATGAAATAACATTTAAGTGGTGCATATATAAGTAGTATACTAAATTAAATATGTTATCTTGTAGGTAGTAGTGCTGCCTAATTGAGGAGGCAAGGGTTACCCCATCTAGATCTCAAAGAAAAAAGATGTAAATAGGTTGAGTTTGCATTGAAATTCAACTATCAATGATCCATTTTTACCTCACTAACACTTGTATTTATACATAATAGTTCTTTAATTCTTTGTATTGACATAATGGCTAGTAATATAAAACTTCTTTATTTAATTACCAAAGGTCGATGCATTTTGTAATTTTTATATGCTTAAAGTATATACTTTGGTTTATTTACTTGAATGACAGGATGAATGAGGAGATTGTGTGGCGTTTTATTTATGTGAATGAGGAGATGTTGAAGTTTGTAAATAAGAATAAAACCTATGTTAGATGTGGGTCTTTACTTTAGAAGAATATGAGAAAGATAGAGTGTGTATTGATGTTGGAAGTATAGATGAGTAGTTTTGTAAAGAATATAATTGTAATAGCAAGAATGTTACTGTATACTGTCAGTAAATAAGGTTATCTATAGTTTATTGAAAATACAAACTTTTTAAAGATGGTTATTAAAAGAGATCTTTGTTTTAACTTTTCTAAGACGGTTGTTTCGAAAAACTGTCTTTAAAAGTAGTTTTTAAAAACAATTTTCCTAGACCGTCTTAAGAACCGATTAAAAAGTGGAGTATAAAGATAGCTTCTATAACCATCTTTAAAAATGTACTTTTAAGACAATTTTAGAAACTGTCTTAAAAAGCTTTTAAAGATGGCCTTTGAGACCGCCTTTAAAAATCAATTTTTAAGACAATTTAAAACATTTTAAGACTATTTTAGAAATTATTTTATTTTTCTTAACTTTTCAAAGATAGTGGCTAGAAGATGGTTTTGAAACCATCTTAAAAATATCCGATTTAGTCGCAAGAATGAATGAATTCTCTTCTGGCAAGAAGTTCTAAGTGGGTTTTGCAAACAAATCACGGCTTACTCAACAAAATTTCAGGGTTTAGTTCTCGGCTAGTTAACTGCAGATGCCAAGTAAAAGGACGAATTATTTAATGCTTTGCTTCCATAAACCCACGCTCCTTTCGAAAAAGTTACTTGGTTAGTCAATCCTAATCATCTGCAGGAGTGACATAGACTTAATTTCATTGCAGACAAGACTTAGTCAATCCTAATCATCTGACTTAGGGCCTTGAATCTCCTTCCCTGAAAAGTCGTCAGGCCTAATAATCTGACCACATGCCGGCAATTAAATGATTATTGACATAGTCAACAATGCGATGTTATGGGATATCATACTATAACATGCTTTTGTTTCTGTTTCATTGCTTTCCCATTCCAAGAAGAAAAACATGATTTTGACTTGAAAGGGCCAAACTTCTTCTTTCGGTTAAGCTACTTCAATGCATGTAGTTGGCATGGCGCCCGCATCAGATTTGGTGCTCTGGGTAGAACTCCGCGTAGATGCATCCCACTATTAACGGTGAAAGATCAATATTTAGGATCTCTTTGCAACATGCTAAAAGCATCTTATTAATCAAGGCTTTTGAATCATTTGATTGTCTTGAGATTCGAACTAAAAATTCATTTTATGGCAGGAATTGAACAAATTCGATCTGCAATAAAAGTTTTACCTTACATAGAAAAATGCATATGTATTTCTTGCTCTCCTTCGAGCTTGTACCCTTACTTTTACATACCATTCGTTTGGTTCATAATTCATCTCTAACATGACCTACGAGATAGACGGTTTGGATCTGTGAAAAAATTGAATCCCAGCTCTAGCCTTACTGCTTGAAAAGAGCAAGTCCTGTTCTTCACAAGTTTGGTAGGTTGACCATTTTGGTGCTGCTTTTTCAGCACTCGTATTTTAAAATTCTTTTCTTTTCAGCGCTCTTTTAGTCAATCAACATTTCTTAATGAAATTTACTGCCATTAAGCACGCCTAGCTGCCGCGTGGTGCCCTACTTTTCCATGAAGGGACAAAAATGATGTCTTGCCCGACGATATCCTCTTTGATCTTGTCTAGGAAGATTAGAATAGCAATGGTTGTTATTCAACTAGCCATATGGCCCGCAGGTTATGATAGTTTGCACCTGCCCTATATATATATATATATATATATATATAAAGTTCTTGTCCATGTGTGTTTAGCTTAACATGACTATAAAAATTATACCATCATATAATGTTTGATGGTAAGTTTTTCACAGATTCAGGAGTTCATCTATTCGCCTGAAGCCAAGTCCACTCATTCAGGAGTTCCTCTATTCGCCTGAATGACGGTATATATTATAAAGTTCTTGTCCATGTGTGGCTCAAAAGTCTTCGAGTTTTCACAGTGATTCCGCCCCTTAATTTCTTAGCCAAGAGTATCCCATCCAGTGACCGCCTTGTTTAGTTGTAGGAAGAACTTTAATGACTGGACTTGGCTTTTAGGCTTTTACATGGCATCCCAAGCTTAGTCTGTCCCTTGGATCGTGGTTGTTGTTCTCTTTTCAGTTCTTTCTCTGTGTTGCTGATCTTCTCAATCAGTCTCTGTTAAGTTTCTCAATTTCCACTACTCATTCTAAAAATACTAACCACCACCATTCATAAATAAAGCTCTTCAATGACCGTGTCAACTTATCATATGTAGAAATAAATCAAGAAAGACAAACTAATGTGCTGCAAAATAGGGGGATTTTGGCCATTAGCTTCCACGGAATCTTTGTAATAGTTGCTTGGTAGAACTTTTTATTAATAACAGAAGTTAGCAGAATGTTGTTGCTCCTGCTATTCAAATCCTAAATGATCCACAATCTCCCTAAATGTAACAAGTGTAGAGATAGACTGCTAATATCAACGATGCCGTAAATACTTTTCTGAATAAGGCTTCGATGGAGAAAGACCTGGTCTTCTTCACATATTTCTCTTTGCATCGTTTCAACTTAACAAAATATTCATCTCTCTCTCTGGCGAGGTAGTGAGGGTGGCGGAAGTGGTATTTGCTACAGTGGCCAATATATTAAGTATATTTTTTTGTCCATGGATTTCATTGAAATGGAAGGAGGGAAAATAGGGGAAGAAATAAAAGAACATTTTGGCCACATGGCGGAGTTGGCAAGCGCCCCAAATATGGCCGATTTCTTCCCTGTTCTTGATAGGTTTGATCTCCAGGGTCTAAAGAAAATTGCTGTTGATATCGTTGGGAAGGTGAGTTCCAAATGGGAGGACTCAGTTCAGCAAAGGAGAGAGAGAAGAAACAGTGATGTTTCGAGTGTAAGAGACATTTTGGACGACGTCCTACTCGACAACACATTCACCAACAATCAGATTAATAATTTATTTATGGTACTCTCTCTCTCTCTCTCTCTCTCTCTCTCTCTCTCTCTCTCTCTCTCTCTCTCTCTCTCTCTCTCTCACACACACACACACACACACACACACACACACATAAACACAAACGAACCCTACACATATCTAAGTGATGGGATATCGATTGCAAGGTGCATCCCAGTGAATGAATTTGATTATCTATGAATGGGGCTACCTATAACCTTAACATAGGAGTTTGCTAGCCAAAATACTGTGAATAAAAAAGTGTGTATGGGGTCCAAAATATTCATCTGCTAGGTCCTTAAGTGCTCCTGTTGACCGTCGTCTACATTAGATAATCCTCATAATTCAATTTGTCAAGACTCATACATCACTGCCTTTAAGTTTCTAAAGTTTAGTCATATATTCGCGTGCACCCCTCATGCTCAAAGGTCAACTCTTTTACTGAAGTATCTTTGTCCACAATATTGCCAGAAACCCTTTGACAAAGAATCCATCAGTGATTGCCCTGCATAGTCTCCTTCCCACTTTACGCTTATTAAGGTGAGTGCTGCTCTCTTGTGTAGGTACACTTAAGAATATTGGATGCAACTCATTTATGGACCTCTCCTAAATGGCATGAAGAACGCCAAATCTTGAATGGTGAAATTTCATAATTGTGAAGCTGGTAGGATGATTCA
Source organism: Warburgia ugandensis (assembly GCA_035236585.1). Taxonomy (NCBI): domain Eukaryota; kingdom Viridiplantae; phylum Streptophyta; class Magnoliopsida; order Canellales; family Canellaceae; genus Warburgia; species Warburgia ugandensis. The sequence goes on along the minus strand of CP141129.1, from coordinate 63,919,638 downwards.
TTTTTCTCCTAGCTCACAGTTTCTGCTAATATGTGGTCCCACCTTGATCAGAAAATATGATCCATGGACGGCCTTGATTAATTGCGACGCAAAAGAAGCAGAATTTTTAGTATCACATCTATCGCATGGGTCCTAATGTTTGCATCAACATGATAACTTCTACAGCGTCCTCTTTCCAAAGAGCACATCCAGGGCCCATGTTTGGTAACCAAACCATTCATCTAGGAATCATCTTAGATGGTCCAAGCCAAAATATTCTCCAAGTCAAGATTTTTGTCCATAGTTCTTTAGCTTCATAAGCCGTCTTTCTTAATCTAACACACAGATTTAGACTAGAATGTACAAGTGGGCCTAGATACTTGGTGAGACAAACCGTTCATTGCCCAGGTCGCATCTCAGATGTATACTCCGCGCAGAGCAGAAGAAAAGCCTGTTCTGCTATTCCTAACTCCGGGATCTTTCCCATACTAGATTTTCTTAAGTACAACACATAACAAGAACTTCCAACAAAAAACAAAATGCCATACTTGCTAAAGTAATTAAATAGGAACGATTTCTAAACCATTAGACATCCAAAGAAGAGAAACAAGAAATTAGATAACTCATGATAATTCAATGCATTTGAATGATTCTAATCATTTGGATAGTCTTTTATTGTAAAGAAACATAGGCTAAAAAGCATTGAATGTGCATGAAATTTGATCTCTAGTCTAAGCCATTTCAAACATGCTAAATGGCTTAGATTTATAAAAGAAATTGTCACCAGTAATAAAAAAGGCCATGTCTCTCTCTTTCGGCGCCCATGAGCATCTGTAGTTTAAAACCTTGAAAATTTGACTTGAATGGAATTGATTTTTACTTGAAGTGACTTGTGTGGGCGAATTGATTTTTAACTTGATGTAACTCACGTGGGGCAAATTGTCGAAGTAATTCTTAGGTAACATGATATTACTCAAGTAAAATTTTAAATAATTTACATTTTATTATATTTGCATAATATCCTTGGCACAATGGTAAAAGTTGTCGTCATGTGACCTTGAGGTCACTAGTTCAAGACTTAGAAATAACCTCTTACAAAAAAGTAAGATAAGGTTGTGTACTATAGACCCTTGTTCTCTGCCCCTTCTCCGGACCCCACATAGGCGGGAGCTTCGTACACTGAGACTGCCCTTCTTTTTATTATTATATTTAATTTTTTCTTATACACATGTAATTGCTAGGTGAGTTGTTTGCCATTGTAATGGATTTGACTCAATGAGCCATTTTCTCAAGTGATTTAAGCTATTCATCTTATGTGTTTTGTCCGGCGTAAGTTGTGCCTCAAAAATCTCATCCATCGGTACCTCATCCTTTGATTTCTTCGTGAAATAGATGGCAGATTTTGGATATTAAATAATAGGGTTATATGATAAATGATATCTTAAGGGATGACTTGTATAATTCAAGGGAAAGAATATAAATAGTATGGATCACCTGAAATATGAGTGTGTGAGTGGCCACATGAACTCTACTACCAGTTTGCCAATTTATATCAAGGGAGGAGCAAAGGCTTTTTAGTGCAATAGTAAAAGAAGAAGGAGCCTCTCTCCTGAGTGACTAAGGTTCGAGCACGTGGACAATGGAGCCCATATGCTTGAAATGGTTTACTAGGTTGAAGAGAAAGTATTATAAAATTACCAATAATACGGTGTCTTGGCAAGTGGAAGTGGTGTGCATGTCACCCTTTTTTATTTATTTACTTTGAGTTTTTCTAGCTTGAATGCAAAGAAGGGTGGCAGAAAAGGAGGCAACTTAGATTGGCCCCACTTTCGAGTGATCGATCCATTTATTTTTTTGGCTTGTCCTAACTTGTAAAAATTCATGTCCATCAAAAACTTTTAGGTATTACTTTTTATAGTTGAAAATTTCATAATTATTAATTAAAAATAAAAAAATTACAGTTTAAATCATTCAAATATCATAAATTTTGGTAGCCAGCCAATCTAAAACTTTGAAAGGGCTGTAAAAAGGAGCAAAAGATACGAAACTGTTTTCCAAAAAAAGGACAATAGAGTGTGTTCCGATATATCATTTTAGTTTTTCTTGTATCTGCTTGCAGCGTCGACAACGGGAAAAGTCATGTCACGGTCTAACGAGAAGCAACACTGACCTACTATGGAGTATCTATATGTTGATCCAAGCTGTTATACTTGTAGACCACTGCAGCGCACATTGTTTGTGTCCTGTGCCAGTTAGATGTGCCAACCTCAAGATATTGGCAAATAAAAATCAATGATTCAGCTTCTGCTGCCAGAACTCGAAAATTGACCTTGTGGATCAAGGTTCTAGGATCGTCCAACGGAGAGAAACACCTGCAATTGCACCGACTTGTAGCCATCTGTCAGATTAACATATTTGGTTCTACAAATTTGGCATTTCTGGGCCCAAAAAATGTTCTTATCACCAAAGAGCGTGACTGTGCCCTTCTTCTTCTTCTTCTTCCAACAAAGCGAAGAGTTAGAAAGCGAGTCACTCACTCTTACACACATTACATCTTAGATGATGCTCATTTGTTCCACCGTGGACATGGGTCACCGTTTTCTTCTTCAAGTAGATGCAGACTGCGGTAGGGCTCCAATACTGTAAACCGTCCTATTCCATCTCTCACCATATGTATGAGAGTAGGGTTTTAAGACTCCACTCAAATTTTTGAAAATTTTAAATTATATATAGATTTTGTTTATGAATAGACCCCACTTATTATCTCACTAAAAAAAAAGTCTCCACAAAATTGTTTATAAATTTCTGTATTAAGATATTTCTAAAATGCCTTAGTTTTAACTTGTACAATCTATAGTAATTGATTTTTTAACTGTCCTTAAAATATTGATGGTTTTGATACTTTGTAAATATTGTAAAGATATGTAAACATTACTTCACTTTCTTATTATGTTAAAATAAGATTTTTTTTTTCTTAAGATGTATTTATATATTTATAGTCAAAATCTAGATAATAGTCAACGTTCATGGGCATGCAAATAAAATGACCCTCCACATTTTCATCAATGTTGGAGTTTTTTAAAAGATTGAAATTATTCATCTTGTTTGGCGTACCCAAGATAGATGACCCATGAAAAAACATTTCATTTGGATGGTCCTAGCAACTTGATTTTTTACTAAATAAAAAGTTTAAAATATCAGCGTTTGTAATTTGTCAACACTACAACTTAGATTATAAGCATCCACTAATCTTAACTTTAGTATCCAACCTATCTAAGGCATTCCAAACAAGATGATTGGTTTAGATCTTTCCAAAAAAGTTAGCATCTGTAAAAAAGTGAGACATCAACTTCTTCGCTTGTACATGAGAACCGACTCTTACAGGGACTCTTAGGATTATTATAGGACCCATTTAAATTCCTAGCTCTGCCATTGACAGGAAATGATTTGAGAATCTGCGATTGTCCAAGACCCTATCCTTGGATGATCATTTTCTTTAACTCAGAAAGCCCACCTTGATGAATAGATTATCAAGAACAAGCAACCGACCGGGTCTTCTTCACATATTCTCCCTCTATTGGTTCAAACGCCACAAATTATTCGGTTTTCTTTGTATTTGATCAAGCTTTAAATGGAGATGAGATCACTGTTACGTTGCTAAGCAGTTTCTTCTTACATGCCAATATAATTAATACCTCTATCCCTCCTATGGGACACGATCCAGCAGCAACACGTACATTCTTATTACTATTGAAGATATTGAGACTGATGATTGTTATGTCAATACTACTGACCAGAGGATGCTGCTAATATGTTAGATATATAAATATTGTTGGCATACTTCCTATCAACTTAAGCTTTTACATTGAATGGTAATCTATCATAATAAAATGGTTAGATGTAGCATAGTTTGGTTTTTTTATTTTTGAGCCATGACTTGTAGCACAGCTTAGTAGATAAATTGTTTGGTTAATTAAATATGTTTTCCTACTTATAAATTACTCTTCGGCCTTCAATAGAGTTGCAAGCAATCCAATTCTAGTCCCGTTACTTGAAAAAACAATTATTGTATCATTAAGATTTTACATTTCTTGGCATTGTATTGCTCTTAAGTTTGATTCCTAGCTTGAAAACCATTCCCATAACAGCAGTTCTGGTTCAATTCTCTGGTTATTAAAGATTCTAATATGTGAAGAAGAAAATTCTAAAAGACAAACAATTAAGACACCAAAAGCTAGGTTATGCATCATATTTATTTATGTACAAAATAGTCATATATTTGTTTTAAAATACTATATAGGAAAAAGAATATAGCATAAGTAATACTATAAAAGCTGAAAACAGGAATCATATTGGTACCTATTAAATATTACATGAATTGAAAATAGCAAGTAACTATATTTGGGTGTTTTGGATTTTGGGGAGAATAGCATGTTTTTGGAATTTAATTGTTTCCCCCTTTTACAATAGTTATTATGCTCAATTAAAATTCTATATTTATGGATAAGTCACAATGGGCCATTCATACATTAAATACTAATTTAAATATAAAATAAATTATATATAAAAATAATTTAAAAATAACTAACTGAAAATAAAATAAAAATATATAAATCATTATATTACCCTCTAATATATTAAAGTTTAAACTAATATTGTAAAAATATTTCTATATTCTAGTTAATATATTTTGGTTCTCGATTCTGATCTAGTGACTCATGCATAAAAAATGATACCGTGCCAATAAAATTTGGTTCCTTAAAATGACAATTACTTTACCGTTGATTCTAATTAAATAACCATATATGAAGTTTTCTGTCCATTTCCTAATTGGTTTTGCGGTTTTGGATAAATCGCTTGCACATAGTCCTCACATAGTCCTCCAACATAAGTATAAGTTTGATGAGAAAAAATAAACAAAAACCAGAACTGAGTAGCAGTAAATTTAAGAAACAATACACATACGCACAAAGGATTGTTCCGCAACGCATCGAAACCATAGTAGTGAAACTGTTGATTAAACATGTGTCGGTCTGGCAGTAGCCATCCTGGTCGTACTGGCTCCTGTGAGCCGTCTAGTCCATATACATGTGTTTATATTCAATGCGTATGTAAGTACACATACATATGGTGTTTGTGTATTTGTTTAGTGTACTAGGAGAGGGACCTGAAAAATCTAAATGATCTCTACAACTAGTAAAATTACGACCTGCGTTTCCCAAACAACAAAGACCTTTTCCTGTTCAACTCTTGAGACGATTACCCTTTCTCTCGTCAATTAATTAAACAACAAGGAGCCCCACTCTCGTCTTCCTTATATATAGTGCAAGTCCTCGTTGTAATTTGCAGTGCAAAGCTCCTTTGTATAAGCTTCTCAATTTTGTGCTACAAAAGCTGCTCTTTTCCAGACATGGCTTTTACACCCGTTTCCTTCCTTCTTCTATTGCCCATTTTCCTCTTTTGCTTGACCTACCTAAGAAGAGCCTCTTCTTTCAGGTCCCATCTTCCACCTGGCCCATATCCATGGCCTATCGTTGGCAACCTTCTTTCTTTAGGAAAGAAACCTCACGTAGCTTTAACCCGCTTAGCTCAAGTCTATGGCCCGGTTATGTCACTGAGGCTCGGTCCCCAGGTTGTTATAGTCGGTTCCTCAGCAGCCTCCGCAGCAGAAATTCTCAAGACACATGACCGGCAACTCTCTGGTCGACATGTGCCAAAGTTATCAGCCATCAAAAGACCTGATCCTGATGACTTATCGATAATTTGGGCTCGTGAGTGCACCGACCCATGGAAGCATTTAAGAACCATTTGTCGAACTGACTTGTTCTCATCTAAAGCAATTGACGCTCAAGCACCAGTGTGAGAGAAGAAAGTGAAGAAAATGGTGGAGTTTTTGAACGAAAAGGAGGGCAAGGTAGTAAAGGTGACAGAAGTGGTGTTTGCTACAGTGGCCAATATGTTAAGCAATATTTATTTGTCCATGGATTTCATTGAAATGGAAGGAGGGAAAATAGGGGGAGAAATGAAAGAACTTTTTGGCCGCATGGCGGAGTTCGCAAGCATCCCAAATATGGCCGACTTCTTCCCTGTCCTAGATAGGTTTGATCTGCAAGGCCTAAAGAAGATGGCTGTCGATATCATTGGGAAGGTGAGTTCCAAATGGGAGGACTCGATTCAGCAAAGGAGAGAGAACAGAAATAGTGATTCTTCGAGGCCGAGAGATTTCTTGGACGTTCTACTCGACAATTCATTCACCAACAATCAGATTAACAATTTGTTTATGGTACTCTCTCTCTCTCTCTCTCTTGGACGTTCTACTCGACAATTCATTCACCAACAATCAGATTAACAATTTGTTTATGGAACTCTCTCTCTCTCTCTCTCTCTCTCTCTCTCTCTCTCTCTCTCTCTCTCTCTCTCTCTCTCTCTCTCACGTGTGGCCAAGGTACTTTCCGGTGACGATTGGGCTTAGGATCGATGATGAGATTTAAAAGACCCAATAAATTTGATGATGCAAGAGGGGTCCTTGTTACTTTAAGACGGGAGTTTTGCCCATGAGAAATACTGTGAGTAAAAGGCTTTTATGTACTGGTCCAAGAGTTTGATGGTTCAAAATATATTTCATCTGCTAGGTCCTCAAATGTCCCTGTTGACTATCTAAAATTTATCAGATATTCCTAACAATTCAATTTTTCAAAACGTATGCACCATTGTTTTAAGTTCTCTAACATGTCCATTTGGAAGCATCCCACATGATCATATGTCAAACTCTTTTTGTGAAGGATTTTTGTCCACTGAATTACCGGAAACCTCTTCACAGAGAACCCGTCAGAAGAGGATGTGTCCATGGAATTTGTCGACTCTTAGATTCGCCACAAACAGGAAAAAGATGCCCGTTCTACTATTTCTACCTCTATCACTTTTCAACAAAATTAAGCACAGGTTTTCTTCTTCTTTTTTTGTTTTCTAAATAACAACGAATCACAAGAACTTCTAACACGTCTTGCAAAGTGCAGGAATTATTCGTAGCGGGTACAGACACCAGCGTCACAATAGTTGAATGGGCAATGGCAGAGCTTATTAAACACCCAGAAGCCATGACCAAAGCTCGCGAAGAACTCAATAGAGAAATCAATGGGAATGTGATCGAGGAGTATAAACTCCCAGACCTTCATTATCTGCATGCCTGTCTAAAGGAGACTCTAAGATTACACCCACCGGTCCCACTTCTCCTTCCTCATCGTGCAATCGGTCCATGCGAATTAATGAACCAAACCATCCCAAAAGACTCATTAGTGCAGGTTAATGCATGGGCTGTTGCAAGCGATCCCACCACTTGGCAAGATCCATCAAGCTTCTGGCCTGAGCGATTCGTGGACTCGCATTTGGATTACAAAGGGAATGATTTTGCATTCATACCTTTTAGTTCTGGAAGAAGAATTTGCCCTGGAGTGCTCATGGCTGGTAGGCATATGAGATTGATTCTGGCTTGTTTGATTCATAACTTTGACTGGAGTCTTCCTTATGAGATGAAGCCCAAAGAGTTGGACATGAATGAGAAGATGGGTGTCACTCTGCAGAAGGAACAACCTCTTCTCCTTATCCCAAAATCCAGGAATTGATTAAATGGTCTTTTAGAATTTTGTTTCTGATATTACATTAGGATGGGTCCCAATAACTTACTGGAGGTTTTAGCCCCAAGTAGGTGTTTATAGGTTTTTTATTGGAGGGCAAAGCATTCTGTAGTCCGTACTTAAGAATTGTTAAGTGCCAAGACCCTCACAAATGTTATGGGATTTGTTATCCTGTAGTCTTTTCTGAGGGTTTTTATCACCTAGGAGGTGTTATTTATTTATTTCTGAAGGGGAAAACATTTTGTAATCCATTATTGTAAGTGTTAAGCACCCAAATCTTGTTTTGTAATCCTCACTGATTGTTTACTTGTACTGGATTTAAGCCATGATTGTAATCTAAGTTCTAGAAAGAAACAGTGGAAGAATGGGATAACTGAAAAGTCTGGATAATCACCCGTGGTGATCAGAGGAAAAAAAACAATGCCAATGGCCGCAGGAACAGGAAGGAAATATCCAAACTTAAGCATTCTTGCAATGTATTGAAACAGAACATGAAATAATTTGGCAGACACCTTCGCGTACAAGCTTAACTTCTTGTTTGTATTTAACAACTTACCTCGTGATCTGCAGTTCCATTTCCTTTTCTTAATTATGCAAAATTCCCCAGTATGTCTGAGTCCTATAGAAGGTTCTCCACTATTAAATGATTCAAAACCTTCTATTTGTAAAGCGTTAGTTGTTAAATATAGAGTGTTTGATTTGACTTCATAATCAACTGATTGAAGACCTAAAATCGGATCGAGGTTTATGTTGGTCCAGCCCCATTTTCAGGCAGCCACCGACTTCAACCATGGCAGCGCTGCAGTCAGCTGCCGCTGATTTCAACTGTGGCGGGCGCCGCCGTCGGCCACCGCCACCGACCACTGACTTTGTGTAAAATGTGTTGAAAAAACAGGCCCTAAAATTCCCTATAAATAGGGATACGAAGAGGGCAAGGAGAATAGACCATTCTTCTGTAAATCCCATGTCTTCTTCTCTGTAAATCCCTGCATTTTATAGTGAAATCATTCCTCCTCCCGTGGACGTAGGCTTATTGGCCGAACCACATTAAAATCGGTGTTTGTGTGTGTGTGATCTTGGGTGGGGACTAAAAATCCCCAACAAGTGGTATCAGAGCGAGGATCTACCGTGAAACAGAGGTAGAAAACAAAGTTGCAGCAGTGGCGGTCAAGAGGAGGAAGAAAACTGTTCCTGCTACAGTATCATCATTGCTGCTACAGTGAAAATGCATGTTATTATGTTGCTACAGTAAAGCATCATCATTACTATTTGCTACAGTACAGAGTTTCAACAGGTTCGAGTTACAATAGTACAAAGTTATAACAGTACGAGTGCAAATAGTAGCTCATTTGCACAGTAGCGCGTTGCAACAGTTCGAGTGCAACCGTAGCTGAGTTGCAACAGTAACGAGTTGCAACAGTAATTTGATTGAAGCAAACTTATTTTTTGGCAGGTTTTCGAGAGGGATAGACCAGTTCTTGGCAAACGCAATGGTGTTCTCAAATTTGTAAGATTTTCTCCTAAAATTGCTGTAAGTACTCTTTCTTTACTTATTGAGGCAAACATGAGCAAAATGATTTGCTTAAATGGTACTAACTATCACAAGTGGAAGGGAAAAATGAAAGATCTTTTTTTTGTGAAGAAATTATATCTACCTGTCTTTGCTACTTAAAAACCGGAGGATAAGTCCAAAGAAGAGTAGGCTTTTGAACACGAACAGGTATGTGGTTTTATTCGACAATGGGTAAAAGATAACGTTTTGAATCATATTCAAAATGAAATACATGCTAAAACTCTATGGATCAAATTAGAAACCTTGTACGCGTCGAGAACTGGGAATAATAAGTTATTCCTACTTAATCAAGCAATGCACCTAAGATACAAGGAAGGGAGTTCTATTTTTGACCACTTGAACGAGTTGACCGGATGCTTTCAGCAACTATCCGACGTTGGCGTCCGGTTTGATGATGATATCATGGGTTTATGGATTTTAAATACTTTGCCTGACTCATGGGAAAATTTTCGTGTTTTTCTAGCTAATTCTACTTCAGGTGGTGCTGTGACATGGGAATCTGCGAGAAGCACAGTTCTAAATGAAGAAATGAGGCGACAAGCTCAAGTTGTCACCTCATCACAGTCTGAGATTTTGATCTCAAAAAATTTAGGGAGAAGCAAGATCAAAGGATAGGAGAAGAATAACAAAAGCAAGAGTAAATCTAAGTCCAGATACAATAATATGGAATGCAACTATTATGGCAAGAAGGGTCACATTAAAAGGCAGTGTTACAAGTGGAAAGCTGAGAACAAAACAGAGAATACCAAGCAGGAGAGAAGAAATGATGAGGGAAATGATCGTGTAACTGCCACTACTTCAGGCCTTGTTGTAGTCTGTGATGAAAATGAAATCAACCTAGCCTCCAATGAGATTGGATGGGTTGTTGACAGTGGTGCTTCTTTTCACGTTACCTCGAGGAGAGAGTTTTTCACCTCGTACACTTCTGGTGACTTTGGAGTGTTGAAGATGGGTAACGATGGGCTGTCAAAGGTTGTTGGTATTGGATCCGTCTGTTTGGACACCAACAAGAGAACAAGGTTGATTCTCAAGGACGTTCGACATATACCAGATATTCGGTTGAACTTAATATTAGCCAGAAAGCTTGATGATGATGGGTAATGTAGTACCTTTTGCGATGGACAGTGGAAGCTCTCTAAGGGAGCGCTTGTGGTTGCTGGAGGGAAGAAATCATTTAGCTTATATGTGATGCAAGCTTCAATTCCTATTAACTCTATGAACGCAGTTAATGTTGCTGGTTCTTCAGAGTTGTGGCACAAGCGACTCAGTCACATGAGTGAGAAAGGACTAGGTTGCCTAGTCAAGAAGAATTTGATTTCAGGGCTCAAAGCTACAAAGGTGAGCAAATGTGCTCATTGTCTTGCCGAGAAGCAGTAACGAGTTTCCTTCAAAAGCCATCCTTCTTCTAGAAAGCCAGGCGTGCTTGAATTGGTACATTTAGATGTATACAGTCCTATGAAGGTACGCACATTTGGCGGTGCATTATATTTTGTCACATTTATTGATGATTATTCTTGAAAATTCTGGGTCTATGTTTTGAAAACTAAGGATCAAGTGCTTGACAAGTTTAAAGAATTTCAAGCTTATGTTGAGCGGCAAATGGGGAAGAAGCTGAAATGTATTCGCACAGACAACGATGGCGAGTACTGTGGACCTTTCCATGCTTATTGTAAGAAGCATGGGATTAGACATCAAAGAACTCATTCGAAAACTCCTCAGCTAAATGGTTTAGCAGAGAGGATGAACAGGACATTGATGGAGAGGGTCAGATGCTTGCTTTCTGAAGCAAAGCTGCCCGGTTCCTTCTGGGATGAGGCGCTATACACAGCAGCCTATATTATTAACCTATCTCCAATTGCTACCTTGAATGCAGATGTTCCTGACAGGCTATGGTATGGAAAAGATGTCTCTTACGATCATTTGCGGGTATTTAGGTGCAAAGCGTTTGTACATATACCCAAGGATGAGAGGTCCAAGTTAGACGTCAAGACCAAACAATGCATTTTCATCGGCTATGGGCAGGATGAGTTTGGTTATAGGTTATATGATCCTGTTGCAAAGAAGCTGGTTAGAAGCCGTGATGTGGTCTTTATGGAAGACCAAACCATTGAACACATCGACAAAGCCAAAGTATCAGAAACTCAGAGTTCTGATACTCTGACAGATTTAGATCCAGTTCCTGTTTCACATACGCCAAGTGTAGATGGCACCAATGACCATGGTGGTGCTCCAGTTGATGTTCAAGATAATCAGGCTGAGGGAGAACATGAAGCTGTTGAAGACACGAATGTTTCATCAGAGGCTAATGATATTCAGCAGGAGGTTCCTACTGAGGAACCAGCAGTTTCATTGAGACGGAGTTCGAGAGATCGTCAACCCTCCACTCGATATTCATTAGATGAGTACATACTCCTCACTGACGGGAGAGAACTTGAGAGCTACACAGAGGCAGCTGAAAGTGAAGAGAATGCAGAGTAAATTGCAGCTATGAAGGATGAGATAAAATCCTTACAAGACAATCACACTTTTGAGCTGGTAAGATTACCTAAGGGCAGACAAGCTTTGAAGAATCGGTAGATATACAGGGTGAAGTACGAAGGTGACACTTCACGACCACGATACAAAGCTAGACTTGTGGTGAAAGGCTTTGGTCAAAGAAAAGGTGTCGATTTTGAGGAGATATTTTCTCCTGTTATTAAAATGTCTTCAATCCGAGTTGTATTGGGTTTGGCCGCAAACCTTGATCTGGAGGTTGAGCAAATGGATGTGAAGACAGCGTTCCTCCATGGTGACTTAGAGGAGGAGATATATATGGAGCAGCCAGAAGGGTTTGTTGCTAAAGGTAAAGAGAAGTATGTCTACAAGCTGAAGAAGAGTTTGTATGGCTTAAAGCAGGCTCCCAAACAGTGGTACAGGAAGTTCGAGCAGTTCATGACCCAACAGGGTTATTGAAAGACTACTTCAGATCACTATGTGTTTGTGCAGAGATTCTCAGAAGATGATTTCGTCATCTTGCTACTCTATGTTGACGATATGCTTGTTGTTGGAAGAAGCTCTTCAAAGATCAGTCAATTAAAGAAGGAGCTGAACAAAGTCTTTGCTATGAAAGACTTAGGATCTGCGAGACAGATTCTCGGGATTTCTATCATTCATGACAGGAGGAATAAGCGGTTATGACTGTCTCAAGAGAAGTACATAGAAAAGGTACTTCAACGATTTCACATGGATAAAGCTAAAGTGGTTAGTACACCTTTTGCTACTCATTTTAAGCTTAGTAAGAATCAAGTACCAATAAGTGATGCTGAGAAGGAATACATGCAAGATGTTCCTTATGCTTCAGCTATTGGCAGTCTTATGTATGCCATGGTATGCACCAGACCGGACATTGCATATGCAGTTGGTACAATGAGCCGTTTTTTATCAAATCCAGGAAAAGAACATTGGAATGCAGTAAAGTGGATATTGAGATATCTACGTGGTACTTCCAATTTGTGTTTGGGATTTGGCACTGGCAAGCCCGTGCTTGAAGGCTACACTGATTCAGATATGACTGGTGATATTGACACGAGGAAGTCTACTTCAGGCTACTTGATTACTTTTGCAGGGGGAGCTGTGTCATGGCAATCAAAGCTACAGAAGTGTGTTGCCTTATCTACAACAGAGGCTGAGTTTATTGCTGTGACAGAAGCATGCAAAGAATTATTATGGATGAAGAAGTTCGTAAACGAACTTGGCTTTATGCAGAAGAGGTATGCTTTATTTTGCGACAGTCAAAGTGCTATACACCTTAGCAAGAATTCTACTTTTCTTGGAAGGTAAAAGCACATTGATATTCGGTATCATTGGATACGTGATATTTTGGACTCGAAGTCGTTAGAGCTTGAGAAGATTCATACTAATGATAATAGTTTGGATATGATGACAAAAGCATTACCTCGGAGCAAGTTCAAGATTTGCATAGAGTTGGCCGGGATTGGCTTCTGCTAAAAGTCCATACGTGAAGAAACCTCCTTCAGTTAATGGGCCTAGAGGGGGAGATTTGTTGGTCTAGCCCCATTTTCAGGCGGCCACCGACTTCAACTATGGCGGCGCCGCAGTCAGCTGCTGCTGATTTCAACTGTGGCGAGCGCCGCAGTAGCTGCTGACTTCAACAGTGGCGGGCGCCTCCGTCAGCCACCGCCACCGACCATTGACTTTGTGTAAAATGTGTTGAAAAACAAGCCCTAAAATTCTCTATAAATAGGGATACAAAGAGGGCAAGGAGAACAGACCATTCCTCTGTAAATCTCGTGTCTTCTTCTCTGTAAATCCCTGCATTTTATAGTGAAATCATTCCTCCTCCCGTAGACGTAGGCTTATTGGCCGAACCACGTTAAAATCGGTGTTTGTGTGTGTGTGTGTGTGTGTGTGTGTGTGTGTGTGTGTGTGTGTGTGTGTGTGTGTGTGTGATCTTGGGCGGGGACTGAAAATCCCCAACAGTTTATTGTATTCAAATGAGTTCAAAAATCTTGGTGCATGACTCATACATAACACTAAGTCACCAATCTACCCTACTGTTAGGTACCATGTAAGAACTGGAATAAAATATGCATTAACAATCAAATTAACAACAAACTTGGTGTTCAATCTTAGACTATCCTTAAACATTCCATTTCGTCATGTCAATTCTTGATTATCATCTTGCCACTTGATCAAGGAAATGATATCCCTGCTCCATTTTCGGACAATAATATCAATAAGTTGAAGTAGCTCTAGGTATTCATCTTGATTCTTACAATCTTGAAAGAGAGAGATTAATACATTTGGAAGCGAATGAAGGTCAAATCGGTTTGTTGGTTAATTTGAAACAACCTCCTTGTTCATGCGAACGTTGGCTTTCATCACCTGCAGTTCCATTGTGATCTAGTAAGGAAAGAAATGGATGAGGAAGCTACATTTACAAGTTCAGTAACACATTATGACATGTACGTTAACTCTTTATCCCAATCATACCAAAATGTGGCAAAAGACAATATCAAAGTTTGGACGGCAGTTCCACCGATCATTCCGGCCCATATTCCCTGTTAATGCGTATGGAAGATAATATATATTTGGGTGGGTGAAGCAGACATTTTGAAAGTGCAACATAAGGAAGATTATCATCATAATCAAGCCTTGAAACAGAGATATGCATTTCATAACTTCAATCGAAGATGGGCTATTTTATTACACCTTGCCTGATTATATTTCCTATGTGTATAGGTTTTTCAAATTGACATAGTTGACTCGTCGAACTGTAGCTGCTAGTAGGAAAATTTGAGCCCCTCAAATACAGAAGTCATTATTAGCATTTCAAAACACGTGTGGTTAGGTATCTGTATTTATATGAATGCATTTATGAGTATATGTTTGTAACGTACCAGAATTCGAAGGTTGAAGGTCCATCCCATGAAAACTCCAAGGGGGATGCCAATCAGGTATTAGCTTCCGATGTTTACAGATGCAACATATGCGCAAGGACTACCAACTTAAAATGGTGGGCAATCTGTCCCATGTTTAGTCTTCCAATCCTTTGAGCATGATACATACCTGAAGTGAATGCATACAGAGACATACACTAGTAACCAGAAAGAATGGGTTGGATGCTGTTGCGGATGATGGTGAAAGGCAACAGAACTGCTAGATTGTCAACAACATCGATAATCCCAGAGCTAGAGGCGAAGATGAGAGTAATTTTGTCATGGAAGACCATGATCAAGGATGAGAAGAATAGGCCTATCACCATGGATGTTACCACTGATACGGTTGTGGCAAACTATACGCCTTTCGCACTGCCCGCTCCAGGCTCGTTCATTATTGCTTTGCCTGAGCTAGACTGATTTTCATGCAACTCTTGCTCGCTCATTGCTTAGCTAGGCTGATTATTGTCCCAGTTTTTGTAAACTCATTGTTAGTCCATTTTAAGCCGGCAACATTTTATAAAAACACAACCTAACCTAATGTTAGTGGAGAATGTCTTAGGTTAGCTTGATTTGAGGTGACTTGACGTTTGAGCTTTATTTTGAGTGTAGTATAAACACTCTTTTGGCTTGGAGAAGAAACACTTGTTTTTCACCCAAGTTTGTAAGAGTTCAAGAAAGTGAAGGTAGTATTAGAAATTAATATTCTCACCCACTTTTGAATAAATGAAAAATAATATTTACACTCAGTTTCAAGTAAAAAGCCATTTATTTGGTGGACTCCAGAAGCTACCCATAACTATTTTTAAATAAAAAGTTATTTACATGGTGGTCCTTAGAAGCTATCCTAACCCATTTTCAAATGAAACTATTTACGCGATAGGAACTAGAAGCTAGTCATATACATTTTTAAGTGAGAAGCTATTTATATGCTGGCCTTTGAAAGCTATATACAACCAATTTCAAGTAAAAAGCTATTTATATAGTAGAGTTTAAAATTTATCTAAGAATATTTTCAAATAAAAAGCTATTTAAATGGTCAACCCTAGAAACAGGCATCATAGCATTGCATAATGGGCCTACAAACAAATTTCATCATACAAAGAGGGGCCCACATAGGTCCTACAAACAGGTCTCAAAGTATGCAATGGTGGCCTATAAATGTATTAAAGGCTGTTGCTGTAGGCTCATACAAATTTCACAAGAACTAAGCCTCAATGTCAAACTTGTCCTAGCTCAAGTCAAACTTACTTTAGCTCATCCTAATATTTTGCATAGCATATTATCTAACTAGATTGGGTGAAAACAAGATTTTGAATTTAATATCTAATTAGGTGAGGCTAGTTCTAGTCGATTTGGAAAATTAGGGCCAGCAAGTGATCTCAAATTTGGCTAACATCCTATAAATTTAATATATTTAGTTCACATAATTAAAACTTGATTATATAATAAACTAGATAAGGATCAGCCAACACTGGGTTTTTGCCTAAAGCGGTGCTCAGTTGAAGCATTCCTTGCTAGAGATAATGGTAGAACAAGTAGATGAGGAAAGGGGAGACTGCTTGGTCCTAGAATTTTATGGGTTAGTCATGTGTGAAAAATCTCATGAAATTATATACTTTAATTTGTAAATACGGTCCATCGCTTTTTATTTTTCTATCCATCCATGGTCATGAAATCCATCAACGAGCACAACGGAGTGTAGCAAAAAACATTTACAGAGACAAAATACATGGTGAATGTAAGATATAACGTAATTTGGGATGTACTAAATCCACGTCTGGTAGTTGTGAAAAAAGAAAAGAAAAGAAGTACAGTACTTATATCCGCAGATCGACCACCCCCTGCCCCCCCGCCCCCACCTAAACCGCCAGAAGAGAAAAGAAGAAATTAAATTCACGCTCATTTATGTCTTCTAAACTTACAAAGAGAGAGTTGTTTGCTTTTGTAAGTATCTACCAAGAAGGCACAGTGCTACAACATCTGTGAACAAATAATAGACTTAGAATTGTTCAGATGGGTTAGATACTGGGCGTACACATCACATGTCGGACTACATAATAATGGTTTGGTTGGACCAAAGAAAATAATGGATCCAACCTGTACTTTTGGCTGCTGTAGCCAGCACCCGGTCTAGTGGCAAGAAGTTTCTGAACTCTATGCAAGAGAAAAGCACAAGAGACAAGTTATAATCGATTTCCCTTAATTGATCTTTGCACCAAAGTCTAGAAAGGGGCAGCCCGGTGCACGAAACTCCTGCTTATGCGGGGTTTGGGGAAGGGGTGGACCACAAGGGTCTATAGTGCTCAGTTTTGTCTCACATTTTGCAAGAGGCTGTTTCACACTTTGAACCCGTGACCTAAAGGTCACACTACGACAACTTTTACCCTTGCACCAAGACTCTCCTTCCTTTGCACCAAAGTCTATCGTACCGAAATAAACTCCTAGAGGATATAGCTTCCTTTCTACTCGTCTTTATGCACATTGGACCTTCGTTGAGGCTTCCTCTTGTCCTCCCTTTTAGTCATCATTTCTTGTCTTCATCTCATTAATGTGCGGTGGCTTCTAAGTAACGTAACATATTCTTTCTTTTTAGGACATTTTGTTCGCTGGGACCTTATTTGTGTAGGAATCCTCAACTAGCTAGAGCCGCACTAATCTAGTTTGGTTCTATCATTTTATGTACGTTTTGTGGGGACTCATTTGATCAAGTCTTCATAAAGGCAGAAAACACTACGAAATGCATTTAGAGTGCATATACATATTTCGAAAATTTTCATGGCCATATAGCTTTCACTTTTCTCATTATTCTGTTGTCGTCAAATGATAAATTGCATGTCAACAACCAAATGCACGCGATAATACTTCACCCCATCAAACAATTCTAAGCCTTTCATTTGCTGAGTTATGGGGAGATGTCGGGGACTGCACAGCTAAGTGCCACGGGACGACGTTTTCTGTGAAGGACAGGCCCACGCCTTTGATTGATCTTGCTGGCCCATTCATCTGATATCTCGGAGATCAAATATCTTATGGGCCAATAACCGAGAGAACTGGTATATTCTATCACCTGGAGACGTAATTTTTAGCTATTGCTTGTGGACCGTTGCTAAATACATTGCTAAAAAGGCAGTCTGCTGCACGAAGCTTCCTCTCAAATGACTTACATATAGTAGACATCATATCTTGCATTTTGCAAAAATCACTCAGGCCTCTCAATTTAGATTAAAAGAAATTTGGTGGGGTCCCAGAAATCAGATGAGCAGGTCAGATCATGGAAAAGTAAGATGTGTCAAGTGGTAACACCCTCTTATGGCATTCCTCATAATTGTTTTTTTTTTTTTTTTACAAAGAAAATGAGAATCTTAGATGTAATCCCCAGGTAAAGGGGAAAGTGACAACTCACAAAGGGTGGCAAGTGCATTCAAGGGAGATGCCGAGACATTTGTTGGTTATTCCTGTAAATTTGCGTTTTTTCGTTTTCCAACATTTCCTTTAAGGGCAACAATTTGGCGTGCTAGAATTGTCTAATGATGTTTACAATTTCATTTGCCGCAAGAGTTGGGGAAAGTTGCACAAATTTCATTTTTTATTGTGGATTGAATCAAGAAACACAGACCTTTAATTTGACTAATTTTTCAGCATACTTGATTGATTTCTTTCTTTAGTAGATACGTTCAAATACAAGTTAAGAAGTTTAGTTACCTAAATCCCTGTGAAATAAGAAAAATTCTGATCATATCCAACTTATTATGAATCACAACTACACTTAATGCCAAGTGCAGCATATTCCCAACAACTCTTTCCTATAAGTATATGGAAATAGCTATCATAAACAATGACTATGGTCATGTGCACGTATCAACAGCCCATTGACACTAATTTTGTCTTAATTGGACATTCCTTCAGTTTTGCTATGAAAATATGAACTATTGGTTTTTTTGTGTAAATTTTAGCATGTCAATGGTATATTCATTTGGCATCAGACCAGAGTCATCTACAATAATTGGCATGTTAGTGTGTAAGTTTGTGGGAAAAATCTACACATAAATCTCTCATGTAGGCTCAAACGGGTATTCTTCCTTGATCGAAAAAGTACCTTGCTTGATAATTGAACTCAGAGAGATGTTCTTGACCAAAAATTCCCGACAATATTACTAACAACCTGTAAATAGAAGAGATAATACCTTAAAACCTTCTTTTTCATGCATAAGACACCCCTTTTGTCATTCGTTTTTGCGTCATCTCTTCTTAACCAAACTCGGAACTAATACCTCTTTGTAGTAAAATGATGACAGAGCCAAGATCGATTCAACATTTTATAAAACAAAGAAAAGAACTAAGAGTATAGATCTATCACATGACTCACCTAGTGGGAAGTGATACGATATGCACATAGTTGACGGTACAAATAGGATCTACTTTTTCTATTGAACCATCTAAGTTGTAAGGCCTTCTTAATTTATATAAAAAGTCTCATGATTGAGAGCCACTGACTTCTGAATGCAAACCTTTGCATGTTTTTTATTTTCTAACCATCTATTGTCATGAAATGCAGCCTCACAAACACCTCAAGAATATATCATAGAAATATGCATACCACATGATGAGTAGAGACTTACCTGGTTTGGCAATATGAAAGCAGATAAGAAGAAATGTTCTTCACTATAATAATCAAATTTAAGCATCATTCTCTCTTAGTGTTGATTAGTATAATGCAATACATTTGTTCTCATCCAACATTGAATGGATAAAAAGATATAATATCTATACCCAATATTACTACTACATCTCTTATGTACGTACATATTAAAGGGTACTGCTATGCACATGAGGCTACGATAAAACTACTAATCTCTAAATGATCAAATAGAGAAAATGTTAATGATACATCTAAAATTAGACAAAGAGGTTTCTAATACATTTTTATCCAGTCTACTTGATACTATGGAAGACATGCCTACATACGAACCAATTGATGTCGTAAAACTAGTTCACCAACCTAATAACATTATAAAAATAATCCATGTTAGCCTATACTTTTGTTTGTTTTCCACTTTATGTGAACACATTTGTAGTAGCCAAAAGTAAGCAAGTTGAAAGATCCTCAATAGAAGATAATCCTTATGCCCAACCACAATCAATCTAGTGTTAAAAATGTGAAGAATTGGGACACCCATCTGATCAATATCCTAAACATTAAAATCTTGCATTGAAACTAAGGCTAATGTAGATTACAATGTTGACAGGGTCGAGGAAGTTCAAGAAGAATTGACTTATGTAGATGAAAGTAATGCACTATTGGTTCATCATCTTATCTATACTCCAAAGAGAAGTGTCGATCCTCAAAGGCATAATATTTTAAGAATGAAGCGGATAGTAAATAAGAAAGTGTGTGATATTATCATCTATGGAGGAAGCAATATGAACATAGTGTCCAAAGAGATGGCAGACAAATTAAAGTTAAAGACTAAAAAACAACCCTATTCATTATACAATTGGTTGGAATACAATGGTTGATGAGGTCAAGATAAGTGAAAGATGTGTCATTCTATTTTCAATTGAAAAATATTACAAAGGTAAGGGGGAAGGGGGGGTCTACCTCCTACGTGATCCAACAAAGGAGAAGTAGAGAGGAGAGCATGTGGTGGCTGGTTTTCTCTCTTTAAAGCCCACCACCTTCTAAATTTGGTTCCTCCCTCTACTTGCCTTCTTGTCTCTATGATTTAGCAATCTCCACCTTTGAAAACTCACCAAACTTTGCATGTCTCCATTCCTCTTCAACATTCACTTCCTTAATCAATTGCTCAGGTGCCTTTTGTTCTTTGATGATGATCTAGTCCATTGATTTGAGCCAAGCCATTCAATGTTTAATTTCGTTGATCTGCACTATCCAAAATACAATTAGATTCATCTCGATCATACATTAATCCACAGACTAGCTCTTAATGATCATCTGGCTGTTGATTTTACAAATTAATGATTTTATGATCAATTAGAGCTAAATTCAAAATCAAGCTAAAAATTACAAATTTGAATGGTTAGATGATCTAATTGAATGCTAAATTAGGGGTATTTGGACTAAAATTTAACAGTTAACACACCCCCAACCAGCATTTTGTTAGTCTCAAGCAAAACATGTGAAAAACCAGATTTCAAAATTTATTTTCAAGTCAACTACTCTTTTTCCTCAGATAATTATCTTTAATAAATCATCAACTTTAGCATACCAATCAAAATGACTAAAGAATTCAAAACCCTACCCATATGTTAAAGTCATTCCACTTAAGCTCAGATCTCAAAGTGAGTGTGTGAGTGTACAGTCTACATATAGTATAATCTTTATCTCTAAGTAGACTTCTAACTTTTGAACTCTATTTGAAATATGTTTTGACCTCAATCCTCACTAATGACAAACCTTCAAAAATAAAATCTCTCAGATTAAAGGTTCAAATCATATCTCTCTTTTAAATATGTGAGATGAATCAATAAAAGCAAATTTATCTCACATATACTCATGAAGAATGGGAGTTACTAAGGAACGTAATGATTGATCCATTTGGAATGGATGCCATTACCTTTGAATTTTTAGAAATACCACTCTTTTAGATCATATCCATTCATTTTCTCATCAAGACTATATTTATCCTAGAATCAATAGGTCTTTGACTGGGACAAAACGTAGGCTTATGACAGGGTACCAAAGAAAGGGTATAAGGGTATTCAAAGTTTCTTCAAAAATAAGTAAATGTCTTCTAAAGTTGACAATTATTACTTACTTTGCTAAAGTGAATATCTCTTTTTCCAATTTTCTTTGCATTCTTCCAACTTTTTTTCTTTTTCTTTTTAGACTCTTTTCTTTGTATTTTAGTACTTTTGAATCGCTTTGAAGAATATATTTTTTTCTTGATATTCACTTTTATACTTTTATTACAACTAAAAAGTATTTCTTCATTCATCTCTAACTTATTTTTCAAAGAAAATGGGTAATGGATAATTTATACTGGGTTAATATGGGTTAAGGGTAAATTGGGTGACAAAAGAGAAGGCTTTATGTAAAAGGCTCAAATTGGCTAACTAGTAGTAAAAATTACTTTTAGGTAGGCTTTATGTCTCTAGGTTAACAACAAGGATGGCCTAAATCATTTTCTAGGTTACATATAATCTATCAAATTCAATGAACTTTTAGAATTTTAAAGGTAATACTCTAATTATTCAAGTAATTAACCAAATTTAAGAATTGATTAGGTCAATTTTCTTTAAGCACACTGAAGAAAATTAAGAACATTTATAACCTCTCAAAAAGAATGAATAGCTCTAAAACTCACTTAGGCTATAGGTCTCTACTGAAATTCTTCAAGATTTCTAAGTTATAACTACTTATCAATCTAAACTATCTATATGCAATTGCATGTATAGATGTGATCTGAGACTTTGCTTTCATAGAATACTTTAGAAAATAAGTAAAACGATGAATTAATTATATTTAGTTTTATTAATAAGCCAAAGTTATTCATATTATACTTTAGAAAATCTAATTCTCATATAGTGTGGGAATTGACCTAAAAAAAAAAAAATTCAAAAATTTTCTCTCTATTTTTTTGTTTTTTGTTTTAAATCAAAGAAATCACCTAAAAACCTTAAAACACTAGAATTTGTTAGAATTTTACACCCCCCAACTTGACAAAAACATTGTCCTCAATATTTATAAATTAGGACCTAAAATGAATATGAGTGATGTAGAAAACAACAAAAATACAAATAAAAATGATGATGTGAAGGGATCAAATCCACTTAATCCCTATAAACAAGATCCTCCAAAGTTATGGACTCAACTTCTAGATTCTCATACTTTAGGAAAGGCTTTAAACATTGACTATTCACTTTGAAAGAATGACTAGTCTTAGTATCCTCAATCTCGACGATCCTATATGAAAAAACTTCTTTTACTATATATGGATTGGTCCATCGAGATCTGAGCTTACTTGGAAATAGGTAGAGCTTAAAATTGTAAAGTAGAACCTTCTGGTTTGGAGTAAAGGATTTTCTCATTATGTTCTTGTTGTGAAAATTTTCATCTTTTCTTTATATTTCTTATTACTCTCATAAGCTTCTTGCCTGATTTCTTCTAGCTCATTAAGTTGGAGTTTTCTATGTGAGCCTACTTTATCCATATTGAAATTAAATGTATGACACCCCAGGTATATATATATATATATATAACTATATATATAGTTTTCTAAAAGATAGACATGCATTTCTTAAAAACATGACCCATCCAGTGGTTCACTTACACAACCTTATAAGCATCATATTAAATGTCCAATATTACAATTCAAATTACTAACTACACAATACAAAAGCTTTAAATAAAGTATATACTTGATCACATAAGTATGGCTAATGGATTCCTCTTGTCATGTACATCTTCTTCTGTCTATCTATCTTCGAGATATTGTAAACATAAAACATTTACAATATCTTATCAAGCTATGCTTGGTAGGAGAGTTTAAGAAGCATGTCAAATTTAATTATGAATTGATTAATTTGCATTATTTAGAATATTCATTCTCATAACAATTACATTGACTTGAGTTACAATACGTTTCATAATTCATTACTCTATTGTTAAACCAAGTGTTAACATGTTTTATAATCTAATAATCAATTGATAATCAAATAGTAGCATGTTTCATAAATATCAATAATCTATTAATAAATCTAGTATTTACAATTATCCCTTATCATTTAAATAAGACAATCCAATTCCATAAACCATACTCTCCATAACAGTTCTACCCATGCATATACCCTTATGAAAACTTACATGAATCTACATCCTCAATCATATACATATAACATTAATCCACATATATGAAAATTGTTAAAAGTCACACAAAATTATCAATATACTCAATAAGTATCAACATTAACATTCTCTGACTATACTGGGTTTTAGAATCACACCCCTCATTATGTGGGGTTCATAATCATCCAACCTCTGCTAGTATATCAATATAATCCTCATGCCCCTCACTATACGAGGTCCACAATCCTCCAGCCATTGCTAGGAAAACAATATAAGGCATATCATCATACTACAACATATAAGGCATCTCATAATACCATCATATAAGCACCATAGTGCATCAAATATAAGGACTATTATGCTACAATCTAAATCTGAACAGCGCACCCGGATAACTGCATAATAATCCACTGATATTGAGGTGGAAATAACAAAATCCATGTCCACATGGGCGAGGACCATGGATGTCACAGTAGTGGCCTTCCCATGATTGCCTCACCCGACTTTTAGCCTCCCTTCGGGCTTGGTATCCGTATTATCACAATTTCAGAGAGCAGGTGGCCAAACCCTCACAACTCTCCTAGCATAACATCCCCAAGCCTATGCCTGTCTAAATCAAAACTCTCAGGCCATTACGCTTGGATGTAAAATAATAATACACAGGCGACTTGCCTATCCATAATATATATGAATATCTCATCATAATCATAACATCCTCACTTATTAGGTGATCATCCACCAAGGATGTACTTTAAGATCCTAAACTCATACATCACATGTGATGTAATGGTACCCATGTACTATAAATGTCTTTTTTTCACAATAACAGCTATGATACTTTTACAAACAGATTGTGTGTATCCAATAATGTAACTGCTAAGCATCAATCATAAGCATGTTATTCACATAGCATTTCAAGTCATTAAATCTCATCATAACAATTAAGCATTTTCAATCTCATATATCATATGGAATACATACTTGAATGCTATAATACCATCATAATAAACAAGATGATGTTCACAACATAAATCTTACTTTTAAAACATGCATCTTAAATCTCCACCTACCTCGTGTGACAAGTTCTTCCATTTCCCACTAGCTGATCAACGACGTTTTCCAAGTCTCTAAGATCCACGCTGGTCTAATCCTCATTCTTCACATGGATTTGCCAATTAGAGTAACCATGAATTATTCTAATCAATTAATTCTTTTTAAACAACTTTAATGGTATGGATCATAAGATTAGATCTTATTCCATACCTGGATTCTTCGATTGATTTAGCCGTTGATCTAAATTGATGAGATCAACCTACAATTGGTTTTTGATCCTATATATATCTATTAGTGTTCTTTATCTTTACTTCCTAAGAGTCAAAATGGTCCATTTGATTTATATAAATGAAGTTTGATCAGCACAAGCTTATGAAATCCGCCCTCTAATCAAAGGTTTGGTAAATTTAACAGTTTGATCTTCCCTGATCCAACTTACATCTAGTCATTATTAATTTGATTAGCTTTAACTGGTTAGATTTAGTGATTTTGATCAATCTCTATATAAATTTTGATTTAATTCACTATTCAAGAAAGATATGACCATTAACTATATGAAATCATCAAATCTGCAACCTAATTCATTATAATTAAACTAATTATTAATAATTATAGCCATCTACAATGCATGGTTTGATTTGATAGTCAAATCTAACATTTTAAGCCTAATTTGAGTCTTAGATCATTAACATCAATTTGTTAATATGATTTGAAGCTCTAGGATAGTTAAATAAGCTTTAATATATCATATATTATCAATTTATAAGACTTGATCACCTCTAATTGGGTCCATACATTCAATTTTGGTACTTTGTAAAGCGGATAAGTCAATTAGAATCTAAATTCTTCAATTGATTCCATATCCTAGTGTTTTCCATGATCTAGAATCCATCTGTGGTGTCTGATTGGTGATCACACATCAAAAAGTTACTGTGTGAACCAAAACAAATCGGACGCTAACATCGTCTGATCTGTTCACAGTCAATTTACATCTAAATTCATCAATTTATCCTATATCCTAGTAATTCCAAGGTAGTATGATCCATCTATGGTGTCTGATCGGATGGCTGAGATCGTCTGATCAATTTTATAGCCTAGATTGAAAATCTAGGTTGATTTTAAGGTTTATCAGGTGTACCGTTACACTTATAATAGCTCGAGGGTCCCAAATCTAGAAAAAATGTTTTCTTTTAAGAATTTAAGAACTATTTTGTGATCATTATGCCTACATGGGATAGCCTCAATCCATTTTGAAATATAGTCTACGGCCAATAAGATATAAAGGTAGCCAAAAGAAGGTGAGAATGGACCCATGAAATCTATACCCCAACAATCAGAAACTTTTATGACAAGGATAGGGTTTAGAGGCATCATATTCATACGGTTTATTCCTCCTAATTCGTGAAATTGCTCACAATATTTATTGAACACATGTGTCTTTAAACAATAACAGCCAATAGAAATCACACTACAAAATCTTTGTAGATGTTTTCTAGGAAGAAAAATGTCCACCACATGCTTCTAAGTGACAAAAGGAGATGATACTATGTTGTTCTAATTCAGGGACACATCTCCTAATGATTTGATCTGGCCAGTACTTAAACAAGCATGGATCATCTAAAAAATAATGCATAACATTGGAAAAGAATTTGCTTTTCTTGTTTAGTCCAATGTTCAGGAATCTTCTTCGTGACTAAATAATTTGCAATATCAGCAAACCAAGGAGGATGGGAAACATGAAAAAGTTGCTTGTTAGGGAAAGTGTCTTTTATTGGCAACTCATCTAAAGGTTCTATTAGGACTAAGCGAGACAAATGGTCAGCTCTAACATTCTCTACTCCCTTTTATCTTTTATTTCAATGTCAAACTCTTGGAGAAAGAGAATCCATCTAATTAGTCTAGGCTTAGCATCTTTCTTAGAAAGAAGATACTTGACAGCCGAATGGTCAATGAATATAACTATTTTAGATTCAACCAAGTAAGATTGAATTTATCCAATGCGAAGACAATTGCTAAGAGTTCTTTCTCCATAGTGGAATAATTCATTTGGGTGCTATTTAGGGTTCTGTTAGTATAATAGATGATGTATAGCTTCTTGTTGATGTTTAACCACAAGTGCATGGGCTATTATAGTATAGCTATGCAAATACGGGTCGATCCCACAAGGACTTGCTTTAAAAAATAGAGTTTTAAATAAAGTTTAATTATCTAAATTTAAAAATAACAAAAAATTACTGGAATTCCTAGAATTAGAATAAGAGTTTAGATCAATTCAATTTTTAACTATTATAGAATTTCCAATTCCTAAATAAATCAAATAACAAAAAAACTACTTCCCTAACTTAATCATCTTCAATATCTTCAAATATGATCTCCTGAGAGTTGATCAACCTTCATAGATGTCTTCAACACATCCTTGATTGGATATCTACTAGTCGGATTTGTCAGATCCCTCAAAATGGTCAAGATTTGGAGTAATTTGTGATTTTGAGATTTAGACCGCTCAGATTGATTTTTGAATTTCAGATCGAAGACCAAAAATGTCAATTAGGTATGGAGATGTCCTAAGATTGAAAATGTCAATTTAATTTTGAATCAGATGAGAAACAAAGGAGATATTTAAAGATTTTTGGTTGATTAAGGCTAGCCCGTTGATTAGGTTAGACCTTAATTAATCTGATCTAGATTAATCTGTTCTTAGATAAGTAGAATGAGGATAAAGTAAAACTAGAATAGTTAGGGACATAGAAGTAAATAAAACTAAGGACACAGACGAAAATAAAAAAAGGACAGAGGTAGAATTAAACAGATCTGCCAAGGTTAAAATTGGAATTTTTGGAAAAAAAAAATTAAAACGGAGAAAAAAAACGGATGAACTCGGACCAAAAGAGGGAAGCCGGAGAAGGATATGGGAAATAAGGAGAAGAGGAAGAGGAGAATGGAGGGGGGAAGAGAGGAAAGGAGGGAAAACCCACATCGGGTTTTCTCCTCTTAGCTAGCCAGAGTGGGGTTGGGAAGTAGAGGGAGAGAAACTGCTCAAAGAAGGAGGCCGGCGAATTCAATGGTGGTTCATGCAAGAGAGAGAGAGAGAGAGAGAGAGAGAGAGAGAGAGAGAGAGAGAGAGAGAGAGAGAGAGAGAGAGAGAGAGACAATGCTGGGTCGATGAAGCTTGGCCGGAGATGGGAGGTGCAGACCAAGGATGCGGTCAGGTTGGGCTGGGCTTGCCATCTAGGCCAGTGATGATGGAGTCGACTAGCAGAGGTGAGAGGACGGTACTATTGGGTGCTCATAGACAAAGCTCGGGCGTTGAAGAAAGATAAGATGGCTTGGGTGTCGCCTAGGCAGTAGCTAGGGAGAGGGGGTGATGGGTGGTTGAGCACATGGTGTGCTGGACGATGATCCTGGTGGAGATGGTGAAAGCAGGCAGCCTATGGTGATTAGGGCTTCCTAATCGTGACAAGCAAGGGAACCTGGGACGTTGCCTGGCCATGCTGGAAAGATGGTCGTTGCACACTGCCCGAGTTGTGGAGATGGACGTCATCCATGATTGGAGTTCAGAGCGTTGAAGGAGGAGCAGAGGAATGATGCGGTTCTAGGTTGAAGGCTGGTATGGTCGGCTTCCTCAGCTACCTTCGTGAAGAGGCTCTCTTTGGGTTCCCTATGGTGGAGGGAAGAGTTTGGGTAAGAGAGATTGAGAAAGATGAGGGAGGAGTGTGATGATGAAGACAGAGGGAGCCATGAACGGGTGAGAAAGATAGAGCTACAGGCAGGGGAGATAATGATGAGGCTGAGTGCATGAGATGGGAAGGAGAGAATGTGGGAGAATAGAGAGGAAGTAAGAGGAGGGTGATGAGAAAAGATGGCATAGAGAATGGGGACGGTGTGGTAGTTCTGGGCTGTAGACATAGGTGAGGGAGAATGAGAGAACCCGATGCAGAGAGGACAAGAGAGAGCCTAAGAGTGAGAAGAAGAAGAGTGGGGAGAGAAGGAGGAAAGGGGAAAGGTAGAGGTTGCCTGCCCTCCTATGGTGATCTGAGAAGGACGGTGGAGAGAAAGAATGGAGAGAAGAGGAGTATGAGCCGGCCAAGAGAGGGATGAGACGTGGAGGAGGAAAAGAAGAGAATGGAGAGAAGAGTGTGAAAAAAAGAAGAAAACAAGAGAGAGAGAGAGAGAGAGAGAGAGAGAGAGAGAGAGAGAGAGAGAGAGAGAGAGAGAGAGAGAGAGGAGTGGGGTCTACCAGTCTTGCTCAACTCTATAAGTCCTCCATTCTTCAAATTTCTTTTGTCTTAGGAGTCTTCAAAGTCCACTCTTTTCAAGAAGCTTCATCATCCTCATCTAATCTCTTTGCTTTGATCTGGATCATCCAAGCTTGAGTTGATGAATCTGCAGTGCACAGGACCTAATTAGAATCATCTAAACCATTTATTATTCTTCTAAGAAGCTTCGATGACCATCTTACCGTTAAATTTTGCAATTCAACAATTGGATGGCAAATTAAAGCTAAAATAAAATATTTTATATAAAATCTTGAAATTGATGGGCTAGATGCTCTAATTGAAGATTAAATTAGGGGTATTTTGACCAAAATTGAACACTTAACACTTCTTCTCTTTTCTCTACCCTAGTACAACTCCTACGGCATAGTCACTAGCATCACACATGACTTCAAAGGGTAGACTCCAGTCAGGTGGCTACATGATAAGTGTAGTGGTCAACTTGTCTTTTAGCTTTATAAAAGCTTCTTAACAATCCTCAGTCCACAAAAGGGGTATGCTTTGTGAGGAGATCACATAATGGTCTAGATATTGCACTAAAATCATTAATGAACCTCCTATAGAATCCTGCATGACCTAGGAAAAAGCAAATGTTCGTAACAGATTTTGGAATGGGTAGATTAGTAATTAGGTCAACTTTGGCTCTATCTAACTCTATACCTTTGGATGATACAATGTGACGTAGGACAATTCTCTTAGGAACCATGAAATGTCATTTTTTCCAATTAACCACTAGGTTCTTTTCTTTACTACGAGTTAAGACTTCTCTTAGATTTTCAAGACATGTTTCAAATGAATTAACAAAAACAGAAAAGTTGTCCATGAAAACCTCTAAAATTCTTTCTACCATATCACTGAAAATGCTCAACATGAAGCTTTAAAATGTAGCATGAGCATTACATAATCCAAATGGCATTCTTTTATAAGCAAAAGTGCCAAAAGGACATGTAAATGTGGTCTTTTCTTGATCCTCGGGTACAATTTCTATTTGGTTATTCTGTGAATAACCATCTAGGAAACAATAGTACTGATGTCCTATAACCCTTTCTAACATTTGATTAATAAAGGACAATGAAAAATGGTCCTTCCTTGTGACAACATTTAACTTTCTATAGTTGATACACATACACCAACCAATGGTAATTCATCAATTTATTGTTGGCATTAGTTATTACTGTCACTCCAGACTTATTTAAAACCACCTAAGTAGGACTTACCCATTTGCTATCACTTATGAGATAGATGATTCCCACATCAAGCAACTTTAAGACTTCTGCTCTAACCACATCTTTCATATTACGATTTAACCTTCTTTACATTTGATGACATGGTTTAGTTTCATCCTCTAGGTATATCATATGGGTGTAGATTAAAGGGTTAATGACATTTATATCAGCTAAGGTCCATCTTATAGCACTTTTGTGTTCTTTTAAAGTGTATATTAAATTTTTCTCATGAAATGTTTCTAATTGTGAGGACATTATTACAGGAAAAGTCTCTTTTTCTCCTAAATAGGCATATTTTAAATCTGATGGGAGAGATTTCAATTCAAGCTTAGGAGGTTCTATGGATGATGGAAGGGGAGTGGATTCCCTAGATTGATATAGAAAAATTGAGGTTCTATGGATGATGATCATGTTGACACTATGCAAGTCATTAGTGGTTTCACTAGGTTGCTTACCGACGTTAAAGATGTTTAGTTCTAATGTCGTATTGCCAAAGGATAGTTTCATGACACCATTTCTACAGTCGATTAAGGCATTGAACGTAGCCAAAAATGGTCATCTCAGGATGATTGGTATTTCATTCTTCTCATTCACCACCGGTTGTGTGTCCAAAACTAAAAAATGTACTAGGAAGCAAAATTATTTTACCTGGACTAACCCATCCTCTATTACCCCTCTCGACATTTTTATAGAATGATCAACTAGTTGGAGTGTAGTAGATATAAGTTTCAATTTACCCATACCTAACTGTTCATATATCAAGTATGGTAATATGTTTGCACTATATCCCAAATCAAGCATGGCTTGGTTAATCTTGTGGTTGCTAATAATGCAAGTAAGAGTTGCACAAATAGGATCTTTGTACTTTGATGGTGTATGATGTTGAAGAATAGAACTAACTTGTTTAGTGAGATCTTTTTATGGTGCATATGTCTTTTAAGAATTTGGCATATAATGGGATTTGTTTTATTGCATCTAAGATCAGTATGTTGATCTTAACTTGCTTGAAAATCTCTAAAATCTCATCATTAGAGGTAGATTTTGGAGTTTGACGCAACCTTTGGGGAAATGGAGCAGGGATAGGACATTGATCAATAGGTGCAACGAGGTCCTTCTGTTTAGAGTTTTCCTTAACTTTGGTGGATTTTTCTACTTTTTCAGTCTTATAGGGCTTATCTTTCTCAATTCTTTTATCACTCCTAAGAATGATGGCAGCTTAAGTCTATTCCATGGTAGCACTGAATGATTCATCAGATGCATTTGTGCTAACCGCATGCAGTCCCTTAAGGTTTGCTTGTGGTTGAGATGGGAACTTTCCTTTTTCTATATTTTTGCATCCATTGACTCATTATGTTCTTTATTTCATTCATAAACTAGTTGGTTTGTTTTAATTGGGCTTCTAATTGAGAAATTTTCCTCTCTTGATTTTTAACGTGTTGATTGTTATTATCCTCTACATGCCTTTTGGGTGGGGGCAAATAAAGTCCAAAATAAGGGGGTTGATGAGTTTGGTATGGTAAGGTAAGAAGTCCTTGGTTTTGTTGATGAGGTTGATATGGTCCTGATTGTGGTGCATTGGCAGTAGGTCCATTTTTCCAACTAAAGTTTGGATGATTTCTCCCATTGGGGTTGTAAGTCTCTGAATATGGGGAGAAAGGTCTTTTATATGTGTTAAGTGCATTAGCTTGATCATGAAGTACCTCTTGGAATGCTAGAATGGTAGGACATTCCTAAGTAAGATGGGTGGTAATCTCACAGATGTTGCACACTTGTTCTTCTTTATTTGAGTTTTTCTTTCCCATTTCTATGGCTTTAACTTTTCTTGTTAGGGATGGTACTCTGGCATTGATTTCATCTTTAGCATGGGTGGTAGTGGGCTTAGATCTATCTATATGTTCTATTCTTTATGAGTCATCCCAAGTCTGTGCACTTTCAGCTAACCATTCAAAATACTCCTATACCTCATTTGGTTGTTTGTTTAGAAAGTTACCATTACAAATCATTTCAATGAACTAGCACATATCAGAATTAAGTCCTTCATAAAAGAAGCTGATGATGCGCCATGGTTCATAGCCATGATGTGGGCAAGTGAGTAGTAAATCTTTGAACCATTCCCAGCATTGATAGAATGACTCTTTATCCTTCTGAGTAAGTTCACTATCTTACTGTTTGTTTTATGCATAGGAAAAAACTTTTTTAAGAATTCCGTAGTCATTTCATTCCAGGTTCTTATGGAACCTACTGGCAGTGCATTAAACCAAATTTTACTTTTTTCCTTTAAAGAGAAAGGAAAAAGTTTAAGCCTAATAGTGTCAAGACCTATATTTTGTATTCTTTGGGTATTACATACCTCATCAAATTCTTTAAGGTGCAAGTAAGGACTCTCACTTCCTAAACCATGGAATTTGAGAAGTAATTGGATTACTCCCATTTTTAATTCTAATGCACCAGTATTCTGAGGAAGAATTATGCAAGGTGGTGTACTAGTGCGTGTAGGCTGAAGGTAGTCTTTTAAAGTTCTGCCGCGAAAGTTTTGATAACCATCATTATTATTATCCCCATGTTTACTCTGTTGATCTCACTACCTATTATTATTTCTTCTCCAATCTCTATTTACTTGATGATTATTCCTCCTTGGTGGAGGCTGATATTCATCATCTATTAAGGGTGGTGGGTCCTCATTATTAATGAGTGGAGGCCCTTGACTACCATGGGGTGAATTACCCCTTGACCGTTGATTAGTTATTGATGTGGCTAATCTTATTGTATGTCTTTTTTTGTCATACTTGACTAACCTTCTGGTTTTGTTGCATTTCCAAAAGTGCACACAATGTAAGCTTCTTTTTCTTTTTGTTTGTTTGTTTGTTTATTTTTGGGTTGGAAAAACTAACCTAAATGATGCAACCTAACTTCTAGAATGATGCACAAATAAAGGACACACTCAAATAATCATGAGGCTAATAAGCAGCAAGATTTTGACTCTTTTGAATTTGTGTGGGGATAATGCTTTTTGATTAGCCTAGTTTAGTGCTCCTCTCTTTCAGATTTGACTACTGCTTAATAGTTAGGTTCTGCGCAAGGTGGCTAATATAATTCTCATATAAGAAGGTGTTTAGACCTCAACAAACATTAACAGAAAGCATGGAGAAATCACTTGGATTTTAAAACACCCACTATAACCACAATGCTCAAAAGCTACTAGATCTACAATAGATCGCGTCTTAGTAAGAGGGTCCTACGAGTATGTGATGGCCCTATAGGTCTCTTCTAATTGATTTTAAATTAATTTAAAAGGTAGGGTTGCATGCTTGTTGTGATTATCCTAAGTGGACTAAGAGGTAGTGATGAAATTCACCCTTTATCTTGTGATGTCGGGTACCCTTACTAATTAATTTTTACAATCCATCATAGTTTGATCAACATATAGATCACCTTAAATAATTAAACATGCCCTAAGAATGTAATTAAAAATAATAAACTAATGCAAAACCTTAAAAATACAACAATTATTAAAAATGCTTTCTATATGCAATTATACAACCAACCAATATACAATTATTCTAAATGCAAATCCTAATCTAGGAAATAAAAGGAATGAGGAAACTTATAGTAGGGTTTCTAATGAAGATCAAGTGTGAGCAACCTTATCCCCCACTTGCTGTATATTATACAACCCCCTTAAAATTGAAAAGGAAATTGCAAATCACAAAGGGGCCTCACTACAAGATTTACTCAAAAGAAAAGGAAAATCCTATTTTTAGAAAGCAAGAAAATTTCTATTTTGATGAAGATCCAGTTGCCAATTTCCTCTACTTTCCAATTTCCTGAAAAAGAAAGATAGAAATAAGTACCAAATTCAGGAAACAAAGTGATTATGACTAAAATAAAATAAAAAATAAAAAATACACCTAAAAATACCTAAAATGCTAAAAGTATGCAATTCTTAATTTTTATTTTTTGGATTTTTTTTAAAATTTCTAATTTTTTGGATTTTTTAATTAAATTTTATAAAAACTCTATTGAGGGTCCCCAGAAACAGCACAAAAAACTTGTTGATGTGCTTAAACACAAGTGCACGGGCTATTATAGTATAGCTAATATAAGTACAGGTCGATCCCACGGGGACTCGTTTTAAAAAGTGGGAGTTTAAATAAAATTTAATTATAACAATTAAAAATAAATTATTGAAATTAGAATTACAATTAGAGTTCAAATCTAGTCAACTGCTAAAAATTACAGAATTTTTAGTTCAAAAAAGAAAGAAAATCATACTAAATAACATGAAAAATCTACTTTCCTAGCTTAATCATTATCAATTTCTTCAAATTTGGTCTTCTTGGAGTTGATTAGCCTTCATCAATATCTTCAACATATCCTTGATTAAAGATTTGACGGTTGGACTTGTCAGATTCCTCAAAATTGTAAAGATCTAGATTAAATGGTGATTTTGGGTTTTGGATGGTCTAGATCACTTTATGAATTTCATATTAAAGATCAAAGACATTAATTAAGTTCAAAGATGTCCTAATAATGAAATTTAAAATTTAATTAAAAATCAGATAAGAAACAGAGGAGAAATTGAGAATTTTTTGTTGTTTATGGCTAACCCGTTGATTAGGTTAAGCCTTAATTAATCTGGCTGGGATTTGGCAGTTCCTGGATAATAGAACAAAGATAAAACAGAACTAGAATAGAACACAAACATAGAGGGAATTAAAAAGAGGACAGATCAGGAATTAAAAGAA
The DNA here is from genome assembly GCA_035236585.1 of Warburgia ugandensis. Classification (NCBI taxonomy): domain Eukaryota; kingdom Viridiplantae; phylum Streptophyta; class Magnoliopsida; order Canellales; family Canellaceae; genus Warburgia; species Warburgia ugandensis. Next base: position 63,884,907 of record CP141129.1, on the reverse strand, counting down.
AAGAGCTAAGGGCAAAACTAGAATTTGACTAAAAATCTGATTAAAAAAAAAAAGGGAAAGAAAGGAATCGACAGAGACAGAAGCCAGAGGAGGAGAAGAGAAGAGGAGGAGGAGAGGGGAGAGGGAGAATAGGAGGGAAAAAATTCTAAGGGAAAACGGAGAAAAATCCAATTTGGGTTTTCTTCTCTTGATTTGACAAAGGTAAGGATTGAGAAGGAGGAGAAGCCTCGGGCTGTGATGATAGGTCGGGGCCAGTGAAGAAGAAGACAGTGCAGACCGTTGTTGTTGTAGAGGAAAGAGAAGAGAGGCGAGCAGGGAGGTCTAGTGCGCCAGTGTAACAAAGGAAAAGGGTGATGCTGGTGTTATGTGGTGGTACTGGCTCGGTGTCGGTGAACAGAGAAGAGCTGGTGATGGGAACTTAATTGGTGGAGCAGAGAGATAGAGCAGAGGGGAGAACTGGGAGCTGGGCAGGAGAGATAGCAAGATTGAGAAAGAGGGAGAGAGATGGGGAGATCGGAGAGGTGCTAGGTTTGTGGTGCTAGGAAGAGGGAACAAACGAGAGTGAGAGAGAAGGGCGCAAGAAAGAATGAGGAAGAGAGGGGAGCTGGTGCTGCTCGGATTTTTCTGGGTGGTACAGGAGTGAAAGAGAGAAGGGAAGAGGAAGGCAGTGTGGGATAAGCCAGGGTGCAAACAGAGGGAGGATTTCAGTTTCTAGTGGGAGAAGAAGAAAATAGGCAAGAGAGAGAGAGAGAGAGAGAGAGAGAGAGAGAGAGAGAGAGAGAGAGAGAGAGAGAGAGAGAGAAGTTGAGAGGAGAGTAGGTGGTGGTGGCTGGTTTCCTCTCTTTAAAGCCCACCACTTTCTTAATTTGGTTCCTCCATCTACTAGCCTTCTTTTCGCTATGATTTAGCAATCTCTACCTTTGTAAACTCACCAAACTTTGCATATTTCCATTCCTCTTCAACATTCACTTCATTAATCAATTGCCCATGTGCCTTTTGTATTTAGTCCACAGATTTGATCCAAACCATTCAATGTTCAATTTAGTTGATCTGCACCATACAAAATACAATTAGATTTATCTTGATCATACTTGAATCCACAGATTAGCTCTTAATGATCATCTAACAGTTAATTTTGACAAATGAATGATTTGATGATCAATTAGAGCTAAATTCAAAATCAAGCTAAAAATTACAAATTTGAACAGTTAGATGATCTAATTGAATGCTAAATTAGGGGTATTTGGACTAAAATTTAATAGTTAACATACGCAAAAACAAGTTCAACACAAAGAATTTAAAGTGGGGGGTAGTCTTATCTTTATTATGGTAGAAGTCAATTTTCTAAGAGCATCTCATGTGCAATTCAAAGAAAATGTTCATGACCTAGAAAGCACAATGTTAAGCTCGAAGATAAGTTTAATCCAAGTGGAGGGGATTGATGTATGGTGATAAGGGTACTTTCCTTTTTCATTGTTTAGTTTCCTGGAGGTTCTTGTTTCTTATATATATTACTGTTAGCAACTCATATTTGGTTCTATAACAAGTATTTTGTAACTTGTTTAACAAGTAATCTTAGTTTTCTATTTTTATTAATAAAAAAGACTAGGTCTACTTATATTAAAATAAACAACACTGTAAGGGATTATTATTCATCTTTTCAATAAAAGTGTTTTCTTTTCCTCGTGGATTAGGAACTCTTCTCATGGATTCAAGATATTCCTACGATAGAAGGGTGTTCTTTGCCTGATGGTTTTTTCTATTTTTTTTCACGTTTATGCTACTATAAGATGCTTGAGTTGTTTACAACCTACTGCACCAGATCTTAATTGTTAAGTGAAGATCATTTAAAACAAAGAATACCTACCTACTGCAGTATTTGTTCTTCGTTAGTGATTGTACTCATTTTTGCTGCGGCACTAGCATGGAGACAAGTACACCGCCTAGCCACACTAAATTGCTCTGTATTTATTGTTCTTTCTGAGTAAATTTTACAACACACGAGTCCCTCAATACATCGTCGTGACGCAAAATCCGCATAACTGTACTTATTTTTTTCCGTTAAAATTAAACGAAAATAAAGAGACATAATAAACCACTTAAGAATTTTTTAGAGCTTGTAAATTTATCATTCTCTATTTCCTGCTTCCCTTCGAACTACGAGCCAGATGGCTCAAAATAAAGCCATCTAAGCAGACAATTTCCATTGTGTATTCTTTGTTCCAGACATCCACACCGAGACTAAAATGAAAACATGACATGAGAAAACGCATATCATCATGATACACAGACCATTACAACATTTTCCCATCTCCCCTAAGTTCGGAGATCTATAACAATCTTTTCCAAAAATGAATTCTTACAGTTCAATCATGGTTCCCATGCTTCAGATCAGCTTCCTTGACTAAGTTAAATGAAGAATTAACATGTCTGAAGGGGCTGAAGGCCATTCTCATTCTCTGATTATATTGAAACTGCTTCTCTTTTCATGCGCGTGCTGGCTTTCATGGCCTGTAACAGAAATCAAAACAGAAAATGCTAAGGAAACGGAAAGAAGCTACCTCTCCAAATAGCAGATGTCGATAATGTACTTGCAGGCTAGGTTTACCTCCTTATCCCAGTCACACCGGATTGTGATGAAAGCCAAAAGTAGTGTTTGAACTGCAGTTCCCCCAATCATACCAGCCCATATTCCCTGCCATTTATATTGAAAATGGTTATAATTTTAGATAATATATCTCAATGGCTTAAAAGCTGGGCTCAAACTTCAGAAGAATTCAAAAGTAATTACAAAAATCCTATCCTTTTTGACATGGCCCAGTTAAGGGTTATCTCATTCAAAACTGACTAGACCTACTCAATTGAAGATGGGCCAGATTTCTCCAGCTGTAGAGGCCCATTCGCTATTTTTCATCCCTTGAATGGGCCTAGCTTTTAGGAACTTCACTTCCTAGAGATTACCTAAACGCACTCAATTATGCAGGTAATCATATGAGGAAGGATTGGTCTTTCGGCGAAGAAACGATATAAGCTTACCAAAACTCCAAGGTTGAAGATCCAACCCAAGAGAACTCCGGCAGGGACACCGATCAAGTAATAACTTCCAATATTTATGTAAGCAACGAATGCTTGCCAACCCGAACCAACAGCAACACCTAAACATCACAGACAGATTAGATATTTCTAGCCACAAACAAGCTTATTAGATGTCATACAAAATGATGAAAAACTCACCCGATAGAATCGGCTGAACACTGTTGAGGAGGATTGTGAAGGCCAAGAGAACTGCTAGTTTATGCACTGCATTGAGAATGACAGTACTGGAGGTAAAAATGAGAGCGAACTTGTCGTCGAAGGCCATGATCAGGATCCAGAAGAAGAGGCCTATAATGACTGAAGTTGCCACCGACACAATCGTTGCAAACCTAGCACCTTTTCCGTTACCTGCTCCAAGTTCATTTGCTACCCGTACGCTGTTTGTCGTTACAAATACTCAAGATCAATAATCAAAACTGATGTGCAACAAATGATTAACTGGTCTTAGACGATCAATAAGTGTTTGCAATAAAAGTCATAGAATTAAAGTGTTTCATATCAGTTTAATTAGATATATGACTTTTTAGATTACAAAGTTCTAGGATGTCGAGCAGTGGTCCTCCTTTGTGGTTGATCTGGTTTACAAAGTCCTGTATGGATCTCCAGCGCCAAGACTTGCATGTGGTTGTAGTTTTTGTCTGTAAGATTTCCTTAGACAAAAGAGAAACAAATGTTGCTGATGCCTCGACAAAAAATTTCTGGGCCTATGAGTGCTAAAGTGAAGCTTACTTGTTCATTAAGACTTATTACATATTAGAGTTTACGTGTCATTCAAATCTTTATCTTCGAGATAAGATAACTCTCTCTTACTTCTCTGATTTTGTGTATATGGCTGTAACTTCCATACTCATCCCCTGCTAACGTGTTTGACTTGCCGTTAAAGTATCCATGTATAACCTGAAAATAATATACTGAGGCTGAGGCTCTTTAACCAAGCCAAGAGAGAATCATTACTTTAACCCCGTAGATGGTCATGCACAATAAAAATTCCTCTTGTTGGATGCTTCAAATTATTGCATTTGATGGCGACTAACTAGAAGAAAAGAGCTAGCCACATGGCAAATGGGCAACCACTCGTGCATCGGTACCAGCGGGAATAATGGGCAAGCACTTATTCATACTTCCAATGGGAATACTGGCATCCATCAACTAACAACCCAATCCTCAAAACCTGACGCATGCTTGGCATCGATACCAGCAGTAGGGGCGACGATCTAAAATCTAAACCACGGGTAACATCAAAGCCATTCAGCCAGTGGCTGAAAGTTGTCCCCATTGGTACCGTTTGGTTGTAGGAGAGCTAAATTCTAGTGCTGCTACGTCCAACATGTTTTCGGTATTTCCTTATCGGGGTCCTAGGCCGACCTAAGTGCATGGAGAATGTGTTCGGAACTAATGAGCTACACTATTTGAAGGCACTATGAAAAGGACTTTCCCAGTCACATCCATCGCCAGCCCTTCAATTTGTTTTCTTGTTCTTTCTTTGAAAGTATGTCTCAATCATATCCACCATGTTTCTGGTTTATGGATGGCAGAAGCGTAAACAAGAAAACCAATCATTCATAAGCGCGCTACAGCTAGAGAGAGAGACGGACGTCTAATATCTCATGTTGTCTCCTTCGATCGATCGTGTGCAAGATCCACGTTCTCGATTACACTTACGTGTACAAACTCGGCTTGACAAATCGACTACTAGAATACAGTAACATAACTTGTTGGGCCACTTCACCAACTCATGACATCAGTTTGATGAATATATATATTTTCATCTTTTTGGAGATGCGTATTGGAGTGTTCTTCTTTAGAACATGATATCTTGATGCTTTCTCCATTCTTTTAGTAACTTCCAACTCTTCAATGAGGAAAAGAGAACATTCTCTTCCTTTATTTTAATGGATTCCTCTAAAGTTATTACAGTTTCAGAAAGCTACATGCAGGCAACCACAAAAGTTTGTCAATGAAGTGAATAAACTAACTAGACATAGGTACTATACATCTGCGTAGTAAAAAATTCTCCCAATAATTTATTTTTTTATGAACAAAGTTCTAACATTTTGAAGGTCTGACTTGTTCTCAAACAATTTGAAAGGTATTATATTTTGTAAATTTAATGCAAATTAACATGAATTTACCATATAAACTCAAATTTCATACATAATTTGTACGACTCTCATATATCATGTGTAAATCTATTTATAAATCTGCATAAACTGACATTTGCATTCGTAATAATGTTCCCTCTTTTTTCCCGGCAAATTTTACTTGAAGATTTGCCTTGCCGATTTCTTTCCGCTTTCTAAGTATGCTTATTTGTACTCTATGTTCTGGCCAGCTAATTCCTACATACTTTTCTGAGATTTTTATGAAAGAAAGAAGAGTGCCTTGGTAGGCATACACACTGTTGATCATGAGATAAAGTCCATGCCAATTTTTCATACGTGGTAAAACTTACCTCTTTAGATAAAAGCCTTTAGATCATATTTCATATTTATTGAATACTTTTGGCCTTGTTTTCAAGAGCAGGAAACAATGACCATCTATTTTTGTTAATTTTTCAAATGCTCGATAGATCATTCAAGTGCATTAATTTCTTGTGAATTACGTATTTTTGGTATGGAAAGCATAATGAATAACTTAGATCTACACAAAGAATTATCATGTATGAAAAAGAAATAATGTGCATTTTTTCTCACGCTCAAGAGTGTGAATAGGTCCAGGGACTCAAGAAAGAAATAGGAAAGTGAAGGCCATCTAATTCAAAAGTTCTATTGGAAGAAGCAACTAGAGAGGGTAAGAAATACCCGGTTGCAGCAAAGAATGCAAATGGAATCATCATCTCCCAGCCGTTGATACTCATGCTGCCACAAAGCCAAGATAAGATTAGCCCAAAATAAAGATAAAATAATAAAATAGTTAATGATAACAATAATAGCAATAGTAATAATAATAATAACGACAACAAGAATAATAATAATCTGTTCATGGCATGGTACTCTTTTCCTGTTTGAATCATGCTTGCTTTTCTTCTTCCTTTTTTATCCCCTTTTATAGGACAAAGTAGTGGAAGATTAAATTGAAAGATGATCTGAGATATACTAAAGAGCAACGATGGCTGACTCATTCTTTTCAATCGTGGGGAGCTTCTAGTACGAGAAACAAAGGGATTTTATATTTATAATTAATGGGAAACAAGACAATGGGTCTTTGGGGCCCCAGATTTACACTTTAACTTAATCTAATGGCTTGAATGGGGAAATCGAGGGATCTAAAAGAGATGAGATCAGGAATCTTGAAAATCCAGCACACATTTGAAATAGAAACCGGGTAGCAATCGTTGCAGGAAGATAATTTGGTTTTAAGTTTTTCTGTGAACAAGAAATTTCCTCCCGCGGCGCCGCAAGTTTGGAAGGTTAGCATACGAAGGGAACACCCGGTTTCCAGTTTACCTAATCCATGTGTCCAGGTGCGAGGCATGCGCGTGCAAGTAGCATTACTCGAAAACTATAATTAGTGTACGATGGTTTAAGAAGTAAGAGATTATCTAATAGGAATAATCTTGACCAGCCATGTATTCCTTGCAATACCGACAAGATGATTGGAGAAGGGCCCAAATTTGGAAGTTCTGAGTGGCGTCTATGGCTAGAAGCAGAAATCCTTTAGGTACCCATCTTTAAAATTAAGAAATCCTTTAGGTCACATCTTTAACAGGTAAAGAACAAAAGGTGTTTGCTGTTGAATTATTGCAACATTTTATCCTCTAGTGGCAGCCCACATGGTTGGCAAGAAACGAACGGAAACTGGTTTTCGGGTGAAAGGAAATTCTCAGTAAAAAGTATTTTAGGCCTTCCTACTTTAACACGCTTTCCAGGAAGAATTTCTTCTTTAATTAAAATCAATTTACTTCCATTTTACTGCTAACTGAACAGGCACTGGGGGAAAGTGAATGCCCGGTTCCGAGAAATTCAAAACACTGGCCTTTAACATTCTTGTAGCCAATTGGAGGATTAAGTTCATCCAACAGAAACGGTTTTTGATAATTGCCTACCTAGAAACCTAAGGGGTTGAGATCAGTTACCATCTGGGTCCCACAGGTACCACATAATTTCCAATGCAATTCTAAATAGACGTTCTTACACGGAGCGTCCGAGCGTACTGCTTTCTGCAACTGGTCATCTATTTGCTCCAGCTGTGGATGCCTTGTAGATTAGAAGGCATATGCATTGAATGATTCCACCATTTAAGAGAATTCAATGGAAACAGATGCTTCGAAAACTTTGAGAAAACAACTGTCTTAATTTAATTCCATGCTCCAAATAGAGCCAATTCATATGGTTTTTTTTATATCCAAGATATCTACAGCTAGGAGCAATCAGATGAACAAATTAGATCGTGCACAAGGTGGGCTCCCGCACAAGTGACACCTATACACTCTACGTAAGAGCGTCCCTTCAGCGTTCCCAGTTGATAGGTTTTATCTCTTCTAGAGCATTCCTATATACAGATATCACTATCTTAAGACAATCGCGTACAATTTAATGTCTTATGAACGAAATAAAAGAACTTACCATATCGAAAGCGCATCAACAGCCACTTCGGCATCACTCAATGTACCCGTCAGCAAAATCAAAATCCTATAGTACCAATTCTCCAAGCTGCAGTTCACAAAAACAACAGCGTCATATCACATCTTCTCTCTGTAAACTCCTGATCAAATCCAAAGCGATAGAAACATAAAGAGAGAAACCAACCATAGCATGACTCCGGCCGCAGCAGACAATTTCACAAAGTCCCAAAGCCCACAGAAAGCCTCTCTAGAAAAACCAGGCCACGTAAGTGGACACCCCCCACAGACGGTGTATCCAAATTGGCCCAAAACGACAACCCACCAAGAGAAATTCAATGTAAGACAAGCACCAATAACACCCAATTGAAGCTGGTAAATGAAAAGCCAGCTCAAGAACGCATGAACAGCAAGAGCAACAGCGGAAACATAAGCTATTACGGCGTTTTTCAGCTGGCTTTGTAGAAACCTCTGCAGAGGGAATTGAAAAGCAAAGGAGAAGTGAAGTGGGATGAACCATATTGAAACGATTCCGGCTTGTTCGGCCATGTTGTCAGGTTGTCCGACTAGTTTTAGGAACGGAGTTGCAAAGACGAATATTGGTAATAGAAGAACTGAAACTATGAAGAGCACTATCCATGAGCGCTGCATGTAGACACCCAACATGTGGTATTTTTTGGCACCGTATGCTTGACCGCACAGAGTTTCCAAAGCACTTGCCATACCTAACTGATGCGAGAAAAAGGCTTAGTATGGTTAGAAACAGAATTTTTTATTTCTTTTTGAGAATGAGTGCAAAAGTAAAAATGAAACTCATCTGTCTGATAAAATTAAGCGCAAACGAAGAGAGCCCATCAAAGATACATAACTCATAACCTTGCCAGTTTTTCGGTGTTGGAGAGAGAGAGAGAGAGAGATTACCAGGAGGCCAAATGTGAAACCAACCACAACAGTATTGGCAACAGAGATTGAAGCGAGTTCAAGATCACCCAAATGACCTGCAAAGGCCTGAGTTATCATGTTCATCGTGTACATAGCTAACCGGCTGAAAATTGCCGGACCGACAATCTGCCATAGCTTCTTTGATTCGATCCAAATTCTTCTGTACAAACCACCATCTTCGGGAGCTTCAACGGCCGATTCCAGTAGCAGCGGCACCTTCTCCTCTCCGTTCTCCATTTGTTTTCCTTGGAGAGAGGGAGGGATGGGGAGAGAGAGTCAGATGTTCACATCTTGTTTAAGGCCTTTCTGCTCATTTATATGAAGCAAGTGGGAATAAGTGAGAACAAATACGGTAAGTAAGCCGGAGAACCAGTAATTTTTCTGTAGTTACGTTCCAGATCTTGCCAAGGTGGCAAATCATACTTTGATTACGACTCTCTATTAAGACCGACTATAACAAACGGCTGGGATATAGCCTCGCGGCCAATATAGCGGGTACAATGTGTGATCTAGACCATTGATTTTGTAGAGTCCATCAGCAGTGACGCGCATGTTTTGTTTCCACTGAAATAGATATCGTACCTGTAACTTTGGCAGGCATCCCAAACTGCCGCTTCATAAATAGTTTTTGAGTCTGGGATGCAGGCTCGAACTGCAGGGCATAGCAGACTTTTTAATGTAACTTTGGCAGGCATGCCAAACTGCGCTTCCGAGTTTTTTTGTTCTTTTCTGTGAAAAACAATTTGGCGTTGCGATTGTACCGCTCTATATTGATTAGAACCGGCGTAAGATTGTGCAGATGTGTCAAATGCAGGGCCATATTTTTGGTGATCCAAACTGCTTCGACCACGAAACTCGGGTCCCATGTGAACATTTTGTACATCACATGCAAGTCATCATAGGTCCCAAACACCATATAAGAAATCATTAGTTAAGCAATTTTACAGGCATGCATCGGTCATCCCCGCATGTACAGGAGTCGCAACCGTATAATGTGGACCTCGAGTCAATTATGTGAGATTACTACACAGATTATAGAGAAGATGTAGTAGAGTGTGAAAATATGGGAAGTAGCCGTCTAGTTCCCTACTCTTGCACGAATGGACCGCCTTTCGATGATCTACTGGTACCCTTCACTCTCCCGCGTGCTTCGGAAATCTCGCGAAAAAGAAATGGCAACTAAAAAGCAATGGACACTGAGCGTTTTACATAGCAAAACTTCCTCAGTATCCGTTTCCCTGTGATCGAAGCATCAAATTTGGTCAAATACTAGAATCATGGACAGACCGATTAAAATTTGGGGATATAGTGTAAATTCTATTCTGCAATCATTTTTTTTTTTATTGAAGTCCAATTCACATGCTTTTGGATTTGACGAATGATTGGATAGGCCTCAGAAATGGTTGATCAGATCTCTCCATCTCATTTCTCTCGTTCTTGATTACTATTGCTTGAAAAGATCAAAGATTGGATAAGCTTAGAATCAAAACAAATATTCGTTTGATCACAGAACGATAGAAAACCTAATTAAAAAAATGATACATGCCCTACAAGTAATAAGCATAGTTTTTAGATGTTATATTCATCCATCACCTTCAAGGGATCTAGAGGTAGATAAATAAGCTGGATGGGTCTGCTCAAAAATTTACGGGGCTTATCATACAAAGTAGCACGAGAACAGCGGATTAATGCCAACGAGTAATGCGGAAAGAGAAATACTTGAAAATAGTGCCACTTGTATTTTGAGGAAAAGGTATTAAAATAGCGCCATTTGTTGGAGGCCCATTCTAGTTGGAACATGGAAAGAAACTGGGAGAAGAGCCATGTCGGTTCTAGTGCATCGAAGACGAGTTCCGTTTACGGACGTAACTACTGGCGTGTTACAGCTTCTTTTGATGCCATGTCTTATTCTACTTTAATTTTCATTTCCCTTTCTCTATTATATCCATTAATGAACAGGCGGCCTATCTTAGGTTCACATGCAAACTAGTCCCACGCAGAGAGATGAGACTGAGGGAGGTGGCAACTATATCAGCCGTATTTTACATAGGTTAAAAATAAAAAACTTGCACACATATGTCTAGCTTAGTTGATATAAAAAAAGTCAGCATCTCCCTAAAGTACACTTAGTTACAAGTTTGAGTCATTATTTTCCTCTTTGGCTAAGGATCAAGCTTAGGAGGATCTATAAGAGACTGGTTTGCTCTATAATTCCTTACTTATAACAAAAAGAATAAAAAAAAATAAAAAATAAAAATTGCCCCTATTTTTGCTAAATCTTTTGAAAAATATATTTTTATTTTATTTATTTTTCTAAATTAGCTCCGACTAATGTTTTGGATGGCTATAACTCTATGCGAGCCTCTTTTGTGAAGATCCAAGTTGTCTAGAATGTTTTTGTTTGACTTAGATGGGCTCTAGTCCAAAATTCTTATCCATTGAATAATCATAGCCATTGTTTTCTTGAGTTGTAAAATGAGCAATCAAAAGTTTTATTGTCCATTTTATAACCAAAAATAGCAACAACTAAGATCATTCAATTGATGAGAACTTGGACCATAGCCCATCTAAGGCAAGGGCAACATTTTGAACAATTGGAAAAAAAATCATTGGTATGGTAAATTAGTTAACTCAAGACAATTCATTGGTGACTTGAGAGAAATCAAGAGTACAAATTTCATTAAAATTTACTTAATTTTAGTATGAGTTTATCATATATTGCAAAACCAAAATCGAACTTTTGATGACCAATAAATATAGTTTCAACCATGATCTTGATGTGAATGAATATGCATTAGAGTGTTTAAGGGGTCTTTAAGACTAGGCTTTGAAAAAAAAAGAGCCAAGTATGATGTATTATTTGGTTGTCAAACTTTCTTAGAATTACAACAATACTATTGGTTGATGAACTATTTCTCAAAAGATCTAAACTTGGAGTTTTCTTACTGGGCTTTTGGCTTTTACCAATAATATGCCATTTTTTGAAATTTTTAAGCATTTAAAATCAAAGAAATATTCTTAGCATTTGAGTTTTCAAAATTTGACTTATGTCCCAAAAAATGTGATTTCCTAATGAGAGTCAAAGGTTGACTTTTTTCTTCTTGAAATTGGGTCTTGAGAGTGTCTTAAGTAATTACTTAAATGACATTATAATGTATATAAGGCACCCTTTGCAATGCAATGAATGGTGCAGTCATGTTGTTTCAAGGGTATTTTTGATAAAAGTAGCATCTTTTCTTTTTCAAATAAAAATATCTCCCATATGGCACATTCATGTCTAAAATGACTTAGGTCTCTCTCCTTGTATTTGGCTCTCTAAGAGATGCTTATCTTCACAAGGATTCTCCACAATCTTCTAAAGGGAGTAGCATTCCTTTGAAACAAACCAAATAGGGTTCATTTGATACAAGCAAGTGGAACCCCATTTAATAAGAAAAGTTGCCTTAGGGATCTCTCAAATACATTAAATCTCATGTGCTTTAAAGCATCCAAGCAAAGCCCAATTGATTCAAGCAAGTGGGGCCCATTTCAATGAAAAATAAAATAAAATGTCCCATGTGGGGCTTCCTTATTGGAAGAAAAAATTAACACTCTCTAAGAGATGTTCCTTGTTGACTTGTATTCCTAAATTTTCTCAACTGGTAGGAGCTCTTAGAAATCAGAGCCCACTTTACAACTAAAGTGGAACCCATTTTGTTGTAGTGGCTACTAGGCTTCTTTATAGTGGTACTTGATCCTACCACCTTTAGGGACTTCTATGTTTTAAAAATACATATGAATAACCTAAAACAAGAACCACCATTGTGTCCTATCTTAGGAGAAACCTCAGGACATGTCCCACTTTGTTTGCAAGTGAGGTCCATTCTCATCAAAAAAGAAAATGCCCCATGAGGCTTATTAAGCATTTGGGGCTCTCCATAGAGAGATTCTATAATACCCAGGTCATCTTAGAAATTTCAAGGAGCTTTAGTTATCCATAAAAGGAACCCACTTATTATGCAAGATAAAAAAAAAAAAAAGGCATCAAGTGGGCCCCACTCAGCTAGAACTCTCTTTTATTTAAAGAGTCCCACGAAGGCCCCAAATCATAACAAAATTAAATGGAACCTGCACTCATAAAAATAAAAGCAAAATAAAAGTCCTAAGCTCAGGAAAATTAATTGGACAATGAAAAAGTAAACACGTATATACATATACATTCATACATACACACCTCCTTGGCTAGAATTTCTCCTTCACAGGGCATAGGTTGCTCTTTCTCATCTTCTTCTATAGGAGAATTGTAGATGGTGTGAGAATGAAGCCTAGGGGTCCAAGTAGCTAGCTCTCAACTTCTCATACTTTTGCAACTCCCCATTATTTCCTTCTTTAAATCCTCTCACAACTCATTTTAAAGTTACACATGTAACTGCTCTTAGGCCTCATTGCCAGCTTGAGGTTCTTTTTTATGAAAGAATGTGGAAGAAACAATACCACACCCTTGGCCCCTCACTCGGCCAAGGTACTCCTCCTTGTTACCCAAAGTTCTATCATCCTCTGTAGTAGTGCTACTTAGAGTCCATGTAAATGTTTTTTCTTCAGTCAACTTTTCTTACAGAATTTAATTAAAATAACATAAATTATTCTATTTTTTTAAATAAAATAAAGGTAGACACATGTAATCGCTTACTATTAGAGAAGCAACTTAAGCAACAACTTTGTTTTTTAAGTTTTTAGCATTACACGCCTTCAAATGAATCTTTTTCATAGGATGGTTAGTTAATGATATTCGTGCTCCCAGTTTTCTTTTCTTTTTTTGTTAGGAGAGACAGTAAAGTTAAGTAATCAAATATAATTATAGTATAATTAAAAAGAAATGAACTTTAAAGATATTTGATTGTTATTCTTCTAACTTAGAGTAGCCTAACTTAGAGAAGTACTGCTGCATATGATTAATCACACACACTTTCTCCCTTGAGCACTCTTTGCCTACATATTTGATGGAATGAAATATGTGTAATAAAGTGCAATCAAGTGTTATAAATTAAATTAATCAAACATTAGCACATACCTCAAATTCAGCAAATAGATGGCACTTTACAAATTCATTCCAAACATCCTATTCAATGATGTTGGAGTAAATGTCACGGACTATGTATAGCCTCAATGGATCATCTACATTTGAAAGTCTGTAGTTGCAAGTAAGGTAGGTCTTTCATTTACTCCATTGTTCACTAGCTCCTTGCAAAGCACACATTTTCTTGTCATCAGGAACATCAAAGGGACACTATAAAGTAGAAACAAGCATGTTGCTTTACTTGAAAATAATAAGATAAGGTACATGCTATGTCATATAATGCATAACATTTACATGCCTTCACCATTTCCCATATTGAATCTTTGACTGTTGGTGACACATGTATCTAATCATCAATCGTATTAGGCATCATGATTCTTATTGTGTAGTAAAGGTAACTGATATAGGATGTTGTATTGTCACTTATCTCTTGCCCTTACTGTTGTACTAGATAAAATCTTTTATTCCTTTTGACTTTCAGTTACATACATGATCCATTGATGCTAAAGACTCGTTTATTATGAAAAGAAGTAGGAGTCTTTTTATTTATTTATTACAATGCTCTATTTTACTGAGTAGTAATAGTGAGTAGTCAAAGTTAATGTTAACTCTTTTCCTAGTTTTATGGCTTACATTTAGAGTCCATGTAAACGTCACTGTTGTTTTCTTTTGAAGTCCTTTATTTAAAGGATCTTAGAGATAATAAAAACACATTGAGAATTGTATTTTTTTTATTGATTTTATTGGAGTCTTGGCTAAGTCTTGAAATTATCTACTTTATTTTGATTTTTTCTGTCCTGGATTCATCAAAGCTCATATAATTTGGAATTAGAGCTATGAGATCCAGTATGAGAAAGTAACATCACTCAAATGTGCTAAAAGAAGTTGAGAGAATAGGTTTCTAAGCAGGGAACAACCATCACCATAATGGAAAAAAGTATGGCAAACTTCAAGATTGAAGTTTGCACTCAAATTGCTAGCCTCTCTCTCCAAGTTCGGGATCTTGCAACACCATTGTCACCAACGAAAACAACATCTCACCAACCATGTCTAACCTTGTCAACAAACCCACACCAACTTAGACCAAAGGTGGAGCTCTAAGATTATATGATGGTGAGGACAAACCTACTAGCTAGATTCTCCATGCAGAACAATATTTGCTTTTTTACCAAATTTTGCATCCACAACAATTGTTTTTGGCATCTTTTCCATTTGAAGGGAGAGGAACTATAGTATTTCAAATGGTTACATCACACAAGTTCATCAATAGATTGGAGTGCCTTTGTGGAGGCTCTCGAAAAGCATTTTGGGCTGTCAAGTTTTCATGATCCCAAAGATGAATTTGCAAAGTTACAACAATCTTCTTCTAGAACTACTTACCAAAAACATTTTGCGTCTCTTTCCAAGCTTGAAAGATTATTTCCTTCTACATTGTTTCATCGATGATTGAAAGATGAAATTTGTTATATGCTAAAGTTACTTTGCCTTCAATTTCTCACTAAAGCAATTATGCTTGCTTGTACTCAAGAAGCTCATTTAGCAGCATTCCACTACAAGCTCACCATCTTATTTTAATTTCTCATCCAACACAACCAATCGAAATTCCTCTTCCAATGTACATGCAATCTTCAATACCACCTAATAATACAATTTCCTATGATGTCATGAAAGAGCATACGAATGAAGTTTTATTTTATTATTGTGATGAGAAATTTCTTCAGGGCCAGAAATGCAAAACATATACCTAATTCATGTTCTACACTAAATTTTAGGAGAATGAAGATATGGACTTCAGCATTAATGATCACCCACCATTACGGCAAGATGTGCCTCTAGAAATTTTACTTCAACCAATTGCTAGGACGCAAGCACCCAAGACCATGCAGCTAAAAGGGTATTTTACAATGTAATCCTCTTTCAATTCTTATTAATACAAGTTTTGCATGCAATATTATGGATCCATACAAAGCATAATGAGGTGGCCTTCCAATTTAGAGTGATTGCCCCTCTAAAGTTATGGTTCTAAAATGAAGGATGTTGTTCAGTAATCCAAATTATGATCCAAGGAGCTCTACTTGTGATCAATTTCTATATTCTATAATTGGGTGGCTATGATGCAATCCTTGGTGCCCATTAGCTATAGACTTTGGGCCCTACCTTATGGAATTTTACCAATTTTGAATGGAGTTGAAATCTAATAAACGGGTCCACAAGACCATTGGTGATCAACACGAAAACTCTTATTCTACTTATAACTCTCCTACCCAATTGAGCAAAAACTCTAACACCAAGTGCCTTCTATTTTCCCTCTCTGTCCTTACATCACTGAATTTAAATGCCTCAAAAAAGGTTGTTGAGCCTTTTCATTCTTTACTCCTTCAATATGACAATATTTTTCAAGCTCCCATGGGCCTTCTGCCCTCTAAATCACAATACCATTGTATTCATTTATTACCTGGTACCCAACTTATTAATGCCAGACCCTACCATTATCCCTACCTCTCGGGCAAATTGTACACCTGGTTAATTAGATATTGCAAGAAGGAAATTGTGCAACCTAGCTAGAGCACTTTTTCATCCCCAGTGCTTCTTGTGAAGAAGAAGGATGATTCTTAGAGACTGTGTGGACTATTGCAGCCTAAATGCTTTTATAATAAAAGATTGATGCTCCATCTACTTTTTGGGTAGCAAATGCTCCATCTACCTTCTAAAGTTTAATGAATGAGATACTTCTACCATTTTTACGAAAATTTATCCTTTTATTTCTTGACGACATTCTTGTATACAACAAAAAACATAGAGGCCTTGGTCACTTTACACAAGCTCTTGATGTTTTATGATCCAATAAGCTTTTCACTAAGCGCTCCAAATGCTCTTTTGGCCCTAAGAAGCTTGAACACCATGGTCATGTTGTCTCTGGATTTGAGGTGAAGGTTGATAGATCAAAAGCAACCACCATCGTTGAATGGCTAGTTCCCCACACTATTCATGCTTCAAGGGGCTTCTTGGGCCTCACTACTATTATCGTAAGTTTATTCAGGATTATGGATCAATTGCATCTCCACTTACTCAATTGCAATAAAAAGACGGATTTGCTTAGAGTGGTGAAGCACAATCATCTTTCAAAACCCTCAAAGCTTAATGACCAATCCACCATTACTTGTGTTACCAAATTTCATCCAAGTTTTCATTGTGGAATGTGATGCATTAGTATTGCAATTGGTGCAGTCCTAATGCAAGAAGGAAAAACCACTTGCATTTTGAGCTAACCCCTGAAAGGAACCCAATTCACCATGTATGTGTATGCTAAGGAGCTTCTAGCACTCATCCTTATTATTTGCAAATGGAGCCCCTATCTTCTAGGGGAATAAATTCATTATTCTTACAAATCACCAAAGTTTGAAGCATCATTGGAGCAATGAATTGGAACACCCTCACAACAGCGTTGGCTATCCAAGCTACTCAAGTATGAATTCATTTTTCAGTATAGATGTGACAAAACTAGCAAAGCAGTCAATGCTCTTTCTCACCTTCCTGAATGTCAAGCCATATCTTCAGTTTTGTAGCCATGGTTAGATGCATTTAAGGAGGAAAATAAGTCATCATAGGCCTTGCAAGCGAATATAGCAAAAGTTTCAAAGCGAAAAGGAGCCTGCAAGAACTTCATCATAAAACTTGATCTCCTTTATTATAAAGATCGCCTATATTTAGATAAGTCTTCATCTACCCATCTCCAACTACTTATTCATGTAGGACTCAATGGAGGACATTTAGGCATTCAACTAACTATTTTCAAAGATTTCTATTGGCTAGGTATGATCAAAGACATTATGTTCTTTGTTCGATCTTGTAATATTTGCCAAAAAAATGAAACAAGAGAATTTTGTAGTCCTAGTTTGATCATCTACCAAAATATGCTCATTTTCATGCCTTGTCAGCCCCATTTACTATTCACAATGTTGAACAATTTTTTTTTTATTTTATAATATTTCCTGATTACATGGTCTACCAAAAACCATCAAGACAAAGTTATTTTGAGCAACTTTTTGAGTGAACTGTTTCATTTATAAGGGACTACACTCAAGTTTATATCTTCCTATTGTCCAAAAGATTGGACTCAATGGCTAACATTAGCAAAATGGTGGCATAATAGCAATATACATTCAATGATTAAGATGACCCTATTTGAAGCAGTTTATGGCTTCAAGCTCATAAATCATCTTAGTTATGTATGCACAAGGTTCATCATCCATAGCAACAATAGATAATACACATCACTAAATAGAATATGATGTTTTGTTGATATACACAAAACTAAATGTGAGTTTTCAACTATGAATTTGTATTTGGAGAATGGGCATACCTTTGTCTTCAACCATATCACCAAACATTAGTGGAATTTTGAAGATCTCTCAAATTGTCAAGTATTATGGTTCCTAAAAGATAATCGCCCATATTAGAGCAATAGCATACCACTTTCTCTTCCTAATATTTTCTATTTTTATTAGCCCTCTACCCTGTCTCTTATGAGGCCAATCAATTTGGATCATTCTTCTTGTTCTTGATATTCTTCATGTTCCATTTTTCTTGCACAAGGAAAAACATTTCATTTAAAACAAATGCATCAAAATCACTTTATGCATTTCATATACTCATAATTCATTTATTATAATTCTAAAATGAAAAATCTTTAGCAATAGGTCATAAACAATAATTCTTTTTAAGCACATTGATGAGCTTTAATTAATTCCTCAAGTGCACAGTTCTATTAGAGTATAGACATGAAAAATATGAGTCCCTACCACAAGGACTCCTGAATAGAAGAGTTCAATTAAAACCTAAACTACTACACTTTAATCTAGCCAAAAATTAATAAAAGAAAATAACTTTAAACACTAAAATAAAGCAAGAAATAACTAACTAAGAAATTTAAAGCTACTTTCATTAATGGAAACTTTGATTACAATGTAATTAAATACATAATAAAAGGAAAAGAATAAGCTTTGAAGTGATCATTGTAGGAATCCTTACTTGAATTAGGTTCTTTACATGTTCGCTTATTTTTCCTGGCTTGACTTTTGCGTTACCGCATTCTTTGTTGTGTCACTCAACAATAGCTTGCACACTTCTCTTCAACTGATAATATACTAAATCTACCACTAAGCTTTTCTCATATTTACCCCAACATGTCACTTTACCCAAAGTTCAAATCCCAATCCAATAATCACCAACCATAAAAGAAGAAAAGAAGAGAATGATGCAATGGAAAAAGAAAACAAATTTGCTTCTCCTTAGCTAGAAACACTATAAAGAGGGTAGCTTTCTAAGGAGAAAGCAAGAGGAGGAAGAAGTTGTTCAACTTAAGGGAGGGTTAGCCATAGAAAGAGGCTTCCTTGCCTTAAGGAAGGGCTAGAACAAGTAAAAGAAAAGTGAAAACAGTGGACCTTGGCTTAGGACTCAATAAATTCTTGCCTTAGGAGATGATGAAAGAACTAGGTACTTACTTGGAGTCTTCCTACTCTTGAGCATGATGCCTTTAGGTAAGAATCTTATATGGCTTATTGTATGGAGTTGATTTTCCTCAACCATACTTTTAGGATTAGAAGGCATACTTGGCTGTTGTAGAAGTGGCACAAGGCTTCTTCCTTTTCCTTATGTTCCCAAATCCCAAAAGAAAAGAAAATATGGAAGGAAGAAAAGGCAATGCATGTAATAGAATGGAAGGAGATGGAATGGTGGAGGCAAGAAAGGTTGGTGCATGTAATGGTTAGGATGAAAGACAGAGATGGGGTGAGTGTGTGTCATTCAAAGGTGAAAGGAGAAGATGTGTAAGGGAGAGAGAGGTAGAGGGCATAGAATGCAAGCATGATGGATGCGTGTGAATGCTAAAGGGATAAGGTGTGCATATAAGGTAGGATGAGAAGGGCATGCAAGTGAAGTCTATGCAAGGGATATGTGTGTAAATCTAAGGGTGGAAAGGATGCAATGCAAGGTAGTAGAAGGGAGAAATAATGTGTGCACAGTCTAGGGAATAGAATAAGAAAGAAAATGGGAGAAGAAGAAAGGGGAAAGGGGATTGGTTGAGACTCTTATCTTTTCTCCTTATAATGGCCTTCTAGATTAATGGGAGAGTTGGTGAGAGTGATCTCTTTGCTTCCGTTTCTCTAAGATGTGGCTATAGGTTATAAGAAAAAGTAAGAAATCCTTTGTTCTTTCTTTCTCACCTCTATTTATAGATTTTCTAAGGTAAATTCCTAAAAAATGGATGGCTGAGATGATTGAGATGTAAGGATAGAAGGAGTGGAATAAGGAATGAAAGGATTTGGAGGGGGTGTGGAATTCACTTAGAGGAAGGTGATTTTGATGAGATTAGAAAGAAGCTAAGGGAGGAAAAGGATAAGAAAAAAAGTGAAAGAGATAAGGGATAATTGAAAGAGAATAAGAGAGGATTGGAAGGAGCTAAGGATGGATGGAGAGAAGGGGAGAAAATCAAGGAAAAGATGGGAAATATCAAGTTATGAGGGAGGAGACGACGAATTTTTTGTAGGTGTGTGAGAAGTTTCGAAATGGATAAAAGAAATGTTGGGTATTGGGTGGTGGATGGTGAGGATAATTCCTCTTCAGGGATTTACCTTGAATTCTCATGGAGTAGGTGGTGGCTAGGGTTTATGGCTTTTATCTGCTTCATTATTAGCCTTTGGATCATTTTTACACTA
Organism: Warburgia ugandensis; assembly: GCA_035236585.1. Classification (NCBI taxonomy): domain Eukaryota; kingdom Viridiplantae; phylum Streptophyta; class Magnoliopsida; order Canellales; family Canellaceae; genus Warburgia; species Warburgia ugandensis. The sequence continues at coordinate 63,864,536 of CP141129.1, read as the reverse complement.
ACTTAAGTGGATGAGAATTTGTTGAGGTTTTCTTATCCAAAAAGATCTTCTTTAAGGGCTTTTTTTCTCTATACCATTGGATTAGAATGCCTTAGAGTGGATGACTTAGATTCCTTTGAGATTTCCTTATCCACTCTTGGTTTCTTCTTCTTTTTCTCTAGCCCACCATTATTTTCTCCATTCCATAAGCTTTGAGGGTGGGATGTCCCCAAGGAAGAAGTATGTTTTCCTCATATTTTATATGTGGGTAGCCCATCAAAAAGTTCTCCACCAATGGGGCTTCAGTCTGGTCCTCATTGTACTTTGTCTTCTTATTGGTCCATTTTTGTTTGATTAAGTTCTTACTATTTACTTAGGAGATGCTTAAACAAGGATAAATCTTATCCCTTAAATGCTTTAAAATTAAGGATGCTATCCAACCATAGATTTTTAGTAAATTGACTCTCTTCAATCTCCTTTATTTTCTCTACCTTTCTTCCTTATTTTTCTCAACTATAAGGGTGAGATTAAGTGTGACTGACCCCCCCTCCCACATGGCAAAAAGTGTGTGGCTCCTTAGGTAGTCCCATCTTGTGGTTTAATAAGAGAAAGAGAAAGAGAGTGATTGGAAGAAATCTTTCGTGCAGGCCGTGGTCTCTAACCTATTTTGTTTCAGAAAATCTCTCATTGTATGTGTATCCATCATATGTCATTTGAGCTTCTCTTAAAAGCTTCCCAAGGTGGTGAATAGCTCACATGCATGCATGAGAAGTTCTTTTACCTTTACTTTTGATACAAACACCCTTTTTAGGGCAGATAAGGTTGATGTTTCACTTACGGTTTTCGACTACTTTGACTTTGATAATAGCAACCACTTTTCAGTCTAAACTCCTACACTTCATGTTTGGCATGTGGGCCCACAATGTAGCTTGGAATGTAAACTTGCTTTTTTAGGATTTTTATTGGAAAAAATGCCTTTTATTCTCATTTGTACCTTAGGCGTACAAAATGTAGAATTAGCCCTCATTGGTGATATTGAAGTTATTTTTGGGGCTAAAACCTACTAAATATAAAAGTATGTGTGTAATATATATATATATATATATATATATCATGTATTCTTTATAAGCATTGTAAGAACTTCTCAAATGAAGGTGCAAAAGCAAATAAATATCCTTAATATTAGTGCCCACACACCAATCATGTAAATGTGTAAGTAAAACGAATCATATTTATCGGCTACTATGCATTTTTTATCAAAAAAATCAAATGGTCCTTTCATCATGCAGTCAGGCCAAATTATGTTAATGTAAACTAAACATAATCAAACTACTAGAAATTTCTAACCTTCCCATATCAGGTATAAATTGATCAAAGTACCATTTCCATGAGAGTCAATCAATTGCACTATTGCAAGTGCACAACACATGAAACTAAAGGAGAATCCAAATAAATATTCTTCCTCACTCTAGACTCTTAGTGAGTCATTTGGTGCACCTTTCCACATATAAAAATTAGATATTTGAATCATCAAGATTAATTATTGAATCATGTATATTCATACATCATCTTTAATAGTAATAAAACATCACATTTGATCACAACTTCATAGGCTCATACATCAAATTAAAACAATAAGGCAAGCATGATTCGAAGTATACAAAAGACAAATTAATCGTCCCATTGATAAGAGGGAATGAAATTTAGCATATAGTATAACCAAAATCAGGCACGATTTTAGTCAAAATATTATTAGAAATTACTAAAATTCGTAGAGTTAGAGCACTACTTGTTGATCAACGATTTAGATTTATCGATGACTGTGTGCGAGAATGAGAAATACTAACAGAGAGGGAGAGTAAGCTATGGTCATCACAAGGTTGGGGTTTCCTTACCGCAACTAGAGAAAAGAGAGAGAGGAAACCTATAGTTGCTAGTTAAGGTCATGTTTTTTCAACCACTAACAAGCCAGAGATACATACACAGAGAGAGAGGAATATATGGTTGCCGACAAAGGTTGCATTTTATTTATTTATTTGGTGCAACCTAGAGAGAGAGAGAGACTACTTGGATTACTAGGGATCAATGGGAGAATGGAGTGGGTGGGGAATATATAGTCATCCTTAAAAACATTCTTTTTAAAGACGACAGCATGAACAGTCTTTAAAAGTGCCATTTTTAAAGATGAAACCTTGAACCATCTTTAGAAACATCACTAGTTAATCTATGGTTCAAATCTTTCTTAGATCAAATGAGAACTAATATTAACCATAGATCTTTTTTCTAGCATCAATCATTAAATGTACTAACACAATCTATGATGTTCAGATTGTTGATATGATTTTCCAATCATGGGTAGAAAAAAAAAACAGAAATCCAGTTGTTGAAAAGCTCAGATCCACACTCTTGATTATTGATCAATGTTCAAATTATTGTATGTACATCTAGTACCACTAATTCATACAATTATAGATTGCTAATTTCATTGAGTAGTAACTTTAACATTGATCCATGACCTGTTCCATGTTTTGGATGGTATGATCTACAATATATGTGTAGTTGACTATAGTTGATAGTAAGATTCATATTTTTTGGCTATCCAATGATTAAAATTTAGATCTAGTATATAAAAATAGTAACTCAAGGGCAAGGGTGGGGAATAGGCATGTTAATACCAAATTTTTTTAAGATGGGCATGTATAGTACTTGTCATTTTTAAGTCAAAACCCTCAATTGTCTTTTAAAAAAGTCATTTTTAAATATAGAACCCTAAACCATCTTTAAAAGTGCCAATTTTAAAGATGAAACCCTGAAATATCTTTAAAAGCATTGATGTTTTATCTATGGTTCAAATCTTTCTTATATCAAATGAGAACCAATATTAACCATAGATCAGTTTTTTTGTCATCAATCATTGGATATAATCACACAATTTCAGCCATTCAAATTGGTGATTTAATTTTCCAACTGTAGATAGAAAATCAGACAATTCATTACTTGTTGGAAAACCAAGATCTGCACCATTGATTATTGATCAACAATTCTTATCATTGTACGTACATTCAATAGCACTAATCCACAAAGTTATAGACTACTTATTTTGCATACTAGTAACACTATGCATTGATCAATGACTCGATCTATGTTTTGGATGGTGGAATCTATGGTATGGTGCATTTGATGGTAATTGGTGGTTGGATTCTCATTTTCTTGGCCATTCAACTATAAAAATTTAATCTAATATAAAAAATAGTAGCTCAGGGGTGGGAAATAAGTGGGTTTAATAACAAAATCTTTTAAGGCACGCACATACATTACTCATCATTTTCAAGATGAAACCTTAAGCCTTCTTTGAAAGCTTCATTTTTAAAGATGAAAGCATGAACCATCTTTATAAACATCATTTTTATAGATGAAAAGATGAACCATTTTTAATTGATGGTTCAAATATTTCTTAGATCAAATGAGAACCAATATTAGTTGTAGATTTGTCTTTTGTCGTCGATCATTAAACGTGATCACCCGATCTAGACCATTTAGATTGTTGATTTGATTTTTTAGCCATGGATAGAAAAATAGACAATTCACCAGTTGTTGGAAAACTTATATACATACCTTTGATTGTTGATCAATAGTTCAGATCAATGCACATGCATTTTATTTTAAAGACAATTTTAGAGAATCTTCTTAATTTTTTTTTTTTTTTAACTCCCTCTAATGTCTTATCAGTGTTTTAGACGTGCCTACATCATATATATAACTTTAGACATATATGCAAATATATATATATATATAATATTATAGTGAATTCTTATTAAATAATCATACATACAAATATATAAAAATAATACAAGAACATGTGCAAAGATACAGGATGATCTTAAAACCATCCTTTAATTACATGCATCAAATGTTACAGTTTAATTTTCCCCCTCACATAAATTCTTTTTAACTTAAGCAGCCTCCTCACTAGTAATGCCACACTCATAATCAATCTCATTCTCACCAATTACATTAATTGATGGTATTGTTTTAGTAATACAAGCCTAGAAATATGGTCAAAACACTTGTCTACAATATGAAAGAGCGAATTTAGAACCATCTCATGAAAATCTAGTCTCATAGTATTCAGCTCACACCACACTCTTGTTGGTCTTTTAATGGTAAAGCTTCGATATCAAATAGATCCCATTAAAATTGGAAATGTAAGCCAAGACCTCTCAATAAAAGAAATAATGTAGTTCCTCTGGCTTGTTCAAACTAACAATGCAAATATGAACTTCCTTCCTTAACCTTCTTAATTTAATTCTTCTAGCAATGTAGTTACTCTCACAAGCAAGTCAACTATCTTTATTAGTCTCATTGTCATTGGAACTTTCAAGTTCCTTTAACTTGATAAGAATATGCTCATTAGCACTTTCATTAGATAATATTTCTCATCATTGAACCCTAATTTCAAATGGGAACTGCAAACCCTAACTTTGGAATTTGGCTTTTTCCTTCTTTGACTACTTTCTGCCTTCAGTTCCTTAAACATTTTTGACTCACGAGACAAGTTGTTGAGAGTTCAATTTTACTTTAAAAACCTCTAATTTAGCATTTTATTAGATAATCTAATTAATTATGAATTTTTAGATTAAATATTAATTTTACCTCTAATTGATCATCTAACCATTAATTTACAAAATGTAATGGTCGGATAATCATCGGAGTTGATCAGATGATTCTAATTACATTTTATATGTTGTAGATCAACTAAATTGGGAATTGGATAGCTCAAATCAAGTTGATTGATATTAGATCATCTTCAACCATCAAGGATCAAAAGGCTACATGGGCCTATGATACAAGATGAAAGTGCCTAAGGGAATAAGAAAGAAAATTTGTAGATCTTGATCATGATGCTTGGATTTGTTTTTAAGAAACTGGGATCAGATTAAAAAGAATTAATAACAAGGGGAGCTGTGCGTCATAAAGTTTTTGGAAGGAAAACTTGAAAAAGGAATGGGAGCCAAAGTTAGAAAGATTGAAGAAGGAATCTACTCGTAGAACAGAGGAAGGTTGAGAAACTTTAGAAAGGGAGGAAGGCATTGAGGAACTATTCTTAACCATAGGAATGGACTGTTCTTCATGGTAGGAGGACTATAAGATGAAGATTTCCTCTCTGCAAGATTTCTCCATGGTAGAAGCTCTTCACCATAGAAAGACCATGAGCTCTTCACCGTAGATTGAAGAGAAGAAAGAACCTAAAGTTCACTATTTCTCGTTGTTCCCTATCTTCCTCTCCACTATTTCTTTTCAACATTCCTTTTTCTCCACCTCTTCTCATGTTTCTCTGTTGCTTCCAAAATTTCCAGTTGTTCACTGATCATCCATTCATCATTCTTAGCTTTCAGTCCTTGTTTTTTTTTAGTTTTCCCACCTATTTTCTATTTACTACTTTAGTCATTTTCCTTCAGAATTTTTGTAGATTTTCATGAAAATCCTTCTTTTTCACATCCTTGCATTGTTATGGAGAAAATCCAACTCTGTTTTTTCTCAAATTCTTCTTGTTTCCTATCCATTTTTTCCTTTCCTATCATCATCTTCCTCCCTGATAGCTTTATCCTTTGTTTTAGATAAAACTAGAAAGAAAAATGGGCAAATTTCATTTTTGCCCTTGCCCTCTTTAGTTTAATTTCAACTGCATCTTAGTTCATCCTTTTCCTTATTTTGTATTATCCTTATTCATGTTTTGTGTCATCCAAGTTTTCTTTTGTTTTCAAACAAAAGTTAAAAAATACCAAATATGTCCCTGTATGGTTTTTAACCGAACTAAATCAACAGTTTCGTTTTAAACAATAGGACCAATTCAGTTCTTGATCTTTTCTCCTTAAATTTTCAATCAATTTTTAGATATCCATATTAGTATTACTTCCTAGTTAATTTAGCAATTTTGATACTACATCTAAAATTCAAAAGTTCAATCTAAACTATCCAAATCTCAAGTTCTTCCCTTGAACTAGATCATCAGATTTTTGGAGGATCTGCATAATCCAAACATTGAATCAATAATCAATGACATGGTTGAATGATTGGTGAAGTTTAATTGACTTGGATGTGTTCAAATTTGAAAAATATTGCTACGATCAAGCAAGAGAAGTTAATTTAAGCCTTTTTTTTTTTTTTTAATTTCTATCTTTTGAATTTGAAAAAGTGTACTTCTCATTAAATCAATAGATTTGAATTTCTAGTTCATGTTATTTAATTTTTATAATTTTTGTTAATTTGAGATAAATTTAATTTAATTTAAACTCCAATTTTTAAAGTCAAATCCATGTGTGATTGACCCGTACTTGCACAAGCTATACTACAATAGCTAATGCACTTACTAAAAATAATCAACACAAGTGGCACTATACAAATTCATTTCATGCATCCTAATTATTAATCCTTTCCATTTTTTCTTTGCCCTCTCCCCTTTCTCCAATGAGGGCTACTCAGGTTGAACTATTGTCAATGTTTTTTATTTTCTTCATGTTTCATTTATTTTCTTCACTAGCAAAACATTTCAATTAGAAGCACATCAAGTAGTAAAACATCAAGTTTCTCAATCTTTTAGATAGTAAAAAAACCATAACAATCAAAAGCAGATTGATAGTAAAATAGGAACAACTGTGGACTAATAAAATCTCTACATAGTAGTCAATAGAACTTTAGGTCTTCAATATACTCAACACATCTTGGTTCTTGCTCTTATAGCAGTTAGCAATACATGCACCTTTAGAATTGATGCATTAGACATCTACTCCATATGAACAATAACCTAACTCACCAACTGTCAAATTTTCAACAACTAAAATGTTGAAATCTAACTATAAATTTTTTTTTTCTCCCAAATCAAACACCGAATGTGGGGCCAAAATAGTAGGGGAAGATGGTGCTAATGACATCGTAGAAGAAGAGAGTGGCTGGCCCAACAATACCACCACTAAATTTCAAAAGTGAATAAAGTTCTGTTAACTACCAGTCAACATGCAAAAAAAAATAAAAAATGAAAAACCTAAAATGAAAAAAGGTTTCCTAAATAAAAAGCCCTTTTTTCACTAAAATTAAACTATTTTTGTTAGAATCTTGAAAATCTAACCTAGTTATTGACCCCAACAATATGTATGTCTATATATATATAAAACAAAACCCCCTTTCAAGCACAATAATCCTCACAAAATTAACATGAAAAATGGAATAGAAAAGGAGGTTTACTATTCTTACCATGCTTTTCTAGCTACCATGGTCAAATCTAGAGAGAGAGAGAGAGAGAGAGAGAGAGAGAGAGAGAGAGAGAGAGAGAGAGAGAGAGAGAGAGAGAGAGAGAGAGAGAGAGAGAGAGAGATCATAGGAGAATGCCATTCTTTCATTAGTTTGATGGATGAAGATAGTCAATAAGGAAGACAGGAAAAAAAGAAAAGAAAAGAAGAGTTGTAACATCATATCTTATAAGTAAGTATAGGTTTTAAAGTTGGTTCTACAAAACTATCTTTAAAACCTTGTTTTAAAGATAGTTTTCAAAAACTATCTTTTTTATTAGGGTTTTCCTAGATGGTTTTCTTGAACCATCTTCTTAAGAAAAATATTTTAGGACGGCTTTTTCGTACTATCTTAAGTTTTCTCGTGAATTTTTTTCCCTCCTGCCAATGACTTTTGAGGTTTTCTCTACTGTCTTGTTAAATTATTTTCTAAGATGATCATGTTGTAATTGTCTTATTGTTTTTCCCAAGACAGTTGTGTAAAAACTGTCTTTTTTTTTGCTATATTCAAAAGTCACAATTTTAGTACTAACCATTTCCAACTTGGGGAATGGTTTAGATATACAAAAGAGATAAGCTAGAGACAAGTAAAGTGCACTAAGATTTATCATTCCTCTTATAAACAAATACAAAGCTATGGATATCAATAGGGTTGTTAATGGTTAGAATCATATCAGATTCACCCATTTTACTATCACAACGACTAGGAATCCCAATCAATTCATATATTAGCAGACAATGCTTTGGATTTTGTGCTCAATTTTTGAATCCTTATTCATTTAAAATTAGATCAGATTTCATATGGTAGAAATAAGTACTATCATAAAAACAACTAACACATGAATGCATATAACCACCTGGCTATATACAAGAAAAAAGAAAGTAGGAAACTTTGATAAAGAGTTTACTCCACAAAGTAAAGTAGAAAGTCAAGTCCTATAAGCAAGATAACCTACATTAAAGGAAATATGATTTACTTAGCCCTGTTAGGCCATATTAGTATAGTAAGGTCATAATAAAAATTAAGGGCATTTTAGTTTTTCAAAAAAAAAAATGTCAAAATTTGGATAATTTGATTATGGTTTTGAGGCACTTGTTCATGTATCGGCCAAACAAAAATTAGGCCATAAAAACAATAATCAGATTCGATGTGATACATTGAATTAAGTCTTCAAAAACTAACTAAATCCAGCTAGATTATTTGAGTCGGGCAGGCCGTCCTAACCAATTGACACCCGTAGACAACAACCGGATTTATAGGTCTCCTGCTACTCTAGTTAACTTTTTCATCTAGAATTTCTGTTTTGGGATACGGAAACACAAGTATTCTTATATCGTTCTCCTTTTCTTCAATAGGGAATAGAATTACATACAGACTAAAAGATGGCCTAAGAACTGTTGTAGAAACTGTCGGGCTAAAGCAAAGTGGATGGGCCGGGGCCTTTTCATGGTGGGCTGAAAACCATGCAAGACAATGGCCTTCACCGATTGCAGGAAATCCAAAATAGAAAATAAAGGATGAGACCGGCTTGACCATGGGTGCATCGCGTCTGTGAGTTGAAACATTCTAGTGCAAGATGTCCAATTTGGAGCCTCTACACTTGGAACCCTCTCAAATAACTGCAATATTTTTAATTGGGCAAATTGCATTAAATGTCAAAAGTGAGCAATGTTAGTGGTTTGGAGTAGCGCTCAACACTTCAAATCAAACTCGATTGCCTCCAATCCACTGCCTCTCCTGTCTTTGCCCCTGTTTGGACATAGTCCTGCAAGAGGTCTCTTAGGCAAACACGGCATAGAAGAGCATACAAGTAGGTTCGTTGAATCCTTATCGCGTTGCTGACTGATGGAAAATTGCTTTCACCGATAACCAACATCATGTTAACACATAAGAGATGGAAGAATATCTTGGTTACGTTTCCTCTTCCAGCTTTCCTTACGATTTTCCTCTTCACAGAGCCCAAGTAACTTGCCAAAGGCCTTCTAACACATGGGTGGCTGAAAATGGCGCTTCCCCTGTTACACTCCAGGGTTTGCACTCGCTCCAGCCGAATGGGAATATGAAGTCCACACCAAGGTTGCGATGCATGTCCATGAGTTTATGAGGGCTCGTCTTCATATGAATATTAGATCTGAAAAAGTAAGGAGAAAAGTCCTGAATAACTCAAATTTCACAATACGAGTTTTTCTGCTTTCCATCTTCTTGGGCACACTAGACGTGTTGGCTCCAGAAACTCTTCTCACCGTACTGACTTTAACCCTCTAATTGGTTTTGATTTTATTATTTGTCACTTTGAAGTCTGAACTTTGTGAGCCATTCTACTCTTCCCAGAATGGTAATAGTTAAGGCAACCTACTGGAGAAGATTTGCTGTATAGCCAATCTAGGAAGTGAGCAGGAGATGAGCTGTCTAGATCATCAAAAATCTAACAGCTTAAGTTTTTTTTCTTTCTAAACTTCAACTCCTATGCTGATTTGTACCCACAGAGACAATAAGTGCGCACCCTTTTAATCAGGAGGCACACCTCTTTTAGTTGATAATGACCAAGAAACTTGGTCAAAAAACTACGGCCGTCCTACTAACAAACTACTCTCTTCTAGTATATATAATAAACCAATAAAAGCAGATTTAACATCTCTACTCCTACCAGTCCATCTTCTTCTTCAACAAAGAAAGCAACAACAAAACAAGAATCACGTCCATGAACTTGGATACCATGGAAAGAAAGGAAGGAGAAAACAACAACCAGCAACAACAGGAGGAGAAGACGAGGAAGAAAGCCTTGAAATTCTGGTTCCTTGTTCTAAACTGCACCTTAGTATCAATAGGCCAGGTAGGGGGTCCAGTTCTCCTAAGAGTCTATTACTTGCATGGAGGCCAAAGAAAATGGCTAACCAGCTGGTTGCAGACCGTTGCCTTCCCGATCCTTCTCATCCCTCTTTCTATCTCGTATGCGCGATCCCGAGCTCGTAAATCGAGCCCCCAAAAATTTGTTACCACCAAACTTTTCGTGGCCAGTGTTGTCTTAGGCTTTATATTTGCACTCGATAGTTATCTCTATGCCTTTGGCTTAGCTTACCTTCCCGTTTCTACTTCCTCCCTCCTCATGGCCACTCAAACGGCCTTCACAGCCGTCTTTGCGTTCCTAATTGTTAAGCAGAAATTCAGTTCTTGCCCAATCAATTCCGTTGTGCTAATGACCCTTGGATCAATTACTATAGGCATTCACAGGAAGGCTGATCGGCCGCCCGATGTCTCGGAATCAAAATACCACTTGGGTTTCTTCATGACAATAGCTGCAGCAGCAGTTTTCGGCTTAATGCTGCCGTTGATCGAGCTAACATACTCGAAGGCGTGCAGTGCCATCACCTTCGATCTTGTCTTGCAAGTGTAATTCCTCGTATCTATGTTCTCCACTCTATTTTGTTCCATAGCCATGATTATAAACAAGGATTTTCAGGTAGCTAAACTTAAATTTTTGTTTAAAAAAATAAAATTGAGTTTCATAGCAACTTGTTTTTGTCATATATTAGATGCCAACCCTGTAAGTTCTCATTTTTCAAAAAAAAAAAAATACTGCAGTTTCTTTTTATCAAAAAGTTTAAAGTAAGGATGTCGATTTTGCCACAGCAAAAATGACCATTGAAAGGGAGGAGGGTCTATCTAAACGAGACATTGATTATCGAACTAATTTTTATCATGTTTGTGGCTTTGTGCAGGCTATTTCAAGGGAGGCAAGAGCATATGGGCTAGGAGAGGTGAAGTACTACATGGTATTGGTGTGGGCTGCTATAGTATTGCAGCTATTGGTGATAGGGAACTTGGGTGTGATCTTCTGCTCGTCTTCTCTCTTCAGCGGCATATTTCTAGCACTTCTAGTCCCATTTCAACAAATTTTTGGTGTTATTTTCTTCCATGAGAAATTCAATGGAGAGAAGGGCATGGCTCTATCATTCTGTGCTTGGGGATTTGCCTCTTACTTCTATGGAGAGTGCAAAGCCAGGAAGAAGAAATCCGCCATAACTGAACTCGCAGTGCAAAATGTGGTTTGAGTTGTTCTGCAAGATAGATGTCTCTATCTGTTCTCTGACTTAAAGGGTTTAATTAATCAAGTGTAATTTGTTTACTTTGAGAGCATACCAAATAAAGAAAATGCAAGGGAGGGAAAGATCGGAAATGGCTTTTTGCTTCATTGCTGTATGTTTTGATAAGTTTATTTCAAGTGTTAACGTCTGAGAGCAGTGGTGTATGGTACATCTCATTAAACTGGTTGGAGATTTCAATAAGAGCTTAATGAAAATTGGATTCATTTCCTTTCTATTTTAGACTGAATATCAGATTGTTAATGCGATTATCTCAGTTGGTATATTTGTTAACTTAAAAAAAGAAGTACGTAGCATTTTATCAAACTCAAACTGATTTAGTTTTTCCTTTTTCTTTTTTTTTTGAATGATAAAAAACTGATTTAGTTAATTGATGAAGATGGCAGATGTCAAAATAACACCGATATTAACAAATAAAAATAAAAGCGAAAAGATCTATGAATCATGCAAAATATATAAACCATTATAAATACAGACAAAATTAATTATTGCTATGCATTTAGGTTTACATGGACGACTTGAAGTATATAAAAGGATAGCATTTGGCAATCCAATAATATGGCATGCCTCAAAAATCTCACACAGTAGAGAAACTTAATCCTCTAACATTGTCAATATTTTGTCGACATTGTTTTCTGCTTCCGAAACTATCCATTTTGCACCCAAGAACAATAGCGGGTAGGATCCCCTGATGGACTTCATCTCGAGAAGCAAGGCCAGTGTAGGGCGGGGCTAGACAGTGAACAGCTTGGATGACAAACAAATGGCACTTACAGGAACCATGTAAACAGTGACATATGAGGCAACATCTAATTAATTTTTTCATATAAATAGTGACATATACATGAGGCTGACTAGAAAGGAAAAGGAAGGCGAGGATGGAGTTCCACCACATGGTAAGTTTCCCTGCAGCGTCACGTCAAAATGAAAGGCCCCACCTTCAGTTGATCTGATCCGTTCATTTAATTTTTTTTACTTTGGGTACCTCGTATACTGAGAATCAAATAATTAAACGATTGTAGCATTTTTTTAATGTGTACATTGCACTCCTGTTTATATTAACATTTTAGCCGTAAGTTTCCCGTGATCAACTGTACATACTTTCTTGTACTTCAGTGCCCATTCAAGTATTCAACCAAGTTTTATGACTACCAGACATCCTAAGTCAGAGCAATAGGACGAGCAGATTGGATCAACAGAGGTGGGGTCTTTTATGCAAGAGAGGGAGAACGAAATGAAACTTTATACCATGTGGTCTCGGCCATTGATAGCATTCCTCAAGCTTTTAGTATCCTGATTTACTAGAGGAGATGAGAATGGACTTGCATTAAGCTCGTGCATGCACGAGAAAGAACTGTTTTTGATGATTCTTTGACTGAGTCAATAAAGATCCCACGCGGCATAACACGATATCCCACGTGCACCACGCCTCCTTCGCCACTGCACACAATTCACAACATGATGATTAGTAGAACGACGGCGTCCTTGTATCCTCTGTAAAGTAATGTAGAGACAAACTTGTGCAGTAGAGGAAGGAAGGAGGAAGCTTGGTTAAATTGGATACAGAGCTCTCACACTCTACGCACACTCTTAATGAGATCCCGGACAACGGGGAAAAATGGCAACTGAAACCTGCTAAGAATAACAAAACAAATCACTCGCACATTATTACTCAGATATACTCCTAATCTGATCTTAGGCTAAAAGGAGAAAATGAAAACTAACCAAGGATCTTTAAGGGTGATGAGCTGTCTGCGAGGTCCAACTATGCTGGGCGTTTGTTTGTTGGCACTGCTGTGAAATAGTTTAGGTAAGAGCATTGTAGTCATTGTAAAAATTTGTTATAAAGTGGATGCGCATACAAATTATTAGTGGCTTAAAGCACAAGAAGAGCCCACTACTTTCAAAAATCTAAACCCGTCAATATGTTAAGCATGTTATGGATAAATTATGAAAAAAGGGCAGTCCCGGTGCACAAAGCTCCCACCTATGCAGGGTCCGGGAAAGGGGCACACCACAAGGGCCTATAGTAGGCAGCTTACCTTACATTTTGCAAGATGCTGATTCCACGCCTTGAACCCGTGACCTCAAGGTCACATGACGACAACTTTTACCATTGTGCCAAGGGTATTATGGATGAATTATGCATGTACCATAATTGGAAGCCATCTAAACCACCAAATTGGATGCGTCCTCTACAGCGTGCATGTTCAAGCTACGTGCGCATGGTACGTGTCCATTGTTCAATATTCAGTATTCGATATGAAATGGTAAGAAAGTGTTCCTCTTTATTCTACTGGACGGATGTATTTCTAGTCTAAATATCTTGAATGGTTTTATTTGTAGGTCATCTCGGTCTACTAATAAGGCTTCACTTACCATCAAAGTAATTGTCTATCTTAAATAATGGCAGGTGATATGCACATGAAAAGTAGAAGGGACGTCATGCAACTCTTTATTTCATGTTTTTATTTTTCTAATAACCAAGTAAAAGATCAATGCGCTATTTTTACTTAACAAAGCCTACATGGTATATGTGGGCTCATCATGTGTAATGAGTATAACCTATAAAAGCATATATGGCCCAATATTTCATTGATTTCAAATGTTATCATCCTTCGTGGGCTATGACTTAAATGACTATAGATTAGACCATGATTTGAATGGTTTGGATCTTCTAAACAATATGCCAAAATCTTACATGACCTATGATTTGAGTGGTTTAGATATTCTAATATATAGGCACATCTCTTACATGTCCTATGATTTGAATAGTCTAGATCTACTAAAACCAATCAAATCATAAGCCTTCTAAGTCTTAATCCCACATTTTAGATGATTTAATCCATTCAAACCAAGGTCATGGGCGAGTGGAGCCCACATTTAGAGGATCTAAGCCAGTCAAGTCGTTTGCCAAGGCTTACTTGACCTATGACTAATAAATCTCATCAATTATATTTTGTCCAATTTGCATGAGATTTTTTTGTCATATGTCATCTAAGTCCTGGTTGATGATGTAAATAATTTGAATCTTCTAAAATGTTGGCCGACTTGAAGTTATTACTTGTGAAAGATTTTTTACTGTGATTTTAAGACTATCACATAATTTACCATAATTTGAATATTCTAAAATGTTGGTCTATATGCTTTTATAGTTTGCACTTGTTATATTCAACATACTCATATTTAATATATACGGAGTCTGTTAACAAGAAAATAACAACTGTTATAGTGATCTTTTGTGTGGTTTATCAACTGAAAAAAAATAAAAATATGGAATAGCAAGTTGCATGCCATCCTGTCTATTTTCAATGGTGTGCATATAACAAGCCTAATACTTCATCTCTATTTTTGGGCTGCCAATAATAAGGATTAAGGTCACCTATCCTGGATAATCTTCTTCCACTATACAAGGGATGCATGCATTGAGGATTGCCTCTGTGGAGATAACAAATGGGGGACAGTGTTACAGAGCTATCAATGACTTGTTTCCAGTTTGAGTGTGCCTATAATTGGAATAGGGTAGTAATGATATCAACATAATTGAAGCCAAATTGTTCTGAAGTTCATTTTCAGGTTACAGGACCAAAACCAAATAGTTCAATTTTGGCTTAGTGTCTTGGTATTTATCAATTATGCAACCTAAACTAATTTCTCTAATTTGATGAAACTACTACATGTCAAACAAAAATGTGCTATCATCTATAATCAATACTCAAGAACCTACATACCTCTAAAGCATCTCATTTATTATATTTTTATTCTTCCTATAGTATCCAATCTTACAACCGATCACTTACAAAGGCAAATATAAAATGATAAGGGTATTATAGCTCAATAATTTGATTCTATTTTCTAGTCCAGTTCTTCTAGCATAAAATTGTAATTCAGACCAAAATTAGTTCAATTGTATTGACGAAGAATTGGAACCAAATTATGGATTCCAATTGAAGGACTAGAACCTAATTTTTTTGGTCTGGTTCATGTCAATTCTTTGGTTCTTGTTGACAGTCCTATAGTTTTATCCATGGATAATGATTTATCTTTGGTATAGGCATCCCCAAAGGATGATGATATTACTATGCCAAGATGCTTGAAGTAACCCACAAGAGAGAATTCAACTCCCAACTAAGGTTTCTAAATGGATTTGAACCCACACCTTTTTTACTGCAAGAAGAGGCACTTGACAAAGTTTGGTGCTCATTCCCAATTTTCTCACCGATTTAACTTGGGTAATTATTTCAACTTGAATTATTAATTGTTTTCAGTTCAACATAACCAGTAGGAACAATTTTCTAGGGAAAGGAACTCTCCACAATCATATTTGTGGGTTTCATTCCTCTTCAAAAGTTAGATTCCAAGTTCACAAGTACAACCGCAGGCCCAACCCCATCAACTGGAGTCTAATTCTACAACTCAATTCCTCACTTAAGACAAATCTAGTTGCTTTTACATAAGTTTGTCTGTAGTTAACACGTTCTCAACATCCAATTTGCTGTGATGATTATCCCTTATCCTACTACTTCTATATAGTTCAGCATAGTACCTGTATTCGGTGTGGTATGGCTTGTTCCACTTAATGGCAAGCATAATTTTCCAGGTCAAATCAAACAGTAAATTACAAAGTGCCGGTAATCAAATCTTTCTTTCTGGGAAATCCATTTTGCTTTAAAACGTGAAACCTAATTTTCGTGGAGATTAAGTTCTGAGAGTGGTGGGCTTTCCTGAGAAATGGGCAAAATAAGGCTAACCATAAGCATTCGTTTTTTCCTCTTTTGAGGTTCAGCGTTAGGTAAGACAAGAAAGATAACAATAAGTCGTCCCATTATATGGACTTCCAGTTATCCCTCCACCAGTATCATTATGGGACTGGGTTATAATTAACTAGACCAGGTCAGCTTCTTTCTTTTCTAAATCCTGCCCCAAGGGTTATTACTTTTTACTAAACTAATTTATCAATTCATATGGATTTGTTTGATTAGTGTTCCTTTAAGATTCAATACTCAGTGGTGCTGATTGCGTGAAACCAACATTCCTCCCATTTCTAGTAGGAAAGCCTTCTCTAGGAGAGTTCTAACTTAACTTTGATGCAGCCGATCGATTCAGGGCTATGTTTGAAACATGGATATCAAGTTTTTCAGGTATTAGGACTGAAGATCTTTAATGAAGTCTGCTCCAGAAAATACAGCCAAGAAATGTTAGAAAAAGATTCTAACAACAAATCTAGGAAACAAAGAGTGTAACACTCTTATGGGACTCATCCTTCAAACTCCATTGCTGTTATCCACATATGGACTCTTGCGGTCCATCTACTATTAGTCCATTTAGCTTTTACTATAAATTACCCTCAAAGTGAGTCTTCATCAAGCCACCATTTTTATCCCAAAGACGTCTTTAGGCATCTCAATTCTTCCAATCCGAGTATCAATTAACTGATATTGACACATAGGGGATCGAGTATGTCGTGGAGACCAATGCCATGCCGATGAGCTCTGAATCTTACTACATTAAGTAAAACTGAGCCTAACATACAGTAACATCTCTAAACTTGGCCCATTGGTAACCAGCCCATTATACATGCAAGTGCCACAACTTGGCATCATTATCTATTCTAGCCTCTTGCACCTGCTAGAAGGAATTTTACTATTCCTGAAATCTGATATTTCATTCTTAGTAGTTGAAAAAGGAAATTTACCTTGTTTAAAGCCTTTATTTTATTTTACTATAGTTGCACGCTAAAGTAAGACCAGACAGTAAAGAGGAATCCACTTGAAAAAAGTGATAGTTTTTATTTATATGGTTTAATTCTTTTTCTCTGGGAGTCAAGCATACTAATTAAGTCAATGTTTTGACCGGTGAGCTACTGGACTCTAATTATATTTTTACTGTACTTGATATTTTATATGGGACAGGCCTAGTCGTCCACCATGTCACGGCTCTTTTAAGGAAAAAGAGAGGAAAGAATTAAAGTAGCAGGATGATGGGATACCACTGAGCTTCACCAGTTGGCGGACATGCCCGAGTTCTTTGGGGCGTGCAAGCACCTAGAGGCGAGAGAATAAACACAAGAGGCATGCATGAAGCGAGACTGACTGACTTTATGGATGTATAGTAATGCATGTAATTGAAACCTGCAAAGTAAGACTCTCTTTTTTTCGCCTTTTGTCCTTTTTAAAGATTTCTAAGCATCATTTTGCTGTTTTCTTTCTAGGAATTTGGTCTCTTGAGATAGAAAAAATAGGGAAATGAAGAATATTAACGCACATCTCTCTCTCTCTCATTACAAAACTTGAAAATTATTGGCCAGTCCATTGATGACAATATGTACAAATTAATAGTCTTTAATTAAAATTTCCTTTTTTAAAAAGTTGTTAAATGCAATGGATTGAAGTTTGACTCTTTTCCCATCTAAGATGGGCCAACAGACAACTTTGGATCACCAAACGGCTAAAGGAGAGCCCCATATACCCCCCTTGGTAAATCTAGTGGTTTACTTTGTAAAAGTTCCTTCGCTTGTACCAAAATAAAGAAATAAGGAAAAGAATGAAAAACAATTAATTAGGTGAACATACCAAACGACACTAGTGACAAAAATAAATTTTCTGCCGCCCACGCAAGTTGGTTGTGGGATAGAAGCAACAGACCAGGACTTGCAATGGGGATGTCAGCTTAAGTGTCTTTACCTTAAACAATAATTTCTCACGCCCACCACAAAGTTTAAGCTTTTCAGTTCTTGATTGATAAGCGCCCTACAGTTACATGCTTAACTTTTAACATCTAGCTAACTCACCAAAATACTAGTGGTTAACTTAAGTTAGACCACTAAGGGTGAATACTTTTAGAGCGTGCAAGACTTGTTTAATACGTCTGGCAAAAGATTAACGGTTTGGATTGCTAAAGATCTAGGCCCATATACACTCTTAGCTAGGGGTATAAACTTTTATATGCGCAGACACAACAGAGTTAGGACTCGATTCAAGAAGGGGCCAAATTGAATTTGGAGGTATAGATCGAATTTGAAAGGCCACAAGAAAGATATGTACACAAATGAGATTCATCGTTACTCCGATGGCTCAGAGGGATGGACCTGATTAGATGTCTTATATTCTGTAGAACCCTGAACCCTTAATGGTCATCAGAATAGTAGTATACGCATTACCCTTAGTTACAAAGTTCAGAACCAGGATTGTCGATTTATCTTTCAACCTCAAACCTTAAGCGGATAAATTGATGTGTGTGTGTGTGTGTGTGTGTGTGTGTGTGTGTGTGTGTGTGTGTGTGTGTGTGTGTGTGTGTGTAACAAGAATTAAATCAGTAGGAAAAATGTTTAGAAAATTTGGAAAATATTTTAGAGAAGTTCGGGAAAAGCATGTTCAGGTGCCATTTATTTTTGTTGATTAGGATTTCCAAGTAAAACTACAAATTAATATTTCAAGAAAATTTGATGAACTATTCACAAATCTCATGTTTAATTCAGTCGAATAATGTCCGTTTTGATAAATTTGCATTTACTCTGAGAAATGGCGCCAGATTTCTTGAACTATTAGGAAGTTTGTAGCATAAATCAGGGTTCAAGAATGGCTAGTTGATCCACCTAGTTGTAATTGACCAAAACCGTGTTTGATCCCGTGATGACAAATTTGGAAATTAGGCTTGAATCTTCGATGAGTTAGATTAGAGATGATTTAACTTATCAATAATTTCACCAGCTTAATTCCCGTGTGAGCCATGGTTTAGTAAATCAAACATCAAAAGCATCCTTTATATAGTGTGCAGTTGAGGGTCGTTCATACCCCATTAGCTTACAAATAAGACTAAATCTTTGGAGGATTACTCAAAAAACCATTACCTTAAGAATATCTGCTTGAGACTACTAAACAAAGTTGAGACAGATTCAGCAAATGCAGAAATCTTCAACTGCAGATGGATTCGTCATGAGTTCCATTAAAACCACATTGTAGAACCTGCTAGAAATAAGATACCTAAATTAAGCTGGTCTATCCTAGGGCCATGCCCTGCGAGTCAATTGTGAAAGAGAGATTTATAATCAGTCCAAGTTGGGACAGATCTAACCTGAAATGTACACTAGTCAACGACTCCATTGTCCCCAGCGTAGAAATATAAACGTAGTTGGCCCACTACTTTCTAGCAGTTTAAGTTTTTAGGTTGAACGGTAATTCAACATGATATCCGTACTATGTACAAAAGCCAGGCCAGCGAGCTAAGAGAATAAGAGTTGGAGAAGATATTGGTTGCTTTGCAATTGGACTCCTGACCGGATTCAACATTTACATGTATGCTTGTGGTTCATCAGATCTGCCTGTATCTACTTCGTCTCTGCTGATTTCCACCCCGAAAACTACTTCAAATCCTACTCGTTCTTCAGGTGGGAACACTTGATTGATGGCCCCAGATACCAGATCTTTGCTGTAGGGCCCAAAATGGATAATTCTAAACCTTTAAATTCTTTTTCATCTGTTTACTGATGACCTCAAAGCTAAGGATAGCAATTCTCTGGTTAGAGACGTTTTAACCATGGACCCATAGTGGAAGAACTAATGTGAAGACACGCTGCTATTCCAAACAATCCGCTTGCCCTTGGCACCTGTATCAGTGCAAGTATAGCTTTCTCATTTTTCTTGATAAGATGCAGCTGAAACAAAGCCATAAGAAATACATAGCAAGTGCCTTGTAACGCAGGGGTGCAGGGAAGGCCTCTCCCGTGGCTCACGAGTTGGAGGTACTCGTGGGTGTGTACCATGTTCATCATTACATAACCTCACACACTAGACGCTGATAAATTCAGTATGTATAATGATCGAAGGCGCTAACTAGACAAGAAAACTAAAAACAAGTCCTCGTGGGGCAAAAAGCGCACAACACTTCTTCCACTGCTTGCTTACTGATGAAATGAGTGCATTAGCTAGTTGGCACCCGGCAAAAACAATCCATATTTACAGTTCAGTGGAGTGACCCGAAGATTACAACCTTTCAATGAAAAGCAAAAAGAAATGTTTACTTTATAAGTAAAACAATACTTGCTCTCTCTAATTGGGCGATTATGTATACACTTTTTTTCTACATTGGCCATCCTTTTTTTCTCTTTACATGTCTCTCTCTCTACAAAAAGGTTGTCCAGGTAAGAAAAAGGTGTATATATCACACCCTTATAAATAACTGCCAATGCTAAGATAAAGAAGAATGTATCATGTCCGTCACTTAAAATAATCAGCTCATCATCTAATTAGTCTTTAACAATTCACCATATTCGTCCTACCAAAGCACCTAAAACCTGTCGTTTACTTGGTTATTTTTAACTTCCAACCCAGACACTCGCGAATCTCATTAAAAGATAAACTGATTGGTTAGGCACGAATATTTCACGTTGGCATGCACAAGCTTCGTGATAACTCACTGACATTGGTTAGAGCAGCTGGTTGAGGACAACTAGGCATCTCTGCGGAAATACTAGATCGCATCTTCAAGTTACTGTTTTCCCTTGACCAGGGATTAGATGATTTAGGATTAAATTTAGTAGCGTGTGAGCCATTTGCTTTGTACTAACATTGGCTGCTTTCACTAACGACTTTACATGATCTTATTTATACTAACATGTAAAGAGTACTGCTCGCCTAGTAGCTGAACCAAATTACATAAGCTTGCCAATCGATTGTAATTTTGTATTCTTGGCTGATAATAGCTTTTTGATGGTTATAACAGCCTTTATAAATCCATCAGATACGTGCTCGAACAATTAGCCGAGTTGGTTAGGTGCCTAGTCTGACTCTGACAACAAGAGGTCGTGGGTTAAAGTCCACTCAGAGAACTCAGAACGAACAATCCATTGGAAAACCATTAGCTCAGAGAAACTCTTCATTATTGATGGGCCTCTTCCTTTCTAATGATCAGACCAAAGCGAACACCATGATGATGAGCCATCCAATAAAGTTAAACGGGTTAGAAATTTTGAAACCAAATAAAAGAACTACTAACTCTTTTGTTCTTTGTACGGATCTCTTGATCCTACTTCCAAGTTTCTTTTTACCAATTGGTATCAAAGCCTTGGGTTTGGGTTTGTGATCTGCTATGATAGCCAACAAAACAAACAGTTTGAAGTTTGAGATCAAAACGGGAAAAACAACTTCAGTATATGTCAACGAAAGGTGAAAGTGAAAGTGCTTGACTTAACAAGTCGGATTGATGTGTTGACGGGAGAAAAACCTATAGAATTGGAAAATGACAAATGGAAACAGCTTGAAGCAAAAGTGGTGAGTACCATTCAGTTATATCTCTTGGACGAGGTTATGTACAATGTGCTTGATGAGGAGTTTCCTCCAAAGTTTTGGGAGAAGTTGGAGAACTTATACATGGCAAAATATGTAACAAACTAGTTGCATTTGAAGAAGCAGCTATATACCCTAAAGATGTAATGGTGCAAATTTGATAGAGAATAAAAATGCATTCAATAAATTGATTAGTGATTTGTTAAGAGTCAACAAATCAATGAAGTAGGCAAGGTATTGGCATTGTTGACTACTGCCCTTTTATCTAATAAGATGAAACAACCCTAAGTGATAAAAGGATAAGGATGAAAAGAATGATAAATACTTTGGTTTAATGTGTAGTAGATGACAAATCCTTTAGTTCTATGAGTATAGCAGAAACCGAAAATCAAATGAAGACTTACTTTCAATCTTTTAGGTACGGATTACTTTGTTGATGAAAAGATTACGAACTCTTGATGTTCTGTCTATACGTGCCTCAATAAAGAATGTTTTCATAGCTACAAACCCTACAATTTTGGTTCTGTCCTAATAGGGAATGATACAGGATGTGAGGTAATTAGGTTAGGGACGATCATTACTAAAAATGTTTGATAGGGCTTTAAGGATTTGGGGTGATGTTAGACATATATTTGAGTTGAAGAAAAATTTAATTTCCCTAGGTACTTCAGATTTCAATGGTTGCACATTCATAGCAACAAGTAGAGTTTTAAAAGTGACTAAATGGGGCTATGGTTTTGATGAAGGGCTGAAACTTGAGAATGTGTACAAGATGAAAGTGAGTATAGTTGTAGGTTGAGCTATAGTCTCTTCACCTATAGATTCTTACATAGATGGCACAAATTTTTAGCAAATGCAGTTAGGACATGTGAGTAAATGTGGCATCATGGAACTTCATAAAAGAAGTTGTTGAAGGGAGTTAAGTCATGCAAGCTAAACTTCTGCAAGTATTGTTTTTTATAAGAAGCTATGTCGGATAAGGTTTAAAAAGTACAACTAGTATATTCTTCATCAATATGTACACTCAAATGTCTGGGCATTTATCTCAGTGCCCTCAAAAGGAGAAGCTTAGTATTTTGTGAGTTTCATTAATGACTTCTAAGAAAGTTTGAATCTATTTTATGAAGGAAAAATCTAAGGTTTCACTAAGTTTTTAAGCATTGGAAAGAGACAGACTACAAGCAGAAATAATTCATTGAGTTCAACAAGAATGAATGTAGCACTAGACACTTCACTACTACAGGGACTCCACAATAGAACGGAGTTGCAGAGCATATGAATAGAACTCTTTTAGAGAGCAATGTATATGAGATTTATGCAGGCTTACATAAGAATTTCTGGGCTGAAGCAATCAACATAATGTGTTATGTAGTTAATTGATTGTGAAGTGGTAGAAGAGGTGTAAACAGGAAGGGAGAGGTTGACTACTCTATGTCAAGGATCTTTAGATATCCTGACTATGTTTATATGTAGAGTGAATAGCAGTCTAAACTAGACTCTAAGTCAAGAAAGTGTATATTTCTTGGCTATGAGAAGAGAGCAAATGGCTAAAAGCTATGTGATCCCAATGCACAAGAAGTTGTTATCAATATGGAGGTCAGATTTTATGAGTCCTAAATGGTAAAGAAGAGCTAGCAAGCTGAAAATAAGTTAGAGGTATTAGATGATGGTGAGAAGCTTTCAACTGAGGTGGAGCTAGATGAGTCAGAAGCAGCAAAAAAAAGAAAGAAAGAAGAAAAGGAATCCATCTAACTACGATATTCAACAACCATAAGTGAAGGAGAGAATAGCCAAAAGTAAACCAAAATGAAGTACCAAAGTTCCAAAGGGGTGTAGTTTTGAAGAAATGATTTCTTTAGCTTCAATATTTAGAAGTAGATATCTATCATCTTTTCAAGACGTGATATCTTCTATGTCATATAACGATAAAGACACATGGATAATAGGTTATGAAAGAATAAATTGAGTCATTTCTAAAGAATGGAACTTGAGAGTTGGTTGAACTACCAAAGAAAAATATTAGTGGCAAACAACTATTCACAAAAGAAGGGAATTGATTGCAATAAGGCCTTCTAGCTAGTTGCGAAGCATACTTCTATCAAGGTGTTATTAGTTGTGGTGGCAAAGATAATTGTGAAACTTGATATAAAGATAACATTTCTTCATGGGAACTTGAAGGAAGAGAATTAAGTGTGGTTTTGGGAAGGAGATCCACGTGTGTTAATTAAAGAGGTCACTCTATGACTTGAAGCAATTTCCAAGCTAGTGGTACAAGCACTTTAACTCACATGGTCTAAATTAGCTACACCTATTATGAGTATGATTATTGTATTTACTTTGTAGTTCTTGGGATAATTCTTATATTTTATTAATGCTATATGTTGATGACATGCTGATTGGTATAAAAAAGATCTTTCGATTACAGATATATAGGGATAGGGTTGCAAGAGAGTTGTGGCTTTCTCAAGAAAAAATATGTTGATAAGGTATTAGAAAGGTTTAGCATGAATGATGCTAAAAGCATTCCTCTAGCAAATCATTTCAAGTTATCTGCTAAGTTATGTTCTACCATAAACCGCTACTTCATTATCTTATTCACTGTGTCATGCAGCAACTACAATAGGCACTAGTTAATAAAATAATAACATAAGCTAAAAAGGAATTAGCCTTGGATTACATTGTCTGCAGATAAGTAAAATATGAATAAAACTAAACTGGGATAAAGAATAAGAAACAACCGTCATTAAATTGGGGATATACTTGTCATTATTTTTAAAGCTTGAAGGATGGAAACAGAATTCATCCATTTTTTTGTTTTAACCAAAGAAGCATGCGATGGAGAACACATAGCAAAGAAGAAGAAGAAGAAGAAGATGGGTGAAGAAGAGAAGGAGAGAGAAGATAAGGGAGAAGGGAAATTTGGGCCGACCGATGGAGTTGGGAGAAGTAGCCGACAATGCCGGTGAAATGCGATGGAGCAGAGGCAACTGGATCAAGCTGTTGGTAGAGAAGAATGGGGTGTGTGAAAGAGAAGGGTCAGGTGAGAGGAAGGTGGAGCATTAGCCGCTGATGGGAAGGTTGGTTTCCAATAAACAAGTGAAGGGTTTTGCTGGTGGAGGTGGGAGCAGCTCAGGTAGAGGCCCGATTATAGTAGAACGACAGAGGCTGGGGTTGAAGGAAAAAGGGGTTTTCCCCTTCCAATCTCGTCAAATGTTGGGTATTGCGGCCAAAGAGAAGAGGGGTTGCTGGTGAATGAGAGATAGAGAGAGGGAGAGATCTAGGGCTGCTTGGGTGAGTCTGGGCAGCCCGGTGTGGGCAAATGATTTGGGCATCGATCTGGTGCCATGATGTCGGCCGGTGAAGGAGGAGATGGGTTGAAGGGAAAGCAACGAGGGAGACAAAGGAGAGAGTGGAGGAAGAGAGGAGAGGGGATGAGAGAGAAAAGTTGAGAGAGATGCAGGTTAAGAGAGAGATAAAGACTCAGAGAGGGAGAGCAAGAGGGGTGCGATGGTGTTTTGGAAAGAGGAAGAGGGAGGGAGAAGACAATAGAAGATGGCCTGGGAAGTGGGGCGAAGCCAGAAGAGAGGGGTCAAGGTGTTGATCTAGCCGGTGGAACATAGGGAGAAGGAGAAAAATAGAAAGCGGGAGTGATGGAAAGAGAGGAGAGATGGCATAGGGAAAGAGAGATTGAGACAGAGTGAGAGTGCGATGAAGCAAAGGTAGAATCTGACAGGGATGCAAGTAAGAGAGGAGGAAAGGTAAGAGAGAGGAGAAACGAGAAGGAAAGAAATTGGGTTTTCTCGAGGAGATGATGCCGAAGATGGTGGTGGAGTGAGAACTGGTCAGTGGAACAAGAGAGAGGAGATGGGAGTAGAGAAAGGAGCCCTCTGTGTTAGTCCAAATGAGAGAGAAAAGGAGATGAAGAGAGATAGAGAGGAAAGAGGGATAGACAAAGAGGCAGAGAGGAACGATCCTTCCACCTCTTTTAGTGAATGGGAAGAGGAGAGAATGCCCGCCAATGCCCAAGCAACTCGTCTCTTGTAATCTGCATGCTACATATAAGGAGCCCAAATATTTTTGTAATTAATCATGTAGCTTGCACATGCCTTGCCCATCACTCCTGTAATATGCACATGCTTGTGTTGTCTACCATTTGTTGTATATTTTATTTGAAACTTCAAATGTTGCATCTGTGCAATCTATACTATGTATCAATAGGCCCACGAAGATAAGCTCATTATTAGCTTGATCTGCATCATCTAAGGCTAAATTGGTTAATCTCTAAATCAATAGACTATGTTGGAATCATCTAAGTCATGTATTACCTACTGATTAACTGTAACGATCATCCGATCATTAACTTTTCAAATTAACGATTGGATAATTTATTAGAGCTAAAATTAATTTAAAATTACACATTTAACCAATTAGATGATCTAATAAAATGCTAATCTAAGGTTATTATAGGCAAAACTGAATACATAACAGAAGATCTACACATCCTACTAGGATTCTATCCATTCAAGTAATGATAAGCATAATCTAAAAGTTAGGAATGAAGTAAAGTTACGAACCCTAGCCGCCTCTCCTATATTGAAAAATCAACCTAAAACCCTAAGGAAAAGAAGATCTCAACCATCCATCTTGATCCAATGGTCCACCTCATCTTTAGGGTTTCTAAAACACCACACACCTATATGAAGAACACATCCCCTTCTTCCTTGAACTTTTAAATTTTGAAAACCCCCTAGATTTCCTTCATTTCTTTCCCTTTCTTTCCCATCTCTTTTTATTCTCACTAATTCATTACTTTCCTATTAGGTTAAATTCTCTCTTTCTCCATCTCATTCTTTCTTAATTCCACTCCACTTTCCATAAATGAAAAATACGCCTCGCCCCTTATCCACTTGCTAAATTCAAACTAAAGTCCCACCTAATCTCTAGATTCTTTTTTATGTGCAATCTTCTTTCATTTCCTAATCAAATCTTCTTTCCTACTCCTTCGTTCCCTATTCCACTTTCCTATTCAAATCAAACCCAAACAATATCCCACCTTTCCATATTGGAAATCACCCCCCTCTCTTTAGCTTACCTTTCTTTTATCAAATCTCCACCATTCTTTCTTACCTTCTTCCTCATATCTTAGACATCCATCCCTAGGGCTTCCACTTCTTAAACTTTATAAATAAGAGGTGAAAAAGAAGAAAAGTTTTTATCTCTTACCTTTTTTCCTTATACTTGAAAGCTAAATATAAGAGAAATAGAGGAATAGAGATCACCTTTATCAAAGCTCTCACAAGCTCAAGTTCAATCCTTTGGAGAAGAGATAACAAATCTCTTACATCCCCACTTCCCTTTCTTTCTTTTTTCCTCTCGTCCTCTCTTTTCCCTTTCATCTAATTTTCTTACTTTTGCATTGCATTGCATTACCTATTATCCTTCATCCTTACACGTTCCCCTTCCTTAATACTTGCATGCTCATACATCCCTTACACATCCTTCATTCATCACGCCTTTCCACCTAGCTTAGCATGCACCAACCACCCTCCATCTTTTCTTTTGTTTTACCCATACTCCACCACTTTTCCCACATTTCTATTAACAATACTTTATATTCCTCCCTCCACCATACTTCTCTTCCTCTCTTCTTCATTATCATATGAATTTCCTAACTTTTTAGCCTTCCACCTTCCACCTTCTATCTTCCATCTTTTCTCTTTCTTTAGTATTTGAAAACAAAGGAAAAGGAAGACTCCTCCTAGTAGTAATCAAGGTTAAATCTAAATCCTAAATCATTGTTGAGTATTTCATTAGATTTGTAGCATGTTGGGTTAAGAAGATGAGAAAAGCTTGGTTGTACATTAGTGTACTTTACCCTAAATGTAAGTGTATAAGCACTTATTGAGTAACATAACAAAGTAAACTGTAAAACGAAGTTCAAGCCCAAGAAAGAAGAAGATGACGTGTAAAGAATCTTGTTGAGTGATGTAATGAAGGAGTCCTATAGTGGCCACTTCAAGGAAGCATATTTTCTTGCTTTGTTTATTTCTTTTATTCTTATAATTGGAATGAATTTTATTAATAAAAATGTTTTTTTCATTCCTTCATTAGATTTAATTTAATTTAATTTTCTTTCATTTTGTTATTTTGCTTTAATTTAGTTAAAGTAGTTTTCTTTCTTTTTGATTCCATAGCTTAGGTTTATTTGCTTTAATTTAGTGATTAATTCTAATTAGTTTCTTAGATTTTTTTATTTTCTTATTAGCTAGGTTAGAGTAAAGCAACTTAATTTTAATTAACTATCAATTATCAAAGAGTCCTCATAGGATTGACCCCAATAGAGCCATGCACTTGGGGTAATTATTAAGACACATCAAGATATTTGAGAGGTACAAAAGATTATGACATTATGTTTGAAAGACAATAGGTGTTAGGGACCATTACATATATACAAATGTGGATTATGCAAGAGAGTTGGATGAGGGAAGATCCACTACAAGGTTTGTGCTTGCATTAACTAGAGGGCATATTTGTTGAAAATCTATGCTGCAACCATAGTAGCATTATCTACAATAGAAGCACAATACATGGCAACTACAAAAGTGGGTAAAGGAGCTCCGTGGTTGAAGGGGTTAGTGACTCAGCTTAGGTTAAAACAAGAAAGTATTCAGTTGCACTACGATAGCAAACTATCATTTATTTGGCTAAGAATTTAGTGTAAAATGCAAAAAGTAAGCACATAGATGTGAGGCATCTCAATATTATACTTCTGAAGTTTGTAAGTATTATCAACTTCTGTATATCTATTTTGATCTCTACTTAACTTCACTCATTATTGAAGACAAGTGGAGCACCTCTGCTCTTATTGTAATCCACTATCTAAAACAGAAGGTATCAACATCCACATTATGTTTGAAAGAAGGTATCATTGTGCTGCAAAAGTAGGGCAAGAATTAAGCACATAGATGTGAAGCATCAAAATACAAGTACTTCTAGAAAAGATTTATACAAAGGAGAATGCAACAGATATGCTTATGAAATTTTCAAGCATTACTTGGACTTACTTAACTCCACTCATTGTTGAAGACAGGTGGATAACCTCAATTTAGAGGTGTGATAAGGCTACCTCTTGGGTCCAGATGTAGGAGGATGATTGAAAATATCTTAAGGGTGGTGGTGTTGGTGCAAAGGTGGAGATTGTTGTGCGGGATGTCTTAACACATCGTCACATAGTGAGTGGGACATGCTTTGTTTGGTTTCCAAAGAAAAGTTGTATTCTCTTTATGTTTACCATCTAAATAAGATGTCCTAGAGAGGTAGTCACTTGAGGGCTTATATAAAAACCCTTTATAAGGCCACATTAAAGAAGAACTTTTCAAAGATTTTGGAAAGTGGAGATAGAGTGAAACTCAATGAAAAAGAAATGTGGGTTTTCTCTTGTACTTTAAGCACACTGTCGAACCACAAAATTTGATGTGCCTTGGAGTGTTTTTATATGCTTATAACCCTTTTTGTTCTTTGTGCACATTGTGCTCATAGTTGTTAGTTTTCTTTTCAACACATTAGTTTGATTACACTTTTATTGAAAATTATAATAGCTTGCCTTTGGTGGTATTATTAAAGTATGAGTTGCCAGGTTTATGTACAATTTGTCTTTGTTCATTTAACTTAAAGAAATAATATTTTAGGGTGTAGAACTAATAAGGACTAAGAATTAAAACTATGACATCTTTGATTTTTCTAACACTTTTTCACCAAATCTTTTGCAATTGTGGGGCCCCAAGTTTGAAAAACTATTTAGAAACCAAACAGTGGAAACATGTTTTAAGAGAAGACTTTAAAAAATTCCTGAGTGTCATTTTTGTTTTCAAAAATAAGGATTTTCAAAGAAATAAGCACTACATTTCTACTGAAAATTTGACAGAGTCTTTCCAGTATTTTGGACCCAGCACATTTCACATATGCAATGCGATAACTTGATAAAACAATATATATGAAACCATAAAGGAGACTCTGTCTCCCTCCAAAATATATCCACACACATATTTGTTTGCATTTAAATAAAAAGAAATATTTTGTAGTGTCGAAAGGCTAGGAATTAAACCAACATCCCCAAGACCACTCTAGCTACATCCACATCACTATAACTCCAATTTACATACCCACATGTAAATAAATCATCATCATCATCATCAAGACCTTATCCCAATTAGGGGTTGGCCACATGAATCTTATTCCTCCATTCCACTCTATTAAATACCATGGTTTTATTTAGTCCCAAAATTTTTAAATCTTTCCTCACCACTTCTATCCACATTCATTTGGGCCTTCCCCTTGCCCTTTTAGAACCTTCAACTTGTATTGCTTCACTCCTTCTAATTGGTGCCGTTGGTGGTCTCCTTTGAACATGTCCACACCATCTAAGTCTAATCTCCCTCATCTTGTTACCAATTGGCGCTATCCCTAAATTTCCTCTAATATTTTCATTTCTAATTCTATCCTTTCTTGTCTTACCACTCATCCATCTCAACATCCTCATTTTTGCGACACTCAGCCTATGAGTATGATGTTCCTTAATTGCCCAACACTCTGATCCATAGAGCATGGCCGGCCTAATAGCCATCCTATAGAATTTTTCCTTTAGTTTGAGTGGCACCCGCCGATCACATAAAACACCCGATGCATATCTCCATTTGTTCCAACCCGCTTGGATTCTCTAGGTAACCTCCCTCTCAATCTCTCCACTCTCATGGATCAATGATCCTAAGTATCAGAAGTGGTCTCTCATGGGGACCTCTTGGTTATCAATCTTGACTAGTGCTCCACTCCTACTCTCCTTACTAAAATTACATTCCATATATTCTGTCTTAGTTCGGCTAATTTTAAATCCTTCCAATTCTAATGCTTCTCTCCATAACTCTAGCTTTATGTTTACACCCTCCCTTGTCTCATCAAGTAGGACTATATCGTCTGCAAATAGCATGCACCAGGGAATCTCCTCATGCAGATGTTTTGTTAACTCATCCATAACTAATGTGAAAAGGTATGGACTCAATGCCGATCCTTGGTGCAATCCAACAGTGACAGGAAAATCACCAGTCACGCCACTAGTGGTCTTAACATTTGTTACTGCTCCCTCATACATATCTTTAATTATGTCTATATACCCCTGAGAAACCCCTTTAACACCCAACACCCTCCATATTAACTCTCTAGGGACTCTATCATAAGCTTTCTCTAAGTCAATAAAGACCATGTGTAGGTCTTTTCTCCTCTCCCTATATTTCTCTACTAATTGTCTTAGTAAGAAAATAGCTTCCATGGTAGATCTCCCAGGCATGAAACCAACTGATTCTCTGATACCCTTGTTTCATGTCGTAGCCTCTTCTCAATCACTCTTTCAAAAAGTTTCATGGTGTGGCTCATAAGTTTGATCCCTCGATAATTAGTGCAGCTCTGAATGTCTCCTTTATTCTTATAGATTGGTACAATAAAGCTTTTTCTCCACTCATCAGGCATTTTCTTTGATTTTATAATCTTGTTAAACAACTTGGTCAACCAAACTACCCCACTATCTCCCATATGCTTCCAAACCTCTATTGGTATACCATTAGGCCCCATAGCCTTTCCTGATTTCATCTTTCTCAAGGCCTCTTTTACTTCAAGCATTCTAATCCTACGTTCATATCTATAATATCCAGTGTTATTTAGATTCATAGTATTTTCAATACCTATATTCTTAGGGCCATTGTCATTTAACAATTTTTGAAAGTATATTTCCCACCTTTATTTGATCTCATCATCTTTGACTAATACCCTTTGATCATCGCTTCTAATGCACCTAACATGCTCTAAGTCCTTACCCTTCTGTTCTCTTACTTTTGCAAGTTTAAACACATCTTTCTCACCTTCTCTTCCTAGTCTATTATAGAGCTCATCATATGCTTTAAGTTTTGCCTCACTTACTATTCTCTTATCAACGTTTTTAGCATTCTTATATTGTTCATAGTTTTCATTATTTCTAATCTTCTGCCATGCTTTAAAATGCATTTGTTTTTCTTTAATAGCTTTTTGCACTGTTTCATTCCACCACTATGTTTCCTTTGTTAATAGTCTTTTACCTTTAGATACTCCTACGACATCTTTTGCCACTTTCTTAATGGA
Organism: Warburgia ugandensis; assembly: GCA_035236585.1. Taxonomy (NCBI): domain Eukaryota; kingdom Viridiplantae; phylum Streptophyta; class Magnoliopsida; order Canellales; family Canellaceae; genus Warburgia; species Warburgia ugandensis. Next base: position 63,832,720 of record CP141129.1, on the reverse strand, counting down.
CTCAGCCATATTAGTCCACATGGTATTTACTTCTGTTTCATAGTTCCAATTTCCTTCTACCATCAACTTATTTTCTCTCCTTTTAAGTTCCACCACTTAGTTTTTGGATGTGTATTAAGTTCAGTTCTTTTACTCCATCTTTTAATATGAATATCCATGACCATTAACCTATGTTGTGAGGTTAAACTCTCACTAGGTATCACCTTACAATCCTTACATATAGATCGTTCATTATTCCTAAGTAGAAAAAAGTCTATTTGGCTTTTATGAAGTCCACTTTTAAAGGTTATTAAGTGTTCATCCCTCTTCTTAAAGAGTGTATTTGCAATGGATAGGTTATATGACAAAGCAAAATTGAGGATATTCTCTCCCATCTCGTTTCGTTCACCTATACCATACCCTCCGTGTATTCTATCATATCCTTCCTTATCTTTTCCTACATGACCATTTAAGTTTGCTCCTATAAATATCCCCTTAGTGTTGGGAATTTCTTGCATGACTCCCCCCATATCTTCCCAAAACTATCTCTTAATTATATCTTGTAACCCTACTTGTGGTGCATATGCACTTATAATATTTATAATCTGCTCTCCTAGAATCATTTTTATTATTATAATTCTATCACTGATTCTTTTAACGTCCACATGTAAATAAAGCAAAATAATATTAAGTCAACATTGCATCAATTTACAAGATTATCAACTACTATGCAAACTTGTTTGTTATACCTTTCATGGTCTTCTCTTTAAATCTCTATCACAATCTTCTACTCATGTGTCTTATTTCTTCAAACCTAAAACATTGTAAACAATTTATAGTGTCTTAGCAAGCTTGTGCTTGTGTAGGTAGTTTCATCATCAAACATGAAGTTTGTGCAGTTTCAAATCCAAAAAGGATACATACTCACATGTTATGCAATTAAATGAAATATGATGCATAATGTGTAGTATAACAAAACTTTGAAATCTCAATCATGCTTTACAAATCAATGTTTAGCTAAACCAAATTAAATTATCAGTTTCTATATCTATGCATATTGTTTTCAAATACAATAGCAACCTTTATGAGATATTTTATAAGATATGAAAGATCACCACAACTCATGTTATGCGTCATCCCATAAATATACTCATCCAAACTAGATAGAGAATCATCGTCAAAAATCAATAAATAAAAAGTATTTAAATCATACAATGCTTTAATATAATTAATGTGTCTCAATAAACACACACACACACACACACACACACATATTACCATCAAAACCTCCTGGAGGTCTCACAAATATATAAACACTCAAATATGGCTACTTGCTATTGGTCATGAGTATTTATTATAGACATGAAATACCAGGGTGCCATGCACAAGTGCTATTGCTATATAAATACACATCTCAAAATAATGGACCCTCTGTGTGACAAACAAGAACCAATCAAGTCTGTGGCTATCATACCCATACCAAGCGAATAGACTCCCAACAATGTGCAAGCAATTGGTACATAGTGCCTTAGGCCATGACCTTGCCCACGATGTCATTGTAATATAGATTTGGCCTTTTTCAGCCATGTATCTAACTCATATATAATTTCAAAAGTAAGATAATCAGTCAACCTTCCTAGCACAGCATCCATCAACCCCAATATGTCCGTCATAACATAAAAACACTATGCATCATCACAAAATGATATAATTAATAAAACCATAAAAATTCATGCATTAATGAAATCATGCAAATTCAAACCTCACGATACAATGTAGAAGTGTAAAAGCAACCCTCACCAAGGTTGAGTTGAGGATTCCATATACCTTATTGTTTCCTGACTCATGAAATCCATGGAGTTTCAAATATGTGTTCATATACAAGTTTCCAATTCGATAGTAAAACAACATCGCATTTCAAACAAGTTGCATGAAATACAAATATGCTAACTACATAAATTGAAAATATCAAAATCCCAAATTGTAAGCATTTTCAAATATGATATAGTAGTCATCAAGGGTTTCCATGTTTTACGAAAGCACGTCGATATTAAAATTACCTACCTCCCTCATCGTGCTTCATGGTTTAGTTATATCCCTCCAATCAATTCATCGATCAACCGTTGATATTCCAAATTCCTTGTCAATGTTAAGTTATATTAACAATTATAAAAAGAAATCTATTCTAGCCCTAATTTGACAGTCCATATAATCTGTTAATCATGGAATCATTAGGTTTTTGTGATTCATTGCTAATCAACTACTAAAATCACCCAATCTCAGCCATTTATGCTATTGATCTACTCTCTATATTATAGATCATCGATCAATTATCCATTAGATGCTATTATCTTTACTAAATAAAGATCAATGTACGTAATGGTGACATCTGATCATCGATTAGGCATTGCCAAGTCCTTGTTCCTTTACTATCCAATCGGACAATTTAGATTTCCTGATGAATTTTTATCCAAATTTCATAATTTCAGTCATATCCTAGTTAAGTTAGGGTTTTAGAATTCATTTGTGGTGTCTGATCATCGATTAGAAAACAAGAAGTCATTGTTTAAACAGTGATAGATTAGACGACTAAGATTGTCTGATCGGTTTCCAGGCTAGATCAACAATCTCAATTAGATCCAAGCTATATCAGGGACTTATTTACTTATTCCTAGGTTTGGATTAAGAAATGGATGATTAGATCATCCATAAATCCTAGATCTAGCAAAAACCATACGGATTTAGCCTAAAATCTCAAATCAAGAGTTAGATTTCGTAGATATTACCTCTTAGATGTATTTACATGCTTTCTCCACCCTCGGATGAGCCAAATTGACTTCATTTTCTAGTGAAACTCTCTGATCATGCTGTGTCCCCTTCACCTCTATAATCGATGATCAAGATCATGGATTCCCCAGCAACCTTAGGGGTTTGGTCGTTTCATTGTGTTGAATGCAATGATCGGCTTACATTAGTGATCTGAGCTGGTGTTGTCTCTGGCGACGACTATAACTCTAACACTCGAAAACCCTAGTTTTTCTTCTCCCTCGCCGGCATGCCAATTTCCTCCGGCAACTAGGTTTCTCTCTCTCTCTCTCTCTCTCTCTCTCTCTCTCTCTCTCTCTCTCTCTCTCTCTCTCTCTCTCTCTCTCTCTCTCTCTCTCTCTCTCTCTCTCTCTCTCTCTCGGGTCTAAGAATAGACCAAACAATCTATTCATTCGGTTTAAGTGGCAAGGGGTGCCTGTATCAACTATGGCCCCCTCTGTGTTGGGCATTTCTTCTTCTTCTTTTTTTCTATCTTAATTGTATAAAAAATGCCCTTCATATTTAAAGTATCATAACTTCTTCATTTGAACTCCAATTTCAGTGTTCTTTTTGTCGTTAAAATTGTATCGATGTGTACTTTTCATTTTTTATACTTTTGAGTTTAAATTTTTAGTTTTTCAAGGGTTCACTTTCATATAACTCAATTTTACTAAATTCAATTTTTTTTATTTTTATATCAATTAAAATATAATATGTTGTATGAAAAAGAACTCGAAATTGAGGATTGTTATAAAAATGAAATAGAATATTTTGATTCTATTCCTTCAAACTAGAAATGAACTCCAAAATGGTCAAGTTTCAATCCTGCTAAATTTTTTATGATTTAATTTCAATTTGTGGTGGAATCGTACCACAACTAAACTGTTGACACCCCTACTTTCTTGGAGACAACATATATATGATAAGGTAACCTAGATGTTTCATGGAAAGGTAGAAGATAAACTGTAACACCCCGAATTTTTAAGGCATTTTTAAAATATAATAATAATAATGGCATTTTGAATAAGAGCATTTGGGATCCCATGAGAAAAGTTTTAATTATCATTTTACTAAAACAATTCTTAAAAACTCCGGGTTTTATTTTTCCTTTCTCAAAACGACATACATGTAAATAAAACAGTACGCCTATCAATCAATGTCAAATAAATCGGCGCCTTTATTTTAAATCAAATAAATGTCCAAAACACAATAATAATATGGCCCAGGGTCTATCCATCATAACATCCCATATAAATGTCCAACATATGTCCAAATATCTCAATCAAGTCCAAAACATAAAGTATGCAGTCCATAATTAAATCCAAATGATAATCCTATTTTAATGACTCACATCACTGTCTAAAACTATAGGAAAAAAGATTTTCAGCAGCTCTCACGGTTTTTCAATAGCTTTTCCTTTCCTGATGTCGCGCTCGAGATCTAAGGCATTGCAAAACAAAGCAATGCCTCAGCAAGCTATCGCTTGTATAGGTACATAGATAGTTAATGTAATAAATGAAAGAAATAATTAACAGCACTGATGAAAAGTCTATTATTTATGAAAATAGCAATATCATAATGTCATATCCAAATAAATGTCAATTTATTCCATATGCTAAATTATGCATTTTACGGAGTCAAAACATAACATAAATCAATATAAATGAGCATACAATAATAATAAGGGCACCCTAAGGTAATGGGTCTCACCACATCGCACTAACATCACTGATCAGGAGTACTCATAGCCAACCTCTGACACACATAATAAGAATATGGGTCATCATGCTGCAGTGGCAACCCTCTATGAGTATCAACCACCGCCGCACTCCATCGACACCATAACGGGAGACTTAGCGTCTGTCCCCATGGAAAGGCTCAGACCGGTAGTGTGGACTATCCATGTTACCAAACCCCTATTGACTGCCATCTATGGGCAGGTGTCTATTATATCACAAAATCATCACATCACAATCTCGGAGGGTGGGTGGCCAGCCCTATCCCTCCTAGCATGATGCCCACCAGGCAAGAGCACCTGTCATCAAATATAAAACACGAAAATCATATGTATATGCTAAAACTCAAGAGCACTCATAGCTTGCAATCCCCAAGACATGCCCCTCATCTTGGGGTTAGCCTATAAAAGGACTAGCTAATAAGTCTCTATTCTTATTTCTATGTAAATCCATGCATTTACAAGATATAATAATCAATAAGTCTCTATTTAAGCATAATTAATTAACATCATGCTTATAAAAACATTTGAAATAAATTTATTCAATAAAAGATTTTAATTTGGAATAATCATAATGTACTCAAGGTCGCATGAAATCCACGATAAATGATAATTTTAATTTAAAACACAATCACACATGATGCTATGTTTAAATATGGTTTAAAAATCAAGGCAAAGCATTAATTGTCGTCACCTACCTCAATGTGAGACCACTAACTTGCTAATAACTCCCTTTAACTGGTATATTCAAGTGCACCTGTACATGTCACATCACTATTTTAAAAATTTTCTAAATAAAAAGTGGTCATTTATAAGTTTTTAAGTTAAAACTAGGTCTGCATCGTCAATACGGTCATAACGCCTCTTTCAGATTGTGATTTAGACCTCTCTAGCTCCCAGAAATCAAGTTTTTGTGAAAATACACTCAAAATGGGGCCTGCTCGACCACCATAAGGTGGTCTATACTGGTGGCTCGGTTTTCCGCTGGTTTACACCGACGTCATGAAGACGCTCGACTTCTAAAATGCAACACGGGACGCGCAGAGTGCATCCTCGGTACCGTCCAATCCCTCCCGCGCGCGCGACATTGCGCACGCATGCGAAGCTGATGTCATCTGACGTCGTCTACTGGTGCGTCACGGAGTGCGTTCCGGCGTCAGTGCTAGGGCGCCGATGCCGTTGCCGACGCCGGAGAAGATGACCGGATTCCTGTCGTCTCTGGCGGAGCTACAAAGCTCTGTTTTGCGCGATTTTTGCACCGTTTTTCTCAAAATTCTCTCTAGAATCCATTTATGCCCTCCTTTTGCACTGATTTAGCCAAAAACTATATTTTTTAAATGATTTTTCCCAAGTTCCTAAAATTATCCCTAGGTACTAGTTTTTGCGTTTTCTGGAGAAACCCATCGTTGGATCTCTCCCAAATTTAAAGGGTTTGATCTTGGGTCTCTTGAGCACTAGTTAGACGGTGCGATTTTCAAACGAATATGGTTTCATCTGTGAAATCACGCTCCAACAGTAGCATGCACAGAGTTCCTAGGAAATTCGATTTTTTTTATTTTTAAATGAGTTTCTAATTAATTTTTCATATTTAATAAATTCAAAAATTAGGGTTTAAGGCTTACCTTGCGTCTGGCTGGGGTTGCTAGTGTTACCGGGGTTCTACTCGCTGGAAAAATGCAATCTTTGCAGGGCTAGGGTTATGAGTAAAAACTCAGAGGAACACTCAAGGTGGAGCGTTTTGGCTCCTAGGGAAGGGTAGATATAGGGTTTAGAGTCTTAGGGGAAGAGAAACTCTTCCCCTCACGTCTCTTTCCATGTCTCTCCGGCGATTTTGTCGAAACTGGTAGAGATGTGTGGAAGATGGGGGTGTCATTATCAATTTGGACCCCTGTGTAATACGTCCCTGTCAAATGACCTAAATGCCCTTACACCTTCAACGGCTCCTAACTCCCTCGTTTGAGCTCTGTTTTCCGCGCTCTTTATGGCGTTGGACTCGTATCGATGAACACTTTCTAATTCTTAAGTTTTCAGGAAAAATTTCCATCTATAAAATTTTAATTTGATTTATTTAGTAATTTCTTAATTTGCACTGAAAATTAAGGATATTACATAAACGATAGTGAGTGGATTCCTATAAGATAATTGGAGATAAGTTCTCAACATCTCTTCCAAGTTCTCATCAAAGTAGGAGTTTGGTATAGACATAATACGGGAATAAGCATAATACAGCAGTCAAAATAGTGACATACCATAACCAAATAGTAACAACCACCAGAGTCAGATCTTGCAACCATAAGGCATTAGTGTGTTAACTTACTGCATGGAAGGCCTTCTTGATTTCATCCAGACTGTCATTTGGGATGCCAAGAATCTTATACAAGTCTTGTTCTATGAAATCCTGCATAAAGAAAATTATATAACAGAGAGCAAGCATTTAAACAGTTAGAAACTGTCATGTTATGAATACATGTAGCATGAAAATTACACTTGCAATTGAACTGTTATGCTTGAAAATTTCAGACTCCTTTTAGTAAAACAGTTGTCACGATCCTATGAAGCTGAAAATGAAGCTAAGTCAGAAACAGCAAAAATCCATAAAAAGAACAAATAATACGAAAAGGTGGTGGAGGATAGACTACATGATGCAATAGAAATCGATTGCAGAACTTGAAAATTTCTTCTTATGTGAAGGTTGTGATCGAGCTTTGAATTAGTACAGGAGTTGTTGGGTAGAGGCGACGAAGATGAAAGATAGATTGGGCCAAGAAACCGAGACGGCTGAATCTGTGTGGGAACTACTTAGAGTTTGCATATGTCAGCACAAGCTATTTTTGGCACAATCTTTAGAATTGATTATGTAAATCAATATGATCAATTCTAGGATATTTGACTCTTCCATGTATAACTATAGGAATATTTTAGTTTCTTAGAATAACTCATTTCCTATTTTATGTGTTAGCTTGTATGTGTATATGTACTATTGAAAGATGAAGAAACAATGTGAAAAACGAATTATAAAAAAATTCCTATTTGACATGGTATCAAAGCATCTGTATGAATACTTTGGAGACATTCTTCTCTTATAATGGATCCACCATTTGGGCTGTGAGTTTTTGGGCCACTAGGGATGGAGGCCCCTTGGATCTTGAAGGCGTTCTATAATCTCCCATTGTTGTTTGTGGAGTTCTTCGATTTCCTTGCGAAGTTCTTCTGCAGTTTTTTTTCTCTACCGCGGCCATCGCTTCCTTCCTTGAGACCAATAGTAGAAGTTGGCATTGGCTTCTGCACTGGAGACTTCAGTAACAAGCATAAATAGGAGGTAGGCAGATACACACAGTGACAGACGAGAAGCCATCTTTCAGACTCTTGTTTGTCTTTTGGGTCCCTTTTTTTTTCCTGCACTATGACGATCTGATCAATCCCAGACACACCCAAACGCTGTGATTCATGGTAACAGAGTTTTCTTGATTATTCCTTCCACGTAACGACTTTGTAATGGCTAGTTATGATTCTATTGTTCCAATACAAAATCCACAAATTATTGTGCACCAAGACAACTCTACCTTTCCGACAAGTGTTATTTTAGATGAAACTAATTATCTGTTATGGTCTCAACTCATGGAGATGCTATTAGTGCTCGCAACAAGGCTGGGTATCTAACTGGAGAAATGGCAAAACCAACACCTGGAAATCCTAATCTTGGAACGTGGATTACTGAAAATAACAGAGTTAAGAGTTGGCTAATTGACTCAATGTGCCCGACATTAATGCAATGATTTATTCGTCTAACCACGGTCAAGGAGATATAGGAGGCTGTATCAAAAACATTTTATGATAGTTCAGATGAAACATGCCTTTTCGAATTGAACCAGAGATCTTTTTCCACCAAACAAAATGGTTGACCGTTATCTACGTACTATAATGAACTTGTCTCCATTTTTTAGGAAATTGATCACAGGACTAGGTCTCAGGAAGGTATTGTAGAAGGGGTGATCCAGCTACATTCAATGATGGCTTGGCTTCAAGTTCATATTTTTTTTAGTGGACTTGATGCTGAATTTGATCAAGTTCGGGAGGAGATTTTATGGAAAGATCCAAAATTGGATTTGGAGAGCACATATGCATATATCTGTAGGGAACACCAACAGCGATGAACAATAGCAGCTCTCATATGATCTCTAAGAGCACAGCGATGTTGACTAATCATTTTCGGCAAGGACCATTGCCTGCTTCATCAAAGAATCTGAATAACAGCACAAGAAAGAAATCTAACGGTTTGTTGTGTTTGCAACAAGCCATTCGAAACAGAGGTGCTATGAAATCATTGGCTATCCTGAGTGGTGGGATTTTTCAAAGAAGCCAAGGAAGAAGGTTGCTGGAAAGGCTATGACAATGACAACAATGGACAAACAACCACCACCCACTACTAATGTTGCCCATCTAGGTATTGTTGGTAAGGCCAATATTTTTTCTGCGTCTTCTATGAATAATACTTGGATAATTGATACAGGCGCATCTGATCATATGATTAGGGACTATGCTCAGCTAAAATCCATTCATCCATCACCCCAATCCGTGATTTCAACAGATAATGGTAGTACCTCTCCAATTATTGGACAAGGCACTATCATTTTATCTGATACGCTTACACTAGACACAGTACTTGTTGTTCCATCTCTTAAGTATAATCTCCTATCTGTTAGCCAAATAACCTCTAACCTTTCTTGTACTGTTACCTTCTGGCCATCGTTTTGTGTTTTTCAGGACATTCTAACCAGGAAGATTCTTGGTTATGGTGTTAGGCGGGGCAAACTCTACTACCTTGAATTGACAGAAAGTGGGGGACCAAGACTCCATTAGGCAAATCAGACCAGTAGTGAAGCCAAAGCTCGTGCAACTGTTTGGTTATGGCATTGACAACTAGGTCACCTTTCCTTTGGTTATCTTCGAAAATTACAACCGCAGTTTTCTTCTGTTATGAATGATATGGATTTTCATTGTGACATTTGTGAACTGGCAAAAAGTCACAAAGTTTCCTATTTACCAAGTTTAAATAAAAGTTCTGAGCCTTTTGCAATTATTCACTCTGATGTTTGGGGTCCTGCAAAAATACCATCTCTTTCTAAAGCCCGTTACTTTGTTACCTTTATTGATGCACTCATATGACTTGGGTATCACTACTTCGCAATAAAAGCGATGCCAGTTCATCTTTTCAGGAATTTTACAAAATGGTGAGCACTCTGTATCAAAGGCAAGTCCATGTTCTACAATCTAATAATGGGGCTAAGTATCTCGTTGCCTCCTTCGGTAGTTTTTTAAGCCAACACGAGATTTGATATCAAACCTCTTGCACTTACACTTCGCAGCAAAATGGATTGGCAGAAAGGAAGAATTGACAATTAATGGAGGTGGTTCGTGCTTCTCTCTTTGGCATGAACATGCCCAGATTCTATTGGGGAGAAGTTGTGAAATCTACTGCTTATCTCATTAATCGAATACCCTCTTGCATTCTTGATTTTCAAACCCCCTACAAAAAATGCAATCCTTACTTTCTATTCCCCATCTTCCTAACCTTGAACCACGAATCTTTGGTTGTATTGTATATGTCCATATTCCCAAACCTTTACGAAGCAAACTTGATCCTTATGCGAAGCGTTGCTCTTTGTTGGCTATTCTGACCTTCAAAAAGGCTATCGATGTTATGACCTTGAAACCCTAAAGCTACATGTGACCTTGGATGCCTCTTTTCGTGAATTAGAACCTTACTATTCTGGGGGAGTTTCTCGACATTCTCTTCAAGGGGAGAGTTATGGGGAAGAGAATGGGTTATACAATGATGGACACGGATATGAGTTCATGGACTTAGAAGAAATTCATGAGCATCTTGGGAAGCAAAACAGTAATAGTACTTGTGAAATGGAAAGTGATTTGATAGTTTCCCCAAGAAACATTTCAAAAGCACCAGAGTCATCAAGGACCTTCGAGTAGCCCATGCCTACACCATTAACTGAAGAGTCAACTCAGAATGTTTCTCCTCCTCAGGTAATCTCGAACCCCATGTCTAATGAATCTTGTGAACCATATGTTGACAATATAGCCTCTAAGTATCCACAGAGACCGAATAAAGGGATTCTGAAAAAACAATATGAACCTGATCTTAGAGCCAAGGCCAAATACCCGATTAGCAACTATGTGTCCCTTCATAGATTATCTAAATCAAATGCACTCACTGTTAATCAATTATCCAATGTATCTATTCCTAGTAGTGTGCAGGATGCCTTGGCAGATCCCAAATGAGCAAAGGCAATGAATGAAGAAATGGAGGCTCTACAAAGGAATTTCACTTAGGAACTAGTTCCATTACCAAGACGATTGGATGTAGATGGGTATTCATTGTGAAACTCAAAGCAGATGGCAGTATTGATAGATATAAGGCAAGGCTAGTTGCAAAAGGATATACACAAAGATATGGGGTGGATTATCAGGAGACCTTTGCACTTGTAGCCAAGATCAACACTATTCGCATACTTATATCTATAGCAGCAAAACGAAATTGGCCCTTGCAACAGTATGATGTCAAAAATGCTTTTCTCAATAGAGATTTGGAGGAAGAGGTCTACATGGAATTACCTCCAGGTGCTAAACGTAGTTCAACGTGTAGAAACGAAGTGTGCAGATTAAGGAAAGTATTGTATGGGCTAAAGTAATTAGCAAGAGCTTGGTTTGGGAGGCTCTCTTCTACAATGAAGGCATTTGGTTATAAGCAAAGTAACTCAGACCATACTTTGTTTATAAAACGTAAAGAAGGGAAGATGACGGCCCTAATTGTATATGTTGATGATATGGAGATAATCCATGCGATGAAGGCTTTAAAGGAATATTTAGCTACCCAGTGTTGAAATGAAGGATCAGGGACAACTCAAATATTTTTTGGGAATCCAGGTAACAAGAGCAGAACAGGGAATCGTTCTCTCACAAAGAAAATATGTGCTAGACCTTCTAGTCGAAATGCTTGATTGCAAAGCAGTTGAAACACCCATAGAGATGAATCATAAACTTGGAATTTTTCTAGATCAAGTCCCAATGAACAAAATTCGTTATCAGCAATTAGTTGGAAGATTAATCTACTTGTCACACACAAGACCAGATATTGCTTATGCTGTCAATGTTGTAAGCCAATTCATGCATGCTCCAAGTGAAGAACATATGGATGCAATACATCGCATCTTAAGGTACCTTAAGAGTGCTCCGAGCAAAGGTTTTTTGTTCTCGAAAAATGGCACCTCTCGCATTGACGGATACACGGATTCTGATTGGGTTGGTGATCAAATGACCACAAAGTCCACATCTGGATACTTTACCTTCGTAGAAGGGAATCTTGTCACTTGGAGAAGTAAGAAGGAGAAGGTTGTTGCGAGATCAAGTGCGGAAGCTGAATTTCGAGGTATGGCTGACGGTGTATGTGAGCTATTGTGGATTAGGAATATTTTGAACGATTTGGGAATTGAGTATGATAGGCCCATGAATCTTTATTGTGATAATAAGGCAGCTATCGAAATTGCACACAATCCGGTACAACATGATCGCCCTAAACATGTCGAAGTTTATCGTCATTTCATCAAGGAAAACCTTGATCAAAGGATTATACAATTTCCATTTGTTCGGTCTCAGAATCAGCTAGCTGATGTACTGACGAAAGCAATTTCAGGAAAGGTGTTTTATGATATAATCGACAAGTTGGGCATGAGAGATATCTATGCACCAACTTGAGGGGGAGTGTCAACACAAGCTATTTTTGGCATAATCTTTAGAATTGATTATGTAAATCAATATGATCAATTCTAGGATATTTGACTTTTCCATGTATAACTATAGGAATATTTTAGTTTCTTAGAATAACTCATTTCCTGTTTTATGTGTTAGCTTGTATGTGTACATGTACGAATTGAAAGATGAAGAAACAGTGTGAAAAACGAATTATAAAAAAATTCCTGTTTGACAGCTTGCGAGAAGAGTAAGGAAACATCGAAAAGCGTCTACAGGGCGAGTAACTGAAGCTTGTAGCAGCGGTAAATAGTTGTTCGACGAAATGACCGAATGAATTTGTGGCAGACGAGTTTGCCGCACTTTAAATAAAAGAATGTGAAAGTGGCGAAGGCGTAGGGAAATTAGATTTTCTTAGTCTCAAAGTTCATTCACCTGTCGAGAAGGGTTTATTGATTCGGTCGCCAAAAGCCAAACAACGATCTTTAGCTGGGAAGTAACAATGCGCAGCTCCTACTTACGGATGAGATTCCGGAGAATGGCCCATCCAAGACATGACCAAGATTGTCAACATAGATAGTTCAATTCCGTTCTAACTGACCCCATTAAAAATTCACTGTAGAAAGCCAACTTACCATTCAAATTTCAGGTAGAAGCCCTGAAATGTGGAACTTATTCTATACAAATTGAAGAGTACATTCCATGAAAGTATGCAAACCGTGGAATTCATTATAAAAATTCAATTCCATATTGACTAATGGCCTTCTGACATTTTTTAACTTCCATTAGATTAGAGAAGATGCAACACAATTTCAATATTCGTATTTGACAGGATGTCTGTAGCAAATTCGTTTGGAGAATTGATATCTAGCACCCTAGTTTGATAATTAAACTATTTTTTGGATGTTGATGTTTTTCCTTGGAATTGAAACAGCATCAGTTAATTGGGTAATCATTAATGGCAAAATGGATATCATTGTCAAACATTTGAATGAGGTCCTGAGGATATCATTTAATATTGCAATTGAAATTTCTTCTTCGATTCTTGTCATTGCAATCATCCAACTATTGGCTTCGGACAAATTTCTATGTACACCCAGATTTCTTCATATTTAGTTATTTTCCATTTGTGCTATAGAAAATATCATGATAGGAAATGTCTATTTGTGAACCCAACCAAAGGACATCTGTCCGCCAGGCATCTTTCAAATTCGAAGAATTCTCCAGTTGAGGCTGATAAGAAGATCAATCAGAGAGAACGGATAACCTTTGAATTCCTTATTATTCTTGTTACTGGTCTAGGCAATAGAGAAAAGGTTAGCGACATATGGAAGTCTATGAAGATTACCAGACAGAAAATGACTAATAGGAATTACTAGTGCATTTTCCCTTGCTACATTATGCTCGGGAACTTGGAAGAAGCTGGAGAAGTTATTGGGTACTGGAGGCAATTTATCCAGGACTTTGATGCATCTGCTTGCAACAATCTTTCTGATGCATTTGCTAGAGCTTGGTCGACAGAGAAAACACAATTGATTCAAAATCTTTTGCTGCAGACAAACATATATCAACCTCATTGACTTGCAACCTTGAGTGTCCAAATGTCACACCTATTGGAGCAGTCTTGTTTGGTTGAGGCCTTTGGACTCTGGAGATTGATGCAGTTTAAGCATTTTCTTGTCGCACCAAAGATTCGTAATTTGCATCCATATATCTTTTGCTTAAGTATTTGTTTGCATCGAAGATCGTCTGCACCTTCCTTCTGCATCCTTCAATCATTGTATGATCCCTTGCACTCTAAAATGTTTGATCTTTTGATGATTTATGTTTATGTTTGTTGATCCCAAGAGTTTGTATGTCCTCGTTAGTAACAGATGATAGAAATATACAAAGGATCCAACAGTATGCTTTCTTCTGGTATGGCCCATCTGGTCCTACCATTTCCATAAATCAGGGTACTTTTTTCTTGTGGTCTGTGTGGTGTACGACTCTTGTCAAATTTGATTAGTCCTCTGATCATCGAGCTCTTTCCACTCTGTTTCTTCAATTGCAATTACAAATTCTGCTACATGCATGGAAAAATTGATATGGAACATCATGTAGAACAGTCTGACACTAAGCAAAGTATCTTCTTCCGGTGCAGATATTGGCATGAATAGAAGTTTTAAGGGATTTAGCACATGTCAGCAGGTGATTGTGCTACGAGACTAGAATTGATTACTATGGTCCACAGCTCATCTGAGGCTGAGAAGTATTTTGATAAGTTGGTCGACAAAACATCACCAAAAAGTCGCATGTTTCAACTCAACTCCATTCATATGTAAAAGAAATATGCCACAGAGAAGGCCGAAGCATTGGTGTTTCTCCGTAGAAGGTGTTTTACACCTTGAAATAAAAATATGCTAAAGACTCAAAACTCTTACATGCAGTAAAATATTTTGGTCTTCGGCTGAAATTCAATTTGGAGGCATAAAATGCTTTCACTTATGAATCTTTTTTTCCTTGAAAATCAATTTTCATCACTTTCATAAAGGTGATTCTTCTCTTCCAACCGCATTGGAGTACACGCGCAAGCACCATATTATCTAATTAAAGACTCGCTTAGTGTCCCTTTGCAACAAAAATGAAAACAGAACATGGTAGCTACCACTAGCTGACCCACCTGTCAGTCTTATCTAGAATTCTTATCTTTGCTCGGTCCCTTGAAGCCTTACCTTGCCACTCTCAAATTCCTTCATAAATCTCCATGTCTCTCCATACAGAGAAAGAAATGGAATCAGCCCAACCTCAACAATCCAACAAATCTCAACACCGCAAAACCACAACAACAGCTCTCCTTATACTCAATTGCTTCATCCTATTCCTTGGTAACACTGGGGGACCCCTCCTCCTCCGCCTCTATTTTCAACGTGGCGGCAACCGCAAATGGCTCTCGAGCTGGCTCGAGACCGCCGGTTGGCCCGTGATCCTAGTCCCACTCTTCTTCTCTTATCTCAACCGTCGAAAATTTGAGGGCTCGGACGCAAAGATCATCTTCATCACACCACGCCTCTTTATCGCTTGCTGTGCAATTGGACTCCTGACCGGATTGGACGATTACATGTATGCTTATGGTTCATCCTATCTGCCTGTGTCTACTTTGTCTCTGCTGATTTCTAGCCATTTAGCTTTTACGGCCATCTTTGCGTTCCTCCTAGTGAAGCAGAAATTCAGTCCTTACTCGATTAATTCGGTCGCTTTGTTGACTGTGGGAGCCATTGTTCTTGGGTTACATACCAACGGTGATCGACCGAAGAACGAGTCAGATTTTAAGTATTTTTCAGGGTTTTTCATGATTCTTGGTGCCGCAGCTTTGTATGGTGCGGTTATGCCTTTGATCGAGTTGACGTATATGAAGGCGAAGCAGGCGGTGACATATACTTTGATACTGGAGATGCAGGTGGTTTTGTCTTTCGTTGCTACTGCGTTTTGCACTGTGGGAATGCTGCTGGATAATGACTTCAAGGTGGGTTCAGCCTCTGCCCCCTTTTCTCTCTCTCCCTCCCCCCACTAAGGAAGTATGTATTCATTTTACAGGTTATTCCGAGAGAAGCAAGAGAATATGAGCTTGGTGCGGTGAAATATTACGTAATATTGGTGTGGAGTGCAATATTTTGGGAGTTATTCTTCGTAGGCGTGGTGGGTGTTATTTCCTATTCATCCTCTCTACTTGCAGGTGTGATCATAGCAGCTGGTTTACCAATAACAGAGGTCCTCGCAGTTCTGTTCCTCCACGAGAAATTCAGCGCTGAAAAGGGCATTTCCCTTGCGCTCTCTCTTTGGGGTTTTGCCTCCTACTTGTATGGAGAGAGGAAGAAAATTAAAAAAGAGAAGAAAGAGACACTCGCAGCACAATCTTCATGATTCCTCTAAAATAGCATTACATGTAGTCCTTGACATGGTTACTTTTGTGCGTCTCAAATTGGTGTGTAATAGGTTTGATAAACATTCATTCAGGGGGGGCCGAATATGATTTTCTGAATGATCTCGTCTTCATTTGATGTGTCAAAAAAATTCACTCCTCGGACCCATATCGGATGGCAGTGGAATGCGTCTTCCAACAATGAATGACTATAACTTTCTTGATAGATATATTTGCCTAATCGTTCGTTTCTGTTCTTCTTCGCTAGTCCACTTTATTTTCCTATATTATGATTAGAATTGCATCTATTTGGTAGAGAGGAATGTGGGGAAAGTGAACAACTGCAGGTTTAGGCGATTGAAAGTATCCACCTGTCCTTCTACCCACCTTTATGTCCCTTTGGAAAAAAAATTTCCTTTCGGAGTCGGTGAAGTTACCATTTCTCTCAACCTTGGTCATATAGTCAAATTCAAGTTACTCCACAAACAGGATTCTTTGAACATTTTTTTGAATTGGATATGTTGTATAGTATCTGCTCTAATTTCTCAAGGAAAGTTGCTACAAGCAGAAGTTCAGGTGGGCAAGCTATTGATGACACCAGTTCCCATATCTGTGCTGTAGGGCCCAAAATGGACGATCCTAATCCTTTAAGCTTTTTCTCTTGAATATGGATTGAACCTCTTTCTCCTTTTTAGCTGTTAACTGATGACCTCAAAGCTAAGGATGACAATTCTCTGATTAGAGACTTTTTAAGCATGGACCCTTAGCTGGAGAACCAATGTGAAGACACGCAAGTTGAATACTGTCCCAAACAATCCTCTTGCCCTTGGCACCTGTATCAATGAAAGTATAACTTTATAATTTTTCTTGATAAGATGCTGTCTGAAACAAGCTATAAGAAAATACGCGCAAGTGCCTTGTAACGCAGTGGCGCAGGAAGGGCCTTTCCCGTGGTTCGAAGGGTTGGAGGTGCTCGTGGGTGCATGCCCATGTTCAGCATTACATAACCTGACACTAGACGCTGCTAAATTCAGTATGTATAATGGTTAAAGGCGCTCACTAGCCAAGAAAACAACTAAAAACAAGTCCTCGTGGAGCAAGGGAATGTCAGCATGATTTCAAAGATCAGACGGACACGGACTTAACGCTTTGTCTTCTGCGACCCATCAACCAGTCATCTATTGCACCTATTCCAATTATCCGTCGAAGTAGCCAATAATTGATATTTGAAAGCACCATATCTCTGATGCACAAAATGCAGAAAACCAAACCAGGTCTACAGTCGACCCAGCATCAACAAAGACGACCCAAAAAGTTGCAGTATAAAGCTAAATAAAACACGCCCGCGGACAGTGAATAAGAAATTGATTGATAAATTCATCAGTCACATCATACAACAATGTGATTAATGAGCTCTGCTAGTGATGAATTCAGTGATTAATCACTAGCACCTTCCAGTAAAGAAGAGTCATACGAGGGTAGGTTGCACACGAAGAGCGAAAACTGGCACCTCTGTCCATCATAACATCAGCTATGAAAGATTTAACATGAAAACGTCCGGTGGACTCCATTCACAAATGCTTCTATCTCAAACAAAAAGGGTAGCCCGGTGTGACCTCAAGGTCACATGACGACAACTTTTACCGTTGCGTCAAGGCTCTCCTTCTCTTCTATCATTAACACTCCACCAAAAATACATGAAGTTGGTTGCCCTCCAATAAGGACAGCATCTAAGTCAATTTCTAAAATCAAGAAATTTCGAAACCAAATTTCAGGACAGTTGATCAATAATCAGTTGGCTGAGTTGTTGCCAAGTGACTTGAAGTTTATGGATTCAAGGCATGGAAACAACCTCTTGGAAAAGTGTAAGATAAAGTTGCGTGCTATAGAGCCTCTGTGGTCCGTCCATTCTCCGGACCCGCATATGTGAAAGCTTCATGCACCTAGCTGCCCATTTTAGTCCTCATGGGACAGTTCGGTCTCTATGGAGCTTCAAGGATGCTATAAGGCCCAATCAAGCGCCACATGACCTGAACCCAAGTTACAGGCTAGGCTGGGCCAAGTGCTGCTGTGCTACATGGCCAATCTGGACATTATAAGGCCAGTCAAGTGTTAAAATGCTCAGGGCGAGAGCCACATATCTGACCCCACATACAGAACCAGGCAAGGAGGCAGAAGACCAGGTCAAATTTCACATGGCTGAGAGTAAACGCGTTGATACCCAGCCATGCAGTGAAAAGGTACCATGTACTGCAAGACCAAAATTAACTGCTACAGAGGGTTTAAATAGGTAAAAATTGGTGGTCACACACCGGTCCCCACTAAGCCAGCAATACTAACTAATCACCAGGAACCACCCTACGGCCCAAATGATTGGAACCTGTCCTTGTCCGTGAGACTTTAAGATTGCTAAAACGGAAGCGATCCATGCACACAAAATCCCCAGAATGATCATCTTAAGACAATTCGTTCTCGGAAACTCTGAAAACAAGGATTTCATTCACTTCAAAATATTTCAAGAGAAAAGGAAGATTCTTAGAGTTTAAGCATATGTTCATTCCATCTTTTATCTGTTTACTTTTAAGATTCTCCAATTTTGCGGTCCATTAAAGAATGTGAGAGCTCCATGTGATATCCAATCTAATTAGGTTTTCTCAAGTAAAGATTGATGCATTGGTCCTAGACCCAAATGGTGGTATGCTTCCATGTCAAATCAAGTTATCTATTTTCCTGTGAACCTTGAGGAATATTGATTTTAAGACTTGTTTCCAACATGATTCTATCAATAATAATTTTGATAACATTTTAATCAATGAATCTTTAGTGATGTCGTCTCTAGACTCCAACACTTCTGTTGAGGGAGATTCCGTGTGGCATTGGAGTCATTCTATCTGTTCACACACAGGATCTGCTTGCACCACATCTATCCATGAGGGCATGTATACTCCACATGCATGTATTCATCCACATATGCAGACATACACCCGAGTACCAACTGAGATTCTTATTGGATTTTTATATGAATCCATATAAATAATTGGATTTTTACATGAATGCAGATGAATCACCATAAATCATTGCAGTTAAAAACAACAGAACTCATTTTACATCATTTAAGTTCCTATGGACCGTAGTGATCATTAAGCGCAGTGACAGTTTGGTATCGAGCATAAGCCATTGCTTGCCACTTTCACTCCAATGCCGGAAGCTCACTACACAGTGAACAACGGCGTCAACAGAAATCTTACTACTTGAGGTGATTGAATCCAGGCTACAGAGGACCACTATATTAACTTTGAAATAATTCAATTCCTAAAGATTTTCACACAAATTTCTGGGATCAGCTGGCACTATCAGACCAAGTGGATGATGAGTCTTCCATAGGTGATAAATCTTGTGTTAGCAAACCAATGGAGAGTACTCTGGAGACTTGTAGCCTGTTTGCTGCAAGTGGCGATAGATACCTAGATCATTGCAATTCATCTTAACCAATTATTTCATAACCCATAGCACCCACCAACATCTGTAATAATATCCCCAGTGATTTGGGTTACAGAAGGTGTACCGTAGGTTTAGGTAAAACAAGTTGACGACTGACCATATTAGGCTACTTAGGCCATTAGATATAGTATTAAGCTTCATAGAAATGTTGCCCTTAGGAGTCACAGTAAGTTTCTGAACAAAATATGGCAAAAGTTCTTTTCTGATAATTGAACTGAGCTTTTAGTTTTAAATGTACTGGTATATAGGATATCTACGAGGCATTGTTTTAGTTTTGAAACATAATTAAAGTGAGCTTTAGTTTTAGAGGTACTGGCATGTGGTCGAAGTCATTGGACTTGTTTCCACAGTCAATTTGTAATGAGAAAAGCTCTTACTGCAGCTTTAAGTCGATTTAGAATTAGCTCGCTAAACTAAGAGCGCCAGCAGAAGCTTAATCTTAAATTCTGCTTGGCTACTAGTAGTTCTCTTTTGCCTCTACAAGAGCTGCAGAAGCTTAACTACATTTCGGTTTGTCTATAAGACCAACAATGAGCTGAAGACAAATGCATCGAATAATTGCACTTCTTACTCGAGGGTTAGAAAGTTACATTTCCAATAGTTACATGCTTTCTCCCTCTACTAGCTTCTTTTTTAACCACCTTCCCTTCTCCCAACACCTTCATACACCCACCTAAAAGTATCCACATCCATTCTCCCCTTACTTATAGAACACATAAAATTTCCTCCCAAGATTCGATTTTGTTCCAGAAGTAAGATCTTGAGCATTCTGCAACCTTTGGGGCACACCTGTGGTGTTGGTGTGCTCTCATTGCCTACTCCAGACGCCATTCAACCACCCTGCATAGCGGAAAAAAACGTTGAACCCATGGAGGTCCTCAGAGAATAGTTACTGACAGTGTGAGAAGAAATCCATAAGAGTTGGTTAAAACGCCAGAAAAATATCCATTAATAACAGCATTTCAAAATCAGAAAACCCAATCGTATCTGAAACGTCGCAAAAAACCTCTATGAATTAGCCTGATTGATATGCATCGGAGAGATTCCCAAAATCCCTGTCTATTCTATCGTCACTTTCCCAAACAAAAGACAAACCAGAGAGAGAGAGGATTCAAAGTTAGCGTCTACCTTTTTCTCCAAAAGAAAAGGGTTTCTCAGCTACGATACATAAGTAAGCCACTTACATGAGACAGTTGAAATCTATTAATGCCGTTGCTCACCGTGTGATTCTCAAACGTCTTGAATTGGGAATTAATTTTAACAAAATAGAAGTTTGGAGTATAACTTGCATTTTTCCTTTTTCTTCTAGGTTTTTTTCAAAAATATCATTATATTTTGACATTTTTGTTAAAAAATTTAATATTTTTTGAGTTTTGCAAATTTATCGTTAAGTTTTTGTGAGATTTACAAAATTGCTTTTCATCCTACTTCCCAGTTAGTTTTTTTGAAATTTGATATTATCCTTTTTTTATTTTGAATACAAGTTCTAGAACCATGTTTAAGTTGTTTACTTTGACCACTAAGTTTAATGACTTCCTAATAAAAAGTTTTTGCAAAACTTAATATCTTACGTATCAATAATATGAAATCTAATGGCACAATTAGATTTCAACAAAAACCAACTAATAGTGAGATATTTAATCTCAAATGTAACATGTTCAACAATCTGTACAATTATGCTTATTCAATAATTTAAAATCCAAATCTCTTTGGAATTCCTATCATGACTTGAAAGCCGGATTTTCCTGATCAGATTTCCTAGGCGAAGTGCCACAAAGGCGCTCCACCGTTGGATCAGTGAACGCAACAAAGTAACGCTTCCGGAACTACGACGGATCGCCAAGGACCAGAGGATATTGCATCGGCATGAGGACGCCCTCGAGATTAGTTTGGTTTGCTTAAATGATGGGTTTTTGAAGCAAGGTTTTTGTGGTTTGATAAGCTGACTGAAATTCATATAGGCGCTCTTAGTCAAGATGGAAGTCACCATTGAATTCAATTCCATTCTGAGTATCCGAATGTCACACCCATTGGAGCAGTCTTGTTTGTTTTGGGGGCTTTGTACACTGGAGATTGATGCAGTTTACATTTTGTTTTAACTGGCATTTTCTTGCCGCACCAAAAGACTTGTAATTTGCATCATATATCTTTTGCTTAATTATTTGTTTACTTTGAAGATCGTCTGCACCTTCTGCATCGGTCAATCATTTTATGATTCCTTATACTCTGAAATGTTTCATCTCTCGATGATCTATGTTTCTGTTTGTTAAACCCAAGAGTTTGTATGTCCTTGATCTCTGCAGATGTCAGCAGCTGATCATGCTAGGAGACTAAACTGATTACTATGGTCCAGAGTTCATCTGAGGCTTAGTATTTTGACAAGTTAGTCGACGGAGTTCACAAATTTAGGCAATGTTTCACTCTGCGCCATTTATATGTAAAAGAAGGGGCCACAGAGAAGGCTGAAGCATTGATGTTGAGGCTACAGGATTTGGGACTGACAGTGAAGCCTCATCTTTTCTACGAGATGGTGAAACGGTATGTATACCTTTGTGAAAGTTCCAGTTGTGATCCAGCAGATGAAACATAACATGATTCCCTGAATTTTCTTTCCCACAATCTGTGGATGACCGCATCTGGTGAATTAGCAGATGTTGCTGTTAGAATCATGTGGTCTATAACATTAAAATTCAAAATCTAACGGTTAGTGGTAACTGCTCATGGCAGTAATCCTTGATGGAAGGATAACTGCCATGAACCATCCATTTGTTTGATTTAAAAAGGGGTCCTGATTCAAGTAGAAAAGAGTCTCTGTTCTCCATCAAGGTCTACTGCTGAAGAATCAGAAGATCTCTTAAGGAATTGATGCTATGGCTGGCGGTTAGTCTCTATTTGATCTGTTATGCTTCCACTTGTTGATTCTAAATTACTGTAAACATCTAGAAAATGGTTTGCATGTGGTATCAGAGCAGTGATTACATCTCCGCCTAGCAATGCTGTACATTCTGTTAAGTAGATTATTATGATGAATGAATTAGACAAATCTAAAGACAGACTTAGAGATCTGATTTGATCTGAGTAAACTGTTATGTTTATTCATATCAAATGGAAATGAAACCATAAAAGATACGGATTTTATTTCTGGATCAGTTACAGAAAATGTTTGTTGGTAGAAATGATCAGAAAATATGAAATTAAACAGATCAAGAAAAAAAAAAACTGGAATTTGTGGCTCCAGCTTTCAAACAAAAGGATAAACAACCAAAATCTTAAGGTTTTTGGAGTTCGATCATGGGAATAGAGAATTTGGGTTTTTTATTTTCCAAAAGGATCAAATTGAGAATCCATTTTTAGATTCTTCGTGAAGAAGGGGAGTCAGGAGAAATTGAAAACTCACCAAAGGTCTCCTCTCACAGTGCTGTATTTCTACAAAACACCACCAGGAGTTTTCTATACCCGTTTTTTCTAGCCTGCCGGAGACCCATCTCTCTTGTTATCGATGCAGTGTCCGATCTGAACAGACAGCCCCAGCATACATGATTTGGTGTGTCCATCAGAGACTCTCCTCTCCCAATCGCGCCTGATCTTCTTCTGTGACTGCTCAACCTCAACAAGGAGGTGGCCACGGTAATGGATTTTGTCAGGGCGGTAGTGAACTGCGTCTGGCAGAGCAGATATGGCTGGACCATAGCTGATCTCCTCTCTTTTTATCTTGTTTCTCCGTCGCAGGTAACCCGGCATGAGTGCCTCAACATGAGCAGCTCGGCCACCCTATTTTCCTTTACCCAATCGGCAACCAAATCTTTTCATCTCCGCGAGATCTGATCAATTAGCTGAGGAAAACCCCAAGAACAAGCTGACCAATCTGGGCAGGTGCGCCTGATCTTCCTCTCCCCACAGGCATGACATCTCACAGGCGATGCCAAGCCGGTCGCACCCAAGCTTTCCTCTCCCTACCCGTATTTTTCACAACCGACACACCGGATGTCCTAGCTATTCGTGAAATCATCAGTGGCTGTGGAGATCATCGCCTGCCGTGAGGAATGTTTAAGGTGGGTTTTCGATTTGGGGAAGAGGTTTGAGGGTTTTGTTGGCGGTGTGTCGCTGGTAAGAGAGAGAGGAGAGAGGCGTGGAAGGAAAGGGTTAAAAGGGTGGGAAAAGGGGAATTTATGGCAATAAATAATGCATCCCTTATAAAGTTTCTCCAACGCTTTATACATGAACAAGTAGCCACAATTAATTTGTATTATTTATTAAATATTTAAATTAATTGACTATTATTTTAGAAAAATCTTCTAAATTAATAAATAATTAAATTTTAATTTCAAGACATTATTGGCATCATAAATTATTCAATTTTATTTATGGTATGATTATATGGAATTGTCTTGATTATTTTCTAGATGTCATGTGATCAATATGTATTTAATATTTGAGGATTAGCTACAGTATCCTTAAATATGAAAATGCATATAGTAAGTGTTTAATTAAAATTGTTGATCACATTGAGCTTTTAAAAGGACATCAAATTCTAATTAACATATTGATATAGTAATTTTACCCCACAGAAAATTTATTATATTATTATGGTTAATTAGGATGAAATAGTAAAATAGTATTTATTTCTTAATTAGCACACAGGCATTAAGAAATAATTATAATTTACTAGTTTCATCATAACTGTTAGTGAATCAATTTTGTGTTAAAATCTTTGCTCACAAATAGACTTTAATGACATAGTGATTCATTTTTATTTTTTTATATGACTTGCATTGGTAAGCTTATCATTATGATTGATGGATTATGCCTCATAATTATTAGTAAGCATATATTATTTGTTTATTTGCAGTTATTCATTCTTTGATATTATCTAATGAAAAGTCTAAAGTTCGATAGTTAAACTAGTGACAACTATAAAGTCTAGAAGGAAAAAATTCTTCTTCATTTAGGGTGTATGGATCTTGACCACGCTCTTTGTAAGGAAGAGCTTCCTAAAATTACAGAATCTAGTACTAATGTCAAGATCACTTTATATGAACAGTGGGAGCGATTTAATCACTTAAGCATGATGTTCATTAAATCTCGCATTAGTACTAGCATCCTTGGGTCGATACCTGAATATGAGAATGTCAAAGATCTTATGAAATCCATTGATGAACAATTTGAGTCATTAGATAAAGCACTGGCTAGCACCCTAATGAACAAGTTGTCATCAATGAGACTGATTAGCACTAGAGGAGTGTGCGAGCACATTATGCGGATGAGAGACATAACTGCTCAGCTAAAGTCATTGCAGATTGAGATATTTGAGTCCTTTTTAGTGCACTTTGTCTTGAACTCTCTCCCTTCTTAGTATGGACCATTCAAAATTTCATATAACATAAATAAGGAAAAATGGTCAATTAATGAACTTTTGACTATATGTGTTCAAGAAGAGGAGAGGTTAGTTCAAGAGATGGGTGAGAGTGCACATATGGCGACCCATAAAAGGGACAAGAAGTAAGCCATCCAAAAGAAAGTAAAAAGGCAAAGCTATAGCTCATACTGATAAGAAGAAGGCTATGAGGTGTTTCTTTTGTAAAAGAAAAGGACACATGAGGTAAGATTGCCCTAAGCAGAAGGCTTAGCTAGAAAAGAAAGGTAATCTCAATTCTTTTGTATGTTATGAATATAATATGGTTGATGTTTCATATGCCACATGGTGGATTGATTTTGGTTCTACAATCCATATTTATAGTATAATGCAGGGTTTTTTAAATCAAAGGAGACCGATGGAAAGTGAACGGGACATCTATTTAAGAAATAAGATGCGTTTACTTATCAAAGCTATGGGAACATATAAGCTTGTTTTACAAACTGGTTTTGTACTTGATTTGGAAAGAACCTTTTATATTCCTAGCTTTTCTAGGAATTTGATTTCTGTATCTAAACTTATACCACTTAGATTTTCCTTCTACTCTCATGAAAGTTATTTTAATTTATACAAAAATTCAGTATTTGTTGGAAGTGGTACAATGAATGATGATTTGTACAAAATTCATTTAACTAATGATGTCTCCAATGAAGTCATGGTTGTGCATGGTAACGTTGTTATTAAGCGTAACATCATGGATGAGAAATCCTCTATATTGTGGCACTAGAGATTAGGACATATCTCTATTGATAGAATCAAAAGGTTAGTAAAAGATAGAGTTCTTGAGACTCTTGATTTTACAGACTTTGATTCATGTGTGGACTGCATTAAAGGCAAGCAAACCAACAAGTAGAAAAAGAGTGCTCAGAGGAGTTTTGACATATTAAGATTATATATACTTACATTTATTGTCCTGACACGAGCATAGATGGTCAAAAATATTTCATTACCTTTATAGATGATTACTCACGATTTATGTATCTTTACTTGCTTCATAATAAGAGCAAAGCATTGGATGCTTTTAAAATATATAAAGCAGAGGTAAAGAAACAATGTGGTAAACAAATCAAAATCCTGAGATCTGATAGAGGTGGTGAATATTATGGAAGGTACAAAGGAACTGAACAGGTACCTGGTCCATTTGTTGAGTTTCTTCAAGAACAAGGTATTGTAGCTCAAAATGCCTTGCATGGTTCACTAGATCAAAATGGTGTAACAGAAAGAAGAAATAGAACTTTAATGGACATGGTGAGGAGTATGCTCAGCAACTCCAATCTTCCTTTGTCATTATGGTGTAAAGCAATAAAAACAACAACATATATATTAAATCGAGTTCCAACTAAGGTTGTTTCTAAAAAGCCATTTGAATTATAGAAAGGTTGGAAACTGAGTTTGAGACATATACGCATCTGGGATTGTCCAGCTGAAGTTAGAGTTTATAATTCATATGACAAGAAGTTAGACTTGAGAACTGTTAGTGCATATTTTATTGAATATGCTGAAAAGTTTAAGGGATACAGATTTTATTGTCCATCCTATAGCAGTAGAATTGTGAAATCAAGAAATGCTAAATTTCTTGAGAATGACGTGGTTAGTGAGAGTGTTTGACCTCAGAACTTAGTTTTTGAGGAAAATCATGTTTATGATTCAACTCCTGCATCAAGCAGCAGATTGGTTATTATTAATGACATCCATCAAACTATGATGGATATTGGACAACTAATTGTTGAAAATCCAGGTCAGGCAGATAATGTTTTAGTAAATCCCATTGATCATCAACCACAATAAGTTGATTATCATGAGCCTCCACAAGAGGCTACTGATGTACCTTTGAAGAGATCTACTAGAGTAAGAAAGTTAGCTATTTTTACTGACTACGTTGTGTACCTATAAGAATCTAACTATGATATTTGTGCTAACATTGACCCTGAGACATTTTCACAAGCTATGAATAGTAGTAAATCTAACTTGTGGCATGATGCTATGAAGGATGAGATGGATTCTATGACAGACAATCAAGTCTGGGATCTTGTAGAGTTACCTAATGGGGCAAAGACCATTGGTTGTAAATGGGTTTTCAAAATAAAAAAAGACTCATTAGGAAACATTGAGCGATACAAGGCTAGACTTGTTGCAAAAGGATTCACACAAAAGGAAGGAATTGATTATATAGACACATTTTCTCTTGTTTCTAAAAAGGATTCTTTCCATATCATCATGGCATTGGTTGCTCATTTTGACTTAGATTTACATCATATGGATATGAAAATGAATGACATTTCTCAATGGTGGTTTAGAGGAAAACATTTATATGAAACAACCTGAGGGTTTTAACTCAACTAATGTTCATCATTTAGTTTGTAAGCTTAAAAAGTCTATATATGGACTGAAACAAGCCTTCTGTCAATGGTATTTAAAATTTCATAATGTTGTCTCTTCGTTTGGTTTCGTAGAGAACATTATGGATGAATGTATATATCATAAGATTTGTGGGAGCAAGATCATTTTTCTAGTCTTGTACGTGGATGACATTTTGCTTGCAATTAATGATATGGGATTGTTATATAAAGTGAAACAATTTTTCACTCAAAACTTTGATATGAAGGATATGAGTGAGGCATCTTATTTTATTGGCATTAAGACTGATAGAGATATGTCTCAAGGTATCTTGGGCTTGTCTCAGGAAGCCTATATCAACAAAGTTCTTGAGAGATTTTAGATGAAAGATTGTTCACCCAGTGTAGCACCTGTTGTTAAGGATGACAGATTCAGTTTGAATCAATGTCCCAAAAATGACCTTGCAATGGAACAGATTAAAAACATTCCTTATGCTTGAGCTGTTGGCAGCTTAATGAATGCTCAGGTTTGTACTAGACCAGACATTGCATTTACTGTTTGAATGTTGGGAAGATATCAAAGTAACCCAGGTTTGAACCACTGGAGAGCTGCAAAGAAGGTCATGCGATACCTTCAAGGGACTGAAGATTACATGCTGACATATAGACGGATCGATGACTTGGAGGTTGTTGGATATTTAGATTCAGACTTCACTGGTTGTGTTGATTTTTGTAAATCAACATCTGGATATATCTTCTTATTTGTTGGAGGAGCTATATCTTGGAGAAGTGCAAAGCAGTCTTTAATTGCAACTTCTACCATGGAAGCTGAGTTTGTTTCTTATTTTGAGGTGACCAGGCAGGGTATATGGTTGAAGAATTTCATTTATGGGCTTCAAGTTGTTGATTCAATCTCTAGGCCATTAAAGATATACTGTGACAATTCAGCTGCTGTGTTCTTTGCTAAGACTAATAAAAGTGGAAGTCATAGTAAACACATTGGCATTGAGTACTCAGCAGTCAGAGAGCACATAAAAAGGAATGAAGTGCTTGTTGAATACATTCGTACTGAGCTGATGATTGCAGATCTTTTAATGAAAGGCATGCCACCAAAGTTGTTTATGGATCATGTAACACGAATGGGACTTTGTTCTCATTTGTCACTTTCTACTTGAAATGTGATGCTATACATGTAGCATATATATGTAATAAAACTTTGAATTCTTGAATTTGTCTCCAATTTTGTTTTGTATACATTTATGATTGGATGACAAATATTTTGTTTGGACCCAGAATAAGCATTTCAAGCTTATTCATAAAGAGAAGACACCACATAAAGGGCATTTTCACAGCAGATAGTTACATTGTAATACATGGAAGGTAATACTTGTTTATAAAGGAATTATTGCCATGATTCATGTAATTTATTTCTTTGTTGGAGCATAAAGTGCTTTAAGTTAGTATGTTAAGATTTTTGAATTTAATAAGTTTCAAATGTTTGGACCAAGTGGCAGAATGTTAGAATCCTGTGGTCCATAACGTTAAAATTCAAAATCTAATAGTTAGTGGTAACTGCTTATGGCAGTTATCCTTGATGGAACGATAACTGCCATTAACCATCCATTTGTTTGATTTAAAAAGGGGTCCCTGATTCGAGCAGAAAAGATTCTCTGTTCTCCATCAACGTCTATTGCTGAAGAATCAGAAGATCTCTTAAGGAATTGATGCTATGGTTGGAGGTAAGTCTCTATTTGATCTGTTATGCTTCTGCTTGTTGATTCTAAATTACTGTAAACATCTAGAAAATGGTTTACAGTTGCTTCTGCTGAAATAGTCTATAAAGAAATACTTGCTGACAAGATTATTGAGGTGT
The DNA here is from genome assembly GCA_035236585.1 of Warburgia ugandensis. Lineage (NCBI taxonomy): Eukaryota > Viridiplantae > Streptophyta > Magnoliopsida > Canellales > Canellaceae > Warburgia > Warburgia ugandensis. The sequence goes on along the minus strand of CP141129.1, from coordinate 63,803,413 downwards.
GTTGGACCACACTTTCTACCTCAGCTAGCTTCTATACGATATCTGGTCTTGTTAATAAGGCTGTTCGTGCTCTTAAGGCTGCTGAAAACAAGCTGTCAATGACAAACCGGGGTTATTTCTTCCTTATCACTCTATATACTTCTCTGAACGACAGGGATGGAGTTAAACGACTTGGGGAAGCCAGTAAAACAGTACCCGGGAGAATTACATGTGCATATTGTCTCGTTTGGTGAAGCTTGGTGATATCAGAGAAGCAGAAAATGTATTTTGAACTTGGAATCTGAGTGTAGAAAGTATAACATCAGAGTTTCCAATGTCCTTTTAGAGCTTAGATGAGGAAAGGATTGATGCATAAGGTTGAGTCATTACATCTCCGTACCTTGGGAAATGGTGCATTGCCGAATTATATGAGACATGGGAAATTCTTATGGAAGGATGAGATAGAAATAAGCGGATAAATAAAGCCATTGGAGCCATGAAAAGAGGTTTTGCTAGATTGGAAGATTGAGATTGGGGGCCACAACCTTGGATTGTCACAGCCACTGCAGAGCATTTTGAGGAACAGGGATGTGTTGATGAAGCAGAAGATATATAGAGGTTCCTCATCATTTGATTCTTGTTAGCTTGCCAGTTTATAAGTTATTCTTAGAGCACACATTCGTGTTCACAGACTGCAAGCTTGTGGCATCCATAAGATGTAGAGAGATAAGATCAGCTTGGACAAGGAGACTCTAGAACTTATTCAATGTAAAAGAAAAGGTTGTGTTGAAGCTGCACAACCGTAAAAATGTTTTCTTATAGAATCTCATATTAATATATCTATAGATTCTATACGATTTTTGTTGATATGCCATCTATCCCTCAGAATACCAGCCTCTAGTTTGTGGAGGCAGGATGGATAATGATTTCCACAAACTCATTATTATGAAAATCATTGATATTCTTATAGTTTTCCCCTGCAGAAGCTGAAACCCAATACCAATTCCAGGACTGAAACAGCTAAACCTACTAATGTTACATATTAGCCTTGATATCTGCTATCAATTATCTAGAGGAAGCATGTTCTCCAATGATCTCTGTGCTGGTTTGTAAGTAAACTAGGAATCTAGGCTGCAGCAATATTAGAAAATAGAGGCTCAGAGAGACTGAGAAAGAGACACAGGTGAGTAATGATCCTAACAGTCAGATAAGGTTTGAACCTTAATCTTATCTATATAAACCTATTTCCGTTGCATCATTTGACACATCTATCCCCTATTAAATATTAAACTTATTGTAGTGATGACACACTACTCTCACATGATTCTGGGGCTTAGAACTTGAAAAATGTGTTGTTCATGCCATAATGAGTCTGGATGCTGTGAGTCTAACAGTCAATGAACTAGACCAATATCAGGTTATGACACAAGTGCAGTGGCTTGCATACGGCAACCAAGGCATCACTGATGCCATAAGTAGGGAAGGCTAGGAGACAAACAGTATTAAGGGACCAATTAGTCGAATGGAGTTGGATCCTATGGTGGATTCTATGATTTTTACACTTCTGTGAATTGCATTGTTAAATTCATCTGCAAGAGAAGTTAACCATATTAGATTCCATAGGGCATGAATTCTTCCTGGAATCTGAAACTTTGTTGTTTGGCTTTCAGCGCCGGATTTTATATAGTAGTAGCCAATTTGGAATTGAATTGTATGGGGAAAATAAAAATATGAAGAAATGACACTTGTAAAATGAACTGAGGAATCACTACCAAATTCTTCATTTACAAGCAGATCAAATGACGTATTTTGGTGTTTAGAGGATTCCAACTAACAACATAAGCCAGTGTGATAATTTTATTGAAAGGAAGAGTCCTGATGTGCCTTATCAAAGATCGTAACCCAAGGTAGATAAACTAAGGACCTGGTTGGCAAGGCTTATAAAATCTGGTGTACAGCATTATGCCAACAGATTATTTCATACAATCAGTAAGGAATAATAAGGCCTAATCACATAAAGCGGACTACATAACCCCTTCTAATAGGCAACTAAGTATTGTCTTTAACTCAAGGAGCAGTATACGACTGTGTTTCCTGCATCACCGAACTGACGTGCTGCGTCAGTGAATTGTAACTTTGCGAATCCAATTCCTTGCCCATTGAAGCAGTCTTCTTTGGTTTGGGCACTGGAAGAATGAAAATTGGTGTATTGCAGATTAGTTTCAGCCGCCATTTCTTGTGGCACTAAAAGATTTGATCGCTCTTTAGTCTGCACCGATACATGCTTCTTTCTTATTTGCTCTGAAGATCATCTGTATCTTTACTACCATCATATGATTCTTTTTTACTTTACATGTTTGGTTTTCTGGATTAATTTATGTTTCTGTTTATTGATGACAAGACGGCATTTCATTTCGGTAAAAGAAGATAGAAACATACTAAAGGATCCATTGGGATTCTTTCCTCAAGTATGACCCCTTAGTCTTTCTATTTTCATAAATCAGGGGACTCTTTGACTGATGGTCTATGTTGTTTATGACTCTCGTCAAGATTTTGTGATTCCTCTAGTCAGTAACCCTTTACAGCCTGCTTCTTCAGTTTGAATGATAAATTCTAGCACAATGACGAAAATTGTACCGATCAAATTAGTCTCCATTGGAAGAATTTATTGGGCAAGTCATCAGTGATGTCATGTAGGACAATCAAAGTTGTTGGTGCTAAACAAGAAGCTTACAGTGCGCATATATTGGCATGGATAGAAGACCAAGGAAGTTTGAGGATGTCAGCGGCTGATCGGGCTGCCAGCGGACCTTACACACACACACACACACAAGAATTTGGGTATACAGAATTTAACAAAGGCTTGCATGTTTAGCTCTGGTTCATTCATGTGGAAGTTGAAGTTTGGGGCTGAACGTAGACCCTCATTTTTCCAACGAGATGATGGAACAGTAGCCCATACATAACTTCCGAAAAGTGGCAGTGTGATCCAGCAGATGAAACGTAATATGATGCCCTGGAATGTACTTTCTTACCGTCATCTCTTGTTAAAAGTGAGTTTCCATACCTTAGACAAAGGGGTCTCCAAATAAGGCATGAGAAATTCTGATGAAGGCCGGGATAAGTTCTTCAGTTATGCAAATCTAGCAACAAGATCCATAAATCATACTGCTTCTGGAACCACAAGAAACTAGAAGAACACAATTTGTGATTTCGTAATCCCCATTAAAGTTATGGGCAAGACACTGTTATTTAGTAATACCCAAGAAAGGGTGACGCCATAAAAAATGGTGCCTGGTTCAATTAATATTCTAGGGCATCATCCAATGGGTCCCACCATCAAGTACAAATCTTTGTACCGATTTTGTTATTTTTATTTTATTTTTAAAAAATGCCAATTGGTTCTAAACATCTGATGAAAGAATCAACAATTTCATGGGTGTCAACAAAATCATTTTCTTCAATGAAACAAATTCTTGCAGAAATCAAATTATTCATCCAAAATAATAATTAAATTTTGCACGACTCAGATGATACAGCAAATATTTAAGTATAACCAAATAGCCCCTTAGACTCTCATCAAATCCTTCACTATTTTCCCAAAGAGAGGGACACATGGTATAACTGCACCCAAGAAAACCGGGGGAAAAAACACACGATACAACACGTTCCATGTGTGCCCCACCTTTTCATGATGGACCCACTTTGTTGATACCCGTTCATCTGATTTCACTAACTTAGATGTCTAAATCATCAGGATGTTATACAATTTCTATTTATACTATTTTAAAAGCAGAAAAGCAGTAGCTGTCTTCGAAGTCCCTGCTTATGAGTAGTGAAGGGAATGGAGAATAATGAGTTGGCCTTTAATGTTTATAACAAATACAAATTGCTTTGATTTAGGGTTAACAGGGAAGGGAATCGATGGCCTTCGGATTTCTTGAAGTGAACCTGGCAGATACTGCTGCACTAGACACAATTTAGGTACAATTATAATTGGTATCATTTCCTAGAATCATTAGGTGGTCCATTAATCTATCAAGGGAGACCTATGAGCAGAAATCATATTAGGATGCTGCAGCGTGGTGCAACAAACGCTCATCAAACTCCGATACGAAGCTCAACTTGATTCCACCCATCCTCAAAGCAAATGAAGGAAAATATACAGCGCAATGTTGTTGGCCTATTTTCTCCATCTTAAGAACTTGTATGCGCGTTCATTGTGCTGTTATAGTGTGGAATAAGATCATTAATCATGGGATGAGATTAGCCACGGTCTGGTATTCTGTTCTAAGCCTCTTTTGGTAAATTATAGGCGAGAGCCTTACCTAGAAGATTATAGACAGTCATTCATGGGCCCATTATTTTTATATAATATCGTGAATAGTTTATATATGACATGCAGTTTGCCTACTGCAACATGTCCCTAAAATACACAGCCGTACATTCGAGTGGCTGCTTTCACCTCTGTTTCAGGGATTAGACCGACGAGTGTGTGAGCCACGAAGCAAAAATCAGACAAGTCAAACTCTTCCTTAAGAAGAAAAAGAACTTGCAAATGGACCAACTCAAACGCTTTACTAATAACAAAAAGAACTTCGACGTGAAATAACTGAAGTGATGATCACATGTAATTTACATTATTTAAGCTTGTCTAATTGCTTTTGGATGAAATTCTGCATGTCGCTTATTAGCTGAGAAGTCTCGGGCAAATGGGGAAAAATGTAGAACCCATGGATCGTAGCAGGATACTCCACTAGATCCGCTTCCTTACCGGAATTCTTCAGCCACTTGAAGTACCGCCTCTGCCAGTCCTGTAACGGGTCGAACCCAGCAACAACAACCAGCGTAGCAGGAAAATCCAAACCCGAAATATCGGGCCCCAAATCTGCGACATTTAATGCCTCGTGGTTCCGCTTTGCACCCTGAGGTAGAAACAATGTCCAAGAGTCCTCGATCCTTTTACTCGTCAGTAGCGGCCCGTTAACGAGCCGGATTTCCGCTGGTGTCTGTTCTTCTCCACAAAAACCCGGGTTAATCCCCAGCAGACCGATGACTCGTACCGCCTTATAGTCAGACTTTGTCTCGGTGACTTGTCTAGCCACATGGTGAGCAATGTTGCCGCCGGCACTGTCACCGGCAATGAAACACCTGGACAAGTCGGCGTTTGAGGCTAAACCCGCGAGAATATTCGGGGAAGTATCGATGTACTTAATGGCGTCGATACCGTCCTCGTAAGGTGCCGGGCAGCGATACTTGGGTGCGAGGCGGTAGTTGACGGAGACGACGACGGCGGGGATTTTGCAAGCCATTGTACGGCAAAGGAGGTCGAAGGGTTTGGAGTCGGCCGAGTAGGAGTTGAATCCACCCCCGTGGAAGTAGATGATGACCGGAAGGTCGACATCTTCGGCTGTTTCAGTGGGAGTGAAGACGCGGAAGAAGAGGTTACGTGATGGATCGACCATAACATCGTTGGTTGTGACTCCATTGAGTGGTTTCCCGTTAGGTGGGACGTGGGAGTCCAAGAGGTTGAAAAGACGGCGGGTGAAACTGTTGGGAGGAATGGAGTCGGCAAAGGCGATGTAGAGTCTGGTCTTCCATGGCAGCGCAGGAGAGAAGGGTGATTTCTCCGACATTTTTCTCCTGGTTTTGCTTTTCTGTTGTTCCCTAGCTAACTTTTTTGTCTGTAGAGTAGCTTTTATAAGAGAAGAAACGCCATCCGGACTGAGTCCACATTATCCAAAGCTAAGGGATAAACTAGGTGGTGTGTCGGAGTCTATGGTTCATCTATTTCCCGGTGTGAACCCTCTATCCAGACCCAATATGATGATCTGACTTATTCATCTTCCAGTGATGATCTGACCACTAGGTGGTTCAATGATCATGATTAAAATATTTTTTTCAACTAAGAAAACTACTAACAAGAATTCAAAGGTTACAAAAAATATTTTTTTCAATTAAGAGAACTGCTAGAATGAATTCAAAGGATACGAAATTTTGCAGCAGTCGTAGTTAGGAGTCAGATTATTGAAGGCTGAGGACAAAATAGAGGGGTCACGAAATCGGTTCTGCAGCTCAATCCCGGTAGAGCAGCGGCTGAGATGATTCAATGCATGAGAGAGAGAGAGAGAGAGAGAGAGAGAGAGAGAGAGAGAGAGAGAGAGAGAGAGAGCGCGCAGTGGGCTGGGGATGGTTCGTGCACGGAATTTTCACGTTTGTCAATACGACGGAATTTTCGTGTCATCCTGGCCACGTTTGTCAATACGGCACAGCCAATTAATATTGTGAAAGAGTGCAAGCAGCGTATTAAGTTGACATGCTGACCGACGTAAATTATGAGACTCGCATTGGCCGATTGCTTCCTTTCATCTGATCTCCATGATTTTTTATCCCTAAAAATGGATGGTTAACGGTCTACATCTTCAAGGACCTAAACCACGAACTCAATTCTGATGCTAAAGTTGAAGTTGGGGAATGAAAAGAAAATTCAGATGAATGGGTCTTGTCAACCAAAATGGGAGTCTTATTGATGGTTAGAACGGTTCATACGGCACGACATCAACTCTCAATAAGTCTTCATTTGTGGTATAATTAGCCACATAATTTATGCTTCTCGTTCGAAGTTGGAGTTGTTAAACTAATAATCGGACTTATATAAATTAGTACAGAGTTACCGGCCCAGACAAAGTGGAACCTTTGGATGATTATAACATTTAAAATATGTGCTTTTTACTGTTGATCGTGACCATTCTCTAAACACTGTTTTGGACCGTTGATGACCCTTTGATTGAAACCACGTTTTACATATTTTGGACTCATCCAATCTGCACCTTAGTCGGATAATCAAAGGAAAATGTCTAATTATCATGGCAAAACTTGGCGAGCTGTTGTCTGCTGTGTATTATAAAGTGTCCAACCACACAGCATGATTTGTTTGCCACAAGATACTGAAACACATGCTATCATTATGATTTATTGTCTACAACTGAAATCCTCATACTTTCATCTGTCAATCACATCAAAGGTGCTACAAGACCCGTCCTACAAATCAACGGCTCACAGCCTAACCGACCTCCGCCCCACTCACCATTTACAGTTTTAGTCTAGGAAAACTTTGAGCAATATATAAGAATGCTTAAAATATTGCTAAGACAATAGTAAGTGAGTCTAAATTCAAAGTATATGAGGATTTTTAGAATAGATTAAAATCAAGAGAAGTTAAGAAAAATATACTTAAACTTATAAAAATAAGATAATAAAGGGTAAGGACATAAGTACATTGAAATTGATGACTAAATACTACTAGTCAAAGATGACAAGATCAAATAAAAGTGCAAAAGTTATGTTCGAAATTGTCTTGAGAATACAGGGATTAAAGGTATTGCAATCCAAAAAACATTAGATATTATATACAAGATTGTAGGATTAGAATACCTAAAGAGTCATTAACAAAGATGAAATCAGGAAAGGTTCTAGGGTCGATGTTATAACAATAGAGGTTTGGAATTATATTAGAGATACTAGAATAGTTTGATTGACAAAGTTGCTTAACAAAATTATAAAATTGAAGAGAGTTACTAATGAATGGAGGAAGAGCTCAATCGTACCAATTTATAAGAATAAATTAGATGCATACATTTACATTACTTGTCGTGGGATCAAACTTATGAGTCATACCTTGAAACTTTTTGAAAGATTGATTGAGAAGAGGCTACGGCATGAGATGAGTGTATCAGAGAACCAGTTTGGTTTCATGTTTGTGATGTCTCCAATGGAAGCTACTTTCCTACTTAAACAATTGATGGAGAAATGTAATAGAGAAGGGACCTCCTCATGGTCTTTATTGACTTAGAAAAATCTTATGATAGGATCCCAAAAAAGTTAATTTGGTTGGTGTTAAGTGAGAAAGAGGTTTCACAGTACTATATAGACATAATTAAGGATATTTATGAGGGAGTCATAAATAATATTAGGACCACTAATAAAGAGACCAGTGTTTCCCTATCACTATAGCATTCCACCAAGGATTGAGATTGAGCTTGTACCTTTTCACACTAGTTATAAATGAATTAACAAAATATTTGCATGAGAAAATTCCATATTGCATATTATTTATAGTTTTGATTGATAAGACAAGGAAGGGTATAAATACAAAGCTAAATTTGTGAAGAGATATATGAGAATTTGAAGTATTTGAAATTAGCCAATCCAAGACGAAGTATTTGAAATGCAATTTTAGCAAGGAGAGGAGGAGTAGTAGAGCAGCAATAAAGATTGAAAACCAAAAAGTCCCCTAAAAGACCATTTTCGATACTTGAGATCGATGATTCATGGGAGCACAAAGATTGAGAATGAGGTTACCTAGAGAATCCTAATGAGTTGGACTAAATGGATAATGCACTTCTGGAGTTTTGTATGAACTACGAGGGCCAGTCAAACTAAAAGAAAAATTCTACACAATAGCAGTAAGGTTAGTCATGCTCTATGATCAGAGTATTGGGTAATTAACACCTATATATGATAAGTATAGCCAAAATGAGGATATTGAGATGGATGAGTAGCAAGACAAGAAATGATAGAATTAGAAATAAAAATATTAGAGATGACAGAGATTAGACTTAGATCGTTTAGACATATCTAACAAAGACAAAAAATGGCATCAGTTAAAAGGAGTAAGGCAATCCAAGTCAAAGCTTTGAAAAAGACAACAACAAAAAAAAGCCCTAAAGAACGTGGATAAAAGTGGCGAATTTTTTTTTTTTTAAACTTTGATACTAAATGAAAACATTATACTTAATACCCCTATTGGGGATAAGGTCTCAATGATGACGACGATGATGAAAACCAGCACTCGACAGTAGAATGATGCTCCAAGATTTTCCTGTTCTTCCTTTCTTTACTTGGGAAATCTCTTCTTTGGTTAGCTGCTTCATCACAACCCTAGAAATTGCATGTGCATTTGTAACACCTTGGGTTTTTATAACATTTTTTTATAATAATTATTATTATTATAGTCGAGATCCCAAAATCAAACGATTCTCTTAATTATTGTATTAGGACATTTACTTAAAAACTTCGGGCGTTATCTCATGTTTTTAAAAACATCACAACCACGATTAAAAGATAATATAAGTACGCCACAATAAATTTAAGACAATACTAATATAAATCCAATGTCAAAATCAAAGGTGCATTTATTTTTAAAACAATAAATACCCAAAAAAATATAATAATGTGGCCCCAGGTCTATCCATCATAACATTCCACCATACTTAAAGACATGTCCATTATATATATAATGTCAAAATCAAATTCCTCAAATAAAGATATACACTCAATAAGATAGGTTCAAGTTGTAGTTCATCTAATCACTCACGTCTAGCTATCTATTAGCTAATCAAAGTGGTCACCACTACTATCATTGTCCCTCCAAGGCCTTGCCCTTTCTGCTGTCACACTTGATATCTGAGGCATTGCAAAATAAAGCAATGCCTCAACAAGCTATTGATTGTGTAAGTACATAGACATTTAATGTAATAACAAGGGAAAACAAAATAGAATAACAATGTTGATATAATATGTAGGTCAATCATCCATGAAATTGTAAGTATCATAAGTAATGCCAATATAGTCTTAAAACATCATACGCGATAAAACATATGCCTCTGGATATAAAACATGATATCTCATGGATGTAAAACATGATATATCTAATATCAATAAGCATATAATAACTAAAAGGGCATCCCAAGGTACGTCAGTCCCACGAGTGTCCTATTTACTCGTATAAGAGATCATGAGTACTCATATTAATTCTTTGAGTGTCATCACACCCAAGCATACAATAACATATTCATGCTCATCATGCAAGCATACAGAACAAGAGTATGGATCGTCATACTGCAGTAGTAAACCCTCCAAGATCTCAACCACCGCCACTCCTTGTCAACACCATAACGGGAGACTTAATGCCCGTCCCTATAGAAAGGCTCGGACCGGTTGTGTAGATTATCCATGTTACCAAACCCCTACTGAAAGCCATCTGTGGGTAGATATCTATCACATCATAAATCACATCACAATTTTGTAGGATGGGTGGCTGGCCATACTCCCTCCTAGCATGACATTCATTAGGTGAGAGCACCTATCATAAATCACAAAACACAAAAATTGAGTATCTCATAAAACCACGAGCACTCTGGCTCACAATCCCTAAGGCACACCCCTCATCCCAGGGTTAGCTTCTCAAAGGACTAACCACCAAGCCTCCACAATCAATTTTTTTGAAAACCCATCAATCTCAGTGATGCAATAAGGAAAGATAATTACTAATCATACAGAAGATACACAGTATCAATCTCATAAAACAATCGATCATGAAAACCCATTTAATATACTATTAAAATCTAATATCAATCATAGTATAAAACATTGAATTTCACAAAATCTCAAAATAAATAACAAATGACAATAAATCATAATCAACCATGATGCTATGATAATGCAAAGTTTTAGAAATCAAAATATAACATTAAATATCATCACCTACCTCAATGAGAAATAACCCAAATTAAGCATGTAATCCTCTTAGCTCGCATGCTCAAATGTACCTGTCAGTATCACAGCACTATTTGGTATTATTTATTCCATCTGAGTGGAATCTATGGCGATCCAACTGTTGGATCGTTTTCTAAGATATCTATTTATGATTTGGTCATTAATCTCAATGTTACTTGTTATTAATCAGTCCTATCTCATGTTCATCTGCTCATTTTTGTGTGCATCTACAGTTTACACCTTGATCTGACTGTCAGATCATCCTTAGATCAATAATTTCCCAAGATCTGAGTTAGATCAATAGTCTGGATCAATTTCTAGAGTAATTATACATAATTTGATCCTTAGGATCCTTAGTCATTACCATATATTATCTAGATGTTTAAGTCCTAGGGTCTAATCACCCTTTGATCTACCGGATCTAAGTGATTTGACACTATTTTATGAATTTGACCTAACTAAATGTGATTAGATCAAGATTCTAATATTAAAATCATCTCTGTATCATTGATACGGTTCCAACGGACCTTCTGGATCAAAGATTAAGCATTTGTAGCCTCTAGAATATCAAAAAACCATTCCAGATAAAAAATTAGATAAAAAAATTAATTTTACACCAATTACAATGGTGGAAGGGAGTTTACACTGGCAAAAGGGAGTTTACACCGGCATCCCTGGAGTGCATAGATGTCAGAACGCACAGCGCATTCCAGCCAACTGGGACAGTGCGCGTGAGTGCTCCCGTGCGCACGACCAGGCTCTCACGTATGCCATTCACCCCTGTGGGTCCCAGTCGACGTCTTGGGCCACTGTCCATCAGGGACGATGAACCCAAGCCGTCCACCTTCTTTTGGCTTGATCGGAGCCCCAGATGCACCGATTTTTTATCTGTTTTTGCTGTTCCTGGGGTTTTTTGGTCCAAAGATCACATTGAATGGCTCAGATCTCTCATTGGAGGTGTCTTTAATGTGGGTCTAACCATGCTCCACGGTGTTGACTTCCTAGGCCATCCAACGACCATTCTGCTCAGATCCAGCCCGGATCTGAGAGGAGAAAGTTAGGAAATCAGCAAAAGAGAAGGATAAAGGGTTTAACCTACCTGATTAAAGTCGTAGAGTGGAGATCAGGTCCTCTAGTGCATGCAAAGTTTGCTCCAAGCTTGGAGGAGAATGGAGCGAAGATAGCACGATCCCGAGTTGTTTTACGTAGGAAATGAAGAGGAAACTAGTTTTTATAGGTTAAGTTTAGATTCCCTTGTAAGGAAAGGTAGATCACCCCCTTCCTCCATTAGAGCTGGAATGGGAATAGAAAGGGGTGTTGTTATCAAAATGACCCCCCCCCTTTAATTCGCGTCCCTGACAATTTACGAAATTACCTTTGTAACTTAAAATGGTCATATCCCACTCATCTGAACTCCGTTTTCGACGTTCTTTATACCGTTCCATTCCTATCGATGTGTACTTTCTAGTTTTTTGTGGTTTCAAAATCAAATTCTATGCATAATTTTTTTTAAATTTAATTAATTTATATGTTACTAATTTTGGGTTAAAATTTGAGGATATTACAACATCTTTCTCCTCTCTTTCTCTCGCCCACTTTGTAAAGTTGCCATTGACAACGAATCTCCTTCTGAGTTGAAAACCTAGATTTTAGAACCCAAGCAAAGAACAACCAACATTCTCAGCCATTGGATTAGTGCAGGCAAAAAGATACCACTTTCACAACTCCTTAGGATTGGAGGAGCTAAACAAATCTCAACGCTAGGAGGATGCCTTGTGGTTTTTTTCTTATGTACTAAAGCTTCTCTTCTTTCGATGCTTCTTAACACTCCTCTTCCACCTTCTCCACCTTGACATAAGGCTTTAGTTCTTCATTAGATTTATTGGCTGTTTGGTACGTTGGATAATTCCATCCCTACATGGATTCTAATTTCATCTATAAAACCAAATGGTCCAAGGTTTAGGGCTATTTCATTTTATTTAATATTTGAATATTTTTGTACTTGTTTTTTGGCTTATATTTCAAAATTTCGCACCATATAATCGTCTTTTTTCTTCACTTTTGAAGATCATTTGCATCCTTCAATCATTATATCTTCACTCTGTATTGGTACTAGGCAATAGAAACTTCAAAGGGATAACCCAGTAGATGCCTTGTAGTCTTCACATTTTCATAAATCAATGGATTCTTTAACTCGTAGTTTGAGTTGTTTATGACTAGGTGTTTGCTTTTGACGATTTCTCACCATGCCCTTTGCAACTTGCTTCTTCAGTTTCAAAAACAAGTTGCATTGTATACCTGCTGAAATTCATATTGATCAAGTAGATCTTCATTGGAAGAATTCCCTTGGGCAATCATCAGCGATGTCATGTATGACAATCCCAATAGTTGGCCCTCAACAATGTATATACTTAGAAGGCAGATATTGGCACGTTTAGAAGCTCAAGGAAATTTGAGATGTCGTTGATGTCTAATCTTACTAGCTGAATACAATTGATTACAAGAGTCCATAGTAATGAAGGTCTATGGATTTTTCTTCCGTAAGACTTGATAATGGGATATTGAATGATACCTAGGCTTAGAACTTTGGTTCTATCAAGAGTCCTTGGTCAAAAGCAATGCAAACAATGAGTGTCTAAGGACGTTAAGATGGTAGTAGTGGCATGAGCTAGAAGCTCGTGATTGCGGTATGATTCCTTCCAGAGTAATCAAGCTTTCAAGACACTAATGTAGCTTTTGTGGCCTCTTTTTTGAGTGAAACATCTCAGGCCTAAGATGTGCAAGATGGAAAAGCTTACCCAAGTCTTGTTTAAATTAAAAAGGCGTTTTTCTGTCCTAAAATGAGAAAATGGAGTATTTACCCAAAGCTCTGCCCTACACCAAGTGGACCTTGCTAGATGAGTAGTTAGGATCTTTACTTGTCTGCAATGTACATAGTGCTAGATGAAGGAAATTCTGGCAGCTCTTGCATGCATAAACAAGATAGATCATTGTAGAGGTTAGACAGGCTTATTTTTTTGCTATAGAAAGTTTAAAACAAAGGGCAACACTCCTTCATTGAGATATAGGTTAATGGTATCGAACAATCTAACAAAATCGTGTAAACTAGATTACAAACCCCTTGCCAATTTGGCCCATATTTCTTTGATTTCTCAAGAAGCCAGACAAACAATTAGCTCCTAGTTGTAATGCAAGATAAGAGTTTGTAGAATCACCACCAAATTCACAATTTGCAAGCAGTTTGAAATGACACAACTCTTGGAATTTGGAGAAAGCCAGAGTAGCAACATGAAACAAAGATAAACTTAATAAGAAGAAGACATCCTATGATTAGCAGCCCATTCTCCCATCACTTCATCATTATTCCTATGTAGCTCTTTTCCACTCTAATACTTGCCCCATGTTGACAATTTACTCAAATTTACCCCCATGCCGAAGCCTAAGCAATTCGATCAATTACTATCAATAATCCTTTTGAAGGTGACCAATTTGTCCCTAGGAAGCAAGTACTCTTAGTGTCAAGATCATGGAGATTTTTGAACCATTTCTTAATCAACATCAAGGTTTCTTCTTCAACAATCTTCGTACCATTGATTTCTTCAATTATGGAAATCCAATTAGCAAACATCTAGCAACAATATCCACAAAATTCCTCATTTCCCCACCCAATAACTTCTTTCTTTTGAGATATTCTTGCAAAGTTTTTCTTTAGAAACCACTGACAAACACTTTAAGAACTAGTTTGGCTAAGTTATTTCGTTAATCTCCATCACAGTCATCATTAAGATAGAACATGACAGATGGAAGAAGGGTTCCATTAATAGCTCAATTCATCTTGAAGAAAAATTCATGTGGACTATGTATTTTAGGCAATCCAATTGGCAATCAATGAACCACTAGTCGGTATATGATAGAATGAGAGAAAAAAACTCCTATTTTCCATTGAATCTATTGAGTCTTATATGCATACAATTACAAAAGTAAAAATGGAAAGATACAAATCATATCCCCTAAATAAGAGATGATATATGTACAAAATAGATATGCTATCCGATGATTTCTCTAACAAATCTCATTTGATAACCCACACCCCCCCCCCGCAAGCAACCTGTAGGAGATAGTAAAGATAGTAACAGAAGCTTGGAATATAGCAAGTTGAACTAGGCCACAAAATTAGATTTGGTGAGGATATCAAGTAATTGCAAATCAGCAGAGAGATGAGACCAAGATATTGTGCCATTTTGAAAGTGATGACAAGCCAAATGACAATCAATCTCAATATGCTTAGTGCATTCATGAAAAACATCATTATGAAATATATAGCTAGCACTTTTGTTGTCATAATAAAGATTAGTGGGTGAGGTTTGTGGAAGATCAAGATCTACTAGTAAATGACAAATCCACACAAGCTCAGTAGTAGTGTCGGCAAGAGCTCGATATTCTGACTCAGCACTAGAGCAGGAGACAATAGGTTGTTTCTTACTCTTCTAGGTCAAGAGCAAATCACCAAGGAAAATAAGAAAACTAGCAGTAGACTTGTTCTCAGTAATATCTCCACTCCAATTAGTATCCGAAGAGTGCCTTGTATATAGCATATGATGCGAAGAACAACATAATAAGCATATGTACGAGAAGCAACCATAAACTGGGAAACAATATGAACAACATGAGCAATGTCAGGATGAGTAATAGTTAAATAGGTGAGCATACCAACAAGCTACCAATAAAGAGTGGGATTCTGTAAAGGAGTTCCATTAGTAGGGCATAGTTTGATATTGACTGCAAGAGGAGCATTTGCAACTTTGCTGTCAGATGAATGAGATGTAGAGAGAATGTCAGAGGCATACTTGATTTGGGAGAGAGCATAGCTTTGTCAAGTTTATCCAACGTCAATGCCTAGAAAGTATGATAAGTTACCAAGATCTTTCATTGCAAAAGTTTGAGACAAAAAATCTTTTGTTGCTAAGATTCCAGAAATATCACTACTAGGGAGAATCATGTCATCCACATAAAAGTAGAAACACGTCACTAGTGGAGCTACGACGAATGAATAAAGTAGAGTCATTGGCACTCTGTAGAAAAGCAAATTTCTAAATAGTAGAATAAAATTTCTTGATCCAAGGGCGAGGAGCCTATTTAAGACAATATAATGCTCAACGTAAGTGACAAACTTGTCCAAGTGAGTGAGGTAAGCCAGGAGGAGGACCCATGTAGACTTCCTCACAAAGATCACCATTAAGAAAAGCATTTTTGTCATCTAGTTGATGCAATGTCCAATGCCGAAAAGAAGCAACAACAATTAGAGTACGAATAGTGGTCATATAAGCAACTAGAGCGAATGTCTCTACATACTCAAGTCCATACTCTTGAGTATAACCCTTAGTGACAAGGCAAGCTTTGCAACATTCAATAGATCCATCAGCATGAGTCTTGATTTTGTAGATCCACCTGCCACCAATGGTAGACTTTCCTAGAAGTAAAGTAGCCAGTTCCCAGGTTTGAGTTTTCTCCAAGGCTTGCAACTCTACTGGCATTGCTTTAGACCATTCATGATGCACACTAGCTTCCTTATAAGTTTGAGGCTCATGGAGATAAAAAACATGGCTAGCATAGCAATGGTAATCATTGAGATAAGATGAAGGAGCACAAGAATGAGGAGGAAGAGGAAGAGGAAGAGGAAGAGAGAGTACCTCAAGAGAATCCTTAGCCGATGAGTTAGTAGGAGCAAGAAGTAGAGAAGGCTATGATGGCGTAGTTGTAGGAGGAGAATTTTCCAAAGAAAAAGGATCAATGAGAGTAACCTGTGAGGCAGGATGACTATGAGGAAGGTCCATGAAAGGGATGGATTCCTAGAAAACTACATTACGAGAAATGTGAATGCATTTGGCCTCTAGGTCATAACATTGATAACCTTTCTTTCAACACTGTATCTTAGAAAAATGCAAATAATAGATTTTGCAGATAGTTTGGAGCATTCGGCCCTAGGTAGCAATGGAAGCAGCTTTGTAATACCCGTTAATTTTAAATACTAAAAAATATATAATTTTGTGAAAGTTGAGAAATAAGGAATTCGAAAGTTTTAGAGATGAAATCACAAGTTAAAACCTCAAAATTTGAAATGTATATGAGAAATGGAATTCAACGACATCAAGAATGCAAAAATGGAAGACCAGATGAAAATTGACTAATTATTCTAATTTTTACATTTTTTATAAATTAATTAGAGGGGGTAAAATAGTAATTACATTTGTGGAGCCTATGAGGACGGGCACTAAAAACAAGACTCTGACAGACATTAAATGGGTATGGAGGTAATCATTTCAGCAATAAAGTAAAAATCAGATTTTTATATTAAAAACACAAAATTCATATTCACATTAATGGGGAGCTTTAAATGTGCCTTCCCCCATTAATGCTTGTCTCAATTTCCCTCCCTACCATTACTCCCCCTCTCTGTTACTTGTGTCATTGGCGATGATGCCTGATGCCGACGACAACGCCTAACACCAGCAACAACACAGCATTCCTCCCCTATGTGTGATGACATCTTTTCTCCCCCGAAGCGACAAAGTTCCCCTTTACCGACTAGCCTAACCTAAGGTAGGCCTGTTCTTCTCCCCGTTGCCCATTCCAGCTTTGTTTCTTAAGTTTTCCATTGGTTAATGTTGGAAAACGGTATAGATTTGTCATTTTCTAGTAACTGTGTATGTGCGAGCTTGTTCATACATGCATCACTAGGCGTGCATCCCCGTGACTGTTAGTTAATTAAATTGATTTAAATTGATTAAATTGGACCGTCTATTCATTAATGGCTCAATTTTGGGAGTTACAGAGGTCCAAATCATGATCCGAGACATCCTTTGTAATCGTCTTAATGATGCGGACCTAGATTTGAGATGAAAACTCCGATTTAACCACTTTTAAAATTTTAAAATTACGAAATGTTATTCAATAACATAGATTAGGCTAATCAATGGACGATTAGGCCTTAGAAACTGATTGTATGCATCAAATATGAGATGATTTAGGGAATTAGAAAGACAAATCTCAAGTGATTATCAAGAAAATTTATCTTGACTATTGATCTGATTAGGTGCCTTAGGATTGATGGATTAAAGAGTGACCTGACCGTTAGATAGGCGTGTAATCATGGAGATACATGTAAATCACTAAAACATTAAAATTAAATAGATCATGATGAAAATAATTGAAATTAATGATCAGATGTTGATTATAAGTGATAAAGAGCAATCCAACAGGTGGATCATCTCCAAATTTCATAAGATGTTAGAGACTGACCCGTTTATTGATTAAGGGACATTAATTAAATGAATTATGAGATAGATTGACCATTAGAAAAACCAACATCTAGTTTAGGTTTGCCTTAGTAGAGGGTTGATCAAATGATCTTGGCTATTAATCTAAGATTAACTGCCAGATCAAGAAAGTTATCACTTGCATTTGTTTATTTTGAGGTGTGAGAATACCAAGTGATTGATAACTTATGATGTGATAGGTACGTCAAAGCGTACAACATGATATAGCTTACGTGCCTAATTGGAGTACTACATTTTGAGGTAGGTGATTACATTTGAAATTTTTCCATGATTTCTTAAATCATGATGTATTACTTGAGAACTTTGAAGCACGTTTTTTTTTTTGTTCTATCATGTTTGCATGAGATTACTTTTCAACATGTATTGCCGATATATTTGCTAACTCATTTTGTGCATGATTTATGCACTGTTTCGTAATACATTTTATGTTGCATCAATTTGATTATTTAAGGATGATATACACTGATTTTTCAATGCATGATGTTGATATAATGAATTATTGTCTCTCGATTTGGTTTTATTGAGAAGGATTATGCATGAATTTTGATTCTTAATTCATGGTTTATTGATTTATGATGGGTGCTTTTGCCCAATGGGTACTATGCTAGGGGGTTGTAGGGTTAGCCCATTGCTCTTTGACTTTATGATGATTATGATTAGACTCCAGCATTGTCCGTAGGGGTAGTATCATGGGTAGTCTATACTACAAGCCCGTCTTCTCCCATGTAAGAAGGAGGTATGTCTGTAGGGTGCGATCATTAGTAGTCCACACTATGAGTTCGTCTTCTTCCATGCGAGATGGAAGAAGTCTCCCATTCCAGTGTTGATGAGGAGCAATAGTGGTTGAGACCCTAGAGTGGTTACCATTGCATCATAGTAGCCCATACTCTTATTTTGTATCCTCGTGTGACATGGATATATCAAGTGATGCCTTGGTGGGGCGGGCCTATGGGTTGGCGAGCTACAAGCTAGAGACCCTGGATGTTGGAATGAGTACTCATTGACATTGCCATGAGTGTAGTTGAGACCACTTATAGGCCTTGATTGTGCATGGTGCCATGTTCATTATGACATGCTTTTATATTATGATGTGGACATAGATTCTTATTGCTTTTGGTGGATGTATATTCGTGTATTGCTCATGCCTCACATGCCTTGATGATTAGTTTTGATATTGATTTGTTCAAACTTATGATTTTCATTTATTATTCATTATGGACGTCTGATGATTTGATGTGCTTTGTACATGTTTTATCTTACAAGATTTGCCATGACATTGATATTTTGTGCCACATTATTTTATTGTTCTTTTATTAAATGTAATCACCTACACAAGCGATAGCTTGTTGAGGCATTGCTTTGTTTCGCAATGCCTTAGATTTGGAGCACGATAGCACTAAGGGAAAGCATGTGGAGCAGCATTGATTGAGCAAGGGCCTTGAGGACCATCTGCATTTTGTATTTCAGAGACTGATTGAGTGTATGTCTCTTAGACTTGTAGTTAGACTCTTTTGGACTGTACATGGATGTTGTTATTTTGGATAGATTGGACCCACACCTTTGTATAGTGTACATGTACGTATACATACATGTATGTTGTGGTGATCATGGATGGAATCCTAAGATTTTGGACTTGTTATCATTACTATCTTTTTTACAACTGGTGTTGATTTGTTGTAGTTTTATATTGAGCATGCTCAGTGTATCGATGATTCGATTTTGTTTATTGTTGTGGTTTTGGATCATGGATGGCCCTGGGGGTTTTCTTTTTGGACATTTCTCTTGAGCACTTGCGTTATTTATATTAATTGCAAGTTTTCAATTTCAGGGATCCCGCTTATTTTATAAAACATATTATTATTATTATATGTATTGAAAAAAGGTTTAAAAAACCTAGGGTGTCACAAGCTTCCCCCAAAAATGTTTTAAGAAGATGAGAGGAAATGAGCAATGTACGAATTGTCTCAAAAATATGGCAATGCTTTCGTTCTGCAAGACCATTTTGTTGAGGTGTATTAGGACAGGAGAGCTAGGAAAGAGTGCCATGAGATTTAAGAAGGTCTAAAAAGCAAATAGAATTATATTCCCCTCCAGAACCAATCTAAATTTTTTTAATACGTTTGCTAAATTATGTAAAAATCATACTAGTGAATTTTGAATGTACTTGATAAACATCTTATTTATTTTGAATAACATAAGTCTAAGTATATCAAGAGAAATCATCAATGAATAACATATAATAGCTAGCACCACTAAAAGAAGGATCAGAAGAAGTCCAAACATCACTATGAACTAAATCAAATGGTGTGCAAGTTGTTCAAGTACTAATTGAAAAGGGTAATACAGAATGTTTGCCAAGGACACTATGTGTACATAAAGGTCGATGTTTAACATCAAAATTACCCAAATACCCCTTATAATGTAAAGTTTTAAGATGTTCAAATAAAAGATGACCTAAATGATGATGCTAAAAAGATGCAGTGACAGTGGCTTCAATATATTGTGGACTAGGAGAATGGAGTGAATCAAGACAATATAGACCACAACTCTGCATCCTATCCCTCATGATTTCCCCATCCGAGGATCCTGTACACCACACTCAAAATTAGTAAATTTAACATGTAAACCTTGATCACAAAGCTGACTAATAAAAACAAGATTCATTGATACTCTGGGAAAAAGTAATACATTCTAAAGAGGAAGAGAAGCAGTGCAGATAGAACTAGTGCAAGTTACAGATAATGGTGTGTTGTGAGCAATATAAATAAGAAAGGAAGAAGGTAGGGGATATGAATGGGACAAAGTCCCAAGACTGGAAGTTATATGATTTGATGCTCCAAAATCCATAAACCATATAGAGTCACAAGTTATACATGATGGTGCAGAAACAAAAGCTACAGGTTGAGAATTACTTGAAGAGGGAAGAGCATGAAGAATCATCTCTTGAATATCTGCAGAAGTGAGAGGATCAGATGAAGAGGACACATCATCAAAAGCTGTTGCACGAAAAGAATTATCCTTGCGGCGTTGAAGTTTAAGACAGTCTTGCTTCCAATGAGCAGACTTTGCAATAATTACAAAAAGGTTTCTTTGGCTTGATAAATTTGGAAGGTACAACAAGGGCGGTATCAATAATAATAGGAGAATAAAGTCCTTTCCTTGTTTGCTCAGCAAGTAACTCAGGAAGAATCCCATGAATAGTGGGAAGGGGCTTGCAATGAAGGATTGAACTACGAAGATTTTCAAATTCATCAGCTAAAGCAAGAAGAAATTGAATCAATTTAGTACGCTCATGGAGTTTAATCCTGATGAGTATAAGTCCATTATGGTTCAATCAGAGCCAATTGATTCCATAAGACTGTCATCTATGAATAAAACTCTAAAACTAGCTGATTGGGTTGTCGGAGCAATTTTTGAATTTTAATCTCAATTTGATAACTACTAGCAAAATCAGTTTGAAGATATGAAGTACACAAAAATTGTCAGATAACTTCAGCAGGGTTAGATTTACCGATGGGGAGCCAATAGATTGCTTACAAGTTGCACGAATCCAAGAAATAATTTTGTAATTATTCATGTCCCATTCTCTGAATTTCTTTGTATCCACTGATACTCGCTTGGAAAGTGTCACATCTATATACTCACACAAACCATGTCCTTGAAGATAAGCCTTCATATTATCAAACCAATAAATATAGTTTGAGCCATCTAATTCAACATTGATTGGCTTTGAAATCTCATTAGTGGAGTTTGCCGTGATAAAAGATGATAAATCTCACTATAATCTTCAAATAAAATGGAGATTGAAGTGCCTTTATCAAAATTAAGGTAAGAGAATTATGACACTATGAGTGAGCCAATGTGATGGAGTGTCGTTATCAAAATAAGAATCTTTTTTCTTATCTTATCCTCTTTGAGTTCCTTGCTATGTTGGGGAGCAATCAACAGCAACAGACGGTGGGCTACAAACAGAGCACGGCGATGACGAGATTGACGACAACAAGAAGCATATAACGGCCGAAGGAACTCGAAGGATCCGGCTTGGGTGGCCTGCCAGGTTGTCGAAAAAATATCTTCTTCTTCCTCTCTTGCACAGACACAGGTCAGCAGTCTATTTCAGCGTTGATGTTAAATGCGCCTGGTATAGATAATAGAGAAAGAACTTCCTCAGATCAAACTGTTTCCTTGGCCATCCAAAGTGAGACCAGGGAGTGCAATGGGAAACCTAGTACATTGGAAAGAGGCTTGGGCAATTCACAGACAAGTTTTTACAAACTCTGGATGTTCTGGTGTTGCTGCAAAGTTGGAACAAGGATACCGGCATGCAAGAGAGGCTGTTCAGCTTGCCATCTGCCCTGTGCAATTCCAGATGCCTGGCTACCCGAATCTGTGCTCTGATACCATGAGAGAATGAGAGAAAAACCTCCTATTTTCCGTTGAGTCTTATATACAGACGATTATAGAAGTAAAGATGGAAAGATACAAATCATATCCCTTGAATAAGGGATGATATATATACAAAGTAGATCTGTTATCCGATGATTTCTCTAACCGATCTCATCTGATAACAGTATAAACAAACCTAACCATCTAACTCAATAGCCTACAAGTCTAAAAGCCGAAATGTACTTGGATTTTCATCATTGTCTGGATATTTCCAAATGTTATATTTTACCCTTCACATTTTGAATGAATTCTCACGGAACTCCTATACCTGCCTATATTTTTTCCTCTCTAAATTGCTCATGCAGAACTCTATATCTCACTTCCTCACAAGTTTCACTTCGTTATCTGTATCAAACTGGTGGTTAAATGTTCCTCTTGGACCTTTGCTTCATAAATCAGTTTTTGCTTTCTGTTTTTTATCTAAAATTCCTTTCACCTGAACTTCCTTTGTTTGGAAGGGTTGCAGGGTTCAATTCTCAGTAAGTGCCATATTTGTTTTCCATTTCTCGTACTTTGTGTTTATTTCTTTTTTAATGCGAATTCATAAATTAGAAGCTTATCCTTTCCAGAGAAGACTATGATTTTTTCTTACCGAGCTCAAGATGGTCAATTTATGAAAAGCTGATGAAGAATCTGAAGTAAAGATTAGTATGTATTCATACTTAATTCCCTTTAGAGTCAATTTGAATCTAAAATGCAAAAGGGCTTGGCCACATAGAATGTAGCTTCAGGGCTGCCGTTGTTTGCCTTCTTTCTACAAGTAAGACACACCTCAATGCCTAGATCTTAGTATCCTACGTTTCATTTATCTGTGGGGTTCCTTTCTTATATGAATTCTGACTCAAATTCAAGGTAAACAGATTGGAGTAAGAAACATCTTTACCTAAGATCTGGTTATTAACAGTGACTTGAAGAGCAGCATTCCTTATCTTTTGCATGCACATACATTTTGGGTCAAATTTGCACTGCTCTAGATTGATGGAATGGCCCCAGAAGACGGATTTTCTGGATAAGAATGGAGACAGAGAATCACTTACAGTGCCTGGTGGTATCTTCCAAGAAGCTGAGAGCTCGTCTTGGCCTCCAAGGCTTTTAGAAACTTCCATCTATTAGCAGAACAAAAGAGGAGATCTCAAAGAGAAGTGCTTGGAATCTCCATATATATGTGCCCAGCCCAGCTGGTATCAAATGATCTAGTCTGTTAATTTTGGGACTCCATTCTAGGATATTTTGCTTGATGTACAGTATTAATCCTAGCTTTTTTATTGATATTATATGAATCTACAGCAATAATCCTAGCTTAATCGATTGCACCAGCAGGACAGCAGAAAGAAATTATATGTTTTATGAACAGCGGTTTCAATTATCTACGTTCCCAGTGTGCTTCAATGCCCCAAAGAACAGTACACCTTGCCAATAGTCCCCAGTAAATGTGTTGGAATCCGTTGCTACCGGAATTGGCAAGCTTAAGGAGCAGAAGGAAATCCAAAAACTTTTGATTGAGAATCAGCAGGCGCAGTAGGAAATCCAAAAATATTTGACCAAGCTTAGTTAAGTATCCAGATCAGAACGTAAGTTCTTGTGCGAGACTTGCACTTGAGATGGGACGGAAGATATTTCAGGCCCAGAAAATTCGGCTCCGTTTAACAAGATTCAACTTTAATACCCTATTTCCCGTTTTCTTTAAAGTCCTCAAACTCCATCTAAATTTTTTGAAAATGCATTATCTAGGAAGTTCACTGAGCTTATAATTTATCACCGTGACCAAGTTGAGAGTGGACATGTAATTTGGCACTAGTACTAGTTTATCCTTGCGTAGCTGTAATATCAATTCATCAATATATTTCAAGTGCCTGACCAATCTAATATGCAGCCCTGAAGAGGTGCTGTTTGGATAACCAAGACTCTGGGCATCGGCACAAACTTAGCGTGTGGTCTTATTTGCTTGCGTAAACACCATGTCAGTACTTTGCTTAGCCATCGTTAATTTATATATCACTAAGCAAACAACACAAAGATGGATTCGATGACATCACACGTTTCATCAAACAGGGAAGCTCGACAGAAAAGAGCTGCTTTCTGATAAAAATTACAAGTTTTACGAAACAGCTCAATGCATGATAACTTACTATAGCAATCACATAATTCATCATATCAATATGCCTTAATCACTGCTTGCCAATTGGATATACGAGTACATGCTCAAGAATAGATTATCAGCAATTTTAATCATGTAGCAGCGCGAACTGAGCGAGTTAAGTCACAAGGTTACAGGCCGTTTATAACTTGTATGCGGCGCAGGGTATAATGTATAACTCCAGGAAATGTCCCGTAAACAGCCGAAGAAAGTCTCACTGGAGGAATTGCTGAGGGGTGATAGTGAATCAGAAATATTCCGAGATATCTGAGGGTGTATTGGTTCCTGCATAAGAGCCAAACAGGGATATCCCTAAATTTCTGTTTCCTGTACAAGAACAAATTGTAGGTGATCCAAACCATGCAGTATTTATTCAACTATACTGACCTTTGTGCCTGGTATCTTAAATTTAAACTTTGTGATCGTCTTGAAGAGGAAAATATATCTGCCAGAAAATATCTAAAACGATCAGTACTGTCCTTCAGGGTGTAAAAGACTTATTTACTAGAGGTCACAGATTTAATCCAAGTTTCCACCACATTGAAAGTCTACCAGACTGTGTTAAAACTCAAAATTGTGTGTAATTATTCATTTGGACCAGACGGAACATGGTGAATTGGCTAAATCATAAATGATTTCGCAGATCTTGTAATACTTCCGCTGTGTTGGAATAGGACCGCTAAAGATTTTAAATCATCAGACTGTACCGATAAGACTGCTGCTTGAAGCAAAGAGACTGAATTCCTTACAATCGAGAGTGCAAGTTTTGCTACTGTCAAACTTTAGTTGGTTAAATCACATATGAAAAAGCCTCAGTTATGAAAGAGATAATATCCCTATTCATATTTACCAAAATCATAGAATAGATAAGCGCTGCATTTCGAAAATGATGTGATTCAGACATAGCCACAGAGACTGCAACAAGAATATGGGAAGACGTGGAAACAGATATGGCTCCCTGTACCAACAGGTAAGACATAAAAGACGCATTAATGAACTAGTAGAAAACTGATTTAACTTAGAAGATGGAACTAATAATGAATCTGAAGTAGGATCTCAAACACAGTCAACATTACAAAGGTAAATTTATGGCAAAAAGAAGCCAAACGCATAATAATTAAGTGAAGGGAGTGATGAAATGTTTGAGACAACAGTTCTTCTGACCCATAGAAGTATCTGGTAGTAATGTTGGCATTGTATCCTGTTCGGTACAATGTATTACATCCACAAATATCCAGGGATCATAAATAACTGGTAACAGCAAATTCCTCTTGGTGACATTTTAGGCTAGGGCTTACGATAATTCATAGCCATATTGGGAGGTAGTCATACCTCAAAGCAAGTTCACAAACAAAGTTCATCTGGCGCATTACAAAGAACCTACATGGCATTCAACACATTTTGAGATCTCAATGCATGTCTTCTCCAGCAGATACCCATAAAATAAATAACCCACGATGGCAATATCACTTGCCTCATCTTCATACGTATTACAGTGATCTCTAAACCACAATCTCAAGAACTCCTATTACAATTCATTTACGTTGTGAGGTCAGCACATAGTTACAAATAACAGGAGGAGAACAAGAAGAAGACATGGATACAAACACAAATTTTAACATATGCGTGACATGTTAACAATACATGTTATCAGCCACCAACTTACACGCAGGCTCTTGCCAACACAAGAAAGAGATGCGTATAAAATATTGCCAGCGTGAAAAACATAGTCAGTATTTAGTCACCCATCCGGGCTCAAGACCATTATATATGGAAACAGCTCTTGTAAGAGTGGGAGATCCAATATCTGCTTGAATCAGTGGTACCCACCTAAAACCTCACATGATAAACATTAACACCCACGTATAAGTAACATCATTCCAAATGGCACAAGTTTGCTACCACTAATGGACTCTTGGAGTTCATGTCTCATCCAAATTTACATGATGAATTTCACATGACATGGTTAAACATACAGACCATAGCCAAAAAACTTCCAAAAATTTTCCTTCTTTTTGACCAATGAATAAATTTTGAGAGAAAAAAAAACATGGTTGACATAGCTTAACATTTTTGTATATTAATCTACTATGTTATAAGATGATATGCATTTTCTTTACACTATTTTTCCTTGTACCACGTGCCTTTTTTTAATCTTTTTCTTTAATTTTTAAAACATTTATATTGCCATATCATCCTTCATTAAGGTTATCAATTGATTCCTATTTACATCTCTTCTCTCTCTTATGCTATTTACCTTCTCATTGTATTTGTTTCTCCATTTTTTGAATTTACTTCACATCCTAAACTTCATACTTTCTTAAATCATTCAATAGCCTCATAAATTTTTATCCAATAAGCTAAATGTTCCTTGAATCATTTTTAACATACGAATACTTCATAACATGACAAGCATAAAACAATCTTCAGGCTAATATAAGTAGCATAGATCTTAACCATTTCTTTAGTTTTTTTAATTAAGGCCTTTTTTTATTATACCAAGACAGTTATTGAAAAATTTATATGTCCTATTGCTAACACATTTCCAATCAAGCGGCAATGTGTAACACAAAAGCCGATATAGTTGTAGGCACTTATAGGCAAAATAAATTATAGGTTTGCTCATTAGTTGAGCTTTTCATTTTTTAGGGTAGCTTAAGTCATTATCGTGTGGATCTTCCATCAAATAGGGTAAATACAAAAACATTATGAGCACCAATTGATTATAAACAACAGACTTCTAGATATAAGAAATAAATGGTTGCAATATCACAACTCAAAGCAATATAGTTTAAGTTTACAGTGGTCACCATATTTTCATTTAGCCTATTTGAGATAATGCTTAAGTAATAATAGCTTAGATCACCTAAACTCTGCCTATTTATCTATATGAAAAGAGTCTACAGTCTATAATTTATTTTCCTTGGAATAGCCTACAAATTTTACATTTTACATTATCCACCAACCTTTTCTTGATTTTTGTATTTTTATTCTTCTCTTGCGCACTTTTTCTTACATCTTGAACTTGTATATACAATTAGAATTATACTTGTATATTTATTGCTTAGTATGTGATCGTCAAATTTTACAAGTAAAAACAATTGAAAAGATATAAACTACTTCGAGAGTTAAGACCATTGATAGAGAATATTTTTGTCACGCCTATTAGTATAAAAGGTGTACTTGATATGTACATTTTTAGCTATATATGAAATATTAATTTACATATTAATAATTTTATTGCTAATATTTGAAGATAATTTCTTTTAATATTAAAGGCCAAACTATTTCACTTTTCATATGGCCTTTGTAAATCTAATTCTTCTTTTTGAAACCTAATAGAACTCATAAGTTACATTAGAGTGTTTTTCTATAAATAGAGGTGCTTTTTTTTTCATATACAATATTTGTTCTTTGCATTTACACTCTTTTTTTTATACATCAAGTAACTTACAAATAAACTACTCAAACAATATTTTAAACATGCTATCTTTGGTGATAAACTATTGTAAGTAAGAGAGATGCCTATTTTCTACCCCCATTGGGCTAGAAGACCCTTGAGATATATTTTTATGTTTGATTTTAGGTGATTTTTCTCCCATATATTTGAAAAAAGAGTATATTAAGATAATTTATCATATATGACTTTTGGGTAATTGGAATATAATATTCAACTTAGAAGCATAACTATTAATTCTATGCACATACATCTTGTTCAAGACCGAATTGATGAACCATTTCATTTTAACATATAAAACAGAACAAAATTGAGCCTAAACTTTTCATTCTTGCTCAATTTTTGTTTTTTTTTTTTTTTCCATTGTCTTCTACTCTTTAGGGATGCTACTAAAACAATCTCTTACTTTTTCATTTTATAACTTATATTTTAAAAAGAAATGATAAATCCAAGTGCACACTTGGATCTTACTTAGTCAATCACATACATCATATTAACTCTTGAACAGGCAATATATGCCAATAAAAATTGGATCATATCTAGTCATCAACAGGCAATCCACCCCAACCAAATCAGAGCATACTAGCTCATCAATAAGCAATCATATACCAATCGAAATCAATACATACCAACTCAGTAATAGGCAATCATGTACCAATTAAAATCAGAGTGTATCGACTCAGTAGCAGGCAATCACATGCCAATCAAAATTAGAGCATACCAATTTAGTAACAGGCAATCACATGCCAATCATAATCAGTCAACCACACAATCATATTGTGAGCACCTAGAAGCCTGCCAACACCTCTCACACCTGCCCTCATCGGCCGCCCTCATCTACTATTCACAAGTATCAGCCAAAATTCAAAAGCTAATTACTCATAAGAAATGCTTTCATACTAAACATACTTTACTAAAACACCTCTCACCTTCATTAGAAATTAGTCTCATATACGTGATATAAGCAGTATCCATGTCACTGCTATCCTGGAGAACTCAATAACTCATTGATTTACTAGACTAAGGAAACTATCAACCTTCGTCATTAGTTTAGCTAGTCCTCAAAAAAATCAAAGTCCCCATAACAGTCTCTTTATCAATAGCGATATTGTAGTCAAGCAAATTCATCTTGTTTGACCATAATTCATACTCACATACATTTACAGCGAAAGATGAGTCCTTTAGATACTCAGACTAATGCATAAAGACTTCTTATACCCCTCAAAGTCATAGAATATATAAAAACATCTTTCGCTACATAATCATGACTCATCTCAACAACCCTTAAAAATTCAGCCCATCATATCCATATATATTATCAGTGTACTAATTTCATCAATTGATATCATCCAGAGCTTGTAGCAATCATAACAAGTCCTAAAAATTGTCTTAAAGATATTTTAGTCACAATCCTCAGCTGGTGATAACGAGACCTCAAATTAATATCCACTAATACTATGCACCATCTAAGGTTGATCAAATAAATGAACACTTGATAAAGAATATCAATTCTCCACTGTGGAGCTATCAAACAATCAACAATATGTGCATAGCAATAAGGATCGGTCTTTCTTCTTACAAAGAGGATTAATGCATCCAATGAAGACCCACTAGTCTAATAACTGTAGTCAAATGTCTATCATAGTTGGAACCCTTCTAGCTCAGGTTGGAACCCTTCCAGCTCAGGTAGGGCCATCCTGTATGGCTCCTTAGAAAATATCACTATGTTTGATGCCACATCAATATAAAAATTAAACTCTCGTAGCATAACATCCTGAAATCTCCTCAAGAAGATTGTGAATATTCACACACCCTCTATGTGCTCAATCTGTAGCTGCTCTCTATCATCCGCAATCACAAAACCAGGAGAACTCGGTACATCAGGTGAGTACTATATTGCCTTCGAGGCAAGGTTAACGCAAATCTCAATGATGCCCCTTCTTACTCAGGAGCGAGGTCAATAGCTAACTAAGTACATTAAAAGTACCTTTCTTCTCACTACAATCAACTGTCCTCCAACAATGGAATCCATCCCAAAAATGATATCATAATCAATTAAATCAAGTAGAATAAAGTCAATATCTATCCTCTCACTCATCATTATTTCCCCTAGTACTTGTTAGAGGTACTTACAAGTTCCAATAACTTGTCCATCAGTGTTATAACCTCCAACCTAAGGATTGTTAATGCATTTATCAGAGTGACAACACTCAAACTATAAGGATGACTAGATCCTAGATCTAGGAGGATCCTGATGTGTCTATCAACAATCAAAAGACTACCTTTCATAATTTGGGCTGAGGTTTGTACTTTATTCCAATAATGGCAATACTCATCATTACCAAGGAAAGAGACTAACCCATTGTGCTCTATCACAGTCTCTAAGGAAATGTCCTAACTCTCCACAGTCATAGTATCTTAAGGATTGTCGTAGTAAGGACATCTATCAATGTTATTACCACTACTATGGTGATCTATCACGATAGTACAATATTGTCGAGGTGCTTGTTTATACAAGTAGTGCACCTTCTCACATCCACATTCCATCACTGCCCATTTAGATGTCAATGGCTCCATGGTCTATATAAATGTATCAGTAAAAGAGTCTCTTTCCTTTACTAGGTTGGCTCGAATTATCCATGTTTGTGCCTCTGCAGTCGGCCTTCTTGGCCCTAAGAGAATCTTCCTCAATATAAAAGCTATGTCAGTTGCCTCTGTCACCAATGTGTAATGCACTACGATCAATTATCTCCACCATTCAGGTGTCAACACATCAACAATTCTATTTGTAGCCTCTCAATCCTGATGGGTTTAAGGCAATTATCTTTAACTGTCTAAACATGCTTAATACCATTAAACCATCAAATTCCTCTATTCTACCCTAGCAAACTTTCGTCATATCACTAACTACTCATATGATAAAATACTGATCATTATAGGACTTCTTAAAAGCCTTCTAGATAAAAATCTCGACAATAGAGGAACATATTCTCTCAAACGACTATCATTAGACTTCTTGTAATCACATCTAGGTATACTCTTCTCTACCCTTAGATTTCCTTTAACTGATAATTCATTTTCGATGTCCTCACCTCCCTCATTTTATTTCTTTTAACAAATAAATTACTTCATGGTCATATCAATCAAAATCATTTACAATTGTCAATCTTACACCTAATGTAATTGATCTTTCATAATAACTTTCTTAGCCATAGAGGATCACATCATCATTTCTATCCGCATTAGCTGTCAATTATTTACAATCAATTCATCTCACCTCATTACCTTCATATGATAGACACTGATTTGAAATCAAATAACCAAGCTTGTAAATTCCCCATAGTATTGTATTTAATTTAACCTTTTCTATCATCACATCCTTTAACTAGGGGATTGTTTGATATCATTCCTTACTCATCGCTTGATTTACATCATTACTATTAACTGTTATTGTAAAATAGTTGTTATTTTCCTCAAAGTGCTATGCATTTGCAATCATAATAAAATCTTCAGAATAATTCATAAATATTGACTTTGCATTGATGATTGATTATCAAAATTTATATATGCATAAGAACTCATTAAGTTTCACTTGATAGTTCATATTCATCCATAGAACATTAGGATCTTACCTCATCAATTTTTCAATAGTTTTCACTATATTACAATTCATTCGTCAAATAAATACACTTCAAGTTTAAATTTATATAATAGTCCTATCCACTTTCTCGAGTTCTCATTAGTTGTAATCATTTCTTATCCTTTTCCATTATTATCTCATGATTGTCGCATAATAGTCGTTATACCTCTTCACATGTTCATCCATACTGCCCAAATTTGGACTTGCACTCTCATAGGATAGTCCATGTGAATAGACCTTTCATCATATAATAAAGTCTGCATATGCAATTATCAATTATACACTCTATTTAGATTCTATACTATAAGAATCACAACTTTCCCTGAAAGTGCACTTCTTCATAATCATAAAACGATTCAAAGTCTCATCTTTACTATAGGCAATCTGCCAATTCTCATGGCGTCAACTATTTCACAATCATCATATCTCTGTAATTCACACTTAGAAATTACTTTGCCCAATGGATTGTATATGTAATGTCAGGCCCTGTACCACTCGGGCCACTAAGTCTATCTCACAATCCCCTTGCCTTGATGACTCAACAGGGGCAGCAACTGGTGGAGTGAGGGTGGACCTACTCTTCTTTCGAGGAACCATCTATTCAGAGTTTCAATATCACATCGTACAAGTATTCCTGCTATCTTAGTCTCATCCTAAACTCATGGGCTGCTAATCTAATTGGACCCTTAAAGTGGTGATGATGGAATAAACCCTAGCTCTGATACCAAACTACGACACCCCGGATTTTTCTAAACCTTTTTCTAAAATTCATAAATAGTAATAATAATGTATTTTATAAAATAGGCAGGATCCTGTTAAGTGTTCAATTTTGGTCAAAATACCCCTAATTTAGTATTCAATTAGAGCATCTAGGCCATTAATTTCAAGATTTTACATAAAATATTTCATTTTAGCTTTAATTGGCCATCAACCCTTAAATTGAAAGATTTAGTGGTCAGATGATCATTAAAGCTAATCAGAGGAATACTGAATAGTTCAGATGATTCTAATTGGGTCATGTGCATTGTAGATTAATCGACTCAGGCATGGACGCTCCAGATCGAATCAAGGATATTAGATGAGGATGATGAAGTTTTATGGAAAAAGAAGACTTTGAAGAGTCCTAGGACAGGACAAAGTTGAAGCTAGAGTTTTAGCAAGTCTAGAATTCTAGTGGACCCCACTCTCTTTCTTATCTCTCTTTTCCCTCTCTCGTATTTTTTTTCCACTTATCTCTCTCCTCTCTTTTCTCTCTCACTTATCTCTCCATCTCCTCACATCTCTTTCTCCTCCTTCTCATATTCCCCTTCTCCTCTCCCCATGGAAGACGATTTTTCCCTATTGGGGGAACTTCCTCACCCACTCCTTGGCTAGACCGGCAGAACCAACTCCTATTTCTCCCTGCATCTCCACCGCAACGTCTTCTCTTCATAGTCCCCATCTCCTACTTTCCCAGTCTCTCGGATTCCCTTCTTCTCTCGACTTTTTCTCTTTCTCACCCCCTCTTTCTTTGCTTAGCTTCTCCTATATTCCTCTCTCTCAATTCTATTTCAACGCCTCTGCTCCACTAACAAAGCCAGGCCGACCATAGGTGCGTGACACACCAAGCAGGCCTGGCATCATCATCTCTCTCTCTCTCTCTCTCTCTCTCTCTCTCTCTCTCTCTCTCTCTCTCTCTCTCTCTCTCTCTCTCTGTTTGCTCGATGCGGCCAGCCCCTCTACCAGATGCACCCTTCTACTCTCCTCTCTTTCTGTGCTTCCTCGTCATTGCCTTGTCTCCCTCTCTCTTAGGTCACTAGCGAGCACTCCTTCAGCGCTCCACTGCCCAGATAGGCGTCATCTTCCCCATGCTTCTCCATACCGCACGGATCGGAGAAGAAAACTTGAAACGAGTTTACCTCCATTTTTTCTCCTTTCCTTCCTCCTCTCTTTCCCTCCTCCTTTTCTCTTTCCCATCTTCTCCTCCAACCAGTTTCTCTCCCTCTGCTTTCCTGCCACGCACCAGAGGTCTTAAGGGAGGAAACCCAAATCGGGTTTCCACTACCGTGTCCCCACTTCTCTCTCCCTCCTTCTCCCTCTTCTTCCTTCTTCCCCCTTGCTTCTACGATTTTCTCCTCTTCTTCCCCGCGTTTTCCTGGTTTTTTCGTTTAAAACCAGAACCTTGGAAAATTCCAAGTCTGCCCTTGGCAGATCTGAGGAGTTCCAACTCTGTCCTTTGTCTGAAATACCATTTGGGTCCCCAATTTAATTCCATCTGTGTCCTCAGATTAATTCCATCTAAGTCCCTGATTTAATACCAACTGTGTCCCTGTGCTATTCTAATTTTAACTTATCCACATTCTGATTATCTAGGGATAGGCTTATCTAGGACAGCTTATTTAGTGCCATTTTCAATTTTTTTTGGAATAAAGAATTATGTACACTGCAGCAGTTGAATAAATTGAGAAATTTTATTTTATTGTTAGTTTAATTCTGGCATGTTCTTTGTTTTAGTTCTTTTATTAATTGAATTTTATTGAAAACTCCATCATTTTAAATCAAGTCTCCATGGAATCGACCCGTACTTGCATAAGCTACACTACAATATCTCGTGCACTTGTGGTTAAACAATCAACAGATCCTTAAAAATAAAACTTGTAATTAACATAAATAACACAGTGTTCAAAAGAAATCCCCGAGGGTCATCCCATATCCAAAACCACGATAATAAACAGAAGTCAAATAATTAATACACTGAGCATGCTCAAAGTAAAACCATGATAAATCATACACAGTCATGAAAAGACAATACTAAGAATAATATTTATAAATTCCCCCTAGGGTCCATCCATGATCACCACATCATACACATATCGGTAAGTAAAGGTACATTATACAAGTAATGTGGGTCCAATCTATCCAAAATATCAACATCCATGTACAACCCAACAAATCTAAACACAATTCCACGAGATGTACACTAAATCAATCTTTGATCTACAAAAAGGAAGATGATCCTTGAGGTCCTCACTCAGTCAATGCTACTCCACCTACTTACCCTTAGTGCTATCTCGCTCCAAAATCTGAGGCATTGCAAAACAATTGCAATGCCTCAGCAAGCTATGCTTGTGTAGAAGATTCACAATTAATAATAAATACAAATCAAATCAAATAGCACAAAGTACTATAATCATGGCAAAATCTCACAAGACAAAAGTATACAAGGCATGTGAAACATCAACCATCCATGATGGATAAATCAAGAAATCATGTGCTAAGCAAATCATCATCAAATCTGAATATCATAACATGCAATGCATAAAACTCATGGATACTCATCAATCGCTATAACCAAAAGTCTGTATCCGTAGAACAAATAATGCATGTCGTGATCATATAAAGTCATGCACAAATAAGTCCTATGAGTGCCTCAACTACGCTCATGGCAATGACAATGAGTACTCATTCCAACCCTGGGTCCCTCACGTGCAGCCCACATCAATCTATTTTTCGACGGAAGCCTGTCATCCAAAACTACCGCCCCGCCCTCAAATCGGTACAAGACCCAGCTTACCCCGCTTCACCCAATGGTCTCAATCAAGGTCCATGATAAGGTGTAATCCATCACATATCAAAACATGAATAATCATGTAATCAAATGTCACGATATCAAACATGAAGTACTAAACGCATTTCAATAAATCATAATAGTGCATAAGACATATGCCTCAAGAATTTTAGATAAGTCATGATAGATGAGTAACTAAGTTATGAACTTTATTCTAAATTTAAAATGCAAACCATAAACATAACATTCAACAAAGCTGCATACTCATTTAATGATTTCCTCAGCAGTATTAAACATGCATGACATTACCACCATGATCTAGTAGTTATCTACCTCAAAGTTTACCATCTTGGGCAGCCCACTATGTGTATCATAAACAAGGCAGCCATACCCTTAGGGTTTACCATCTTGGGCGGTGCCAAAGTCAGGTTCCCTCAAGATTTATCATCTCGGGTGGCTCTACCTTAGTTGAAATCAACTAGGCAGCCCTTTCCCTCAGGGTTTACCATCTTGGGTAACTCAAATATGCCAGCTTATTCCTGAGGGTTTACCATCTTAAGCGACTCCACTATGATCCCAAAAAGACCAGGCAGCCCTTTCCCTCTAAGTTTACCATCTTAGGAGGCTCAATGCCTAATAGCTCATCCCTTAGGGTTTACCATCTTAGGCAGCTCTACCATGATTCCAAAGAATCAGGTAGCCCTTTCCCTTAGGGTTTACCATCTTGGGAGGCTCAATAACTGATAGTCCATTCCTCAGGTTTTACCATCTTGGGTGACTTCTCCTTAGTTGCAATCAACTAGGTAACCCTTTCCCTGAAGGTTTACCATCTTAGAAGGTGTCATCATAGCTTACTTGGCAGCCCTCAAGACTTACTATCTTGGGATTAACCACTGTATAATAGTTTGTATCATTATAATAGTTAGGCATAGTAAATCAAACTATTACATGACAATTTCAATAAGTAATTATAATTCCTATCATCTATTCAACCAAGGTGATAACATATTCATTCTGCACATTTATAATGTTAATTTCAAGTGAACAAATCAACAAGGGTTTAGGGTACTTACCTGCTCTCAAGGTACAACTCAAAATTCAACTACCAACGTTGTTCACACTGTAGTCCAACCTCTACAACAAATACAAGTTCTAAGTAAATTTCAAAATTCCATGCAATTTTCTATAATCACTTCTAGTTGTTTATTCACAATGTTCTTGATCTAACCTCATATATCTAGATCGAGGATTTGTACACCAATTGGTCGCTATCCAATTAGATCAGCACCATTGGTCTTACATCAATAGTTTAGATCGAGCGCGTACCTCTAGAAGTTTCAATTTCCAACATTTTAGGTAAGTTATTCCGCAATTCAATGCTTTTGACCATAATCCATAGTCTAATTTCCTTTCCTAACCTTCGATCTTTGCTGATCGAGTATTAGACGGTCAGATAGGATCCCCCATCAATTTGTCCATAATTAGTTAATCATTTTTGTAATAATTCATTATTGATGGGTAATTTAAGTTACATTTTATCCAGTTCTACCTTCTGATCATATTTTTAACGGTCGAATGCTAAGATCTCAATTTTTCCCTATGCATTAACAAGTTTTCAATCACAATTTCATGGACCAATCAATTCTTGATTGACGATCGATCTTCGCGAATGAAGAGATCGTGTGTGATTTGTCCATATCAGCAAATTTTTCATTTTTCACTTTTTTTTGGGTCGCCGGGAAATCTCGCCGTCGCTGGAGAAGGTGACCAGATTTTGGTAATTGCCGGCAACACAGGTAACCTTGTTTTTGAAATATTTTTCATGGAGATGTTCAAAATTTTCTGAATTTTTATTTTCTAGTATTTTCCCCTTTCGATTTCTACTAAAACTATCATTTTTGGCCGAATTTTTCAATGGTTTTTGAACTTACCCTAGTTATTGTTTTTTTCCAGATTATGGTGCCATATCTTGACGGATCTTCATGAAACCAAAGTGGTTTCACTCAGAAACACTCAACCAACAATATGAATGATTTGGATTTTTCATCTAATGCTGTTTCTCTCATTGTATTCCCTGAATCCGACGAGTTTCTCATCGTATCCGACGGTTTTGTTTTCACAGTTGTCATTCGTCAGAAAATAGGCGTAGGCTTGGAAAGGAAATGGAGAAAAGAATAAGGGGAGAAGGAGAGTGGAAGAGAGGACTTAGCCAAACTTTATTGGTGTACAATGTCATCGATAGAGCAGAGATTCGGCAGAGAGAGGGGAAGGTTGTAGGCATGGTGGTTCCATTTCGCCAAAGAAACAGGAACCGCCGGGTTCCAGTGCGTGTGGGGCTTGATTGGAAGAGGGGGAGAATTGGGAAAGGGGAGACGACCAAGAAGGGAGTGAAAGGGGGGGTTGCCGGCTTGGGGTTCCTCCTCCCCAATTGCAGACGCGTGGGAGGAGGGTTGGGAGCAATCGAGCACCCGTGACGAGTCTAACTCCCATGTGTCAACTCAGCTCTCATTGATTATCTTGGAGCAGTTTGGATAGGGGGTGCCATTATCAATTTGGACCCCCTTCACATCAATGGTAAAACCCTTTGATTTTTGGTTTTCGATATCTGTTTCACGCATTCTTAGTGTCGTTAGAAAGTTCTCTCCGAGCATAGTCTAATGAACGACCTTTCATCATCAATTTTCAATGTTCTTGATTTTTACTTTTTAATTACTTGGATTTTCATACAATTTTCATTGTTTGTCCTGTTTCACCGTATTTGTGAAGATTAGTGTGTCAATTCACATTTTAATCCACTCTTTATGACATGGGTGTGACAATTTAGTGATTTAAATATGTCTCTATAATCATACCTCGATCTGACGGTCAGAAGGATCTTTGATCAGCCAATTCCAAGGTACCTGATCATATCGATGATCAAGATTACTTTTTTTGACAATTCAATGAGACATGTTCTTCTAATCTCCTAGATCATCTCATATTTGATGTATACAATCAAGTTCTAAGGTCTAATCATTTATTGATCGGACTGATCTAGATCTTATAATAGTATTTAATGATTTAACCATTTAAAAGATGTCCAAATCTAGGTTTTTATTTTAAATTTAGGTCCGCATTGTCGAGATGTGGCCGAACTCCTATTGTTGTCAGCAACCCCCTTGGTGTCCAAATGGTGCTATTTTTGCACTGTTTCTCCCAGTTTTTCACGTACATTCCATTTTTAAACTACCCTTCAACAAAATTTTCTCATTTTCTCATGTTTTTACACTATTTTTATCACATTTCTTAAAATCTCCCTCTTATTGTTTTTCTTAGTTTTCGACATCCCTAGTTGTCAGATCTCCATGAGATTTAATAGGTTTGTTCCTTTTTTCATCATGCATAAGATGAATGGTTCAGATCTTTTTCTGACATCATTTCATTGGTCTATTTTTTCACAACAA
Organism: Warburgia ugandensis; assembly: GCA_035236585.1. NCBI lineage: Eukaryota > Viridiplantae > Streptophyta > Magnoliopsida > Canellales > Canellaceae > Warburgia > Warburgia ugandensis. The sequence goes on along the minus strand of CP141129.1, from coordinate 63,764,870 downwards.
CAGTAGTGCGTATATAGTCATCGAAAAAACAGCAATCCACACCGTTTTTCAGCATTAAAAACAGTAAAACTCAAAGGACAATAATTGAAAAATGATCAAAAGGATAAAGGATGACTTACCTTAGGTCGTCTAGTCAGGGAAAATGCTTCGTCGCCACCGGGGAAAGAGGAATGGTGTCGCATGCGAGGGTGGGACGTTGTGTGCTTGTAGCACACCTAAAGATGTGCAAGGGGGAAGAAGAATCGAGGAAATTTGATGGGGGTGGTGCAGTTAAGACAGCCCATAAATACTCCTTTTGTGTCTGGTTTTGTAGGCCCTCCATGTAAAATTACCAATCTACCCTTCATGCTTGTTTTATTAAATACAGAAATTAAATTAATTAGTCATTCTTCCTCTAGTCTCCAATTTTAGCATTCTTAGTAGTGTTGGGTTCCATTTTTCGAGTACATTCTAATTATTGAAGTTTTAACTCAGAATTTCATTCCCAATTTCTCCAAATCCTTAATTTTCTAATTTGTCAATTTCTTAAAATTTTCCAATTTCCCATAATTCCACAAAATTAAATATTTCTAGAATTTAAAAATGCTAGATGTTACAAATAAAGAGTTAACCTTGAGAATATAAGCAAAATAGTAAAGCTATGATTTGAAAATAGATGTAAAAGACAAATTAAGAGCATTGGATATTTTTTGAGCAATCAGAAAATTGGATTTCAAATTGGAAAGGCAAGAATGTTCCAAACAATTTCAAAACACAAAGCATGATTATGATGTGAATTCAATTTTTAACCTAGGTTATAACTAGATTTATAAGTGATGTTCTAGGACTCAAAAAATTGTTTTTATTTCATCAATTTGTGTCTAATTGGGTAATTTTTAGTGAAATTTAAAATTTGAGAACCTTTTAAGGATTTGAGAATAGAATGAGAGATCAAAAAGTTAAAACTTTTTCAAAATTTTTTAATTATTTGGAGACTTTAAGACTATGTCTTCATTTTATATGATCACTTGAATTATTTGAGTTCTTTATTTATATTGAATAGTTAAATATTGATTAATATGTTAGTGTTTGTTTATTACCAAATTGATGTTAAAGCTTTGATATTGATATGATAAACATTTTCCTAGAAAATCCAACATTTTTTTAGTTTTGCATATTTAACATTAAGTTTTTGTGAGTTCTGCAAAATTACCATTGTGTTAGTTTTCTATCTTTCTTCCTTATCAGTTTTTTCAAAATTTGATATTATCTTTTTCTATTTCGAATATAAGTACTTTGCTTTAGAACCGTAGTTTGTGAAGTTGCCTACTTTGGCTACTAAGTTTATTTACTTTATGATGAAAAGTTTCAGCAAAACTTGGTATCTAACACAATTCAATAATAAGAAGTCTTACGATCTAGTTAGATTTTAACAAAAGCCAACCAATAGTGAGATATTCAATCTCAAACATGCAATATTCACCAACATATGCAACAATACTTATTAAGCTTCTTTAATAAAATTTAATAATTTAAACTTTGATTAATATAAAACTCTTTTTAACACAAATTAAAAATATAATTAGTTCTTTAAGTTAAGAAAAATATAATACCCCCAAAAATATAAATATGAATAAAAGCAAAATACTATTACTGTTCACATGAGCAACAACGAGTAGTAGACTTTAACCTTTTTGTCCAATGCCTTTTTGAATGAAAATTGAAAATCTAAGACTGTGGGTATTCTTTTTCTCAATGTCTTTTATCTAGCACCATCAATTTTAGAGATTTTTGTTGATTAATGAACTGTAAAATCAAGCGCAAAGTCCTCTTGTTCACCATCATCCATTTTCTATAAGAGTAATATTAGAATTTCAAAACAACTAAGAGAGAAGGAAAATATAAAAATAACAGCAATTTTGCAAATCTCATTAATAAATTAAAAATTAATAATAAATTTGCAAAACTTAAAAAACGTTTAACTTTTTATAGCAAAATAAACCCATTCCGACATCAATTGCAGCCCCACTTGTTCACCTCCAAAATCTCTGCTCCTACCAGTTCCATCCAAACCCTCGAAAGTGCACCTCACCTTTCTCCTCTCTTTCTCACCGCTGAGAAATTTCCCTATCGCCCGCTCTCATCAGGCACCTTACCAGTCGACAGTTCCGATGAATCTCTTTCGGATTCCGATCATGACTTGAAAGCCAGATTTTCCTTCTCAGATTTCCTAGGCGAAGTACCCCAAACGCGCTCCACCGTTGGATCAGTGAAGGCAACAGAGTAACGCTTCCGGAACTACGGCGGATCTCCAAGGAGCTGAGAATATATTGCACCGGCACAAGCACGCCCTCGAGGTTAGTTTGGTTTGCTTAAATGATGGGTTTTTGTGGCTTGATTAGCTGACTGAAATCCATATAGGCTCTCTTAGTCAAGATGGAAGTCACCATTGAATTCAATTCCGTTCTAACTGAGTATCCGAATGTCACACCCATTGGAGCAGTCTTGTTTGGTTTGGGGCCTTTGTACACTGGAGATTGATGCCGTTTACATTTTGTTTTAACTGGCATTTTCTTGCCGCACTAAAAAACCTGTAATTTGCATCATATATCTTTTGCTTAATTATTTGTTTACTTTGAAGATCGTCTGCACCTTTGCATCCTTCAATCATTTTATGATTCCTTATACTCTGAAATGTTGCATCTCTCGATGATCTATGTTTCTGTTTGCTAAACCCAAGGGTTTGTTTGTCCATGTTAGTGACAGATAATAGGAATATGCAAGGATACAGCAGTATGCTTTCTTCAGATGACCCCTTTGGTCCTACCATTTTCGTAAATCAGTGTACTTTTTCTTGTGGTCTTGTCAAATTTGATGAGTCATCTGATCGTCGAGCTCTTTCCACTTCGCTTCTTTTTTTACAATGACAAATTCTGCATTATGCCTGGTTCATACGGATCATCATCTATGACAATCAGACCCTAACCGAAGTATCCACTTACGATGCAGATATTGGCATGGATAGAAGCTGAAGAGAGTTTGCAGATATCAGCAGCTGATCGTGCTAGGAGACTAAATTGATTACTATGGTCCAGAGTTCATCTGAGGCTGAGGAGTATTTTGACAAGTTAGTCGACAGAGTTCACAAATTTAGGCAATGTTTCACTCTGCTTCATTTATATGTAAAACAAAGGGCCACAGAGAAGGCTGAAGCATTGATGTTCAAGCTACAGGATTTGGGACTGACAGTGAAGCCTCATCTTTTCTACGAGATGGTGAAACGGTATGTAGCCACACATACCTTTGTGAAAGTTCCAGTTGTGATCCAGCAGATGAAACTTAACATGATACCCTGAATTTTCTTTCCCACAATCTGTGGATCACCGCATCTGGTGAATTAGCAGGTGTTGATTCTGCTGAAATAGTCTATAAAGAAATGATTGCTGGCAAGATTATTGAGGTGTGTTGGACCACACTCTGTACCTTAGCTAACATCCATACGATATCTGGTCTTGTTAATAAGGTTGTTCGTGCTCTCAGGTCTGCTGAAAACAAGCTGTCAACGACAAACCAGGGTTATTTCTTGCTAATTATTCTATATACCCCTCTGAACGACAAGGATGGAGTTAAAGGACTTGGGGAAGTCAGTAAAACAGTACCAGGGAGAATTACTTGTGCATATTGTCACGTTTGGTGAAGCTTGGTGATATCAGAGAAGCAGAAAATGTATTTTGAACTTGGAATCTGAGTGTAGGAAGTATGACAGCAGAGTTTCCAATGTCCTTTTAGGAGCTTACATGAGGAAAGGATTGATGCATAAGGTTGAGTCATTACATATCCATACCTTGGGAAATGGTGCATTGCCGAATTATATGAGACATGGGAAATTCTTACAGAAGGATGAATTAGAAATAAGCAGATAAATAAAGCCATTGGAGCCATGAAAAGAGGTTTTGCTAGATTGGAAGGTTGAGATTGGTGGCCACAACCTTGGATTGTCACAGGCATTGCAGAGCATTTTGAGGAACAGGAATGTGTTGATGAAGCAGAAGATATATAGAAGTTCCTCATCGTTTGATTCTTGTTAGCTTGGCAGTTTGTAAGTAAATTAGGAATCTAAGCTGGAGCAATATTGGAAAATAGGGCTCAGAGAGACTGAGAAAGAGACACAGGCGAGTTGATCCTAACAGTCAGATAAGGTTTGAACCTTAATCTTATCTATATGAACCTATTTCCGTTGCATCATTTGACACATCTGTCCCTTATTAAATGTTAAACATATTGTAGTGATAACACACTACTCACATGATTTCGGGGCTTAGAACTTGAAAATTGTATTGTTCATGCCACAATGAGTCCGGATACTGCATGTCTAACGGTCAATGAACTAGACCAATATCACGTTATGACACAGGTGCGGTGGCTTGCATACGGCAACCAAGGCATCACTGATGCCATAAGTAGGGAAGTCTAGGAGGCAAACACTATTAAGGGACCAATTAGTCGAGTGGAGTTGGATTCTATGGTGGATTCAATTATTTTTACTCCTGTGAATTTCATTGTTAAATTCATCTGCAAGAGAACTTAACCATATTAGATTCCATAGGGCATGAATTCTTCCTGGAATTTGAAACTTTGTTGGTTGGCTTTCAGGACCGGATTTTATATAGTAGTAGCCAATTTGGAATTGAATTGTATGGGGAAAATAAAAATATGAAGAAATGGCACTTGTAAAATGAACTCCGGAATCGCTACCAAATTCTTCATTTACAAGCAGATCAAATGACATATTTTGGTGTTTAGAGGAGTCCAACCAACATCATTAGCCAGCCTGATAATTTTATCGAAAGGAAGAGTCCTGATGTGCCATGTCAAAGATTGTAACCCAAGGCAGATAAACCAAGGACCTGGTTGGCCAGGCTTATATAATCTGGTGTACAGCATTATGCCAACTGATTATTTCATACAATCAGTAAGGAATAATATGGCCTAAGTCGAACGCTTCCTTCAGAAGAAAAGAACTTGCAAATGGACCAACTCAAACGCTTTACTAATAATAAAAGGAACTTCCAGATGAAATAACTGAAGTGATGAGCATATGTAATTTACATTATTTAAGCTTGTCTAATTGCTTTTGGATGAAATTCTGCATGTCGCTCATTAGCTGAGAAGTCTCGGGCAAATGGGGAAAAATGTAGAACCCGTGGATCGTAGCAGTATACTCCACTAGATCCGCTTCCTTACCGGAATTCTTCAGCCACTTGAAGTACCGCCTCTGTCAGTCCTGTAACGGGTCGAATCCTGCAACAACAACCCGCGTAGTAGGAAAATCCAAACCCGAAATATCGGGCCCCAAATCTGCGACATTTAATGCCTCGTGGTTCCGCTTTGCACCCTCAGGTAGAAACAACGTCCAAGACGACTCGATCCTTCTACTCGTCAGTAGCGGCCCGTTAACGAGCCGGATTTCCGCTGGTGTCCGTTCTTCTCCACAAAAACCCCGGTTAATCCCCAGCAGACCAATGACTCGTACCGCCTTATAGTCAGACTTTGTCTCGGAGACTTGTCTAGCTACATGGTGAGCGATGTTGCCGCCGGCACTGTCACCGGCAATGAAACACTTGGACAAGTCGGCTTTTGAGGCTAAACCCGCGAGAATATTCGGGGAAGTATTGATGTACTTAATGGCGTCGATACCGTCCTCGTAAGGTGCTGGGCAGCGATACTTGGGTGCGAGGCGGTAGTTGACGGAGACGACGACGGCGGGGATTTTGCAAGCCATTGTGCGGCAGAGGAGGTCGAAGGGTTTGGAGTTGGCCGAGTAGGAGTTGAATCCACCCCCGTGGAAGTAGATGATGACTGGAAGGTCGACATCTTCGGCGGTTTCAGTGGGAGTGAAGACGGGGAAGAAGAGGTTCCGTGATGGATCGACCATAACATCGTTGGTTTTGACTCCATTGAGTGGTTTCCCGTTAGGTGGGACGTGGGAGTCGAAGAGGTTGAAGAGACGATGGGTGAAACTGTTGGGAGGAATGGCGTCGGCAAAGGCGATGTGGAGTCTGGTCTTCCATGGCAGCGCAGGAGAAGAGGATGATTTCTCCGACATTGTTCTCCAGGTTTTGCTTTTCTTTTGATCCCTAGATAACTTTTTGATGTCTGGAGAGTAGCTTTATAAGAGAAGAAACGCCATCCGGAGTCTATGGTTCAACTATTTCCCGGTGTGACCCTTCCATCCAGAGCCAATATGATGATCTGAGCTATTCATCTTCCAGTGATGATCTGACCACTAGGTGGTTGAATGATTATGATTAAAATATTTTTTTCAACTAAGGAAACTTCTAGCAAGAATTCAATGGATACGAAATTTTGCAGCAGACGTAATTAGGAAAGATAAAGAGGATAAATGGGTCAGATTATTGAAAGCTGAGTACTAAATAAAGGGGTCACGGAATCGGTTCTGCAACTCAGTCCCGATAGGGTAGCGGCTGGGATGATTCAATGCATGAGAGAGAGAGAGAGAGAGAGAGAGAGAGAGAGAGAGAGAGAGAGAGAGAGCAGCGCGAAGAGGGCATCAGCATATAGTAAGTTGACATGCCGACAGACTTAAATTATGAGATTCACGATTGGTCGATAGCTACCTTTCATCTGATCTCCGTCACTTTTCATCCCTGAAAATGGATGGTTAATGTTCTACATCTTCAAGGACCTAAATCACGTACTCAATTCTGATGCTAAAATCGAAGTTGGGGAAAGAAAAGAAAAATCATATGAAGGGGCTGTCAACCAAAATGGGAGTCTTACTGATGGTTCATGCGGCATGACATCAACTCTTATTAAGTCTTCGTTGGTGGTCTAATTAGCTACATAACTTATGCTTCTCATTCGAAGTTGAAGTGGGTAAGCTACTAATTGGACTTGTATAAATTAGTACAGATTTAGCAGCCCAGACAAAGCGTGGAACCTTTGGATGATTATAACATCTAAAAAATATGATTTTTTCTGTTGACCGTGACCATTCTCTAAACACTAATTTGGACCATTGATGACCCTTGGATTGAAACCACATTTTACAGATTTTGGACTCATCCAATCTGCACCTGAGTCGGATAATCAAAGGAAAATGTCTAATTATCGTGACAAAACTTGGCGAGCTGTATGTCTACTGTGGATTTTGAAGTGTCCAACAGCACAGCATGATTTGTTTGCTACAAGATACTGAAATTCAGTGCGAACATCAATTATGGGACCGTTAATTCAAAAGTAGGACCAACTGAAATCCTCATACTTTCATCTGTCAACCACATCACCGGTGCTACAATACCCGTCCTACAAATCAATGGCTCACAGCCTAACCAACCTCCGCCTCACTCACCATTTACAATTTTACTCTACGAAAACTTTGAGCAATATATAAGAATGCAAAAAATGTTGCTAAGAGAATAGTAAGTGAGTCTAAATTCAAATCATATAAGGATTTCTATAATAAATTAAGATCAAGAGAAGTTAAGAAAAATATACTTAAACTTGTAAAAATAAGATAATAAAGAGTAAGGACTTAGAGCAAGTTAAGTACATTGAAATTAATGACCAAAGGGTACTAGTCAAAGATGACAAGATCAAACAAAAGTGAAAAAGTTATGTTGGAAAATTGCTAAATGATAATTTTCCTGAGAATATAGGGATTAAAGGTACTGTAAACCTAAATAACATTGGATATTATATATATAATTTTAGGATTAGAATACCTGAAGTAAAAGAGTCATTGACAAAGATGAGATCAGGAATGGTTTTGCGGCTCTTGTTGTATCAATAGATGTTTGGAAGTATATGAGAGATACTAGAATAGATTGATTGACGAAGTTGCTTAACAAAATTGTAAAATCAAAGAGAATTACTAATTAATGGAGGAAGAGCTCAATTGTACCTATTTATAAAAATAAATTAGATGTATACTATTACATTAATTATTGTGGGATCAAACTTATGAGTCATACCATGAAACTATTTGAAAGACTGATTGAGAAAAGGCTACTGCATGAGACAAGTGTATCAAAGGACTAGTTTGGTTCATACTTGGGACAGCTACAGCTAAGCTATTTTCCTACTTAACAATTGATAGGGAAATATAATAGAGGAGAGACTTCCTCATGATCTTTATTGACTTAGAAAAATCTTATGATAGGATCCCTAAAAAGTTAATTTAGTAGGTATTAGGCAAGAAAGAGGTTTCATAATACTGTATAGACATAATTAAATATATTTATGAGGGAGTTGTAACAAATATTAGGACCACTAATAAAGAGATTGGTGGTTTCCTATCACTATAGGATTGCACCAAGGATTGTTATTGACCCTATACCTTTACACATTGGTTATAAATGAGTTAACTAAATATCCACACAAGAAAATTCCATAATGCATGTCATTAATAGTTTTGATTGATAAGACAAGGGAGGGCATATATACAAAGCTAAATTTGTAAAGAGATACATTATAATTTAAAGAATTTGAAATTATCCAATCTAAGGCAAAGTATATGAAATGCAATTTTAGCGAGGAGAATTAGTATAACACCAATAAAGATTTAAAACCAAGAAGTCCCATAAAAAACCATTTTTGATACTTGAGATCGATAACTCATGGGAGCAGAGAGATTGAGAGAGAGGTTACCTATAGAATCCTAGTGAGTTGGACTAAATGGATAATGCACCTCTGGAGCTTTGTACGAATGGCAGGTGCCAGCCAAATTGAAAGAAAAATTCTATAGAATAGCTGTAAGGTTAGTCATTGTGACAACCTAGGTTTTCACATGCAATTTTAAATGCAAAACTAATGCCTAAGGTGGGATCCCTATTTGAAAACAATGCAATGTGGCGGAAAATCTTTTTATTTTAAATTCATTTTGAAAACCCCGAGTGTCATTAGCTTTCGCAACAAATAAAGTAGTTTTTGAAAATTTCAAAAATCATAAATGTATTCCTAGGTCTATCCAGTCACAACTCACAGCCCACTGTAAATAAGTACAAATACGTGTCCAAAAGGTAGAGTATTTACTTACAGTCATGCTTGTACCTTCTTGCTTTACTTGATTGTAGTAATAACATTCGTTGATGCTTGTTCTACTCTCATGTGGAGCTAATCTAGAAAAATAATAGATTTGGGTGAGTATTTTTCATACCCAATAGATGATCTGATACTACTATTTTGAAAACATAGTATGCATCATGCATGGTTCCAAGAGCTTTCTAATGTAAAATATCAGTGATTCCTTTTGTGCAAGCATGCTTAGTTATACATAAAACATAAGCTAATTGATGCAATTTCAATCATGGAATCCATATGCAAATTACGTCATATAAATATGACTAAAATAGAAATCAATAGATCCATATATGAAGATCTCGGCAAATGCATCAAACTAGCGAGTCAAATATAATAATGATGAAACTCTTAAAATAGTCATCATTCAAGCAGATGCTAGTATCATGCACATGAGTCTCTCTCTCTCTCGGTGTACACATGTTGCGACCCCAATCCCGGGGGCCGTGATTAGGCTTAATCAAGCCTAACGATTGGCCGAGTTAGGCCTACATGGCCTTCATTTTTCTTTTTCTTTTTTTCACTTTTTTTTTTCACAGCGGGAGTATTGAGAGAGCTAAGTGCTCGTGTCCTATGCACTTAGGCTCTTGATTGATAAAATATTTTACTCTTATTAACTACCAAGTTCTACCAAAATTTTGGCAGTCTCCCGTATTTTTCGGACTTATGCATTTAACGCATGCAATGCGGTTTACCTGATAGACAACACAACAATTATAAATCCTTTAAGGGAGACTCAGTCTCCATACTATCTATCATGATGCATTGCTAACACCTGCTTATCAACCAGGAGTTTAAGTGGGTCTCATACATGCCCTATCAAAGAAAATAAAACCCATAGGATGCATAAGGATCATGGTAAAAAATGAGATATGACTCGTTTTCAACATTAGCACATATATACATGTATATATATACAACTCAAAATTTAACATCTTCAATCAAGCCTTCTTCAATTCACTCAACCACCTTTCTCTTCTTTGCCTGACTGGTACCTGCAAAATAATAAGGTGACCTGCAAAGCCCAGTAAGGGAAAAGAACTAAACCCATGCATATCCAGACATTCTTGTTGTTATGCTTAAAAACACATTCAATACTACATGAGCATTCATTTCCATTTTAACTAGTCATATACAAAGTAGTTAGCATGTGCTATCAAGTAAGGCCTATGGGTATTAGAGCAGAATTACAGTTTTTTTCAAATTCAAATATGACGCAACAATCATCACATGCAAACACGCACACCCCATAAGGATTTCCCATTCGTGTCCAACCATAGGACATTCAATAGATGAGTGACTAAGTCGTGAACCTCATTCTAAAGTTATATGCAATTCATAAGCGTTACATCCAACAAAGCTACATACTCATTAATGATTTCCCTCAGTAATATTAAACATGCCTAGCATTACACCAGGATCCAATAGTCATCTCCCTCAAGGATTACCATCTTGGGCAGTGCCAAAGTCAAGTTCCCTCAGGATTTACCATCTTGGGTAACTCAATATGCCAACTCATCCCTCAGGGTTTACCATCTTGGGCGGCTCCACTGTGATCCCAAAAAACCAGGCAGCCCTTTCCCTCAGGAATTACCATCTTGGGAGGCTCAAGACCTGACAGCTCATCCCTCAGGGTTTACCATCTTGGGTGGCTCCACCATGATTCCAAAGAACCAGGCAGCCCTTTCCCTCAAGGTTTACCATCTTGGGAGGCTCAATACCTGACAATCCATTCCTCAGGATTTACCATCTTAGGTGGCTTCACCTTAGTTGCAAGCGACCAGGTAACCCTTTCCCTCAAGGTTTACCGTCTTGGAAGGCGTCATCATAGCTTACTGGGCGGCCCTCAGGGCTTACTATCTTGGGCTTGACCATTTTATAACAGTTTGCATCATTAAACAGTTATGCATAGTAAATCAGACTATAACATGACCATTTCAATGAGAAATTACAATTTTCTATCATCCATTCAACCAAGGGGACAATATGTTCATTCAACACATGCATAAGGTGAATCTTAAGAGCACAGATCAACAAGAATTTAAGGAATGAAGGGGTTCAGGGTCCTTACCTGCTCTCAAAGTACAACTCAAAGTTCTACGGCTAGAACTGTTTTCACTACTCTCAAACCTCTGCAATAAATACAAGTTCTAAGTAAATTTCAGAATTTCATGTCATTTTTCTATAATCACTTCTAGCTCTACATTCACCATGTTCTTAATCTAACCTCATATATATATATATCAAAGATTTGCACACCAATTGGTTGCTATCCAATTGGATCAGCACTATTGGTCTTACATCGATGGTCTAGATTAGCACGTACCTCTAGAAGTTTCAATTTTCAACATTTTAGGTAAGTTATTTCACAATTCTATGCTTTTAGCCATAATTCAAGGCCTTATCTCCTTTCTTGACCTCCGATATTGGTTGATCGAGTATGGGACAGCCAGATGGGGTCTTCCATCAATTTATTCATAATTGGTTGTCATTTCTATGATAATTCATCACTAATGGTTACTTGGAGTTATAGTTGACCTGAATTTACCTCTCGATCACATTTTTAACGATTGGATGTTAAGGTCTCAAATTTTCCCTACGCATAACCAAGCTTGTGATCACAATTTTGTGGACTAATTGATTCCCGATTGACAATCCATCTTCGCGGATGAAAAGATCACACGCAATTTGTCCATATCTAAAAAAATTTCATTTTTCACATTTTTTTAGGGGTCGTCGAAAAATGTCACCGTCGCCGGAGAAGATGACTAGATTTTGGTCATCGCTGGCGACACAGGTGATGTCATTTTTTAGTAAAATTTCATGGGAATGCTTGGAATTCCCTGAATTTTCGTTTTCTAATGTTTTCCCCTTTTGATTTGCACTCAAACTATCAATTTTGCCAGATTTTTCAACATTTTTTTAAAACTAACCCTAGGTGCTGATTTTTGCAGTTTTCAATGTCATTTCTTGCCGAATCTTCGTGAAACCAAAGGGGTTTCACTTAGAAACGTCTAAGGGACAACGTGAACAGGTGGATTTTCAATGCAATCACGTTCTTCTCACTGAGTTTCTTGAATCCAATGGTGTTTTTCACCGTCTAGTTCTTTGAAAAATGCAGTACATGCATTGAAGAAGAAGGGGAAATGGAGAAGAGTAGGGAGAGGTGGAAGCTTACCTGGGTCGAGCGTGTACCAGTGCGACCCGAAGATGGTAACTCTCCTCCCTTCTCGTCGCAAGTGAAGTTGGGTTGTGTCTCGCGAGAAAGAATGAAGTTAAGGGAAACAAGGGGATGGGGAGAGGCGAGTGGGCAAGGAACTTGTTGAAAAGTGCTCCGAAGAGGTGGAGAACTAGGGAATGAGGGGGTTGCTGGGAAATGAAGGGAGAGGGGAGAGGGTTGCCGGCTTTTACTCCCTCTTTCCTGTGTTGCAGACATGTGGGAGTAGAGCTCTATGCTGTGAGTTCCACTCCCGCGTGTAGAGCTCCTCCCACGTGGCTCTTTGGGGTCACACACATTATAGGGGGGTGCCATTATCAATTTGGACCCCCTCTACCTCGATGGTAAAATCTTTGGGTCTTTCACTCTCGATCTCCGTTTAGCGCGTTCTTAGTGTCGTTGGAAAGATCTCTCCGAGCACAGTCTGATGAATGACTTTGCGTCATTGATTTCTAATGTTCTTATTTTATTTTATTTTTCATTTTTATCCACTATTTAGGGCATGGGTGTGACAACACGTCACCCCAACTGGTCACGAGTACTCATATACGACCATCTCAATGTTATATGCATATCAATCACACCAAAATCATAGGGCCACTACGCTCATACTCAACATACAACTAGAATGCACCATATCCTCCACAACGACTATGGATGTCCCCGAAAGGGTGCCATGAACACCTCCAGTGGTCGTCCCTATTTACCATAGTAGTCAAGGAAGGGACAATGCCTTTTTGGCAGTGATACCATCCACCCTTTTGGTGGTAGAGGCCGGGAGGCCAACCCCGTACCTCCTCTCAGCATAGTTCCCACCAGGCCTATCAACCTGTAAAATATAAAAATCATGTCCTCTTTGGGTTCCTCACACTGCCTCACCAGCATCTTTTGGGCACTCCAGTGTCTTTTGGTAACCCTCAAGGTTATGCATTTAATTGAATCTCAATAATCGCAAATCATGCAATTTATGCACTTATTCATCGTAAATAATGCAATTTATGTAATCGTTTGCAAAACATGCATGCAATGCATAAAATCTACTCATGCTAGTATCGCATTCAAAGTCATAACCCCGCCTAGAAGCCTGTCAACTCTCTTTGGTCCACCCTCATCGGCCACGGCTACACTTCTCAAAACATGCTTGTATAAGAACATCATAAAAGCATACTATATGCAATGATAGGTTCAAGTGCTTCAATGTTATAAATCATGCAGACAATTCCGTATGCTCGTATAAGAATATCATATTTCAAAAGCATCATAAAGGCAAGTAAATCACTTAGAGTTTGGGATGCATTTAAAAACTGAGTAGTATAAGACTAACTACAAATCAAGTATGTTTGGAAATGCATTAAAACGTAGCAGTATCTGATTGCCTACAATTCAAATACATTTAGACATGCATTAAAAATGTAGCAGTATCAGACGACCTACTTATCAAGTATATTTGGAAATGCATTAAAACGTAGTAGTATCAGACGACCTACAATTCAAATACATTTGGATATGCATTAAAAATGTAGCAATATCAAACGACCTACAAATCATGTATATTTGAAAATGCATAAAATGTAGCAGTATGAGATGACCTACAAATCATGTATATTTGAAAATGCATAAAACATAGCAGTATCAGACGACCTACAATTCAAATACATTTAGATGTGCATTAAAATGTAGCAGCATCAGACCACCTACCCTCGATGTTTTCTGGAGTCGCGTCCTTCATTACTCAACTTGACCCTGAGTCTCCTTTATAAAATCATGGATATGAATGGATAACAAGGATTCCATATCATTTTCTATCTAGTTATAAATCACTATTTAGACCTTTAGATTAATGGCTAGATCTGCCTTTTAAGATTTATAGGCCTTTGCTTAGCGCACTTCTAGGCTAGATCGAGAAGATCTTTATACGTGACTTAGATGGTTAGATCCATAATTCAAGAACTTAGAGTAGATCTAGGCATGTTGATCCTCTAATAGATCCAACAGACCAATCTATGGGACTTGATTGTCTTTAATCAGGTAGATTTAGAAGATCTTTATAGTTCTTAGGCTATAGTTATACTGAATAGTTCTATGATCCTAAGTTTTATAGTCTCCTTAGGTCTGTGCCGTTAACACAAATGCAATGGTTTTTTCGAATCGTCCATTGGAGTCCTATAGCCTCCGTAATTGCATTTTTAGTGTCCCAAAATCATAGACGAACCAGATTTGTCTATGAATAGGGCCCGTGCGTCATGGTTCCCAGGACGCCCGCACATTCCATTCGAACTGCGACCACTATCGCACGCGGGCGTATGCCCAAGCAGTGCTACAGCACATGTCCAGGAAGTGTCCCATAGACAAGATCCCTGATGTCGGCGGGATGCGTCTTGGCTCCCAGGATGCCCCGCACATCTCAATCGAGTTGGGAGCAACCATATGCTCGCGCACTGCGCAGACGCCATTCCAAGGTGCATCCTGGGTGCAAGTGACGCATAGCGTCCCTGGGATGTCTGCCTTCGACGGGTTTTCACCCGTCTGGTTTCTTTCACGGAAAGCCGACGATTTTTGGCTGGAAAACCTCCTAGATCCGGTCAGGATCTGGGGGAAAGGGAGAGGAGAGAGAAAGGAGCAAAATGGCCTTACCTAGGCAGCCTAGGGAGTGCCCATTGCCGGTGGGTGCACCTATTTCCGTTTTGAAACTCCAGGTCACCGAAACACAAAGAAGGGGGGAAATCAAACAACTTTCCGGTGAGACCAGAGGAAGAAGGGGGGAAAGAGAAGGGAGGGCGATGGCTAGCCCGAGGAAAGGTCATGGCCATTGCTGGAATTCATAGGGAAAATCATAAGAGGGTTTTCAATTTTTCCTGGGCCGAAGACCCTTGCTCAAGGTAGCTGGAGATGGGGAAGAGGAGGGATGGCTAAGGAGGAGGGAAGAGGGCTTTTTATAGCCCTGCCAAGGCGGTGCCGCCATTGTTGCGGCCTTATAGAGGTGGTACTGGAAGGGTCGAGAATAGCGATGGCTAGAGGTAGGGACGACCTAGGGGGTGTCGTTAGTAAAACGGCCCCCTGTGTTTTCGGGTCGTTCTATTTTAATGGTATTTTACAAAAATGCCCCTCTATCTTCAAAAGGCCATAACTTGGTGATATGAACTCTGTTTTTGGCGTTCTTTGAGGTGTTGGATTCCATTTTGAATGTAGAATTGAATGGTACTAATTTTCTAAAAAATTCCTTTGTTTTATATTTTTATTAATATTAAACATCTAAGCATATATATTGACTTTCAAAATAACCTATTTTTACAAAAGGGCTTCAAAATTTGAGGCATTACAGTCATGTTCTATGATTAGAATGTTGGGAATTTAATGAATAACATCTATATATGATAAGTATTACCAAAATAGGGATATTGAGATGGATGAGTGGCAAGACAAGAAATAATTGAATTAGAAATTGAAAACATTAGAGATGAGAGAGATTAGACTTAGATGATTTAAACATATCTAATAGAGACAAAAAAAAAATGGCATCAATTAAAAAGATTAAGGTAATCTAAGTCAAAGGTTTGAAAAAGGTAAAGGAAGAGCTCTAAAGAACATGGATAAAAGTGGTGAAAAAATATTTTAAAAACTTTAATACTAAATGAAAACATTATACTTAATATCTCTATCCAGGATAAGGTCTCGATGATGATGATGATGATGATGATGACAATGAAAACCAACACTCCATGGAAAAAACAATAGAACCATGTTCTTCACTTGGGAAATCTCTTCTTTAACTAGCTACTTGCTGCTATTAACAACAAATCTCCTTCTGAACTGAAAACACAGGTTTTAGAGCCCAAGTGAAGTGCAACCAACCTTCTCAGCCATTGGATCAATGAAGGCAAAAAGGTACCACTTTCACAACTCCGTGGGATCGAAGAAGTTAAACAAGTGCTAGAAGGATGCCTTTTGGTTTTTTTCTTTTGTACTGAATCTCCTCTTCTTTCGACACTTCTTAACACTCATTTAGTTCTTCATTAGATTTATTGGATGTTTGGTGCATTGGATAATTCAATCCTTGCATGGATACTGATTTCATCTATAAAACCAAATGGTCCAAGGTTTTGGGCTATTTCATTTTATTTAATATTTGAATATGTTTATCCTTGTTTTTTGGCTTATATTTAAAAATTTTGCACCCAGATAATCGTCTTTTTTCTTTACTTTTGAAGATCATCTGCATCCTTCAATCATTATATCTTTACTCTATATTGGTACTAGGTAATAGAAACATCAAAGGGATACCCCAGTAGATGCCTTGTAGTCTTCACATTTTCATAAATAAAGGGAATCTTTAACCGGTGGTTTGAGTTGTTTATGACTAGTTGTCTGCTTTTGACGATTTCTCTAATCACCATGCCCTTTGTAGCATGCGTCTTTGGTTTCAAAAACAAGTTGCATTGCATGCCTGCTGAAATTCATATTGATCAGGTAGGTCTTCGCTGGAAGATTTCTATTGGGCAGTCATCAGCAATGTCATGTACGACAATCCCAACAGTTGACCCTCAACAAAGTATATACTTACAGGGCAAATATTGGCATGTTTAGAAGCTCAAGGAAATTTGAGATGTCACTGATGTCTGATCTTGCTAACTGACTACAATTGATTACCAGAGTATATAGTTACGCGGGTTTGTGTGTTGTTCTTCCGTAAGCCTTGATAATGGGATATAGAATGATACCTGGGCTTAGAACTTTTGTTCTACCAAGAGTCCTTGGCAGAAAGCAATGTAAACAACAAGTGTCTAAGGACGTTAGGATACCAGCAGTGGTATGAGCTAGAAGCTCGTGATTGTTGTATGATTCCTTCCAAAGTAATCAAGCATCCATGATACTAGTGTAGCTTTGTGGCCTCTTATCCAAGTAAAACATTTCAGGCCTGAGATGTGCAAGATGGAAAAGCTTACCCATGTCTTGTGAAAAAGAAAAAGGCATTTTTCTATCCTAAAATGAGAAAATGGAGTATTTACCCAAAGCCTTGCCCTACACCAAGTGGACCTTGTTAGATGAGCAGTTAGGATCTTTACTTGTTTACAACGTACATAGTGCTAGATGAAGGAAATTCTGCCATCTCTTGCATGCATAAAATAGATGGATCGCTGTTGAGGTTAGACAAGCTTATTTTTTTGCTATAGAAAGTTAAAAACAAAGGGAAACAACCCTTTATTGAGATACAGGTTAATGGTATCGAACAATCTCACAAAATCATGTAAACTGGATTACGAAACCCTTGCCAATTTGGCCCATATTTCTTTGATTTCTCAACGAAGCTAGACAAGCAATTATGTCTTAGTTGTAATGCGAGATAAGAGTTTGTAGAATCTGTAAGAGATTTTCTAACATGCTTCATGGACTCAAATAGCATTTAGATCTTAATGTGGAATAAAGATGGAATGAAATCACATACCTCCAATCATTGCAGCACAATCTTCCTTTTCTGGAATGTATATTTGTTGGGTGGAGACTCTTCTAAATCCTCAATCAATCTACTTCGATGGTGTATAAACTGAAAGTGAGATTGCAAGCTTGGAGACCTCACTAACAATGCACTGATTTTATGGTTTGCTTTACCCATCATAGAGCCAACCTATTGTGCACCCAAAAAATGTGTTCAATTTTCTGAACGTTATCAAAGTGGGCAGTTCACTTATCCCTAAAATGGTGGAAATTAAATGGACCACTAATTTCTTTAA
This sequence comes from Warburgia ugandensis, assembly GCA_035236585.1. Lineage (NCBI taxonomy): Eukaryota > Viridiplantae > Streptophyta > Magnoliopsida > Canellales > Canellaceae > Warburgia > Warburgia ugandensis. The sequence goes on along the minus strand of CP141129.1, from coordinate 63,746,846 downwards.
TTCAATCGGTTGTTACCGAGTTTTAAGGAGAGAAATATCAACATTCTCCCACTTGGTCCATATATTTCATCATTTATCATAGTAAGAAACAAAATACACGAATCATGGTGATAGGTTACTCTATAAAGCGAGTATTATTTTTCATGTATCACAATGGATTATGTTTCTTAAACATGTGCCATATTCCTTTATGAATAAACCCTATGCTTATTCTAGATCCAGACATTAGCGATATTTCTCAAAATGAATCATTATGTACACAAGGAAAATTAAATGTGAGAAACATCATAAATAGAGTTTCATTGAAAATTACATCCGTTCTTATAATGAAATTACATAGTGAAACCAAGTCCCATTCTAACTACATGATCCTTGAACTTGAATGGTGGCATGCCCTTAGTCAAAGGATTAGCGATCATCAATTCAGTACTGACATGCTCAATGACCACTTTCTTTTCCTTAACACGTTCTCTTATGGCTAAATACTTGATGTCGATGTGTTTGCTTCAACTATCACATTTGTTGTTCATAGCCATAAAGACAGCAGATGAATTGTCGTAATATATTCTCAAAGGCCGAGAAATAGACTCCATAATTCTAAGCCCATATATGAAACTCCTTAACCATACACCATGTGAAGTAGCCTCAAAACAGGAAACAAACTCAACTTCCATAGTGGAAGTAGCAGTTAAGGTCTGTTTAGCACTTTTCCAAGATACAGCTCCACCAGCCATCATAAAAATATATCCTGATGTTGATTTGTGTGAATCAAAATAGCCAGCAAAGTCCGAATCTGAGTAGCCAATTACTTCCAAATTTGTTGTTCGTTTATAAATAAGCATGTAGTCTTTGGTTCCTTGAAGGTACCTCATCACTTTCTTTGCAGCTCTCTAGTGGTCTATACCTGGATCACTTTGATATCGTCCTAACATTCCCACAACAGATGCAATGTCAGGTCTTGTGCAGACCTAAGCATGCATCAGGCTTTCGACTGCAAAAGCATATAGAATCTTCTTCATTTGTTCTCTCTCAAAATCATTTTTGGGGCATTGGTTTAGATTGAACTTGTCTCCCTTCACAATGGGAGCTACACTTGGTGAACAATCTTTCATTTGAAATCTCTCTAAAACTTTATTAATATAAGCTTCTCGAGATAGACCCAAAATACCTCGTAATCTATCTTTATGGATCTTAATGCCAATGACATAAGATGCCTCACCCATATCCTTCACATAGAAGTCTTTAGAGAGGAACTATTTCACCTCATGTAGCAAACCCTTATTGTTGGTTGCAAGCAGAATGACATCCACATATAAAACAAGAAAACAGATCTTACTCCCACTAACCTTCTGGTATATACATTGATCCATGATGTTTTCTACAAATCCAAATGAAGAAATTACATCATGGAATTTAAAATACCACTGACGGGACACTTGTTTTGAACTGTATATGGATTTCTTGAGCTTGCAAACCAATTTCTCACCATTATTAAAGGGGAATCCTTCAGGTTGTTTCATGTAAACCTCCTCCTTTAGATCTCCATTGAGAAATGCCATTTTCACATCCATTTATTACAACTCCAAGTCAAAATGGGCTACTAATGCCAACATGATGCGTAAGGAATCTTTCTTAGATACAGAAGAGAAGGTCTTCGTGTAATTGATTCCTTCCTTTTGAGTGAATCCCTTAGCAACGAGTCTTGCCTTATATCTCTCAATGTTGCCAAATGAGTCTTTCTTTGTCTTAAAGACCCATTTACATCCAATGGCTTTTGCACCATCAAGCAACTTAACAAGATCCCAGACATCGTTACTCTTCATAGAATTCATCTCTTCCTTCATAGCATTGTACCATAATTCTGATTCTCTGCAACTCATGGCCTGTGAAAAGGACTCCGGGTCATTTTTGGCTCTAATGTTGTAGTCAGATTCTTGTAGATACACAATATAATCATTAGGAATTGCCGATCCCTTTGTTCGAGTAGATCATCTTAATGTCACACCATCATTTTCCTGAGAAATATGTGGTTCAACTGATTGTTCAAAAGTTATTGGCAACTCTTGAACTACCTGATCTACTAAAATGTTGTCAGTAGCTTGTGGAACTTCAATAATTGGTTGTTCAATACCAATTTGTACTTGAGGGGTTCTATGAAAAATAATCAATATATCACTTGAGGTGGAAGGTTGAGATTCTAAATAATCTTTCTCAAAAACTGTGTTTTGGGTCTGATTGCTCCGACTAATTAAGTCATTTTCAAGAAGCTTTACATTTCTTGATTCCATAATCTTAGTGCTGTGAGATGGACAATAAAACCTATACCCCTTAAACCTTTTAGTATATCCAATGAAATACCCACTAATAATCCTTGGGTCCAACTTCTTTTCTTGTGGATTATAAATTCTTACTTCAAACGGGCATCCCCAAATGCGCATATGTTGTAAACTTGGTTTCCAACCTTGGAATAACTCAAATGGTGTTTTTAGAACAGCCTTAGTTGGAACTCAGTTTAATATATACGATGTTGTCTTAAGTGTTTCAATCCACAAGGATTTAGGAAGATTAGAGTTGCTCTGCATAGTCCACACCATATCCAACAATGTGTTGTTTCTTCTTTCTACCACACCGTTCTAGTCTGGTGAACCAAGCATGGTGTATTGAGCAACTATCCCATTTTCTTGAAGAAACTTTGCAAACAGACCAACTTACACACAGGCTCTTGCCAACACAAGAAAGAGATACGTATAAAATATTACTAGCGTGAAAAACATAACCAGTATTTAGTCACCCATCCGAGCTCAAGACCATTATATGTGGAAACAGCTCTTGTAAGAGTGGGAGATCCAATATCTGCTTGAATCAGTGGTACCCACCTAAAACCTCACATGATAAACATTACCATCCATGTATAAGTAACATCATTCCAAATGGCACAAGTTTGCTACCACTAATGGATTCTTCGAGTTCATGTTTCATCCAAATTTACATGATGAATTTCACATGACATGGTTAAACAAACATACCATAGCCAAAAAACTTCCAAAATTTTTCCTTCTTTTTGACTAGTGAATAAATTTTACTGGAGATAATAAAAAACATGTTTGACATAGCTTAACATTTTTGTATATTAATCTACTATGTTATAAGATGATATGCATTTTCTTTACACTATTTTTCCTTGTACCACGTGTCTTTTTTATCTTTTTCTTTAATTTTTAAAACATTTATATTTCCATATCATCCTTCATTAAGGTTATTAATTGATTCCTATTTACATCTCTTCTCTCTCTCTCTTATGCTATTTACCTTCTCACTGTATGTGTAACACAAAAGCTGATATAGTTGTAAGCACTTATAGGCAAAATAAATTATAGGTTGCTCATTAGTTGAGCTTTTTATTTTTTAAGGTAGCTTAAGTCATTATCATGTGGATCTTCCATCAAATAGGGTAAATACAAAAACATTATGAGCACCAATTCATTCTAAACAGCAAACTTCTAGATATAAGAAATAAATGGTTGCAATATCACAACTTAAAACAGTATAGTTAGGTTTACAGTGGTCGTCATATTTTCATTTAGCGTATCTGAGATATAAGTAATGAATAGCTTAGATTGCCTAAACTCTGCCTATTTTTCTATATGAAAGGAGTCTACAGTCTATAATTTATTCTCCTTGGAATAGCCTACAAATTTTACTTTTTACATTATCCACCAACCTTTTCTTGATTTATGTATTTTTATTCTTGTCTTGCGCTCCTTTTCTTACATCTTGAACTTCTATATACAATTAGAATTATACTTGTATATTTATTGCTCAGTATGTGATAGTCAAATATTACAAGAAAAAACAATTGAAAAGATATAAACTACTTCGAGAGTTAAGACCATTGATAGAGAATATTTTTGTCACGCCTATTAGTATAAAAGGTGTACTTGATATGTACATTTTTAGCTATATATGAAATATTAATTTACATAATAATAATTTTATTGCTAATATTTGAAGATAATTTCTTTTAATATTAAAGGCCAAACTATTTCACTTTTCATATGGCCTTTGTAAATCTATTTCTTCTTTTCGAAACCTAATAGAACTCATAAGTTACATTCGAGTGTTTTTCTATAAAAATAGGTTCTTTTTTTTCATATACAATATTTGTTCTTTGCATTTACACTTTTTTTATACACCAAGTAACTTACAAATAAACTACCCAAACACTCTTTTAAATGTGTTATCCTTGGTGATAAACTATTGTAAGTAAGAGAGACGTTTATTTTCTACCACCATTGGGCTAGAAGACCCTTGAGTTATATTTTTATGTTTAATTTTAGGTGATTTTTTCTCCCATATATTTGAAAAAAGAGTTGTTAAGTTTCAATTTTGGTCAAAATACCCCTAATTTAGTATTTAATTAGAGCATCTAGGCCATCAATTTCAAGATTTTACATATAATATTTCAATTTAGCTTTAATTGGCCATCCAACCGTTGAATTACAAAATTAACAGTTAGATGATCATCAAAGATAATTAAATGAATAATGAATGGTTGAGATGATTCTAATTAGGCCCTGTGCATTGCAGATCAATCAACTCAAGCATGGACAATCCAGATCAAATCACGAAGATCATATGAGGATAATGAAGTTGCATGAAAAAAGAAAACTTTGAAGACTCTTAGGACAGAACAAAGTTGAAGACAGAGTTCTAACAAGATTGGGATGCTAGTGGAACCATCCTTCTCTCTCTCTCTCTCTCTCTCTCTCTCTCTCTCTCTCTCTCTCTCTCTCTCTCTCTCTCTCTCTCTCTCTCTCTCTCTCTCTCTCTCTCTCTCTCTCTCTCTCTCTATGTTTCACGCATTCCACTCTCTCACTTCTCTTCTTCACTTTAAAAACCACATGGTCTCTCCACCCTGGGGCTCGATTCTCCCTTCACTTCTTTTCCTAGAGGCTAGATCAAGGGAGGAGGTACACTCTCCTCTCCTTTGGGTTGGAGAAAAGAGGAAACTGTCAACCCCTTGTTCCCTTCCATCTTCTTCTTCATTCCCACCTTGCTTCTCTCTCTCTCTCTCTCTCTCTCTCTCTCTCTCTCTCTCTCTCTCTCTCTCTCTCTCTCTCTCTCTCTCTCTCTCTCTCTCTCTCTCTCTCTCTCTCTCTCCAGCATCACCGGCCCCTCTATTCTACTCTATTTTCCCAACTATCTTCATGCAGACAAACATCCAGACAGAACCTAGCTCTCATCATTCTCCAATTCCTTGATCTAATACTCCCTCTCGTTCTCTCTCCGTTCCCTTCACCTGCTAGCATCTGTCTTTCTCTTGCATGAATTCCCCATCTCTTCTTCTCTTTAACTCCCATACCCACCTCTCTTTGTCTCTGCTTATGTTTGCTAGCCCAAATCGTGTCCCCAATTCTCCTCTGACGCCTTTCTCGTAGTCTGCCAGTGTGGAGAAGGAAACCCGAAACGGGTTTCCCTTTTTTTCTCCTCCCTCCTCTTCTCTCCTCTCTTCTTCCTCCTCCTCTTCTTTCCCTTCTCCTCCACCTTCACTGTTTCCTCCTCCGTCTAGTTTCCCTCCTTTTCCTCTCTTCTTCCCTCCTCTTCTTCTTCTCCATTTTCTCCCTTCTTCTTTCTTCCCTATCTCCTTCTCTGATTTTCTCCTCAATGGTTTTCATCTGGTTTTTCATTAAAAACCAGAAATTCAGAAATTTTTCACTTCTGCCCCTGGAAGATCTGAGGAATTCCAACTGTGTCCTCGTTTTAATTCCATCTGGGTCCCTATTTTATTTACTTCTATGTCCTTGAATATTCTAATTCTAACTTATCCACATTCTGTCTATCCAGGGACAGGCTTATCCAAGAATGCTTATTTAGTTTCTTTTTCTTTCTTTTTAGGAATAAATAATTATGTAAATTGCAACAATTGAATAAATCTGGATTTTATTTTATTATTAGTTTATTTCTTGTATATTCTTTATTTTTATTCTTTTATTAATTAAATTGTATTTAAAACTCCATCATTTTAAAGTGAGTCTCTGTGGGATCAACCTGTACTTGCATAAGCTATACTACAATAGCCCGTGCACTTGCAGTTAAACAATCAAAAAGTTTTTGGCGCCGTTGTCAGGGACTTGCAATGGAGTTTTTATAAAATTTAATTAAAAATTAAAAAAAATCAGAAAAAAAATTAGGAATTGCATTTTTTTAATATTTTAAGCATTTTTAGGTGCATCTTTAATTCTTTTTTAGTGCATAACCACTTTATTTCCTAAATTTGGTACTAATTATTATTTTTCTTTTTCAGGAAATTAGAGTGGAGCATCATTAATTAGATAGATTTCTCTTGTTTTCTTAGATTAGGAATTTTTTATTTTTGAGTGAATCTTGTAGTGAGGCCCCTTTGTAATTTGCATTTTTAATTTTAATTTTTAAAGGGTTGTAATAATACAAGGCAAGTGTGGGATATGGTGGCCCACACTTGATCTTCATCAGAAACCCCACTGTAAGTCTTCTCACTCATTTATTTTCTAGATTAGGGTTTGCATTTAGAATAAATTGCATTGTTTGGTAGTGTAACTCATATAGGAAGTATATGTTATAATTGTTGCATTTTAGGATTCTGCATTAGTTTATTGCTTTCAATTGCATTTTAAGACACGTCTAACGCTTTAAGGTGAATTATATGTTGATCGAATTGCCATGGTGTGTGAAAATTAATTAGTAAGGGCACCTAACCCCACAAGACCAAGGGTAGATTTCATCATCATTCCTTGGCCCACCTAGGATAATCACCTCAAGCCCGCAAGGCTACCATTCACTTTAAGTTAAAATCAATTAGAAGAGACCTATAGGGTTATCACATGCTCGTAAGACCCTCTTAATAGGGTATGATTTACTATCACTCCAGTGGCTTTTGACCATTGTGATTATTGGGGGTTGTCTAATAGAGCCTCGCTCCTCCCCCACCTCCTATTGACGTTTGTGGGGTCTAAACGCCTCCTTACACAAGGGTTGTATTAACTGCTTTAGTTAGAACCTAATTGGTAAGCAGTAGTCAACTCCTAAAGAGAGTAGGAGCGTTAGATTATGCTAATTAAAAGCATTGTCATCACAAAAAATCAAGAAAATCAAAATATCTATGCTTGTTAGCCTTAAGGGATTGTTTGATTGTGTCCTTGATTGTGCATCATTTTAGGCATTTATGTTGCATCATTTAGGATAGTCTTTCAAAAAAAAAGAAAGAAGTACTCATTCATTGTATACAATGACTTTGTTGTATATAAAGATTGATTACAATGACTTATCAAGAAAGGGATAGATAAAGGATGACTCGTACAAGGGATAGGTTATTTGCCTCAAAGCAAGATATTGAGTTATATTTACAACCTCAGTACAATAATTACTATGCTTATCCTGAACCACAATATCCTAATTCTACTTAGCCATGTGGCTCTGCATACAATGATTATTATCAGGAGCCAATGGATGCACCTCATGCATTCACTAAACCTAGCAATAATTACTATCCCAAGACAAATTACCAAGATTATAATGGATGGACTATGCATCATGAACAATCATGGTCTTAGGATTATCAACCATCTTAGGTAGAACCATCATGGTTGTACCCTAATCAACCCTACCAGGATTATCACGAAAATCATGGACAACAATTATGGTTCCAACCTGATCAATCCTTTTCTAGTACTCCAATGACACAGCAGTATAAGCATGTTGAGCCGATGCCTTCATCATAGGAGGAAGACATTTGATGAGAACCTTAGGGTATTAGCATAATCGACTAAACAATTTCATGAAGAGGTGGGTCAATTACATGCTATATTTATGGAAAGATTTGGAGGATTTGTACCAAATGAGAATAAGGATGAACCATCTATTAGTGATGATAGGATAGAGAATTCATGTGATCATTTTGAAATACAAAGTCCCCTACCATCCACAGAAATTGCTAATACAGATATACTCGAGGTAGATCTGAGTTATTGTTATGATTCCGATGAAGAGATATCCATTGAGGGAGATGATGAGTTCATAGAAACCTCCAACACAAAACCCCTCAATTCGTGTCCTGTCTATTTTTACAAAATTGATGAAGAAACGTCCTTTGAAGAGGTAAAGGAATTGTTGGAGATTGTGCCACTAATGAAAACTCCTCAATGGCATGACAAAGTAGAACCCCTTACAGAGCCTCAAATTCAAATTGAGCCTTGTAATGTTGAAGACGTACCTGATTGGGACCTACAGACCTCATTTGAACAACCATTAGATATGAAATTAGGCCCACCTGAAGTATTGCATGTGCCAATAAATCAGGAAAAGAAAGAGTCCATTGATATACTGTCCATACATCAACCAACTTTAAGGTACACACTACAAGATAATTAGGATTTAAGCAAAATCATGCTCTCTCCTCTATTAATACAAGAACAATCTTTTAAGGAAAGGCAGAGTCAGCTTATACCTCAATTTCAGGAAAATGTAAGGGAAAAGGAGGACCATCCATCTCGATATGGTCTAAAAGAATTTAAATTCACAGTAGTTCACATTGTTATAGAGATTCCGCCACATAAATTTTCAAGGTGGAGGAATTATATTGATTATCGTAAAATTTTGAAGATAGGAGATCATCAAAGTGGTCCCACTCAATTTACATTTATGGTAGTCTACTGTGTCATAATGCTACCATCACCAAAAATTTTAGGGTGGATGAAATATATAGACTATCAAGAGATCTTGAAGTGGCGTGAGAAATCTTGCCATTTCATTGTTAAGATTAGGATAACTCAATACCAATTGGGTGTAGATTAGGATATGTTTGGCTGAAGACGTTAAACTTAGCCCTCATTGAGAGGCAACCCAGAGTTTTTCATTTTTGTTGTTTTCTGCATCACCCATATTCATTTTAGGTCCTTTTTAAAACATTAAGGACAATGTTTCTCTCAGGTTGGGGGGTGTAAAATTCTAGCAAATTCTAGTTTTTCTTAGGTACTTTCCTTGATTTTTCAAAAAAAAAAAAAAAAAAATTTTTAGGTCATTTCCTATACTATGATGAGAATTGGATTTTCTAAAGTATAATCTAGATAGCTTTAGCTTATTAATGGAACTGAATATGATTAATTCATCTTTTTACTCATTTTCTAAAGTATTCCATGAAAGCAAAGTCTCATATCACATATGTACACGCAGTTGCATATAGATAGTCTAAATTGATAAGTGGCTAGCAACTTAGAAATCTTGAAGAAATTCAGTGGAGACCTATAACCTAAGTGAGTTTTAGAGTCATTCATTTGTTTTGAGATGTTATAAATGTTCTTAATTTTCTTCAGCATGCTTAGAGCAAATTGATCCCAAACTCTTAAATTTGGCTAATTACCTGAATAATTAGAATACGACCTTTAAAATTCTGGAAGTTCATTGAATTTGATAGATTATAAGAAACCTAGAAAATCATTTAGGCCATCCTTTTTGTTAAGATAGAGACATAAAGCCTACCTAAAAGTATTTAACTACTAGTCAGCCAACTTGAGCTTTTAGTATAAGCCTTTTCTTTTGTTGCCCAAATTACCCTTTACCCATATTAACCTAGTATAAATTATCTATTACCCATTTTCTTTGAAAAATAAGTTAAAGATGAATGAAGGAATATCTTTTAGTTGCAATAGAAGTAGAAAGTGGATATCAAGAAAAGAAATATTCTTCAAAGTGATTCAAAAGTACTGAAATATAAAGGAAAGAGTTTGAGAAAAAAGAAGAAGAAGAAAAGTTTGAAGAATGAAAAGAAAAAAAGAAAAAGAAATATTCACTTTAAAGCAAAGAAAAGAAGAATTGTCAAATTTAGTAGAAGACCTCTACTTATTTTTTGAAGAAACTTTGAATACCCTTTCTTTGGTACCCTATCCTAAGCTTATGTTTCGTCCCAGTTAAAGACCTATTGATTCTACAAGGAATATAGTCTTGATGAGGAAATGAATGGGTAGGATTAAAAGAGTGGTATTTCTAAATATTCCAAGGTAATGAGATCTATTCCAAAGGGATCAAAACAATTAAATTCCTTAGTAACTCCCGTTCTTCATGAGTATATGTGAGATAAATTTGCTTTTATTGACTCTTCTCACATAATTAAAAGAGAGATATGATTTGAACCCTCTATCTGAGATATTTTATTTCTGAGCGTATGTTAGTAGTAAGGATTGAGGTCAAAACATATTTCAGATGGAGTTCATATGTTAGAACTCTACTTAGAGATAAAGATTATTCTATGTGTAGACTGTATATGCACACACTCACTTTGAGATCTGAGTTTAAGTGGAATATTTTTAGCATATGGGTAGGGTTTTGAATTCTTCAACCATCTTTATTCGTTTATTAAAGTTGATAGATTTATTGAAGATAATTCTCTAAGAAAAAATGGAGATGACCTGAAAATAATTTTTTTTGAAATTATATGAGTTGATTCTTCGCATCTTTTGCCAGGGACTAGCAAAATGCTAGTTGGGGGTGTGTTAAGTGTTCAATTTTGGTCAAAATACCCCTAATTTAGTATTTAATTAGAGCATCTAGGCCATCAATTTCAAGATTTTACATAAAATATTTCAATTTAGCTTTAATTGTCCATCCAACCGTTGAATTGCAAAATTAACAGTCAGATGATCATCAAAGCTAATTAAATGAATAATGAATGGTTCAGATGATTCTAATTGGGCCATGTGCATTGCAGATCAATCGACTCAAGCATGGACGATCTAAATTAAATCACGAAGATCAGATGAGGATAATGAAGTTGCATGGAAAAAGAAGACTTTGAAGACTCTTAGGACAGAACAAAGTTAAATACAGAGTTCTAACAAGACTGGGATGCTAGTGGACCCCATCCTTCTTTCTCTCTCTCTCTCTCTCTCTCTCTCTCTCTCTCTCTCTCTCTCTCTCTCTCTCTCTCTCTCTCTCTCTCTCTCTCTCTCTCTCTTATCTCTCTATTTTTCACGCATTCCACTCTCTCACATCTCTTCTTCACTTTAAAAACCACATGGTCTCTCCACCCTAGGGCTCGATTCTCCCTTCACTTCTTTTCCTAGAGGCTAGATCAAGGGAGGAGGTACACTCTCCTCTCTTTTGGGCTAGAGAAAAGAGGAAACCATCAACCCCTTCCCCTTTCTTCCCTTCCATCTTCTTCTTCATTCCCAACTTGCTTCTCTCTCTCTCTCTCTCTCTCTCTCTCTCTCTCTCTCTCTCTCTCTCTCTCTCTCTCTCTCTCTCTCTCTCTCTCTCTCTCTCTCTCTCTCTCTCTCTCTCTAGGCTGGAACATAGAAGTCCTATCCTATCTCTCTCCTTCTCTGCACTCTTCCCCACGTCTCTCTCTCTCTACTAGCTCTTGTTCCCTCTTCCTAGCCGCACAAACTCAGCATCTGCCCGATCTCCCCAACTCATCTTCTCTCTCTCTCTCTCTCTCTCTCTCTCTCTCTCTCTCTCTCTCTCTCTCTCTCTCTCTCTCTCTCTCTCTCTCTCTCTCTCTCTCTTCCCTTAACTGTTACACCCCCTTTTCCTTTCTTCTCTCTCCCCATCCCCCTTCTTTCTCTCCATCTCTCTCCCTCATTCTCTCTTCTCCATCACACCAGCATCACTGGCCCCTCTATTCTACTCTATTTCCCCAACTATCTTCATGCAGATAGACATCCAGACTGAACCCAGCCGTCATCATTCTCCAGTTCCCTGTTCTAATACTCCCTCTCGTTCTCTCTCCATTCCCTTCGCCAGCTAGCATCTATCTTTCTCTCGCACGGATTCCCCATCTCTTCTTCTCTTTCACTCCCATACCCACCTCTCTTTGTCTCTGCTTATGTTTGCTAACCCAAATCACGTCCCCAATTCTCCTTTGACGTCTTTCTCGTCATCTGCCAGCATGGAGAAGGAAACCCAAAACAGGTTTCCCTTTTTTTCTCCTCCCTCTTCTCTCCTCCCTTCTTCCTCCTCCTCCTCTTTACCTTCTCCTCCACCTTCACCGTTTCCTCCTCCGTCTAGTTTCCCTCCTTTTCCTCTCTTCTTCCCTTCTTCTCTTCTTCTTCTCCATCTTCTCCCTTCTTCTTTCTTCCCCATCTCCTTCTCTAATTTTCTCCTCAATGGTTTTCATCTGGTTCTTCATTAAAAACCAGAAATTCAGAAAATTTTCACTTCTGCCCATGGAAGATCTAAGGAATTCCAACTGTGTCCTCGTTTTAATTCCATCTGGGTCCCTATTTTATTTACTTCTATGTCCCTGAATATTCTAATTCTAACTTATCCACATTCTGTCTATCCAGGGACAGGCTTATCCAAGAATGCTTATTTAGTTTCTTTTTCTTTCTTTTTAGGAATAAATAATTATGTAAATTGCAACAATTGAATAAATCTGGATTTTATTTTATTGTTAGTTTATTTTTGGTATATTCTTTATTTTTATTCTTTTATTAATTAAATTTTATTTAAAACTCTATTATTTTAAAGTGAGTCTCCGTGGGATCGACCCATACTTGCATAAGCTATACTACAATAGCCCGTGCACTTATAGTTAAACAATCAACAAGAGTGTATTAAGATAATTTATTATCTACAACTTTTGGGTAATTAGAATATAATATGCAACTTAGAAGCATAACTATTAATCCTATGCACATACATCTTGTTCAAGACAGAATTGATGAACCATTTCATTTTAACGTATAAAACAGAACGAAATTGAGCCTAAACTTTTCATTCTTGCTCAATTCTTTTTTTCTTAATTTTGCCATTGTCTTCTACTCTTCAGCTATGCTACTAAGACAATCTCTTCCTTTTTCATTTTATAACTTATCTTTTAAAATGAAATGATAAATCCAAGTGCACACTTGGATCTTACTTAGTCAAAATTCACTTTACTTGCCTCTTTTGTAGATATAAGTATTCATCCATTGGGAATAGCTAAAATAAGTTAACTATCAAATTTCATGCCTATTACATAATTTATGCTATATTTCTTTGGCTGAATTTTCAACTAAAAGAAACATAGGATAAAGTACTACTATAAATTTTAATTTAAATAAATATAAAATAAATGATCTAATAGGGATGAAATTTGGTTCTTAACCTATCTAGGCAATTCCCAACATTGTAAATGGCTTAAATTTATAAAAGAGGCAAGTGAAGAACACTTGGACTAAGATGTGTAATTACATTTATCATTCTCCTCTTTGTTAAAAGAATATTTTTTAATCCCTCTTATTAATTAACACTTGTATGATATGTAAATTGTACTTAACAAAAAATTATATATGCACTCTTTATTAGAAAAGTTAGATTTTTATATATATTCTCCAATAGATAATTATCCTAAATAAAACATTATGATGTGGAAAACATCGGCATATTTTATTCCACTAGCCAAATTGAAATGGTTACCATTACAGATTTTACAACAATGCTTGAAATACAAAAGATTTGGACACCAACCATAAATGCCTTCATGTATTTCAACACATGCAAATCCCTATATTAACTACAAAGAAAAAATATGTTACTACTTATAATAAACTCTTAGCAATAAAGAGTTAACCTTGAGAGTATAAGCACAATCGTAAAACTATGATTTGAAAATAGATGTAAAAGACAAATTAAGAGCATTGGATATTTTTTGAGCAATCAGAAAGTTGGATTTCAAATTGTAAAGGCAAGAATGTTCCAAAAAAATCCAAAACATAAAGCATGATTATGATGTGAATTCAATTTTTAACCTAGTTTATAAGTAGATTTATAAGTGATGTTCTAGGACTAAAAAAAAAAATGTTTTTATTTCATCAATTTGTGTCTAATTGGGTAATTTTTAGTGAAATTTAAAATTTGAGAACCTTTTAAGGATTTGAGAATAGAATGAGAGATCAAAAAGTTAAAACTTTTTCAAATTTTTTTAATTATTTGGAGACTTTAAGACTATGCCTTCATTTTATATGTTCACTTGAATTATTTGAGTTCTTTATTTATATTGAATAGTTAAATATTGATTAATATGTTAGTGTTTGTTTATTCTCAAATTGATGTCAAAGCTTTGACATTGATTTGATAAACATTTTCTTAGAAAATCCAACATTTTTTGAGTTTTGCATATTTAACAATAATTTTTTGTGAGCTCTGCAAAATTACCATTCTGTTCATTTTCCATCCTTCTTCCTTATTAGTTTTTTCAAAATTTGATATTATCCTTTTCTATTTCGAATATAAGTACTTTACTTTAGAACCATAGTTTGTGAAGTTGACTACTTTGGTTACTAAGTTTATTGACTTCATGATGAAAAGTTTCAGCAAAACTTGGTATCAATACCATTCGATAATAAGAAATCTAAAGGTCTAGTTAGATTTTAACAAAAGTCAACCAATTGTGAGATATTCATTCTCAAACATGCAATATTCACCAGCATGTGCAACAATACTTATTAAGCTTCTTCAATAAATTCAATAATTTAAACTTTGATTTATCACTAAAAATTAATATAAAATTCTTTTTAATACAAATTAAAAATATAATTAGTTCTTTAAGTTAAGAAAAATATAATACCCCCAAAATTTTAAATATGAATAAAGGCAAAATACTATTATTGTTCACATGAGCAACAATGAGTAGTAGACTTTAAGCTTTTTGTTCAATGCCTTTTTAAATGAAAATTGAAAATCTAAGACTATGTGTATTCTCTTTCTCAATGTCTTTTATCTAGTACTATCAATTTTAGAGATTTTTGTTAATTAATGAAGTGTAAAATCAAGCACAAAGTCCTCTTGTTCACTATCATCCATTTTCTATGACAGTAATATTAGAATTTCAAAACAACTAAGAGAGAAGGGAAATATAAAAATAACAGCAACTTTGCAAATCTCACAAAAAAATTAAAAATTAATAATAAATTTGCAAAACTAAAAAAATGTTGAACTTTTTTTTGCAAAATAAACGTATTCCGACATCAATTGCAGTCCCACTTAAACTTACCAGAAAACAAGAGCCATGCTGCTCCAATCCCTCCTCTCTTCCTTGTTCACCTACCAGTTCCATCCAAACACTCGAAAGTGCACCTCACCATTCTCCTCTCTTTCTCACCGCTGAGAAATTTCCCTATCGCCCACTATCATTAAGCACCTTTGTGACGACCTGGGTTTTCCCATGCATTTTTAAATGCAATATCTAATTTCCTAAGGCGAGATGCATCCCTATTTAAAAACTATTTTATAAAAACCATACAATGCAGCAGAAAATCTTTAGTTTTAAACTCATTTTTGAAAACCCCGAGTGTCATTTGCCTTTACAACAACCCAAGTAGTTTTTGAAAAACTTCAGAAATCATAAATGTTTTTCCCTAGGTCTATCCAGTCACAGCACATAGCCCAACTGTAAATAAATACAAATACATGTCTTAAGGGTTGAGAGTTTACTTACGTGTATAACTGTCTCCTTTTTAATTCACTTGCTCATAGCACTAATATCTCCTGAGGCGTCGTCTATTTGTGAGTGGAACTATCCTGAAAAATGTTAAGGATAGGGTGAGTATATACTATACTCAGTAGGAGTCTATCACTACTAGTTTTGCAATGCATGCTATATTTAAAATCATGTGCTCTTAAAAACATGTGTATGTTTGAACAATCATGTTCAATATCGATATTAAAAACCACTGCCAAACTGGAATACTGACGACTTAAAGAAATATCATAATCCAAGTCGAAAGTATCATATATCATAAACATAATGATATGCATCAGATGCTCAACTGAATCCAACTCATGGATATCTGGTAAGGTATGGTCGACCAACCTCATATCATGTCATATGCAATGCAAATAAGTCCACGAAACCATAGAATCCAACTATGCCCACGACCTTCCCGCCGTGTGGTCCCCGGGTACCTGAGGACACTCGGTCATAGCCTCAATGGGGCCTATGACATGTCGACCCAGTGCCGTAACACCAGTGGTAGCCCCATGTACCACATGCAGTCGACGTAGGGACGTTGCCCTTTTTAGGCGTGGTACCCATCCACCTAATAGTAGTAGAGGCTAAAGGGCAACCCAAACCTCTCGGCATAGCGCCAACGAGCTCATTAGCCCAAATCATATCAGATCAAACCAACGAAAACCTCTTGTTCAAAACCCGTCCTCTTTGGGTCCCTCACAACTGCCTGGCCCTCACAATTACCTACCCAACGTCTTTTGGGTACTCCAGCGTCTTTTGGTAACCCTCAAGGACATGCAATCTTTTAAAAACTCAATGCTCACCAATTATGCAATATATGGCCCAACGTCTTTTGGGCACTCCAGCGTCTTTTGGTAACCCTTAAGGACATGCAATCTTTTAAAAACTCAATGCTCACCAATTATGCAATATATGCATTTGTTTGTAAAATATATCTATGCATAATGTATATGCAATCATTTGCAAAACATATCTATGCATAAAGCGTTTATCATATGTATGTTAAATTAAGTCATGCTAAACAAGTTATATAATTTGTACTTAAAACATGCATAAAACAATCATAGCTCCTTTTTTTTTGCGTCCTTTATCACTTCAACCCATCCCTGGGTCTCATTCATAAACTCCTGGGTATAAATGGATACAAAGAGTCCTAATTAATTTCAGTCTATTTAGACATTAGACCGCTAGCTCTGCCTATTGGGTCCAAGGTCCTTGCCTAATTCACTGCCAGGCTAGCTCCTATAATACGGACCTACTTTATTCAATAGTTAAATTCTATAAATGGTCCTATGATCCTAATTTTAAAGTCTCATTAGGTCTGCGTGTCCCAATTCCCAGGACACCCGTGCATCTTGGTTGAACCGCGACTGCCTCACGTGCGTGTGCGCCTAAAGGCTATGCCAGAGATCGCGTTTTGCACACGCACATGCATGCTCAAGTGACGCGCTATGACATGCATCATCACACGAACGCACCTAGTAGCATGGCATGTCTTAGCTCCCAAGGCACCCCGTGCATCCTGGTCGAGCTAGGACCCGTGCCCCATGTTGTGCACGTACCCGAAGGCCGTACTTGGGACAGTGTTCGCACGTGCACAAGCATGCCTAAGCGACGCACAGTGTTCGCACGTGCACAAGCATGCCTAAGCCACGCGCTATGATGCGCATGGACGCACCTTGTAGTGTGGCACGTCTCAACTCCCAGGGCACCCCGTGCACCCTGGTCGAGCCAGGACCCATGCCCCAGGTTGGGTGCGCACCTGAAGGCCGCACCTGGGACAATGTACGCACTGTTGTACACCTGGAACCCGTCCCAAGGACCCAGTCCCAGGTGCATGTGGTTCTTGGCATCCTTGGGACGCCTGGCTCGTGCAAGTCCGGCCCAAGTCTTCTTGGGCGTTTTCCGGCGAAGAACTCGGCTAGAAAACGACCGGAAAGGACCAGGGAAAGTGGAAGGGAAGAGGAGGAAAGGAAAATGGCTTACCTGGGTTGCCGGTGATGGCGCTCTTCCCGCCTGAAAACTCTATGTTCGCCGTAAATCGTGAAGAGGGAAATCCCATCGTTGTACAAGGCTGGAAAAGAGAAGAGGGGAGAAATGGGGAGACAGGAACGGGATGGCCGGCCTAACTTGGGTCTGGCCATTGCCATAAACTCAAGGGAGATGGTTTGAGACGGGTTTCCGATTTTGCCGGAAACCCCAGTCTCAAACGGCTGGGAAAACGCCAGAAAATCACGTTTTTTGGAGAGGGGAGATGGGGCTTTTATAGACTGGCTATGGTGGTGCCCCTCAATGGCGGTGCCACCATTGGTGGTGGCAGATCTCTCTAGAAAAATCGGGATCGAGGGTTTCTGGGAGGGTCTAGAGGTTGAAGACAATAGGGGTGTTGTTATCAAAACGGCCCCCTGCGTTTTTCGTCCTTTTTCTTTTTTTTCTGTTTAATTTCCAGAAATACCCATATCTTTAAATGGCTGTAACTTCTTCATACGAACTCCGTTTTGGGTGATTTTTAAGGCGTTGGATTCCATTTTTCGAGTAGAATCTAATGGTACTAAGTTTCCTTATAAATTCCTTTGTTTACTATTTTAAATAAAATCAAACATTCAACACAGTTTATTTCCTATAGAACATTCAATTTTCGTTAAAAATAGTGTAAATTGCTCGGGCATTACAACCTTACCAGTTGACAGTTCCGATGAATCTCTTTGGAATTCTGATCATGACTTGAAAGCCAGATTTTCCTTCTCAGATTTCCTAGGCGAAGTACCACAAACGCGCTCCACAGTTGGATCAGTGAAGGCTATTGGGAAAAGAACAAAAGAATATGTAGAAAATAAAAGGACAGAGGCAAACTCATGAACAACATACACCAGATATTAGGTGTGTATTTAATTGAATGAAAAAGTGAACTAAACATGCCTTTTATAGGCTTACAATAGGAAACGGTGCTGATAAATAAAAACACGTACAAGGCCACTAACTAAGCCAATAACACACTAACATTTTCTTAATCCACTAACTCCACTAATCCGTTAATATTTTGACTACATAAACATAGGACCAGCCACAAACTACCCAATAACACGTCATCAATTTGAATCATTCTTCAATAAAGGCAATAGAGTAACGCTTCTGGGACTACGACAGATCTCCAAGGAGCTGAGAATATATTGCACCGGCACAAGCACGCCCTCGAGGTTAGTTTGGTTTGCTTAAATGATGGGTTATTGTGGTTTGATTAGCTGACTGAAATCCATATTAGCGCTTTTAGTCAAGATGGAAGTCACCATTGAATTCAATTTCTTGCCGCACCAAAAGACTTGTAATTTGCATCATATATCTTTTGCTTAATTATTTGTTTACTTTGAAGATCGTCTGCACCTTTGCATCCTTCAAACATTTTATGATTCCTTATACTCTGAAATGTTTCATCTCTCGATGATCTATGTTTCTGTTTGCTAAACCCAAGAGTTTGTATGTCCATGTTAGTGACTGATGATAGGAATATGCAAGGATACAGCAGCATGCTTTCTTCAGATGGCGCCTTTGGTCCTACCATTTCCGTAAATCAGTGTACTTTTTCTTGTGGTCTTATCAAATTTGATGAGTCCTCTGATCGTTGAGCTCTTTCCACTTCGCTTCTTCTTTTACAGTTACAAATTCTGCATTATGCCTGGTTCATACGGATCATCATGTATGACAATCAGACCCTAACCAAAGTATCCACCTACGATGCGGATATTGGCATGGATAGAAGCTCAAGAGATTTTGCAGATATCAGCAGCTGATCGTGCTAGGAGACTAAATTGATTACTATGGTCCAGAGTTCATCTGAGGCTGAGGAGTATTTTGACAAGTTAGTCGACAGAGTTCACAAATTTAGCCAATGTTTCACTCTGCTCCATTTATATGTAAAACAAAGGGCCACAGAGAAGGCTGAAGCATTGATATTGAAGCTACAGGATTTGGGACTGACAGGGAGGGAAGGCTGATCTTTTCTACGAGATGGTGCAATGGTATGTAGCCACACATACCTTTGTGAAAGTTCCAGTTGTGATCCAACAGATGAAACTTTAACATGATACCCTGAATTTTCTTTCCCACAATCTGTGGATGACCGCATCTGGTGAATTAGCAGGTGTCGCTCCTGCTGAAGTAGTCTATAAAGAAATGATTGCTGACGAGCTTATTGAGGTGTGTTGGACCACACACTGTACCTTAGCTAACATCTATACGATATCTGGTCTTGTTAATAAGGCTGTTCGTGCTCTCAGTTCTGCTGAAAACAAGCTGTCAATGACAAACCGGGGTTATTTCTTCCTTATTACTCTATATACCTCTCTAAACGACAAGGAAGGAGTTAAAAGGACTTGGGGATGTCAGTAAAACAGTACCAGGGAGAATTACTTGTGCATATTGTCACGTTTGGTGAAGCTTGGTGATATCAGAGAAGCAGAAAATGTATTTTGAACTTGGAATCTGAGTGTAGGAAGTATGACAGCAGAGTTTCCAATGTCCTTTTAGGAGCTTACATGAGGAAAGGATTGATGCATAAGGTTGAGTCATTACATCTCCGTACCTTTGGGAAATGGTGCATTGCCGAATTATATGAGACATGGGAAATTCTTACAGAAGGATGAATTAGAAATAAGCAGATAAATAAAGCCATTGGAGCCATGAAAAGAGGTTTTGCTAGATTGGAAGATTGAGATTGGCGGCCACAACCTTGGATTGTCACAGCCATTGCAGAGCATTTTGAGGAACAGGGATGTGCTGATGAAGCAGAAGATATATAGAGGTTCCTTGTCGTTTGATTCTTGTTAGCTTGGCAGTTTATAAGTCATTCTTAGAGCACACATTCGTGCTCGCAGACTGCAACTTTGTGGCATCCAAAAGATGATAAGATCCGCTTGGACAAGGAGACTCTAGAACTTATTCAATGTAAAAGAAAGATTGTGTTGAAGCTGCACAACCATAAAAATGTTTTCTTATAGAATCTCATATTAAGATATCTATAGATGCTATACGATTTTTGTTGATATACCATCCATCCCTCAGAATACCAGCGTCTAGTTTGTGGAGGCAGGATGGATAATGATTTTCACAAACTCATTATTATGAAAATCATTGATATTCTTATAGTTTTCGTCTGCAGAAGCTGAAACCCAATACCAATTCCAGAACTGAAACAGCTAAACCTACCAATGTTACATATTAGCCTTAATATCTGTTATCAATTATCCAAGGGAAGCATGTTCCCCAATGATCTCTGTGCTGGTTTGTAAGTAAATTAGGAATCTAAGCTGGAGCAATATTGAAAAATAGGGCTCAGAGAGACTGAGAAAGAGAGACCAGGCGAGTTGATCCTAACAGTCAGATAAGGTTTGAACCTTAATCTTATCTATATGAACCTATTTCCGTTGCATCATTTGACACATCTATCCCTTATTAAATATTAAACTTATTGTAGTGATAACACACTACTCACATGATTTCGGGGCTTAGAACTTGAAAACTGTATTGTTCATGCCGCAATGAGTCTGGATACTGCAAGTCTAACAGTCAATGAACTAGACCAATATCACGTTATGACACAGGTGCGGTGGCTTGCATACGGCAACCAAGGCATCACTGATGCCATAAGTAGGGAAGGCTAGGAGGCAAACACTATTAAGGGACCAATTAGTCGAGTGGAGTTGGATTCTATGGTGGATTCAATTATTTTTACTCTTCTGTGAATTGCATTGTTAAATTCATCTGCAAGAGAAGTTAACCATATTAGATTCCATAGGGCATGAATTCTTCCTGGAATCCAAAACTTTGTTGGTTGGCTTTCAGTACCGGATTTTATATAGTAGTAACCAATTTGGAATTGAATTATATGGGGAAACTAAAAATATGAGGAAATGACACTTGTAAAATGAACTGCAGAATCACTACCAAATTCTTCATTTACAAGCAGATCCAATGACATATTTTGGTGTTTAGAGGAGTCCAACTAACAACATAAGCCAGTGTGATAATTTTATTGAAAGGAAGAGTCCTGATGTGCCTTATCAAAGATCGTTGCCCAAGGTAGATAAACTAAGGACCTGGTTGGCCAGGCTTAGATAATCTGGTGTACAGCATTATGCCAACAGATTATTTCATACAATCAGTAAGGAATAATATGGCCTAATCACATAAAGTGGACTACATAACCCCTTCTAATCGGCAACTAAGTATTGTCTTTAACTCAAGGAGCAGTATACGACTGTGTTTCCTGCATCACAGAACTGACGTGCTGCGTCGGTGAATTGTAACTTTGCAAATCCAATTCCATGCCCATTGAAGCAGTCGTCTTTGGTTTGGGCACTGGAAGAATGAAAATTGGTTTAGTGGAGATTAGTTTCAGCTGCCATTTCTTGTGGCACTAAAAGATTTGATCGCTCTTGAGTCTGCACCAATACATGCTTCTTTCTTATTTGCTCTGAAGATCATCTGCATCTTTACTATCATCATATGATTCTTTTTTACTTTACATGTTTGGTTTTCTGGATTAATTTATGTTTCTGTTTATTGATCACAAGACCGTATTTCATTTCGCTAAGAGAAGATAGAAACATACTGAAGGATCCCTTGGGTTTCTTTCATAAATCAGGGGACTCTTTGACTGATGGTCTATGTTGTTTATGACTCTCGTCAAGATTTTGTGATACCTCTAGTCAGCAACCCTTTACAGCCTGCTTCTTCAGTTTGAATGATAAATTCTGGCACAATGACAAAAATTGTACCGATCAAATTGGTCTCTATTGGAAGAATTTATTGGGCAAGTCATCAGTGATGTCATTTAGGACAATCAAAATTGTTGGTGCTAAACAAGAAGCTTACAGTGGGCATATATTGGCATGGATAGAAGACCAAGGAAGTTTGAGGATGTCAGCGGCTGATCGAGCTGCCAGCGGACCTTACACACACACACATCAAGACCTTATCCAAATTAGGGGTTGGCCACATTAATCTTATTCCTCCATTCCTCTCTATTAAGTACCATTGCTTCATTTAGTCCCAAAGTTTTTAAATCTTTCCTCACCACTTCTATCCACGTTCTTTTGGGCCTTTTCCTTGCCCATTTAGAACCTTTTACTTGTATTGCCTCACTCCTTCTAACTGGTACCATTGTTGGTCTCCTTTGAACATGTCCAAACCATCCAAATCTAATCTCTCTCATCTTGTTACCTATTGGTGATATCCCTAAATTTCCTCTAATATTTCCATTTCTAATTCTATCCTTTCTTGTCTTACCACTCATCCATCTCAACATCATCATTTCTGTGACGCTCATCCTATGAGCATAATGTTCCTTAACTACCCAACACTCTGATCCATAAAGCACGGCTAGCCTTATGGCCATCCTATAGAATTTTCCTTTTAATTTGAGTAGCACCCGCCAATCACACAAAACTCCAGATGCACATCTCTATTTGTTCCAACCCGCTTGGAGTCTCTAGGTAACCTCCCTCTCAATCTCTCCACTCTCATGAATCATTGATCCTAAGTACCGAAAGTGGCCTTTTACAAGGATTTCTTGGTTATCAATCTTAACTGGTGTTCCACTCTTACTCCTCTCCTTGCTAAAATTGCATTCTATATATTATATCTTAGTTCGGTTAATTTTAAATCCTTTAAATTCTAATACTTCTCTCCATAACTCTAGCTTTATGTTTACACCCTCTCTTGTCTCATCAAGTAAGACTATATCATTTTCAAATAGCATGCACCAGCGAATCTCCCCATGCAGATGTTTTGTTAACTCATCCATGACCAAAACGAAAAGGTATAGGCTCAATTCCGATCCTTGGTGCAATCCTACAGTGACAGGAAAACCA
The DNA here is from genome assembly GCA_035236585.1 of Warburgia ugandensis. NCBI lineage: Eukaryota > Viridiplantae > Streptophyta > Magnoliopsida > Canellales > Canellaceae > Warburgia > Warburgia ugandensis. The sequence continues at coordinate 63,723,497 of CP141129.1, read as the reverse complement.
CCACTCTCACCACTAGTAGTCTTAACATTTGTTATCGCTCCCTCATACATATATTTAATTATGTCTATATACCCCTGCGAAACCCCTTCATCGCCTAACACCCTCCATATTAACTCTCTAAAGACTCTATCATAAGCTTTCTCTAAGTCGATAAAGGCCATGTGGAGGTCCTTCCTCCTCTCCCTATATTTCTTTACTAATTGTCTTAATAAGAAAATAACTTCCATGGTAGACCTCCCAAGCATAAAACCAAACTGATTCTTCAATACACTTGTTTTATGTCATAGTCTCTTCTCAATCACTCTTTCAAAAAGTTTCATAATGTGGCTCATAAGTTTGATCTCTCAATAATTAGTGCAGCTTTGTATGTCTCATTTATTCTTATAAATTGGTACAATAGAGCTTTTCTTCTACTCATCAGCCATTTTCTTTGATTTTATAATCTTGTTAAACAACTTGGTCAACCAAACTACCCTAATATCTCTCATATACTTCCAAACCTCTATTGGTATACCATCGGGCCCCATGACCTTTCCTAATTTCATCTTTTTCAAGGCCTCTTTTACTTCAGGTATTCTAATCCTATGTGCATATCTATAATATCCAATGTTATTTAGATTTATAGTATTTTCAATCCCTATATTCTCAGAGCCATTGTCATTTAATAATTTTTGAAAGTATGTTTCCCACCTTTGTTTGATCTCATCATCTTTGACTAATACCCTTTGATCATCGATTCTAATGCACCTAACATGATCTAAGTCCTTACCCTTCTGTTTTCTTACTTTTGCAAGTTTAAACACATCTTTCTCACCTTCTCTGGCTCCTAGTCTATTATAGAGCTCATCATATACTTTAAGTTTAGTTTCACTTACTATTTTCTTAGCAACCTTTTTAGCATTCTTATATTATTCATAATTTTCATTATTTCTAGTCTTCTGTCATGCTTTAAAACATATTCATTTTTCTTTAATCATTTTTTGCACTTTTTCACTCCACCACCATGTTTCCTTTACTTATTGCCTTTTACCTTTAGATACTCCTAAGACATCATTTGTTACTTTCTTAATGGACTCAGCAATATGAATCCACATGGTATTTACTTCTGTTTTATAGTTCCTATTTCCTTTTACCATCAACTTATTTGTAAATAAGGTTATTTTCTCTCCTTTTAAGTTCCACCACTTAATTTTTAGATACTTATTAAGTTCATTTCATTTCTTCCATCTTTTGATATCGATATCCATAACCATTAACCTATGTTGTGAGGTTAAACTCTTACCGACTATCACCATACAATCCTTACACATAGATCATTCAGTATTCCTAAGTATAAAAAGTCTATCTGGCTTTTATGAAGTCCACTTTTAAAGGTTATTAAGTGTTCATCCCTCTTCTTAAATAGTGTATTTGCAATGGCCAGGTTTTATGACCAAGCAAAATAGAGGATAGTCTCCCCCATCTCATTTTGTTCACTTATACCATACCCTCCATGTATTCCATCATATCCTTCCTTTTCTTTTCCTACATGGTCATTTAAGTCTGCTTCTATAAATATTCCCTCAATTTGGGGAATTTCTTGCATGACTCTCTCTATATCTTTCCAAAACTGTCTCTTGATTATGTCTTACAACCCTACTTGTGGTGCGTATGCACTTATAACATTTATAATCTGCTCTCCTAGAACAAGTTTTATTATTACAATTCTATCACTGATTCTTTTAATGTCCACAACTTTGTCCTTTAATTCCTTATTCACTATTATTCCTACGTAATTTCTGTTATTATCCTTTCCTACATACCATAATTTATACTAATCGATTTCTCTAGCTTTAACTCCTTTCCAATTAGTTTCTTGGCTACGTTTCATCGTGTTTACTAACTCTAAACTCTTACCTGTCAATGTCCTTATATTCCATGTGGCAATATGAATCTTATGCTTTGGAGATATCCTATTTACTATCACCCTTCTCGACCTCCATGGCATGAACCCATGTCCACTTTTCACTGCACCTGGGTGCTGATGCAACGCATCGCTTCCGAGAGGACGCTCTAGCAGCCCTTGACCATTCTTCACTACATTCGAGATCCGATGTAGCGCATCACTTATGAGAGACCGCCCTAGCAACCCTTGCCTATTTTTCACCACACCCAGGATCCGATGCAACGAGTCGCTTATAGGGAACGACTTAGCTTGAGGGAATGTTAGTTTTCAATTCATGTCATGTTAGGGTTGTCATAGTTTTAAGAAGCTGAAAATGATTTTCATTTCTTCCTTACAAACTAATATACAAATGCATATTCATTTGCAAGAAGAAAAGAAATAACAAAATCATCTTCAACTTCACCCTTGCTCGCTTGCACCTGACGCAGGGGTTGCTATATTTTAAGAAATTGGAGATGATTTTTATTTCTTCCTCACAAACTAATATGCAAATGCATATTCATTTGTAAGTAAGAAAGAAATAACAAAATCATCTTCAACTTCTCCCTTACTGGCTGGTACCTGATGCAAGACGGTCCTCCTTTTTCATCCAAGCTTTAGTCCTGGTTCATGCATGTGGATGTTGCAGCTTGAGGCTGAATGTAGACCCTCATTTTTCCAACGAGATGATGGAACAGTAGCCCACACGTACTTCCGAAAAGTGGCAGTGTGATCCAGCAGATGAAACGTAATATGATGCCCTGGAATGTACTTTCTTACCGCAGGCATGAGAAATTCTGATGAAGGCCGGGACAAGTTCTTCAGTTATGCAAATCTAGCAACAAGATCCATAAATCATACTGCTTCTGGAACCACAAGAAACTCTAACACAATTTGTGATTTCGTAATCCCCATTAAAGTTATGGGCAAGACATTGTTATTTAGTAATACCTAAGAGAGGCTGACGCCATCAAAAAAAGGCTCCTGGTTCAATTAATATTCTAGGGCATCCATCCAATGGGTCCCCCCATCAAGTACACATCTTTGTACCGATTTTGTTATTTTCATTTTATTTTTTTAAAATGCCAATTGGTTCTAAACATTTGATGAAAGAATCAACAATTTCAAGGGTGTCAACAAAATCATTTTCTTCCATGAAACAAACTCTTGCAGAAATCAAATTATTCATCCAATATAATACCCGTTCATCTGATTTCACTAACTTAGATGTCTAAATCATCCGGATGTTGAACAATTTCTACTAATACTATTTTAAAAGCCGAAAAGCAGCAGCTGTCTTCGAAGTCCCTCCTCATGAGTAGGGAAGTGAATGGAGAATAACGACTTGGCCTTTAATGTTTATAACAAATACAAATTGTTTTGATTTAGGGTTAACAGGGAAGGGAATCGAGGGCCTTCGGATTTGTTGAAGTGAACCTGGCAGATACTATTATACTAGACACAATTTAGGTACAATTATAATTGGTATCATTTCCTAGACTCATTAGGTGGTCCATTAATCTATCAAGGGAGATCTATGAGCAGAAATCATACTAGGATGCTGCAGCGTGGTGCAACAAACGCTCATCAAACTCCGACACGAAGCTCAACTCGATTCCACACATCCTCAAAGCAAATGAAGGAAAATATACAGCGCAACGTTGTTGGTAACTTCTAGGCATGTTCTTTGTGCTGCTATAGTGTGGAATAAGATCATTAATCATGGGATGAGACTATCCACGGTTTGGTATTCTGTTCTAAGCCTCTTTTGGTAAATTATTGGCAAGAACCTTACCTAGAAGATTATAGACAGCCATTCATAGGCCCATTATTTTTATATATTATCGTGAATAGTTTAGATATGACATGCAGTGCCAAACAAGTGCCTATTGCAACTGGTCACGGATAACTGAGTATGCCCCTAAAATACACAGCCGTACATTCGAGTGCCTGCTTTCGCCTCTGGCTCAGGGATTAGACCTAGGAGTTTGTGTGAGCCCTGGAGCAAAAATCAGCCCAAGTCGAACGCTTCCTTAAGAAGAAAAAGAACTTGCAAATGGACCAACTCAAACGCTTTACTAATAACAAAAGGAACTTCCAGATGAAATAACTAAAGTGATGATCATATGTAATTTACATTATTTAAGCTTGTCTAATTGCTTTTGGGTGAAATTCTGCATGTCGCTTATTAGCTGAGAAGTCTCGGGCAAATGGGGAAAAATGTAGAACCCGTGGATCGTAGCAGGATACTCCACTAGATCCGCTTCCTTACCGGAATTCTTCAGCCACTTGAAGTACCGCCTCTGCCAGTCCTGTAACGGGTCGAACCCTGCAACAACAACCAGCGTAGCAGGAAAATCCAAACCCGAAATATCGGGCCCCAAATCTGCGACATTTAATGCCTCGTGGTTCCGCTTTGCACCCTCAGGTAGAAACAGCGTCCAAGCCTCCTCGATCCTCTTACTCGTCAGTAGCGGCGCGTTAACGAGCCGGATTTCCGCTGGTGTCCGTTCTTCTCCTCCAAAACCCGGGTTAATCCCCAGCAGACCAATGACTCGTACCGCCTTATAGTCAGACTTTGTTTCGGAGACCTGTCTGGCTACATGGTGAGGGATGTTGCCGCCGGCACTGTCACCGGCAATGAAACACCTGGACAAGTCGGCGCTTGAAGCTAAACCCGTGAGAATATTTGGGGAGGCATCGATGTACTTAATGGCGTCGATACCGTCCTCGTAAGGTGCCGGGCAGCGATACTTGGGTGCTAGTCGGTAGTTGATGGAGACGACGACGGCGGGGATTTTGCAAGCCATTGTGCGGCAGAGGAGGTCGAAGGGTTTGGAGTTGGCCGAGTAGGAGTTGAATCCACCCCCGTGGAAGTAGATGATGACTGGAAGGTCGACATCTTCGGCGGTTTCAGTGGGAGTGAAGACGCGGAAGAAGAGGTTCCGTGATGGATCGACCATAACATCGTTGGTTTTGACTCCATTGAGTGGTTTCCTGTTAGGTGGGACGTGGGAGTCGAAGAGGTTGAAGAGACGACGGGTGAAACTGTTGGGAGGAATGGCGTCGGCAAAGGCGATGTAGAGTCTGGTCTTCCACGGCAGCGCAGGAGAAGAGCATGATTTCACCGACATTTTTCTCCTGGTTTTGCTTTTCTTTTGATCCCTAGATAACTTTTTGATGTCTGGAGAGTAGCTTTATAAGAAAAGAAACGCCATCCGGACTGAGTCCACATTATCCAAAGCTAAGGGATAAACTCGGTGGGTTCCGGAGTCTATGGTTCAACTATTTCCCGGTGTGACCCTTCTATCCAGACCCAATACGATGATCTGACGTATTCATCTTCCTGTGATGATCTAATCACGGTTCAATGATTATGATTAAAATATTTTTTTCAATTAAGAAAACTTCTAGCAAGAATTCAATGACGTAATTTGGAAAGATAAAGAAGATGAATGGGTCAGATTATTGAAAGCTGAAGACCAAATAGAGAGGTCACGGAATCGGTTCTCCAACTCAGTCCCGATAGGGCAGCGGCTGGGACGATTCAATACATGAGAGAGAGAGAGAGCAGTGATTGGTGGATAGTTCATGCATGGAATTTTCGGGTCATGCTGGCCACGTTTGTCAATATGTCACGGCTAATTAATATTGTGAAAGAGGGCATCATCATATAGTAAGTTGACATGCCGACAGACTTAAATTATGAGATTCACATTTGGTCGATAGCTTCTTTCATCTGATCTCCGTGATTTTTTATCCCTGAAAATGGATGGTTAACAGTATAAATCTTCGAGGACCTAAATCACGTACTCAATTCTGATGCTAAAATCGAAGTTGCGTAATGAAAAGAAAATTCAGATGAAGGGGCTATCAACCAAAATGGGAGTCTTACTGATGGTTAGAATGGTTCATGCGGCATGACATCAACTCTTAATAAGTCTTCGTTGGTAGTCTAATTAGCCACATAACTTATGCTTCTCATTCGAAGTAGGAGTGGGTAAGCTACTAATTGGACTTGTATTAATTAGTATAGATTTAGCGGCCCAGACAAAGCGTGGAACCTTTGGATGATCATAACATCTAAAAAATATGATTTTTACTGTTGATCGTGACCATTCTCTAAACACTATTTTGTAACATTGATGACCCTTTGATTGAAACCACATTTTACAGATTTTGGACTAATCCAATCTGCACCTGGGTTGGATAATCAAAGGAAAATGTCTAATTATCATGGCTAAACTTGGCGAGCTGTATGTCTACCGTGTATTATAAAGTGTCCAACAGCACAGCATGATTTGTTTGCTACAAGATACTGAAATTCAGTGCGATCAGCAATTATGGGACCCGTTAATTCAAAAGTAGGACCAAAACACATGCTATCATTATGATTTATTGTCTACAACTGAAATCCTCATACTATCACCTGTCAACCACATCACCGGTGCTACAAGACCCGTCCTACAAATCAATGGCTCACAGCCTAACCAACCTCTGTCTCTCTCACCGTTTACAGTTTTACTCTACGAAAACTTTGAGCAATGCATAAGAATGCTAAAAATTTTGCTAAGAGAATAGTAAGTCTAAATTCAAACCATATGAAGACTTCTATAATAAATTAAGATCAAGAGAAGGTAAGAAAAATATACTTAAACTTGTAAAAATAAGATAATAAAGAGTAAGGACTTAGAGCACGCTAATTACATTGAAATTGATGACCAAAGGGTACTGGCCAAAGATGACAAGATCAAACAAAAGTGAAAAAGTGATGTTGGAAAATTGTTAAAAGATAATTGTCTTAAGAATATAGGGATTAGAGATACTATAAACCTAAATAACATGGATATTATATATAAGATTGTAGGATTAGAATACCTAAAGTAAAAGAGTCATCGACAAAGATGAGATCAGGAAAGGGTCTTGGGCTGTTGTTATACCAATAGAGGTTTGAAAGTATATGAGAGATGCTAGAATAGTTTGATTGACAAAGTCGCTTAACAAAATTGTAAAATCAAAGAGAATTATTAATTAATGGAGCAAGAGCTCAATTGTACCAATTTATAAGAATAAATTAGACTATACAATTACATTAATTATTATGGGATCAAACTTATGAATCATACCATGAACTTTTTGAAAGATTGATTGAGAAGAGGCTACTATATGAGACAAGTGTATCAAAGGACTAGTTTGGTTTCATGCTTGGGATGTCTACATCATCATCATCATCATCAAGACCTTATCCCAATTAGGGGTCGGCCACATGAATCTTATTCTTCCATTCCACTCTATTAAATCCCATGGCTTCATTTAGTCCCAAAGTTTTTAAATCTTTCCTCACCACTTCTATCCACGTTCTTTTGGGCCTTCCTCTTGCCCTTTTAAAACCTTCAACTTGTATTGCCTCACTCCTTCTAACTAGTGCCGTTGTTGGCCTCCTTTGAACATGTCCAAACCATCTAAGTCTAATCTCCCTCATCTTGTTACCTATTGGTGCTATCCCTAAATTTTCTCTAATATTTTCATTTCTAATTCTATCCTTTCTTGTCTTACCATTCATTCATCTTAACATCCTCATTTCTGCGACACTCAGCCTATAAGTATGATGTTCCTTAACTGCCCAACACTCTGATCCATAGAGCATGGTCGGCCTTATAGCCATCCTATAGAATTTTTCCTTTAGTTTGAGTGGCACCAGCCGATCACATAAAACACCCGATGCACATCTCCATTTGTTCCAACCCACTTGGATTCTCTGGATAACCTCCCTCTCAATCTCTCCACTCTCATAGATCAATGATCCTAAGTATTGGAAGTGGTCTCTCACGGGGACCTCTTGGTTATCAATCTTTACTGGTGCTCCACTCTTGCTCTCCTTGCTAAAATTACATTCCATATATTCTGTCTTAGTTCGACTAATTTTAAATCCTTCTGATTCTAATGCTTCTCTCCATAACTCTAGCTTTATGTTTACACCCTCCCTTGTCTCATCAAGTAGGACTATATCGTCTGCAAATAGCATGCACCAAAGAATCTCCTCATGCAGATGTTTTGTTAACTCATCCATAACTAATGTGAAAAGGTATGGACTCAATGCCGATCCTTGGTGCAATCCGACAGTGACAGGAAAATCACTAGTCATGCTACTAGTGGTCTTAACATTTGTTACTGCTCCCTTATACATATCTTTAATTATGTCTATATACCCCTGATAAACCCCTTTAACACCCAACACCCTCAATATTAACTCTCTAGGGACTCTATCATAAGCTTTCTCTAAGTCAATAAAGACCATGTGCAGGTCTTTTCTCCTCTCGCTATATTTCTCTACTAATTGTCTTAGTAAGAAAATAGCTTCCATGGTAGACCTCCCAGGCATGAAACCAAACTGATTCTCTGATACACTTGTTTCATGTCGTAGCCTCTTCTCAATCACTCTTTTAAAAAGTTTCATGGTGTGGCTCATAAGTTTGATCCCTCGACAATTAGTACAGCTCTAAATGTGTGACAACCCAGGTTTTATATGATGCAAATTTCATAAAAAGGCGAGATCTCTTATTTTAGAAATATGAAATGCATGAAAATCTTTTGTTTCGGAAAGCAATCTTTCAAATAAAACCCCGAGTGTCAAAACACATTTTCAAATCATATAGCCATGGCATAGTTTTAAATCAACTCTATTCCCAAGAAAGTGTTAGTCACAAATTTTACCTACAAAGAGTAACTACAATCAAGTAACATTCACTGAAAGATAAGGTAGAGGTTTACTTGGACTTAATTTGGGTGTCTTCTGTCATGGGCATATCCCGTCCTGAAGTGTTTACTTGTGTCTGAAAAATGTTAAGGATTAGATGAGTATACACTATACTCAGTAGGAGTCTATTACTACTAGTTTTACAATGCATGCTATGTTTTAAAATCATATGTCCTTTAAAACATGTGCATGTTTGATCACTCATGTTCAATATTGATATTAAAAACCATTGTCAAATTAGAATACTGACGACTTAAAGAATCGCATAATCCTAGTCGAAAGTAACATAGATATCATAAACATAATGATATGCATAAGATATTCAACTGAATCTAAGTCATGGATATATGGTATGGTCGACCATCCTCATGTCATGTCATATGCAATGCAAGTAAATCCTTAAAATCATAGGGCCCACTATGCCCACGACCTCATCGTTGTGTGGTCCCCGAGTACCTAAGGACACTCGGCCATAGCCTTCACGAGGCATATGACACTTCGACCTAGTGTCGTGACACGAGTGGTAGTCCTCTATACCACATGCAATCGAAGTAAGGACATGCCTTTTTAGAGTGGTACCCTTTCCACCTAATAGTAGTAAAGGCTGGGAGGCCACCCTGAACCTCTCAGCATAGCGCCCACGAGCTTACTAGCCCAAATCATATACGAGCAAACAGGCAAAAACCTCTTTTTCAAAATATGTCTTCTTTGGGTTCCTCACAACTGCCTACCCAGAGTCTTTTGGGCACTCCAACATCTTTTGGTAACCCTCAAGGATATGCAATTTTTCAAGACTCAATAATCACAAATCATACAATTTATGTAATCGTTTGCAAAACATGTCTATGCATAATGTATTTATCATATGCATGCTAAATTCATTTATGAAATCAATTCATGCTAAACAAGTCATGTAACTTAAAACTTAAAACATGCATTCTCAAAGCAATCATGGGTTCTTTTTAAAAGTCTAGTAGCGATAGAGCACCTACCTGGTTTGATTGCGCTAGTCCCCTTGTCCTCATACGTTCCTGGACATGGTTTAGGGGGAAAAGGTTAGCTTGGCCTATTTCTATAGGTTCTAAAATAGTTTACCTTACTACTTAGGTATTAAGGGTTTATTCCAATGCCTAAGGTCCCTAACTGGGCCTTGGTATCGTCAGGTTTGCAAAGGTTTAGTGGCCCCGCATCACTATCATAGTTTAAGAGTCATGTAAGCCTTTGATAGGGTCTTGATCAGGTATTTTACGTCTTGGGTGTGTCTGTGCCATCGATGCGAACACAACGCCTTTTGCAACGCCTCAATCGGAGTCCTAGAACTCAGGTTATGGGCATTTTAGTATTCAGAATACATGGAAGGCCCACAGGGCGCGTCCACCGACGCACCAGGCCTTCTGCCCGTTTTCTCGTTTTAAGGCGCGTCCACGAACGCCCCAAGCACCTTCCCTGGGTCCATTGTGGCTCCCTAGAGCCCCGTTTTGCATGGTTTCTCATGCAAAAACTTAGGGAAACTCATCCTAAGAATGAAGGGGAGATGGGTTTGGAGTGGTATAAGGCGTACCTGATTCGTGGTTGGGTATTTTTCACGTTTTCTCCTCTTGCCTTATTCTCCAAGATGGGTTTTTCCCAAGGTTTTAGGCTGCCATTGGAGGCACCCAAGAGCTCTATTTATAGAGCTCACAGAGGGTTCTAGAGGGGGGTTTCTACCGCCATGGAATGGCGGTGGTTTCTCCCCTGCACACCGCCATTCTAGAACCCTCCAGTAGGTTTGGGAAGAAGAGGGGTGCCCGTATCAAAACGGGTCCCTGTTTTCACAGGCCAAATCCGTTTTGAAATTAAATTACAATTTTGCCCTTGAACTTCAAAGGGCCATAACTTGCTCATTTTAACTCCGTTTTGGGTGATTATGGTCTTGTTGAATTCCTTTTTCCGAGACGCACCTAAGGGTACCATTATCAGGACCAAATTTCTAGGCCTAGTCAGGGTGAACAGTGAAATAACCAAAATACCCTTATCTCAAAAAGTGGACTTTTTAGGGGATTTCAAGGGTACAAAAATGGAGTCATTACAGCATGTCTCTTTTATTCTTATAGATTGGTACAATAGAGCTTTTCCTCCACTCATCAGGCATTTTCTTTGATTTTATAATCTTGTTAAACAACTTGGTCAACCAAACTACCCCACATCTCCCATATACTTCCAAACCTCTATTGGTATACCATCGGGCCTCATGGCCTTTCCTAATTTCATCTTTCTCAAGGCCTCTTATACTTCAAGCATTCTAATCCTATGTTCATATCTATAATATCCATTGTTATTTAGATTTATAGTATTTTCAATCCCTATATTCTCAGGGCCATTGTCATTTAACAATTTTTGAAAGTATATTTCCCACATTTGTTTAATCTCATCATCTTTGACTAATACCCTTTGATCATCGCTTTTAATGCACCTAACACGCTCTAAGTCCTTACCCTTCTGTTCTCTTACTTTTGCAAGTTTAAACACATCTTTCTCACCTTCTCTCGTTCCTAGTCTATTATAAAGCTCATCATATGCTTTAAGTTTAGCCTCACTTACTATTCTCTTAGCAACGTTTTAGCATTCTTATATTGGTCATAGTTTTCATTATTTCTAATCTTCTGTCATGCTTTAAAATGCATTCGTTTTTCTTTAATAGCTTTTTGCACTGATTCATTCCACCACCATGTTTCCTTTGTTAATAACCTTTTACCTTTAGATACTCCTAAGACATCTTTTGCCACTTTCTTAATGGACTCAGCCATATTAGTCCACATGGTATTTACTTTTGTTTCATAGTTGCAATTTCCTTCTACCATCAACTTATTTTTGAATGAGGTTATTTTCTCTCCTTTTAAGTTCCACCACTTAGTTTTTGGATGTGTATTAAGTTCAGTTCTTTTACTCCATCTTTTGATATGAATATACATAACCATTAACCTATGTTTTAATGTTAAACTCTCGCCGAGTATCACCTTACAATCCTTATATATAGATCGTTCATTATTCCTAAGATGAAAAAAGTCTATTTGGCTTTTATGAAGTCCACTTTTAAAGGTTATTAAGTGTTTATCCCTCTTCTTAAAGAGTGTATTTGCAATGGATAGGTTATATGACAAAGCAAAATCAAGGATATTCTCCCCCATCTTGTTTCGTTCACCTATACAATACCCTTCGTGTATTCTATCATATCCTTCCTTATCTTTTCCTACATGGTCATTTAAGTCTACTCCTATAAATATCCCCTCAGTGTTGGGAATTTCTTACATGACTCCCTCCATATCTTCCCAAAACTGTCTCTTAATTATATCTTGTAACCCTACTTGTGGTACCTATGCACTTATAATATTTATAATCTGCTCTCCTAGAATCATTTTTATTATTATAATTCTATCACTGATTCTTTTAACGTCCACAACTTTATCCTTTAATTCCTTATCCACTATTATTCCTACGCCATTTCTATTATTTTCCTTTCCTACATACCATAATTTATACCCATCTATTTCTCTAGCTTTAGCCCATTTCCACTTGGTTTCTTGGATACAAGCGATGTTGACTCTCCTACGTTTCATCGTGTCTACTAACTCCAAACTCTTACCTGCTAGTGTCCCTATATTCCATGTAGTGATGCGAATCTTATGTTTTGGAGATACCCTATTTACTATCGCCTTTCTCGACCTCCATGGTATGAACCCATGTCCACTTTTCACTGCACCTGGGTTCTGATGCAAAGCGTCGCTTCTGAGGGGACGCTCTAGCAGCCCTTGACCATTTTTCACTACACCCGGGATCCGATGTAGCGCGTCGCTTCTGGGAGAACGCCCTAGTAACCCTTGCCTATTTTTCACCGCATCTGGGATTCGATGCAGCATGTCGCTTATGGGGAACACCCTAACTTGAGCGAATTTTAGTTTTCAATTCATGTTGTGTCGGGGTTGCCATAGTTTTTAAAAAGCTAAAAATAATTTTCATTAAAATCATTACAATCATCTTCAGCTTCACCCTTGTCGGCTAGCTACCTGACACAAGGGTGGCCATATTTTAAGAAGCTGAAGATGATTTTCATTTCTTCCTCACAAACTAATATACAAATGCATATTTATTTGTAAGAAAGAAATAATAGAATCATCTTCAACTTCCCCCTTGCCGGCTAGCTACCTGACACAAGGGTTGCGATCTTTTAAGAAGCTGGAGATGATTCTCATTTCTTCCTCACAAACTAATATACAAATGCATATTCATTTGTAAGAAAGAAATAATAGAATCATCTTCAACTTCTCCCTTGCCGGCTGGCACCTGACGCAAGACCCTCCTCCTTTTTTATCCGGGCTTGTGGCCAGCATTGGTGGAGTTAAGGAGGAGTGCAACACGAGGACTTCCCAGGAGGTCACCCATCCTAGTACTACTCTCTCCCAAACACGCTTAACTGCGGAGTTCTGATGGAATCCAATGCATTAGTGCTGGTGTGGTCGCACCTTGAGATGTCTACAATGTAAGCTATTTTCCTACGTAACAATTGATAGAGAAATATAATAGAGGAGGGACTTCCTCATGGTCTTTATTGACTTAGAAAAATATTATGATAGGATCCCCAAAAAGTTAATTTGGTAGGTGTTAGGCGAGAAAGAGGTTTCACGGTATTGTATAGACATAATTAAGGATATTTATGAGAGTGCCGTAATAAATATTAGGACCACTAATAAAGAGATCAGTGGTTTCCTATCACCGTAGGATTGCACCAAGATTGGCATTGAGCATGTGCATTTTCACATTGGTTATAAACGAGTTAACAAAATATCTGCACAAGAAAATTCCATAATTTATGTCATTTATAGTTTTGATTGATAAGACAAGGGAGGGCATAAATACAATGCTAAATTTGTGAAGAGAAAAATTAGAATTTAAAGGATTTGAAATTAGCCAATCTAAGACAAAGTATATGAAATGCAATTTTAGCCAGGAGAAGTAGTAGAGCACCATTAAAGATTGAAAACCAAGAAGTCCCCTAAAAAACCATTTTTGATACTTGAGATCGATAACTCATGAGAGTGGAGAGATTGAGAGAAAGGTTACCTAGAGAATCCTAGTGACTTGGACTAAATGGATAATTAATGCACCTTTGGAGCTTTATACAAACAGCGGGTGCCAGTCAAATTGAAAGACATTTTTTATAGAATAGTTGTAAGGTCAGTCATGCTCTATGATTAGAATATTGGGCATTTAACGAATAACATCTATATATGATAAGTATTGCCAAAATAAGGATATTGAGATGGATTAGTGGTAAGATAAGAAATGATTGAATTAGAAATTGAAAATAATAGAGATGAGAGAGATTAGACTTAAATGGTTTAGACATATGTAAAAGAGACAAAAAATGGCATCGGTTAAAAGGAGTAAGGTAATCTAAGTCAAAGGTTTGAAAAAGGCAAAAGGAAAGCTTTAAAGCACGTGGATAAAAGTAGTGAGAAAATATTTTAAAAACTTTGATACTAAATGAAAACATTATACTTAATACCCCTAATTAGGATAAGGTCTCGATGACAATGATGACAATGAAAACCAGCTCCAAGATTTTCCTGCTCTTCCTTTCTTCACTTGGGAAATCTCTTCTTTGGCTAATTGCTTCATCCCAACCCTAGAAATTATAGGTGCATCTCTCTCTCTCTCTCTCTCTCTCTCTCTCTCTCTCTCTCTCTCTCTCTCTCTCCAGCATCACTGGCCCCTCTATTCTACTCTATTTCCCCAACTATCTTCATGCAAATAGACATCCAGACTAAACCCAGCCCTCATCATTCTCCAGTTCCCTATTCCAATACTCCCACTCATTCTCTCTTTGTTCCCTTCACCGGCTGGCATCTGTCTTTCTCTCATACGGATTCCCCATCTCTTCTTCTCTTTCACTCCTATACCCACCTCTCTTTGTATATGCTTTTGTTTGCTAGCCCAGATCGCATCCCCAATTCTCCTCTGACGTCTTTCTCGTCGTCTGCCAGTGTGGAGAAGGAAACTCGAAACGGGTTTCCCTTTTTTTCTCCTCCCTCCTCTTCTCTCTTCTCTCTTCTTCCTCCTCCTCTTTCCCTTCTCCTCCACCTTCATTGTTTCCTCCTCTGTCGAGTTTCCCTCCTTATCTTCTTCTTCTCCATTTTCTCCCTTCTTCTTTCTTCCCCATCTCCTTCTCCGATTTTCTCCTCAATGGTTTTCATCTGGTTTTTCGTTAAAAACCAGAAATCCAAAAAATTTCCACTTCTGCCCCTGGAATATCTGAGGAATTCCAATTGTGTCCTCGTTTTAATTCCATCGGGGTCCCTATTTTATTTACTTCTGTGTCCCTGAATATTCCAATTTTACCTTATCCACATTATGTCTATCCAGGGACAGGCTTATCCGGGAATGCTTATTTAGTTTCATTTTTTGTTTTTTTTAATAAATAATTCTGTCAATTGCAACAATTGAATAAATCTGGATTTTATTTTATTATTAGTTTATTTCTGGTATATTCTTTATTTTTATTCTTTTATTAATTAAATTTTATTTAAAACTCCATCATTTTAAAGTGAGTCTTCGTGGGATCGACCCGTACTTGTATAAGCTATACTGCAATAGCCCGTGCACTTGCTGTTAAACAATCAACAAGAGTATATTAAGATAATTTATTATCTATGACTTTTGGGTAATTGGAATATAATATGCAACTTAGAAGCACAACTATTAATCCTATGCACATACATCTTGTTCAAGACAGAATTGATGAACCATTTCATTTTAACATATAAAACAGAACAAAATTGAGCCTAAACTTTTCATTCTTGCTCAATTCTTTTTTTCTTAATTTTGCCATTGTCTTCTACTCTTTAGCTGTGCTACTAAAACAATCTCTTCCTTTTTCATTTTATAACTTATCTTTTAAAAAGAAATGATAAATCCAAGTGCACACTTAGATCTTTCTTAGTCAAAATTCACTTTACTTGCCTCTTTTGTAGATATAAGTATTCAACCATTGGGAATAGCTAAAATAAGTTAACTATCAAATTTCATGCCTATTACATAATTTATGTTATATTTCTTTGGCTGAATTTTCAACTAAAAGAAACATAGGACAAAGTACTACTATAATTTTTAATTTAAAGAAATATAAAATAAATGATCCAATAGGGATGAAAGTTGGTTCTTAACCTATCTAAGCAATTCCCAACGTTGTAAATGGCTTAAATTTATAAAAGAGGCAAGTGACGCACACTTGGACTAAGATGTGTAATTAGATTTATCATTCTCCTCTTTGTTAAAAGAATATTTTTTAACCCCTCTTATTAATTAACACTTGTATGATATGCAAATTGTACTTAATAAAAAATTATATATGCACTCTTTATTAGAAAAGTTAGATTTTTATATATATTCTCCAATAGATAATTATCCTAAATAAAACATTATGATGTGGAAAACATCGGCATATTTTATTCCACTAGCCAAATTGAAATGGTTACCATTACAGATTTTACAACAATGCTTGAAATACAAAAGATTTGGACACCAACCATAAATGCCTTCATGTATGTCAACACATGCAAATCCCTATATTAACTACAAAGAAAAAATATGTTACTACTTATAATAAACTCTTAGCAATAAAAAGTTAACCTTGAGAGTATAAGCACAATCGTAAAGCTATGATTTGAAAATAGATGTAAAAGACAAATTAAGAGCATTGGATATTTTTTGAGCAATCAGAAAATTGGATTTCAAATTGGAAGGGCAAGAATGTTCCAAAAAAATCCAAAACATAAAGCATGATTATGATGTGAATTCAATTTTTAACCTAGTTTATAAGTAGACTTATAAGCGATGTTCTAGGACTAAAAAAAAATTTGTTTTTATTTCATCAATTTGTGTCTAATTGGGTATTTTTTAGTGAAATTTAAAAATTGAGAACCTTTTAAGGATTTGAGAATAGAATGAGAGATCAAAAAGTTAAAAAAATTTCAAATTTTTTTAATTATTTGGAGACTTTAAGACTATGCCTTCATTTTATATGTTCACTTGAATTATTTGAGTTCTTTATTTATATTGAATAGTTAAATATTGATTAATATTTTAGTGTTTGTTTATTACCAAATTGATGTTAAAGCTTTGACATTGATTTGATAAACATTTTATTGGGAAATCCAACATTTTTTGAGTTTTGCATATTTAACATTAAGTTTTTGTAAGCTCTGCAAAATTACCATTTTGTTCATTTTCCATCCTTCTTCCTTATTAGTTTTTTCAAAATTTGATATTATCCTTTTCTATTTCAAATATAAGTACTTTACTTTAGAACCGTAGTTTGTGAAGTTGACTACTTTGGTTACTAAGTTTATTGACTTCATGATGAAAAGTTTCAGCAAAACTTGGTATCTAATACCATTAGATAATAAGAAATCTAATGGTCTAGTTAGATTTCAACAACAGCCAACCAATTGTGAGATATTCATTCTCAAGCATGCAATATTCACCAACATGTGCAACAATACTTATTAAGCTTCTTCAATAAATTCAATAATTTAAACTTTGATTTATCACTAAAAATTAATATAAAATTATTTTTAATACAAATTAAAAATATAATTAGTTCTTTAAGTTAAGAAAAATATAATACCCCAAAAAATTTTAATATGAATAAAGGCAAAATACTATTACTGTTCACATGAGCAACAATGAGTAGTAGACTTTAAGCTTTTTGTTCAATGCCTTTTTAAATGAAAATTGAAAATCTAAGACTATGAGTATTCTCTTTCTCAATGTCTTTTATTTAGCACTATCAATTTTAGAGATTTTTGTTGATTAATGAAGTGTAAAATCAAGCGCAAAGTCCTCTTGTTCACTATCATCCATTTTCTATGACAGTAATATTAGAATTTCAAAACAACTAAGAGAGAAGGGAAATATAAAAATAACAGCAACTTTGCAAATCTCACAAAAAAATTAAAAATTATTAATAAATTTGCAAAACTAAAAAAAGTTGAACTTTTTTTTTGCAAAATAAACCTGTTCCGACATCAATTGCAGTCCCACTTAAACTTACCAGAAAACAGGAGCCATGCCGCCCCGATCCCTCCTCTCTTCCTTGTTCACCTCCAAACAGGAGCCATGCATCAGCCATCTCTGCACCATCTTTCTACTGCAATTTCTCATTGATATTCATAGGTGTAGCTACGGGCTTACAATTAAGCATACCAAATTTGTTGAGAAGATCCTTGGCATATTTTCTTTGTGAGATAAAAATCCCACCTTTAGCTTGTTGGACTTCAAGGCTAAGAAAGAAATGCAATAAACCCATATCTGACATTTCAAACTCATTCCTCATATGTGACTTAAACTCAGCGACAAGAGATTGAGAGGAACTCGTATAAATGATATCATCAACGTAAAGACCAACAATGATGAAATCAATATTACCTTCCTTTTTCACATACAAGGTGGGCTCATTTGCACTTCTGATGAATCCATTTTGCTGAAAATAACCATCAATTTTGCTATACTATGCCCGAGGAGCTTGCATCAATCCATATAACACTTTCTTCAATTTGTACACCTTTTCTTCTTTGCCTACCTTTATGAAACCTTCTAGCTACGCTACGTAGACCTCTTCTTGTAAATCTCCATTGAGGAATGCTGACTTGACATCAAATTGATAAACTAGCCACTGCAGTTGTGCAGCCAATGCGAGAACAATTCTCACAGTTTCAAAACGAGCTATTGGAGAAAAATTTTCTTCAAAATCAATACCATGTTGCTGTGCATATCCTTTGGCCACGAGCCTAGCCTTGTGCTTTTGTATGCTTCCATCTACAGCAAACTTTGTTTTGAACACCCACTTCAAACCAATCGCACTTTTGCCCTTCGGTAAGTCCATCATCTCCCATGTTGCATTCTTTTCAATTGCTCTCAATTCTTCTGCTATTGCTCTCTGCCATTCTTCTTTTTCTGCTGCTTCTTCATAATTCACTAAAACCATAAAAAGCAAATTGACAAGATGCATATATATCAGACAAAGATCTAAACTTTCTTAGTGGCATCTCATCCGATGATCTTTTGTGGCTGGATGAAGAGTTGTAACTCTAAGGAGTCGATGGAGGACTTGTTGAAGGTGACGAAGTTGGTGACGCCATGGAGAATCCATTTGAGATTGCTACAGTTGGCTGTAAACTCTCATTTGGGGTTCTCCATTCACCAAAGGAACATGTTCTTGTAGTTTTTCTTCATTGTTTTTACTTGCATGCTCATCAAATACTACATCTCTTCTTGTTATAATTTTGTCATTAAGAGGGTTATATAATCTATATGCTTTGGATTGAGTACAATAACCAATAAAAATGCACTTTTCAGATTTTTCATCAAGTTTTTGACGGACTTGAGAATTTACCAAAGCATAAGAAATACAACCAAAAATACTTAAATGACTTACAGATGGTTTCTTGCAACACCAAGCTTCAAATGGAGTTTTATAAATGACAATCCTTGTTGGAGAGATACTTAATAAATAGACTGATGTTGATACTGCCTCCGCCCAAAATTGATTTGGAAGCCCCTTTGCTTGTAACATACTTCTTGCCATCTCTACAACGATCCGATTCTTCCTCTCGGCGACACCGTTTTGCTCTGGAGTGTAAGGAGTTGTCAACTCCCTATGAATGCCATTATCTTCACAAAAGATCTTGAACTCCTTGGATAAGAATTCTCCACCTCTATCAGTGCAAAGGACTTTGATGCACATTCCACTTTGCTTTTCCACCTTAGCTTTGAAGTGCCTAAACTTCTCAAAAGTTTCTGACTTGCTTTCCAAAAAATAAACCCAACTCATGCGACTATAATCATCAGTAAAAAGCAAGAAATAACGACTCCCACCAAGAGACTTAGTTTGCATAGGCCCGCATAAATCAGCATGAATTAATTCAAGACATTTTGAGGCTCTCCAAGCCTTTCCAATAGGAAATGACTTTCGGGTTTGTTTCCCATAAACGTACCCTTCACATAAATCAATGGAGCCAATTTTTGGTAGCCCAAGAACCATACCTCTATGATTTAGCAATGACAAACCCTTGATGTTGAGATGCCCATGTCGCAAATGCCATAGCTTTGAGTCATCTTTTTGCCCAACAACAAGAACAAAACTTCCCATATTCGAGACTTCCAACAGGAACATTTTACATTGAGTCATCTTGATCTTGATCATTTCTTGGCCTGGTTGCTTGTCTTTGATAACATTTGTACCATCATCAAACAATATGGAATATCCACTAGCCATTAGTTGCCCAATACTCAATAAATTGTATCCTAAATGGAGTACAAATTGAACATTATGTAGAAACTTGAGTTTACCATGGCTAGTTTCAATACCCACCATACCTTTGCCTTCAACTTGTATTTCCTTGCCATTTCTCAACTACACCTTCATCTTTTGTGCTTCATCAAGTTCCTGAAATATGGATTTCGTGCCAGTCATGTGATTTGAACAACCACTATCTACAAACCACAAATCACATGCCTTATGGTTAGTATGAAAATGAGCCATAAAGAGCTTACTATCTCCTTCATTCTCCAATGCTTCATTCTTTGTTGCAAAATTGGCTCTCTAATCTTTGTACTAACAATCTGCCTTTATATGACCGTATCCTTTGCAATGATAACATTAAACTCCATTCTTGGTGCTTGTTTGCTCTCTGGACTGCCTTTGTCCTTCAAATCTTCCTCTGCCTCTTCCGTAGCCACGACCACGACCTTGAAATCCTCCTCTTCCACAGCCTCGACTAGCTGAATGATCACCTTCCCCAAATTTGGTGGCTGCCTCCTTCACCTGAAATGTCTTTTCTTTGTTCTTGTCGAGTGATCTATTAATCCTTAACTCATGAGCTTGAAGAGACCCCATCAGCTCATCAAATGAAAAAACTGACAAATCCTTTGATTCTTCTATAGCAGCTACTACATGATCAAATTTTTGAGTCAAACTTCTAAGTACCTTTTCAAAAATGGTTTGGTCGGTAATCTTCTCGCCATAGGACCGCATTTGACTGACTATTGCCATTGCTCTTAACAAAAAATCAGCAATCAATTCTCCATTCTTCATCATCAAAGTCTCAAAGTCACGCTGGAGTGATTGCAATCTCACCAAAAGGACCTTCGAATCGCCTTGAAACTCCTTCTGCAAAATAGACCACGACTACTTTGACGTCGTTGCCGCTACAATCTGTGAAAAGACGCTATCATGGACTGCCTATTGAATGATCACCAACACCTTAAAATCCTTCTTCCTGTTCTCCTGCAACCTGCTTTCGTCATCAAGATCTGCATACCCATGTTCCACCAAGTCCCAAAGGTCTTGAGATCTGAGTAGAGTCTTCATACGAATGCTCCAAAATTCATAGCCTTCTCCTTTGAAGATGGGAATGAGTGGTTGTGCTGCACCCATTGCATTGCCGTTGCTTCCCATCACTATCTCTCTTTGTGTTTCACTCAACTCACGTGTTTACACTCGACTCACTTTCTCAAGGTGTGCTCTGATACCAAATTTGTTGGGAAAAGAACAAAAGAATATGTAGAAAATAAAAGGACAAAGGCAAACTCATGAACAACGTAAACCAAATATTAGGTGTGTGTTTGATTGATTGACAAAGTGAACTAAACATGCCTTTTATAGGCTTACAATAGGAAACGGTGCTGAGAAATAAAAACATGCACAAGGCCACTAACTAAGCATATAACTCACTAACATTTTCTTAATCCACTAACTCCACTAATCAGTTAATATTTTGACTACATAAAAATAAGACCAGCCATGAACTACCCAATGGCACGTCATCATTTTAAATCATTCTTCAATAAAGGCAACAGAGTAACGCTTCCGGAACTACGACGGATCTCAAGGAGCTGAGAATATATTGCACCGGCACAAGCACGCCCTCGAGGTTAGTTTGGTTTGCTTAAATGATGGGGTTTTGTGGTTTGATTAGCTGAATGAAATCCACATAGGCGCTTTTAGTCAAGATGGAAGTCACCATTGAATTCAATTCCGTTCTGAGTATCCGAATGTCACACCCATTGGAGCAGTCTTGTTTGGTTTGGGGCCTTTGTACACTGGAGATTGATGCCGTTTACATTTTGTTTTAACTGGCATTTTCTTGCCGCACCAAAAGACTTGTAATTTGCATCATATATCTTTTGCTTAATTATTTGTTTACTTTGAAGATCGTCTGCACCTTTGCATCCTTCAAACATTTTATGATTCCTTATACTCTGAAATGTTTCATCTCTCGATGATCTATGTTTCTGTTTGCTAAACCCAAGAGTTTGTATGTCCATGTTAGTGACAGATGATAGGAATATGCAAGGATACAGCAGCATGCTTTCGTCAGATGGCGCCTTTGGTCCTACCATTTCCGTAAATCAGTGTACTTTTTCTTGTGGTCTTATCAAATTTGATGAGTCCTCTGATCGTTGAGCTCTTTCCACTTCGCTTCTTCTTTTACAGTTACAAATTCTGCATTATGCCTGGTTCATACGGATCATCATGTATGACAATCAGACCCTAACCAAAGTATCCACCTACGATGCGGATATTGGCATGGATAGAAGCTCAAGAGATTTTGCAGATATCAGCAGCTGATCGTGCTAGGAGACTAAATTGATTACTATGGTCCAGAGTTCATCTGAGGCTGAGGAGTATTTTGACAAGTTAGTCGACAGAGTTCACAAATTTAGCCACAGAGAAGGCTGAAGCATTGATATTGAAGCTACAGGATTTGGGACTGACAGGGAGGGAAGGCTGATCTTTTCTACGAGATGGTGCAATGGTATGTAGCCACACATACCTTTGTGAAAGTTCCAGTTGTGATCCAACAGATGAAACTTTAACATGATACCCTGAATTTTCTTTCCCACAATCTGTGGATGACCGCATCTGGTGAATTAGCAGGTGTCGCTCCTGCTGAAATAGTCTATAAAGAAATGATTGCTGACGAGCTTATTGAGGTGTGTTGGACCACACACTGTACCTTAGCTAACATCTATACGATATCTGGTCTTGTTAATAAGGCTGTTCGTGCTCTCAGTTCTGCTGAAAACAAGCTGTCACTGACAAACCGGGGTTATTTCTTCCTTATTACTCTATATACCTCTCTAAACGACAAGGAAGGAGTTAAAAGGACTTGGGGATGTCAGTAAAACAGTACCAGGGAGAATTACTTGTGCATATTGTCACGTTTGGTGAAGCTTGGTGATATCAGAGAAGCAGAAAATGTATTTTGAACTTGGAATCTGAGTGTAGGAAGTATGACAGCAGAGTTTCCAATGTCCTTTTAGGAGCTTACATGAGGAAAGGATTGATGCATAAGGTTGAGTCATTACATCTCCGTACCTTTGGGAAATGGTGCATTGCCGAATTATATGAGACATGGGAAATTCTTACAGAAGGATGAATTAGAAATAAGCAGATAAATAAAGCCATTGGAGCCATGAAAAGAGGTTTTGCTAGATTGGAAGATTGAGATTGGCGGCCACAACCTTGGATTGTCACAGCCATTGCAGAGCATTTTGAGGAACAGGGATGTGCTGATGAAGCAGAAGATATATAGAGGTTCCTTGTCGTTTGATTCTTGTTAGCTTGGCAGTTTATAAGTCATTCTTAGAGCACACATTCGTGCTCGCAGACTGCAACTTTGTGGCATCCAAAAGATGATAAGATCCGCTTGGACAAGGAGACTCTAGAACTTATTCAATGTAAAAGAAAGATTGTGTTGAAGCTGCACAACCATAAAAATGTTTTCTTATAGAATCTCATATTAAGATATCTATAGATGCTATACGATTTTTGTTGATATACCATCCATCCCTCAGAATACCAGCGTCTAGTTTGTGGAGGCAGGATGGATAATGATTTTCACAAACTCATTATTATGAAAATCATTGATATTCTTATAGTTTTCGTCTGCAGAAGCTGAAACCCAATACCAATTCCAGAACTGAAACAGCTAAACCTACCAATGTTACATATTAGCCTTAATATCTGTTATCAATTATCCAAGGGAAGCATGTTCCCCAATGATCTCTGTGCTGGTTTGTAAGTAAATTAGGAATCTAAGCTGGAGCAATATTGAAAAATAGGGCTCAGAGAGACTGAGAAAGAGAGACCAGGCGAGTTGATCCTAACAGTCAGATAAGGTTTGAACCTTAATCTTATCTATATGAACCTATTTCCGTTGCATCATTTGACACATCTATCCCTTATTAAATATTAAACTTATTGTAGTGATAACACACTACTCACATGATTTCGGGGCTTAGAACTTGAAAACTGTATTGTTCATGCCGCAATGAGTCTGGATACTGCAAGTCTAACAGTCAATGAACTAGACCAATATCACGTTATGACACAGGTGCGGTGGCTTGCATACGGCAACCAAGGCATCACTGATGCCATAAGTAGGGAAGGCTAGGAGGCAAACACTATTAAGGGACCAATTAGTCGAGTGGAGTTGGATTCTATGGTGGATTCAATTATTTTTACTCTTCTGTGAATTGCATTGTTAAATTCATCTGCAAGAGAAGTTAACCATATTAGATTCCATAGGGCATGAATTCTTCCTGGAATCCAAAACTTTGTTGGTTGGCTTTCAGTACCGGATTTTATATAGTAGTAACCAATTTGGAATTGAATTATATGGGGAAACTAAAAATATGAGGAAATGACACTTGTAAAATGAACTGCAGAATCACTACCAAATTCTTCATTTACAAGCAGATCCAATGACATATTTTGGTGTTTAGAGGAGTCCAACTAACAACATAAGCCAGTGTGATAATTTTATTGAAAGGAAGAGTCCTGATGTGCCTTATCAAAGATCGTTGCCCAAGGTAGATAAACTAAGGACCTGGTTGGCCAGGCTTAGATAATCTGGTGTACAGCATTATGCCAACAGATTATTTCATACAATCAGTAAGGAATAATATGGCCTAATCACATAAAGTGGACTACATAACCCCTTCTAATCGGCAACTAAGTATTGTCTTTAACTCAAGGAGCAGTATACGACTGTGTTTCCTGCATCACAGAACTGACGTGCTGCGTCGGTGAATTGTAACTTTGCAAATCCAATTCCATGCCCATTGAAGCAGTCGTCTTTGGTTTGGGCACTGGAAGAATGAAAATTGGTTTAGTGGAGATTAGTTTCAGCTGCCATTTCTTGTGGCACTAAAAGATTTGATCGCTCTTGAGTCTGCACCAATACATGCTTCTTTCTTATTTGCTCTGAAGATCATCTGCATCTTTACTATCATCATATGATTCTTTTTTACTTTACATGTTTGGTTTTCTGGATTAATTTATGTTTCTGTTTATTGATCACAAGACCGTATTTCATTTCGCTAAGAGAAGATAGAAACATACTGAAGGATCCCTTGGGTTTCTTTCATAAATCAGGGGACTCTTTGACTGATGGTCTATGTTGTTTATGACTCTCGTCAAGATTTTGTGATACCTCTAGTCAGCAACCCTTTACAGCCTGCTTCTTCAGTTTGAATGATAAATTCTGGCACAATGACAAAAATTGTACCGATCAAATTGGTCTCTATTGGAAGAATTTATTGGGCAAGTCATCAGTGATGTCATTTAGGACAATCAAAATTGTTGGTGCTAAACAAGAAGCTTACAGTGGGCATATATTGGCATGGATAGAAGACCAAGGAAGTTTGAGGATGTCAGCGGCTGATCGAGCTGCCAGCGGACCTTACACACACACACATCAAGACCTTATCCAAATTAGGGGTTGGCCACATTAATCTTATTCCTCCATTCCTCTCTATTAAGTACCATTGCTTCATTTAGTCCCAAAGTTTTTAAATCTTTCCTCACCACTTCTATCCACGTTCTTTTGGGCCTTTTCCTTGCCCATTTAGAACCTTTTACTTGTATTGCCTCACTCCTTCTAACTGGTACCATTGTTGGTCTCCTTTGAACATGTCCAAACCATCCAAATCTAATCTCTCTCATCTTGTTACCTATTGGTGATATCCCTAAATTTCCTCTAATATTTCCATTTCTAATTCTATCCTTTCTTGTCTTACCACTCATCCATCTCAACATCATCATTTCTGCGACACTCATCCTATGAGCATAATGTTCCTTAACTACCCAACACTCTGATCCATAAAGCACGGCTAGCCTTATGGCCATCCTATAGAATTTTCCTTTTAATTTGAGTAGCACCCGCCAATCACACAAAACTCCAGATGCACATCTCTATTTGTTCCAACCCGCTTGGAGTCTCTAGGTAACCTCCCTCTCAATCTCTCCACTCTCATGAATCATTGATCCTAAGTACCGAAAGTGGCCTTTTACAAGGATTTCTTGGTTATCAATCTTAACTGGTGTTCCACTCTTACTCCTCTCCTTGCTAAAATTGCATTCTATATATTATATCTTAGTTCGGTTAATTTTAAATCCTTTAAATTCTAATACTTCTCTCCATAACTCTAGCTTTATGTTTACACCCTCTCTTGTCTCATCAAGTAAGACTATATCATTTTCAAATAACATGCACCAGCGAATCTCCCCATGCAGATGTTTTGTTAACTCATCCATGACCAAAACGAAAAGGTATAGGCTCAATTCCGATCCTTGGTGCAATCCTACAGTGACAGGAAAACCACCACTCTCACCACTAGTAGTCTTAACATTTGTTATCGCTCCCTCATACATATATTTAATTATGTCTATATACCCCTGCGAAACCCCTTCATCGCCTAACACCCTCCATATTAACTCTCTAAAGACTCTATCATAAGCTTTCTCTAAGTCGATAAAGGCCATGTGGAGGTCCTTCCTCCTCTCCCTATATTTCTTTACTAATTGTCTTAATAAGAAAATAACTTCCATGGTAGACCTCCCAAGCATAAAACCAAACTGATTCTTCAATACACTTGTTTTATGTCATAATCTCTTCTCAATCACTCTTTCAAAAAGTTTCATAATGTGGCTCATAAGTTTGATCTCTCAATAATTAGTGCAGCTTTGTATGTCTCATTTATTCTTATAAATTGGTACAATAGAGCTTTTCTTCTACTCATCAGCCATTTTCTTTGATTTTATAATCTTGTTAAACAACTTGGTCAACCAAACTACCCTAATATCTCTCATATACTTCCAAACCTCTATTGGTATACCATCGGGCCCCATGACCTTTCCTAATTTCATCTTTTTCAAGGCCTCTTTTACTTCAGGTATTCTAATCCTATGTGCATATCTATAATATCCAATGTTATTTAGATTTATAGTATTTTCAATCCCTATATTCTCAGAGCCATTGTCATTTAATAATTTTTGAAAGTATGTTTCCCACCTTTGTTTGATCTCATCATCTTTGACTAATACCCTTTGATCATCGATTCTAATGCACCTAACATGATCTAAGTCCTTACCCTTCTATTTTCTTACTTTTGCAAGTTTAAACACATCTTTCTCACCTTCTCTGGCTCCTAGTCTATTATAGAGCTCATCATATACTTTAAGTTTAGTTTCACTTACTATTTTCTTAGCAACCTTTTTAGCATTCTTATATTATTCATAATTTTCATTATTTCTAGTCTTCTGTCATGCTTTAAAACATATTCATTTTTCTTTAATCATTTTTTGCACTTTTTCACTCCACCACCATGTTTCCTTTACTTATTGCCTTTTACCTTTAGATACTCCTAAGACATCATTTGTTACTTTCTTAATGGACTCAGCAATATGAATCCACATGGTATTTACTTCTGTTTTATAGTTCCTATTTCCTTTTACCATCAACTTATTTGTAAATAAGGTTATTTTCTCTCCTTTTAAGTTCCACCACTTAATTTTTAGATACTTATTAAGTTCATTTCATTTCTTCCATCTTTTGATATCGATATCCATAACCATTAACCTATGTTGTGAGGTTAAACTCTTACCGACTATCACCATACAATCCTTACACATAGATCATTCAGTATTCCTAAGTATAAAAAAGTCTATCTGGCTTTTATGAAGTCCACTTTTAAAGGTTATTAAGTGTTCATCCCTCTTCTTAAATAGTGTATTTGCAATGGCCAGGTTTTATGACCAAGCAAAATAGAGGATAGTCTCCCCCATCTCATTTTGTTCACTTATACCATACCCTCCATGTATTCCATCATATCCTTCCTTTTCTTTTCCTACATGGTCATTTAAGTCTGCTTCTATAAATATTCCCTCAATTTGGGGAATTTCTTGCATGACTCTCTCTATATCTTTCCAAAACTGTCTCTTGATTATGTCTTACAACCCTACTTGTGGTGCGTATGCACTTATAACATTTATAATCTGCTCTCCTAGAACAAGTTTTATTATTACAATTCTATCACTGATTCTTTTAATGTCCACAACTTTGTCCTTTAATTCCTTATTCACTATTATTCCTACGTAATTTCTGTTATTATCCTTTCCTACATACCATAATTTATACTAATCGATTTCTCTAGCTTTAACTCCTTTCCAATTAGTTTCTTGGATATAAGCGATGTTGACTCTCCTATGTTTCATCGTGTCTACTAACTCTAAACTCTTACCTGTCAATGTCCTTATATTCCATATGACGATACAAATATTATGCTTTGAAGATATCCTATTTACTCTCACCCTTCTCGGCCTCCATGGCATGAACCCATGTCCACTTTTCACTGCACCTGAGCACTGATGCAACGCATCGCTTCTAAGGGAATGCTCTAGCAGCCCTTACCCATTTTTCACTACATCCAAGATCCGATATAGCGCATCGCTTCTGAGAGACCGCCCTAGCAACCCTTGCCTATTTTTCACCACACCTAGGATCCGATGCAACGCGCCGCTTATGGGGAACAACCTAGCTTGAAGGAATGTTAGTTTTCAATTCATGTCATGTTAGGGTTGCCATAGTTTTAAGAAGCTGAAAATGATTTTCATTTCTTCCTTACAAACTAATATACAAATGCATATTCATTTGCAAGGAGAAAAGAAATAACAAAATCATCTTCAACTTCACCCTTGCCCGGTGGCACCTAACGCAGGGCTTGCTATATTTTAAGAAGTTAGAGATGATTTTCATTTCTTCCTCACAAACTAATATACAAATGCATATTCATTTGTAAGAAAGAAAGAAATAACAAAATCATCTTCAACTTCTCCCTTGCTGGCTGGTACCTGATGCAAGACGGTCCTCCTTTTTCATCCAAGCTTGAGACTGACATTGGCAGAGTTATATATATATATTGATTTTGACATGTTAGGTATACAGAATTTAACAAAGGATTGCATGTTTAGCCCTGGTTCATGCATGTGGAAGTTGCAGCTTGAGGCTGAATGTAGACCCTCATTTTTCCAACGAGATGATGGAACAGTAGCCCACACGTACTTCCGAAAAGTGGCAGTGTGATCCAGCAGATGAAACGTAATATGATGCCCTGGAATGTACTTTCTTACCGCAGGCATGAGAAATTCTGATGAAGGCCGGGACAAGTTCTTCAGTTATGCAAATCTAGCAACAAGATCCATAAATCATACTGCTTCTGGAACCACAAGAAACTCTAACACAATTTGTGATTTCGTAATCCCCATTAAAGTTATGGGCAAGACATTGTTATTTAGTAATACCTAAGAGAGGCTGACGCCATCAAAAAAAGGCTCCTGGTTCAA
Organism: Warburgia ugandensis; assembly: GCA_035236585.1. Taxonomy (NCBI): domain Eukaryota; kingdom Viridiplantae; phylum Streptophyta; class Magnoliopsida; order Canellales; family Canellaceae; genus Warburgia; species Warburgia ugandensis. The sequence goes on along the minus strand of CP141129.1, from coordinate 63,694,091 downwards.
TTAATATTCTAGGGCATCCATCCAATGGGTCCCCCCATCAAGTACACATCTTTGTACCGATTTTGTTATTTTCATTTTATTTTTTTAAAATGCCAATTGGTTCTAAACATTTGATGAAAGAATCAACAATTTCAAGGGTGTCAACAAAATCATTTTCTTCCATGAAACAAACTCTTGCAGAAATCAAATTATTCATCCAATATAATACCCGTTCATCTGATTTCACTAACTTAGATGTCTAAATCATCCGGATGTTGAACAATTTCTACTAATACTATTTTAAAAGCCGAAAAGCAGCAGCTGTCTTCGAAGTCCCTCCTTATGAGTAGGGAAGTGAATGGAGAATAACGACTTGGCCTTTAATGTTTATAACAAATACAAATTGTTTTGATTTAGGGTTAACAGGGAAGGGAATCGAGGGCCTTCGGATTTGTTGAAGTGAACCTGGCAGATACTATTATACTAGACACAATTTAGGTACAATTATAATTGGTATCATTTCCTAGACTCATTAGGTGGTCCATTAATCTATCAAGGGAGATCTATGAGCAGAAATCATACTAGGATGCTGCAGCGTGGTGCAACAAACGCTCATCAAACTCCGACACGAAGCTCAACTCGATTCCACACATCCTCAAAGCAAATGAAGGAAAATATACAGCGCAACGTTGTCGGTAACTTCTAGGCATGTTCTTTGTGCTGCTATAGTGTGGAATAAGATCATTAATCATGGGATGAGACTATCCACGGTTTGGTATTCTGTTCTAAGCCTCTTTTGGTAAATTATTGGCAAGAACCTTACCTAGAAGATTATAGACAGCCATTCATAGGCCCATTATTTTTATATATTATCGTGAATAGTTTAGATATGACATGCAGTGCCAAACAAGTGCCTATTGCAACTGGTCACGGATAACTGAGTATGTCCCTAAAATACACAGCCGTACATTCGAGTGCCTGCTTTCGCCTCTGGCTCAGGGATTAGACCTAGGAGTTTGTGTGAGCCCTGAAGCAAAAATCAGCCCAAGTCGAACTCTTCCTTAAGAAGAAAAAGAACTTGCAAATGGACCAACTCAAACGCTTTACTAATAACAAAAGGAACTTCCAGATGAAATAACTGAAGTGATGATCATATGTAATTTACATTATTTAAGCTTGTCTAATTGCTTTTGGATGAAATTCTGCATGTCGCTTATTAGCTGAGAAGTCTCGGGCAAATGGGGAAAAATGTAGAACCCGTGGATCGTAGCAGGATACTCCACTAGATCCGCTTCCTTACCGGAATTCTTCAACCACTTGAAGTACCGCCTCTGCCAGTCCTGTAACGGGTCGAACCCTGCAACAACAACCAGCGTAGCAGGAAAATCCAAACCCGAAATATCGGGCCCCAAATCTGCGACATTTAATGCCTCGTGGTTCCGCTTTGCACCCTCAGGTAGAAACAACGTCCAAGCCTCCTCGATCCTCTTACTCGTCAGTAGCGGCCCGTTAACGAGCCGGATTTCCGCTGGTGTCCGTTCTTCTCCTCCAAAACCCGGGTTAATCCCCAGCAGACCGATGACTCGTACCGCCTTATAGTCAGACTTTGTTTCGGAGACTTGTCTGGCTACATGGTGAGCGATGTTGCCGCCGGCACTGTCACCGGCAATGAAACACCTGGACAAGTCGGCGTTTGAGGCTAAACCCATGAGAATATTCGGGGAAGCATCGATGTACTTAATGGCGTCGATACCGTCCTCGTAAGGTGCCGGGCAGCGATACTTGGGTGCGAGGCGGTAGTTGACGGAGACGACGACGGCGGGGATTTTGCAAGCCATTGTACGGCAGAGGAGGTCGAAGGGTTTGGAATTGGCCGAGTAGGAGTTGAATCCACCCCCATGGAAGTAGATGATGACTGGAAGGTCGACATCTTCGGCGGTTTCAGTGGGAGTGAAGACGCGGAAGAAGAGGTTCCGTGATGGATCGACCTTAACATCGTTGGTTTTGACTCCATTGAGTGGTTTCCCGTTAGGTGGGGCGTGGGAGTCGAAGAGGTTGAAGAGACGACGGGTGAAACTGTTGGGAGGAATGGCGTCGGCAAAGGCGATGTAGAGTCTGGTCTTCCATGGCAGCGCAGGAGAAGAGCATGATTTCTCTGACATTTTTCTCCTGGTTTTGCTTTTCTTTTGATCCCTAGATAACTTTTTGATGTCTGGAGAGTAGCTTTATAAGAAAAGAAACGCCATCCGGACTGAGTCCACATTATCCAAAGCTAAGGGATAAACTTGGTGGGTTCCGGAGTCTATGGTTAAACTATTTCCGGTGTGACCCTTCTATCCAGACCCAATGTGATGATCTGACCTATTCATCTTTCAGTGATGATCTAATTATTAGGGGGTTCAATGATTATGATTAAAATATTTTTTTCAACTAAAAAAACTTCTAGCAAGAATTCAATGACGTAATTGGAAAAGATAAAGAAGATGAATGGGTCAGATTATTGAAAGCTGAGGACCAAATAGAGGGGTCACGGAATCGGTTCTGCAACTCAGTCCCGATAGGGCAGCGGCTGGGACGATTCAATACATGACATGAGAGAGAGAGAGAGAGAGAGAGAGAGAGAGGCCGACAGACTGATCTCCGTAATGGATGGTTAACAGTATACATCTTCGAGGACCTAAATCACGTACTCAATTCTGATGCTAAAATCGAAGTTGGGGAATGAAAAGAAAAATCAGATGAAGGGGCTATCAACCAAAATGGGAGTCTTACTAATGGTTAGAATGGTTCATGCGGCATGACGTCAACTCTTAATGAGTCTTCGTTGGTAGTCTAATTAGCCACATAACTTATGCTTCTCATTCGAAGTAGGAGTGGGTAAGCTACTAATTGGACTTGTATTAATTAGTACAGATTTAGCGGCCCAGAAAAAGCGTGGAACCTTTGGATGATCATAACATCTAAAAAATATGATTTTTACTGCTGATCGTGACCATTCTCTAAACACTATTTTGGACCATTGATGACCCTTTGATTGAAACCACATTTTACAGATTTTGGACTAAACCAATCTGCACCTGGGTCGGATAATCAAAGGAAAATGTCTAATTATCATGGCTAAACTTGGCGAGCCGTATGTCTACCGTGTATTATAAAGTGTCCAACAGCACAGCATGATTTGTTTGCTACAAGATACTGAAATTCAGTGCGATCAGCAATTATGGGACCCGTCAATTCAAAAGTAGGACCAAAACACATGCTATCGTTATGATTTATTGTCAACTGAAATCCTCATACTATCATCTGTCAACCACATCACCGGTGCTGAAAGACCCGTCCTACAAATCCATGGCTCACAGCCTAACCAACCTCTGCCTCTCTCACCGTTTACAGTTTTACTTTACGAAAACTTTGAGCAATGCATAAGAATGCTAAAAATATTGCTAAGAGAATAGTAAGTCTAAATTCAAACCATATGACGACTTCTATAATAAATTAAGATCAAGAGAAGGTAAGAAAAATATACTTAAACTTGTAAAAATAAGATAATAAAGAGTAAGGACTTAGAGCACGTTTATTACATTGAAATTGATGACCAAAGGGTACTAGTCAAAGATGACAAGATCAAACAAAAGTGAAAAAGTGATGTTGGAAAATTGCTAAATGACAATTGTCTTGAGAATATAGGGATTAGAGGTAAATAACATGGATATTATATATAAGATTGTAGGATTAGAATACCTGAAGTAAAAGAGTCATTGACAGAGATGAGATCAGGAAAGGTTCTGGGGTTGTTGTTATACCAATAGAGGTTTGGAAGTATATGAGAGATGCTAGAATAGTTTGGTTGACAAAGTTGCTTAACAAAATTGTAAAATCAAAGAGAATTATTAATTAATGGAGCAAGAGCTCAATTGTACCAATTTATAAGAATAAATTAGACTATACAGTTACATTAATTATTATGGGATCAAACTTATGAATCATACCATGAACTTTTTGAAAAATTGATTGCATGAGACAAGTGCTGTGACGACCCAGGTTTTCTCATGCATTTTTAAATGCAATATCTAATTTCCTAAGGCGGGATGCATCCCTATTTGAAAACCATTCTATAAAAACCATGCAATGCAGCGGAAAACTTTTAGTTTTAAACTCATTTTTTGAAAACCACGAGTGTCATTTGCCTTCACAACAACCCAAGTAGTTTTTTGAAAAACTTCAGAAATCATAAATATTTTTTCCCAAGTCTTTCCAGTCACAGCACACAGCCCAACTGTAATTATATACAACTTCATGTCCAAAGGGTTGAAAGTTTACTTACATGTATAACTTTCTTCTTTTTTATTCACTTACTCGTAGCACTAATATCTCCTGAGACGTCTTCTATTTATGAGTGGAACTATCATGAAAAATGTTAAGGATAGGGTGAGTATATACTATACTCAGTAGGAGTCTATCACTACTAGTTTTATAATGCATACAATATTTTTAAAATCATATGCTCTTTCCAAAACATGTGCATGTCTGAATACTCAAGTTCAATATTGACATCAAAATCCATTGTCAAACTGAAATACTAACGACTTAAAGGATCATATAATCCAAAATCGAAAGTATCATATATATATGTATCATAGTGTTATGATATGTATAAAATGCTTCATGGAATCCAACTCATGGATATCTATCATGGTATGGTCGACCAACCTCATATCATGCCATATGCAATGCACATAAATCATCAAACCATAGGGTCCACTATGCCCACGACCTCCTCGCCGTGTGGTCCCCAGGTACCTGAGGACACTCGGTCATAGCCTCCACGAGGCCTATGACATGTCGACCCAGTGCCGTGACACCAGTGGTAGCCCCATGTACCACATGCAGTCGACGTAGGGACTTGCCTCTTTTTGGGCGTGGTACCATCCACCTATTAGTGGTAGAGGCCGGGTGGCCAACCCAGACCCCTCGGCATAGCACCCACGGGCTTACTAGCCCAAATCACATAAGATCAAATAAGCCAAAACCTCTTTTCAAAACCTGTCCTCTTTGGGTCCCTCACAACCGCCTGGCCTTTGGCACTCCAGCGTCTTTTGGCAACCCTCAAGGACATGCAATCTTTGCAAGTACTTAAATCATGCAATGTATGCACTTGTTTGCAAAACATATGTGTGCATAATGTATATGCAATCCTTTACAAAACATGTCTATGTACAAAGCATTTATCACATGCATGCTGAAATAAGTCATGCTAAATAAGTCATATATTTAAAACATATATTCTCAAAATAATAATCGTTCTTTTAAAAGAATCTAATAGTGATAGAGCACCTACCTGGCTAGGTCGCGCTAACCCTTTTGTCCTCGAACGCTTCTGATCATGGTTTGGGGAATCAAGGTTAGTTTGGCTTATCTTTTATAGGTTTTAGAGTAATTGGTGTTTTTACTTAGGCATTAGGGGTCCATCCCTATGCCTATGGGTGTCCTAAGGTCCTAATTGGGCCTTGGTATCCTCAGTTTTCCAACGTTCTAGTGGCCACGCGCCACCATCCTATTCTAAGGGTCATGCCCACCTTTGATTGGGCCTTGATCAGATATTTTATAGTTTGGATGTGTCTGCGTCGTCGACACGGTCACAACGCCTTTTGCGGCGCCTCAATCGGAGCTCTAGATCTCAAGGTATAAGCATTTTAGTGTCTTACATACATAGGAGTCTTAAAAATAAAAAGACGGAATGCTAGGGCGCTGCGCGTCTGCGACGTGTGCCCTGGCTTCCTTAAGGAACCAAAAACGACGCGTTGCTAGCACGCTGCGCGTCTACGGCGTGCGCCTCAATGGGCGCGTCTGCAGACGAGCTGATTTTTCCGCCCGTCTTCCTCTTTAGCGGGCGCGTCTACAGACGCCCCCGTTGGTTTCCTCTCAGACGCGTTCGACGCGTCTCGTCCGTATTGGGGCGTTTCCGTCGTTAGGGGACCGAGGCGTCCTTGGGATGCCCTGGTTCATCCTTGAGGAACCAGTACAGCCCTGGGGACATCCCAGGGTCCTTGGTGACTCCCTAGAGGCCTATTCTCCATGGTTTTTCATGCAAAAACCTAGGGAAACTGAGCCTAGGACTATGGGTGAGATGGGTTTGGGGAGTTTTTGGGCGTACCTGCTTCGTGGCTGGTTTTCTCTCCACGTTTTCTCCTCTAGGTTATTGCTCCACGATGGGTTTTCTCCAATGTTTCGGGCTGCCATTAGAGGCACCTAAGAGCTCTATTTATAGAGCTAAGAGAGGGTTCTGGAGGGGGCTCTCACCGCCTTTGAATGGCGGTGGAGAAACCTCCAGAATGGCGGTGATTTCCCCTCCAATTACCGCCGTTCTACAACTCTCTAGGAGGTGGAAGATGAAGGGTGCCCGTATCAAAACGGGCCCCTGTGTTTTGCAGCTATACCCGTTTTTGTAAAAATTACAATTTTGCCCATGAACTTCAAAGGGTCATAACTTGCTCATTTTAACTCCGTTTTGAGTGATTTTGGTCTCGTTGGATTCCTTTTTCTAAGACACATCTAATGGAACCATTTTTAGGACCAAATTCCTGTGTTTAGTCAAGGAAACTAGTGAAATGACCAAAATGCCCTTATCTTTAAAACTGAACTTTCATGGGATTTTAATATTACAAAAATTGGGGTCATTACAAGTGTATCAAAGGACTAGTTTGGTTGCATGCTTGGAATGTCCACAATGTAAGCTATTTTCCTACTTAACAATTGATAGAGAAATATAATAGAGGGACTTCCTCATGGTCTTTATTTACTTAGAAAAATATTATGATAGGGTCCCCAAAAAGTTAATTTGATAGGTTTTAGGTGAGAAAGAGGTTTCACGGTATTATGTAGACATAATTAAGGATATTTATGAGAGAGCTGTAATAAATATTAGGACCACTAATAAAGAGATCGGTGGTTTCCTATCACTGTAGGGTTGCACCAAGGATTAGCATTGAACATGTGCATTTTCACATTGGTTATAAATGAGTTAATAAAATATCTGCACAAGAAAATTCCATAATTTATGTCATTTATAGTTTTGATTGATAAGACAAAGGAGGGCATAAATACAAAGCTAAATTTGTGAAAAGAAACATTAGATTTTTAAAGGATTTGAAATTAGCAAATCTAAGACAAAGTATATGAAATGCAATTTTAGCCAGGAGAAGTAGTAGAGCACCAATAAAGATTGAAAACCAAGAAGTCCCCTAAAAAACCATTTTTGATACTTGAGATCGATAACTCATGAGAGCAGAGAGATTGAGAGAAAGTTTACCTAGAGAATCCTAGTGAGTTGGACTAAATGGATAATTAATGCACCTCTGGAGCTTTATACAAATGGCAGGTGCCAATCAAATTGAAAGAAATTTTTTACAGAATAGCTGTAAGGTCAGTCATGCTCTATGATTAGAATGTTGGGCATTTAATGAATAACATCTATATATGATAAGTATTGCCAAAATAAGGATATTGAGATGGATGAGTGGCAAGACAAGAAATGATTGAATTAGAAATTGAAAATAATAGAGATGAGAGAGATTAGACTTAGATGGTTTAGACATATGTAAAAGAGACAAAAAATGGCATCATTTAAAAGGAATAAGGTAATCTAAGTCAAAGGTTTGAAAAAGGCAAAAGGAAAGCTTTAAAGCACGCGGATAAAAGCAGTGAGAAAATATTTTAAAAACTTTGATACTAAATGAAAACATTATACTTAATACCCCTAACTAGGATAAGGTCTCGATGACGATGATGACAATGAAAACCAGCACTCGACAGAAAAAAACAATAGAACCATGCTCCAAGATTTTCCCACTCTTCCTTTCTTCACTTGGGAAATCTCTTCTTTGGCCAACTGCTTCATCCCAACTCTAGAAATTACAGGTGCATCTCTCTCTCTCTCTCTCTCTCTCTCTCTCTCTCTCTCTCTCTCTCTCTCTCTCTCTCTCTCTCTCTCTCTCTCTCTCTCTCTCTGTAAAGTTTCTATTTGCAACGAATCTCCTTCCAAGCTGAAAACCCAGATTTTAGAGCCCTAGCGAAGTGCAACCAACATTCCCAGCTGTTGGATCAATGAAGTCAAAAATGTACCACTTTCACAACTCCATGGAATCAGCAAAGCTAAACAAGTGCTAGAAGTATGCCTTGTGGTTTTTTACTTGTGTACTGAAGCTCCCTTTCTTTTGACGCTTCTTAACACTCCTCTTCCACCTTCACCTTGACATAAGGTTTTAGTTCTTCATTAGATTTATCGGTTGTTTGGTACATTGGATAATTCAATCCCTATATGGATACTGATTTCATCTATAAAACCAAATGGTCCAAGGTTTTGGACTATTTCATTTTATTTAATATTTGAATATTTTTATCCTTGTTTTTTTGTTTATATTTCAAAAATTTGCACCCAAATAATCGTCTATTTTCTTTACTTTTGAAAATTATATGCATCCTTCAATCATTATATCTTTACTCTATATTGGTACTAGGTAATAGAAACATCAAAGGGATATCCTAGTAGATGCCTTGTAGTCTTCACATTTTCATAAATAAAGGGAATCTTTAACTGGTGGTTTGAGCTGTTTATGACTAGGTGTCTACTTTGACGATTTCTCTAATCACCATGCCCTTTGCAGCCTGCTTCTTTGGTTTCAAAAACAAGTTGCATTGCATGCCTGCTGAAATTCATATTATCAAGTAGGTCTTCACTGGAAGAATTCTATTGGGCAGTCATCAACGATGTCATTTACAACAATCATAATAATTGGCCCTCAACAAAGTATATACTTACAGGGGAGATATTGGCATGTTTAGAAGCTCAAGGAAATTTGAGATGTCACTGATGTCTAATCTTGCTAATTGACTACAATTGATTACCGGAGTCTATAGTAACGAGGGTCTATGTGTTGTTCTTCTGTAAGCCTTGATAATGGGATATAGAATGATACCTGGGTTTAGAACTTTTGTTCTATCAAGAGTCCTTGGCAGAAAGCAATGTAAACAATGAGTATCTAAGGATGTTAGGACGCCAGCAGTGGTATGAGCTAGAAGCCTGTGATTGTTGTGTGATTCCTTCCAAAGTAATCAAGCTTCCATGATACTACTGTAGCTTTGTGGCCTCTTTTTCGAGTAAAACATTTCAAGCCTGAGATGTGCAAGATGGAAAAGCTTACCCAAGTCTTGTGAAAAAGAAAAAGGCATTTTTCTGTCCTAAAATGAGAAAATGGAGTATTTACCCAAAGCCCTACCCTACACCAAGTGGACCTTGTTAGATGAGCAGTCAGGATCTTTACTTGTTTGCAACGTACATAGTGCTAAATGAAGGAAATTCTGGCATCTCTTGCATGCATAAAATAGATAGATCGTTGTTAAGGTTAGACAAGCTTATTTTTTTGCTATAGAAAGTTAAAAACAAAGGGAAACATCCCTTTATTGAGATAAGGGTTAATGGTATCGAACAATCTTACAAAATCATGTAAACTGGATTACGAAACCCTTGCCAATTTGGCCCATATTTCTTTGATTTCTCAAGAAGCTAGACAAGCAATTATGTCTTAGTTGTAATGTGAGATAAGGGTTTGTAGAATCACCACCAAATTCAAAATTTGCAACTCTTGGAATTTGGACAAAGCCTGAGTAGAAACACAGATAAACTTAACAAAAAGAAGATATCCCATGACTAGCAGCCTATTCTATCCATCACTTCATCATTATTCCTATGTAGCTCTTTTTCAATCTAATATTTACCCCACGTTGACAAATTACTCAAATTTACCACCATGCCAAGGCCTAAGTCAGCAATCCGATCAATTGCCGTAGTAATCCTTTTGAAGGTGACCAATTTGTCCCTAAGAGGCAAGTACTCTCAGGGTCAAGATCATGGAGATTTTTGAACCATTTCTTAATCAACAGCAAGGTTTCTTCTTCAACTTTGTTTGGAAGGTTTGCAGGGATCGATTCTCAGAAAATGCCATATTTGTTTTTCATTTCTCTTACTTTTTGTTTATTTCTTTTTTAATGCGAATTCATAAATTAGAAGCTTATCCTTTCCAGAGAAGACTAGGATTTTTTCTTACGAAGCTCAAGATGGTCATTTTATGAAAAGATGATGAAGAATATGAAGTAAAGATTAGCATGTATTCATACTTAATTCCCTTTTAGTTTTAGAGTCAAATTGACTCTAAAATGCAAAAGGGCTTGCCACATTGAATGTAGCTTCAGGGCTGCCGTTGTTTGCCTTCTTTCTATAAGCAAAGACACACCTCAATGTCTAGATCTTAGTATTCTATGTTTCATTGATCTGTGGGGTTCCTTTCTTATATGAATTCTGACTCAAATTCAAGGTAGACAGATTGGACTAAGAAACGTCTTTACCTAAGATCTGGTAATTAACAGTGACTTGAGGAGTCAGCATTCCTTATCTTTTGCATGCATATACATTTTGGGTCAAATTTGCGCTGCTCTAGATTGATGGAATGGCCCTAGAAGGCGGATTTTTTGGGTAAGAATGGGGACTGAGAATCACTCATAGTGCTGGGTGGTATCTTCCAAGAAGCTGAGAGCTTGTCTTGGCCTCCAACCCTTTTAGAAACTTCCATCTATTAGCAGAACAAAAGAGGAGGAGATCTCAAAGAGAAGTGCTTGGATTCTTCCATATATATGTGCCCAGGCCAGCTGGTATCAAATGATCTAGTCTGTTAATTTTGGGATTCCATTCTAGGATATTTTGCTTGATGTACAGTATTAATCCTAGCTTTTTTATTGATATTATATGAATCTACAGTTATAATCCTAGCTTAATCGATTGCACCAGCAGGACAGCAGAAAGAAATTCTATGTTTTATGCACAGCAAAGATTTGTTGCCTATGGTCTTCAATGCCCCAAAGAACAGTACACCTTGCCAATAGTCCCCAGTAAATGTGTTGGAATCCGTTGCTCCCGAAATTGTCAAGCTTAAGGAGCAGAAGGAAATCCAAAAACTTTTGATTGAGATTCAGCAGGCGCAGTAGGAAATCCAAAAATGTTTGACCCAACTCAGTTAAGTATCAGATCAGAACGTAAGTTCTTGTGCGAGACTTGCACTTGAGACGGGGCGGAAGATATCTCAGGCCCAGAAAATTCGGCTCCGTTTAACAAGGTTCAACTTTAACAACCTATTTTCCATTTTCTTTAAAGTCCTCAAACCCCATCTAAATTTTTTGAAAATGCATTATCTAGGAAGTTTACTGAGGCTATAATTTATCGCCGTGACCAAGTTGAGAGTGGACATGTAATTTGAAACTGGAATTAGTTTATCCATGCGTAGCTGTAACATCAATTCATCAATATATTTCAAGTGCCTGTCCAATCTAATATGCAGCCCCGAAGATGTGCTGTTTGGATAACCAAAACACCATGTCAGTACTTTGCTTAGTCATCGTTAATTTATATATCACTAAGCAAACAACACAAAGATGGATTCGATGACATTACCCGTTTCATCAAACAGGGAAGCTAGATAGAAAGAGAGCTGCTCTATGATGAAAATTACAAGTTTTACGAAAAGCACACTTGGACTAAGTAAGATGTGTAATTAGATTTATCATTCTACTCTTTTTTAAAAGAAATTTTTTTTAGCCCCTTTTATTAATTAACACTTGTATGGAATTAAATTGTATTTAATAAAAAGTTATATATGCACTCATTATTAGAAAGGTTATATATATATATATATATATATTCTCCAATAAATATTTATACTAAATAAAATCTTATAATGAGGAAAACATTGGCATATTTTATTCCACTAGCCAAATTGAAATGGTTACTGCTACAGATTTTACAACAATGCTCAAAATACAAAAGATTTGGTACTCCAACCATATATACCTTCATGTATTTCAACACATGCAAATCCCTATGTTAACTACAAAGAAAAAATATGTTACAACTTATAATAAACTCTTAGCAATAAAGAGTTATCCTTGAGAGTATAAGTACAATTGTAAAGCTATGATTTGAAAAAGGATGTCAAAAGACAAATTCAAAGCATTGGATATTTTTTGAGCAATTAGAAAATTGGATTTGAAATTGGGAAGGCAAGAACGTTCTAAAAAAAATCCAAAAATTAAAGCATGATTATGATGTGAATTCAATTTTTAACCTAGTTTATAACTAGATTTATAAGTGATGTTCTAAGACTCAAAGAATTGTTCATAATAAAAAAAATTATTTCATTAATTTGTATCTAATTGGGTAATTTTTCATTGAAATTTAAAAATTGAGAACCTTTTAAGGATTTGAGAATAGAATGAGAGATCAAAAAGTTAAAAATTTATCAAATTATTTTAATTATTTTGAGACTTCAAGACTAGGCCTTCATTTTATTTGTTCGCTTGAATTATTTGAATCCTTTATTTATGTTGAATAGTTAAATATTAATTAACATGTCAATGTTTGTTTATTACCGAATTGATGTTAAAGCTTTGACGTCAATTTGATAAGAAATTTCTTAGAATTCATAATATAATTTTATAATTCTTTGTCCCTAACACATAAAATGGTTTCTCCATATTTAATTCTTTAAAATGGCTTCCACTACTTTGAAGCCCTAGATTCAGTTTTGTTAAAAAAATATCAACAAATGACAAAAAATGGTGGCTAATGCATCTTAGTTATATTGACATTAGAACTTATAAACTAAAAGACTTAGGCAAACAACTAAGAGAAAAATTTTATTTGTACATAGTCATTAAGTTTTTCAATGCAATATAAATACATTGTCTCCTAAAACTTTCTCTATTAGATGATTTTATTATTGATTCTAGTGTGAAATAGATAGTTCAAATAGTTTACATTGAACATAATAAATCTTAAGTAAAAAAGGAAGTAATGAACTGAAGGGTTATTATTTTCTAGAAAATTAACTATTAAAGTTTAATTAAATGCATTTTAGGAGTTGCCCTTGGATTATATATGTCACCATATAATATCTTCATTCATAATAATTATTTAATAATTTTAGGTATAACACTACAAGTACCTATAGCCCTTGCAGAGCATATCATATGAGGTTCTTTTCTGATTTTTTAATTATTTATTATTATACAAGACACAACTCTAACCCAAGCAATCTTGCTAGTTTGTTATAGTAAGTTAATACTCAACAGTGGTTTGTTATGTGATGGGCGTTCTCATTTCCCAACCCAAAAGGGGACCTAGTAGATTATAGCCCATTTTTTCAATGAGCTAAATAATTTAATCGCTAGGCCTAGCTATGGATTGGTATCAGACGATAATTCTCCCTCAATGGAAGATCGTATGTAATTGATTAGTTATAAGTTGATTGATAAATATCTACCGCTGCTTTTGTATTTTCTAAATCCTTATAAAGACCAAAACTTTGAGGTACAAAATTATCTGGCTTGTTGATTTTATTATTCATAGCAGTAAAAAATGGCTTATATCACTGAAAAAGCTGGCCCCATTTACAATATTCCTTGCTCACATTTTCCTAGGGGCATCCACCACATAACTACTCCTGAATGGTATGCCACTGTTTTGTAGAAGAGCCAAACCTCCTTCTCAGAATGAAGTGTTTCAATGTCTAGATTATTCCATTTAAGTTCATTAAAAAGTTCAAATCTTACAAATATGAATATTATCATACAAAGAAATAAGAAATGCCTAATATAATCTGGATGATTGATAAATATAAAGTTTGATGTGCACGAGTGTGTATGTGCCTATATATAAATAAGAATGAGAAAGGATAAATGCATAGCAAAAGAAACAGCAAAACAAATTACATCTTGTCAAGAGCCAAACAACGTTGATCGCTAATTCAGTGAGTGGCCACCCATATGTATGTGCAGCCATTTAGAAGAAAAAACCAATATGGAATCTCAATCACCTCATCATCAAGAGAACTCTTCCATTAGGTCCCTTCCCAAAATTCATACTTCTTCCAAAGTCACACGTAGCAATTAACAGAAGGCATGTCACATGTAGGTGTTTTTCAACAAATACATAATAAAACCAGGTAAATAATATCAGGCTAAATATATTTAAGTGATGCAAAGATGGCTCATTTTTTCTGTTGATAAATAAATTCATACACCACGTCAAGTTTCCTGCAGAAGGGAAACTATTCTTGGGTTCTTAGGAAACCTATTTGACAATTTAATAGACCCTACTTCTTAGTTTAATTTGCAGCTTTACCGAGAAATTGCAACGTATCCAAAGTGTAGGTTCAAACATTTTGGGCTTGAGACTGTATTCACTTCTCATTTCCTACCATTAGGTGAAACATAGTAAAATCACCTCTGCTGTGGCAGAGAATGTTTTACAGGATTCTGTAGCTTTTATCTATTTAATAATTAAACTGCAGCATCAGTTCATCACATTAGAGCAACAGTAATAGAAAGATTACAGTAATAAAAAACTGAGCAGAACAAGTCACGATATTAAATCAAGACGTCGCCAACCGAAGCTTCATGCAGTATAACCATCTTCTAGGTGTCCATTTTACCATGCAACTGAAAAGTTGACCATACTTTGTATAAATTTTGGTTTTCCCACTAACTAGAGCTACTTCTATATTAGATGTGGTTGTTGTAATACACTTTATTGTTGAATATTCCTTCATTACACCAAGATCCTCTACTAAAATCATCAAGAATAAAAGACTAGATGCGGAAGTGTACCTAAATCCTTAAGTCCGGATGTGATCCCTGAGTCTTGTGGTTTCTAATCTTCCAAATTGATGCGTATGACCTTCTTGGAAAATGGTATTCCCTCTTTTCTGATGATGGCCATAACCATTTATAACTGTATCCCCCTTCCTTATTTCTTATTTTAGCCCATCATAAAATAAAAATTAGATATTAGGTATCTGTACATAATAAAACCATACCTTTTGAGATGACTATGCTCATTTAACTTTAAACATATTAAATCACTTTAATTTAGGCCAAACCCATATGATAGCATATAATATACAATTTATACACACACACATGTCTAATATCTAACAGTCATCGCTGCTAATAATAAGTTGAGCTATAGATACCATGGGCATCTCCGACAAAGCGATAGCACCAACTCATTGATTGGGAGTCCCGAAATGTAATAGCCCACATTTTTTATAAATAAAGAAATGTTATATTTATAATTTTTGAAAATTTTGAAGTCAATTGTTAACTATTGTGGTGTAAAAATAAGTTGAAATGAAGCTTAAATAAATTTTCTAATTTTAAATCATTAAATAAATTATGTATAATTAGAATATAAGTGATAATAAAACTTTAATTTGATAAGACTTGACAACCTAAGCTAAGAGTAGCTAAGCGGTCCCAAGTACAACTTGTTAAGGTGAGGTTTGGACTTCAAGTCACCTCCCTAATAATTTTAATAATTATTTAATTAATTATTACTTGAATAGTGAAATGAATGAGACCAATAGAGAAGAGTTACATATTTGAGCCATTGGATGATAATGCATTGGTTGGGAATAAATAAACAATTAATATTGGAAGAGTTACAAACATGTAATCAATTGAGAAAATGCATAAAGGAAAGAAAAAGGAAAAGAAGATCTGAAGTTTTCGTCAAATCAATTAGAAGTAGAGGAATTTGCATTGAAGGAAACCTCATTTTGAGGTAGGGAATCTCGATCTAAACCACGGTTTTCTTTTGAAAACAAAAAGTATTGATCTTTTGTTGATTATTATTTAATGTAATTGTACTAAAATTTCCTAAGATATGAAGGCAAATATGTTTGATGGATTTATAGATGATAAGCATGTGATAATTGTTGAGTATTTTGATACAAAGTTCACACATGATTTGTGAATGCATACTACAGTTGAAATTTCTGTGATATATTATCTAGATATGGATGCATGATGCAATTACATGTTAAAATTGAGTTTTCTTAAATTTTAATTTAGTATTAAGGCATGATGTAGTGATAGAGATTAAACCATGTTTTCTTGATTTTAGTTAGGGAATTTATGCATAATTCATATGGTTATGTATAAATCAAAATTTCTGAATTTTAGATCTAGGAAATTTCACATTATCTTTTTATCTTGTATAATTAGTTCTTTCTTTGATCTTCTTTTCGTGGTATTAATATATAAAATGGAAATGGACGGTTGAGATCGAAATTTGGCTTTTTATTTCTGCATTGAAAATTGACGCATAATACTCTTGTTGAGTCATATTTCACTATGGATTGACTAAATGCATGCAAAGATCTAATTGATAAAATTATGCATACAAATTGTTGTATATTTATGGCACTAATCCAATGCGCGGCTATAATACATACGGCTGGGATTAAGCACATAGTATCAAACTATACACAAACACCTGATCTCCAATTCATGCATAAGCATGATATGTCAAGTCATGCATATGTAGGATGATACAAGGACATGCAACAAACAAAATTTTATTTAACTTTCCTATCTTCCTAACACATTTAAAATACTTTATGAAATAGTTTTATATATATATATATAGGTACATATTAGATAATAAAAATCTATAAGGGGCTGGGGTGGGGTACAGCAGCACAAACCAACTGCACCATGAAATTGATGGTAAATAGTTTGTAGCTGTGTGGTGCAGTGAACTCAAAAGTCATACCAAGCGGTGGATAAAGGAGCAGCATCGTGCACTGAATAAAACTCAAGTTCTTGGAGCACTGAACATGGCAGCAGCACCTGGCACTAAGGCTTAGACACATGAGGTATTAGTACCAATAGATGCACTATGTAGTGAGCAAAACTCAGGTACATGGAGCATTGAACAGGACAGACGCTTCAATTATCTGAATGAGACTTAGGCAGATAGTATTTTAGTCAATGATCTAATGCGCATAATGTTGATCTATGCTCAGGCATATCATGCATCAAGTTGTGACTATGCACATGGACTTTAGACAGAGACTAAGTGCACGATGTACCGAGTTTGGCTCAGACGCATCTTGTATTAGTCATTACTCTAGTGTATAATATTAAAGGAAATGACCACACTCACCATTTAACGAGTATTAGTTAGATGTCTGCACGTATGGGGAAATGATTAGACACACTATACAAGGCCCATATAGAACATAGAAACCACACTGCATATTGAATATTGATTAAGTTATAAAACCTTATAATATTAGATGCACGAAACTTTGAACATAAAAGAAGTATTGATTAACTTATAAAACATTATAATATTATATGCATGAAACTTTGAACAAACAATAAAAAAATTAAAAAAAACACTCATATGACATCAAGTAAGATTAGGCAGTATACATCATGATATGAAAATTTTACCATGCATTAATAGAGCTCAAAAGTGGGGCATGCGGAACAATACACAAGCAACCAGTATGCCGAACTAAAATCAGACACATTGCATGCTAAACCTTGATTAAATAACCACATGTATCAGCGCTGATTAATGATTGGTGTTCAGATATGTAAGTATTATGTATTTGTTGAAAATCAGATTCATGGACACTAAATTTTGAATAGTGATTAGGCGCATCATATAATGGTCAAATATTCACATATAATAAATAGTACTATGGCATATAACTCATGAATGAAAGACCCAATGCACTAAGTACCAAGTTATGCCCCTACACTCTGTGTTCATGTTTATACTCAGCTTATAAATAACGAACTTCAAATTAGTACATAGAAAATCCCTAGTATTAGTAGCATGACACTTTGTATTTTGACATATAGCATTAAATAGTGTAGATTAAAGCACATAAGCTGAGAATGAAACTTAAAGGTACCAAGTAAAGTTTATGATAAACCTCATACGAAGCCATGCATAATTTAGATGGCACACCATGATTGACATACATTGATCTAACTATATCCATGACTGGTAATGTACCACATTTTATTATGTCATATAAAACTACTCATAGGGTATCAAATTGATGAATACTTGATTTAGACTATAACAAGGACAATTCATGTAAGATTTTTTTGACATTGTAGATTATGTTTTATTGGTGTGTGAACTTTTGAAATGACTAATGTTTTAGATGGACTCATCTTGATATTTTGAATTTGTTACCAAGAGAATTGTGTATACTCACATCCTATCCAAATGGCAATATTTTTAGCATTTATGATTAGTTTATCATAATTTTTGCAATTTGACCCTAAGGGTTATAAACATGCTTGAAATTAGCAAGGACAGTATATTTGCATTTATTATTAGTATGAGTTCTATATGATTTCGCACTCTTACACAACTATACCTTGTTAAGAAATCAGGATACTCTTAAGAGTTGATCCTGCCTTAGGGATGTTATTTCAAATCCCATGGTTGCTATACTAGGAAGTCAATTGGTACCAGCCTATAATAGGTATGTTTGCCAAGGGTATGTTGCATGAGAGGACTACCCTTGTATAGGATTGATCCGAATATCTCATGTAGTCGGTGTAGTTAGTGTGGTACCCACTAACGAATGCAGGTTGAAACTTTGGTTTTGATGTGCCTATAGTCAACCTTATATTTTGTTTAGATATGCCGATGCTTGTGGTAGGATACTAAGTGCCATTCAGATATATATTTATTATTGATTGGATTTATTTATGAATTAACCATTCAATGAATATGGGTTGAATTTAACTCAAATCTTTATATGCATGGATATTACTTATATTATCCAATATGATGTTATTTTAATTATTACATAACTGGTTGATTTGAATTGAGAGATTGCAATGTGACAATAACATGTTTGATAGTATATGTATACGCTTAAAAAAAAATGTGCACAGCATGATTTTCAGAGTTTTTGGCTAGTTTTAGATTTTCTATTGGGTAATTTGTATTACTCACCAAACCACCCTACACGCGAAGAGGAGAAGGAAAAGCTTAAAATTGATGCCAAGAAGATTGAGTAAACTTGGAGTTTCAAAGTATGAAGAACTAGAAACAGTTTTAATTTATTTGAAAACTTTAGTCAATTTGTAATAAATTATAATATTTGAACTTTATATTGTGATTTAACTTAGTAGTGTTTAGGCTCTGACTAATAGGTCTTGACTAGCTGAAAAAGATGAACTATTATTTTGAATATATTGTGGAGATTTATTTGACATATTTGGGTTAAAAGAAGCAGTTCAAATATATTATTATATGTAGAGTTGTAAAAATAATAATTTGAGATCGATACTAACACATTTTTTAAAAATAAAAATATTTAAAAGATCTATTTATAAAAACCCAAGACATCACATGGAATGCTCCTTGCCTTTTGCGTCCAACTTGCATATCATCATAACAAGTGATTACAATAACTTGTTTTGTCTCCCAAATTCACGACCTTCACGCGCAAGCTTAAGTTCAAATGTCCCAGTCCTTCTCAAAGACTTGAGAACATAATTATCTTTCTCTCACTTACATGACCTTTACAATATACCTAATTAAGAAAATCATAACTATCTTGATTTACCCTAGAAACAAAAGCACCCTCTTCTATTCTTTCTTCTTCCCTGCTTCTGTATATGAATTGTCTTTTTCTGGACGTGTAAAACGAAAGCTAGAATGCACTGTATGTGTGATGTTAACCATCTGAAAGGTGTAGAAGAGGCTTCGCTTGGTAGACAATTGGACTTGGAAAAGTTTTTTAAGCTTTTGAGAGACTAATTATTTAGAATCGTTAAAATATCTTTCCAACATTGTCCCAAAAAACAGCTATCGATTCATGGTTGCTAAGGTTCTACAGTAGACATCAGCTACAAGTGGGATCTCTACCAGAACTGAAATTCAATGAGTAAAACTTCAACAAATGACTCATTTTAAAAAAATTTGCTTCATCAAAAGTATGTTTATAACATTACCAGGAGAAGGTGAGATGAACGGCCATATTCAAATAAGCTCAAGCTTTTAGTTATTGCTTCATTATATTCAGCTTGTGTCATCAGACCTTGTTCAATTATATGGAAATGATAATTGTACCACACGAAAGGAGAGCCTTGGCGCAATGGCAAAAGTTGTCATCATGTGACCTTGAGGTCACGGGTTCAAAGCGTGAAAACAGCCTCTTGTAAAAAATACAAGGTAAGACTGCTTACTATAGGCCCTTGTGGTCCACCCCTTTCCCGGACCCCGCATAAAAGGAAGCTTCGTGCACCGGGGCTGACCTTTTTACAATCATACCACACAAACAAATTAAGTTAATCTTGACAAAAGATTGAAGCGAAAATAAGATGAGAAATATAGTATCCATCATAATGCACAAGGTCTGGCATGATTCTTCGTGAAGAAATTTTTAAGGCCAATATACTATGTGAAGCAAAAAATTAGAAACGGACTTAGGCAGCCGTGTCACATGAAAATGCATACGAAGAAAAACTTTGTCAACTTCCACTTTTGATTCTCCAAGCACAGTCTTTCAAAGAAGTTAGTATGCAAGTATTTGTATAATTTACAGTGATTCGGAAGGTTTCTAAGGTTCCTAGCTAAAGTCCCTCTGGGTTCCTTTTCCAGAGGGCCGTTCATAAAGATTTCTATAGCACTCTAGCTTTAAATACCATATTCGCCTTAAGTTACGGTAGCAAATTCAAAAGCTAAAAATGTTTTGACTTTAGCAAGCATCCTTGTGGAGGCTCATATCAAGAAGCATGGTCAAATCAAAACTTCATATTCACTAAATTTAATGAATAACAATGACGCATTGCATGACGTAATTCATGAAAAGTACAACTATTCTCTTCTAAAAAACCTAACTTTATGAATGAGAGAACTTCTGATGTTACCCAGAAACTCGTCAAATGACTTGTTGAACTAAAATATTGACTGTATTGTAGCTTGACATTCGCAGTAATAATAGAAAATCAAAAAAGGTTGTTCGAAGGAACAAAACGATGCCATCAGTAGTATAGAATAATATCTTTGTATAAATGTGATAACAAATCCTTTCATGAATTTGCTATAAACAAATATGTGGACTTTCAAAGGCTCGGGACTAAAGATCATGACAGAGACCAGAAGGAAACCTCATCAGCAGTGACAGGAACATCGTGATCGACAGCCTTACTTGTAGGTGTGAGTATATTAGTAGGCAACTTTTGGTTCTTTACCATACCTGTGCATATCTAGACCATTAGATAGGAAACAGAAACATACTCGGAAATAACCTAGACCAGTAGACCAATATTACGAACCCATACCATCAAGGAGAATGTTGACACAATACTCTCTAAGACATCTGCTGTAGACTGTCCATACTGACGTTTCGGTGCTTCCAGAGACAAAGCCCTTAACTGCAAACAAAAGAAAAAAACAGACATCCCCGTGCATGAAGTTTCTGCGTATATGGTTCTGGGAAGAGGGTCCACCACAGAGAGCTTATAGTACACAGCCCTGACTGCAAATATTTATTATATATATCCTCAATCATACACAATAAATAGTATATATAAACCTTATAAACATAAGGATACATTTGGCCACAAATTTGAGAAGTAATAGGGGTAGTTGCTTTTTCGTCTAATAAGATGATATTCTCGTAAGTAAATAAACAATACATATTCTTAAATATAGACGATAGAAATAGAACCATTTTTACTAGAACAGGAATTTTACATATCTTTGCTTACCAAACATGAAAGTAATATACTTCAAACATGTAAGTCCCACACCATGCATGCAAATACGGACGCATATGCACTGCCATTATTAAAATTTTTTACTGGATCATTCCAATTTTATTTGATGCTGTTTGATATGAGACCTATCACACAACTTTGGAAGACCACTGCAACATGATACGGTATCTATTCAAATGCACAAAGGAGATTCATTCACCGTATAAGAGCTAAATGCGTTAGATTCAAGTTGCCAAGATAGCGGATTTGATAGCACGATTTTACAGTAAAGACTGCATTTGGTCAGGAATCGAAATAAGTTTATCCCCGTTATTTGGGACTAAAACAATTGACAAAGCCTATCGATCAAGTCGTTGAAAAGTGAATCTTCAAAGCTTCTTAAAGTTCGGTTGAAAACGAGATTTCAGCCATGTGTTGTGTGATGTTTAGTTCTTGACGTAAACATCCTATCCTCCAGTTGCTTTGAAAAGCCTTGGAAATGCCTCTCTCAAAGGCTGATCATCAAGCCAAAGATCTGTCCAACAATTTATTCTGTCGCTTGCACCCACGTAAAACGTGGTTCCCACTTTGAAGTATGGTAAAAGTTTTGAGGTATCTCTCCAAAATCTAGAGCCCCTAGAGCACTTCTCTTCCTCCACCCGCCATTCATGGTTTGGATTATACGTTTTGCATATAAGAGAACACCATAACGGTCCCTCATTTTATCAATAACGCCACAAACCACTAAGTAGAGCACCATTCATCTCCTTAAGCTCACGAATTGTAAGTCTACCCATATTTTTTGGCCGGCACATCATGTCCCAGGATACAAGATATAGCTTCCTTTTCTTTTCTCATCCTCTCCATGAAAAAGTCCCTTTGAATCCCTGCCATTTGTTGAATAATAGGTGATGGACAGAGAAATAATGACGTATAATAGATTGGTAAATTTGACGTTGATGAGTATTAGCCTCTCACCTTTAGAAAGAAGTCCTCTTTTCCAATTTGCAAGCTTATTTGGAAATCTTTGGAGGATCGGCTCCCATAGGTTGGCATTAGGATGTCCGGTTGTGAGCAGGAGTCCTAGATAATAACATGGAAGAGTTGCTTTTCTGCATCCCAACTCTTTGGCCAAAGAGGAGAAATTGTCACCTTTAAGGTTAACTCCAAAATTTTTTGACTTAGGTAGCTTCTAAAAGAGCAAGGAAAATGAAGAACTCCTAGAGAATAAGAACAAAAATATGGGAAAATTGACATGTTGCCACCTGCTTTTTCGATTTTCTCTGGGGACCTCTAGTCAGCCACGAAGTAAAATTTCTAGAAAAGGAATTTTCTATCTTTCAAAAAAAAATTGGGAAATGATATTCCCACTCCCTATTATTCACATGCACCTGCCTCTTCCTACTTTTTTGGGCATTTAGTCATTTTAAGCTTTGATTTCTCAATTATAAAACTAAAAGGTGAACCTTAAATGCCCAAGAAACTAGGAAGGGTGGGAGTATGTGAATTGTAAGGGGTAGGAATATCATTTTCTAAATAAGTTTTATATCTTGAGAGAAATCTATAAATTCAAAGACCCAACTGCCCCGAAACTAGCCCAAAGAATCAAGAGGCTGCTTGTATACATGGGTCTTTTATTGTTTTAATATTGGCACCTGTATTTTCCTTTTAAAGACTTCAAAGATAGAACAAATAGAGAAGTAAAATCCAGAAAGTAACAAGATTGTTTGAAATGCATGTACAATTTTGTTTTTAGTGTTTGGTAAACAAAATTATACTTACGTTTTGCCTTCCAGAAAAGAAAAATAAAAATTATACTCTCATTGATAAAGTAGTACAAAACTTTAGGTTGTTTGTTTTCTATTACTGTTTCAAGGAGCAAATCTACAAATTTTTACCACCATGGTAGATAGTTAGCCCTATCTAGTGGAGAATAGTGGAATTTCCTTTTGTTTTCTTCCTCAAATCTTTAATTTTTTATTGTGGATCTTATTATTTTTTAAGAGAGAGGTTGTATTTTAAAATTTCAATACCAATATAAGAGTACTTTTTTCATTTGATAGAACATCTACAAGAAGATGGGACCCACTTGTTTATTCTAACATCATATTTGATAGAAAATGCAATGGAAGGACCAAATTGAACCTTGCCTAGTAGTTGGGGACCATAAAGTTGACCAATTTGTTGTTGGGAATCTAATCCAAAATAGGTGGTAGTTGAGAGATCTAATCATAATTTTCCCTAACACTTTTAAGGAAAACTCCCTTATTAAAGAGGATCCAATTATTCACACCAATTTTGGGTGGAGCTGCCACATTTCAAACAAAACTAAACTCATCTTTCTACTCTTCTCTAGCTCTAATGAGATGAAAAGTTGATTTCACTATGGAAATGACAAAGGCTAAGGTTTCCAATAAAGTTTGTCAAATTTTCCTATTATAATGCCTTAGACCAAAGTAAATTGATATAGTGTCACACTTCTTTTTCTTCAAATTGGTACAATACTCTACCCACCCCAAGATCCCACATTACAACATTGCCCACTATCAAGTCTCTCACCTTTCTCTTGTGAGAAGAGAATTTGAAGGCTTTTTCTTTTTTGCTTGAAACTTTGAAGGCACTTTTAAAATCAATCTTGAGCAACTTATTCTCCATCCACACGTCATGTAATATCCTTAATTTTTAGTATAAATTAAGAAATTACTAAAAAATTAAATAAAAAAATTATAGATGAAATTTTTCCCTGAAAACTAAGAAATTGAAAGTGCTCGTCAATAGGATTCTAATACCACAAAGAATGCAGAAAACGGAGCTCAAACGAAGGAGTTAGGAGCCGTTGAAGTTATAGGGGTAGTTTAGTCATTTGGCAGAGACATATCACACAGGGGCCCAAATTGATAATGGCACCCCCGTCTTCTACATGCCTCTACCAGATCCGGCAAAATCGCCGGAGAAACCAGGAAAAGAAGCGTGAAGAGAAGAGTTTCTCTTCCCCTAGGACTCTAAGGCCTATATCTATTCCCCCCAGGCGCCAAAACACTACACCATTTCCCCTCGTTTGCACTGAGTTACATCTTAACACTAGCTCCGAAAACTTCAACTTTTTCGGCGAGTGGAACTCCGACAACGTCTATCAACCCCAGCCAAACGAGGTAAGTCTGAAACCCTTAAATATTTATTTATTAAATATAAAATATAAAATAGAAATACATTTGAATCAGGAAAAATCACGTTTTTCCTGGGAATTCTGTGTATGCTACTGTTGGAGCATGATTTCACAGATGAAACCACATATGTTTGAAAATCAAACCGTCCATCTAGTGCACAAGAGAACCAAGATCAAACCCTTTAAATTTGGGAGAGATCCAACGGTGGGTTTCTCCAAAAAACGTGAAAACTAGTACCCAAGGACTTTTTAGGAACTTGGGAAAAACCATTTAAAAAACATGGTTTTTGGAAAAATAAATACAAAAGGAGTGTATAAATGAATTCTAGAGGAAATTCTGAGAAAAACAATACAAAAATCGTACAAAATGGAGGCCAATAGGCTTGCCGGAGATGATCGGAATCTGATTGTCTTCTCCAGCGACGCTGCCCTAGCGCTGACGCCAGGACGCCCCAGTGGAAACGACGCACGAGGGGCAATTTTCCCGCCCGTACGCGACGTCGCATGCACACGGGAGAGATGGCATTGGCTGTCTTTGTAAGGTCGGGACGCGCGGCGTCCTGGCGACCGTGATGCACGCGGCAATGCATCATGGTACCAAAGACGCACACGGCGTGTCTCAGCCATGTTTCACATAAGCGGGCGTCTTCATGACGCCGGTTTACGCCGGTATAAACTGGTGTAAACCAACGCTGCCGGTACAGACCCCCTTACAGTGGTCGGTCAGCCCCATTTTGTGAGTGTTTTCACAAAAACTTGATTTCTGTGAACTAGAGGAGTCCAAATCACGATCCAAAAGAGGCTTTGTAACCGTATTGACGACGTGGACCTAGTTTTAACTTAAAAACTTATAAATGATCACTTTTAATTTAGAAAATTTTTAAAATAGTGATGTGACATGTACAGGTGCACTTGAACATACCAGTTAAGGGGATTATTAGCAAGCTCAGTGGTCTCACATTGAGGTAGGTGACGACAATTAATGCTTTGCCTTGATTTTAAAACTATGCATAAACTTAGCATCATGTGTGATTGTGGTTTAAATTGCATTTATTATTTACCGTTGATTTCATGAGACTTTGAGTACATTATGATTATTACAAATTGAAATCTTTTATTGAATAAACTCATGACAAATGTTTTTAGGAGCATGATATTAATTAATTATGCTTAAATAGAGACTTTTTGCTTATTATATATTGGAATTGCATGGATTGGCATGGAAATAAGAATAGAGGCTTTTTAGCTGGTCCTTTTATAGGCTAACCCCAGGATGAGGGGCATGTCTTGGGGATTGCGAGCTATGAGTACTCTTGAGTTTTAGCAAATACATATGATTTTTGTGTTTTTATATTTGATAACGGGTGCTCTCACCCGGTGGATGTAATGACCCCGAATTTTTGTAAATTATTAAAAAAAATTAATCAAGTTTGAATTTTTAGAAATTTTGGGCTGGAATATTAAATTATTGAAAATTTTCTTTTTATAGAGATTATATTATGAATTAAAACATAGAAATTATGGATGTACTTGAAAAACTGATTGTAACAACATTAAGTACGTTCAATTCTTAGTTAAAATGAAAATTCCTTAATTTTTCCATTTAGGGGTAAAATTGTAACTTTACCCATATTCCATATCCAAGAAATAAGACCTCAATATTCATGAAGTACTTAGAAATATGATTCCAACGCCACTAAGTACGCTTGATTCCGAGTTCGGACAAATATTGCATATTATTCTCCAATTTTTGAGTTAAAAGGTTTGACCCTCAATTGAGAGAGATTAGTTCTATTAGGCCCAGATCAAATCTGGACCCTAGGAACGGCTGTAAACTTCAATTTAAGATTTTGGAGTCATATGAACTCCAAATTGAGATCAGAAAGAAGTTATAGAAAGCTTGTAATGTCTAGTTTCTAATGAAGTCATAATATTTTTAAAAATTAGTTCTGAATTATTCTGTATTTTGGAAATAAGTGTCCAATTTCTAAGATCTTCAAGATCTGAGGTGATCAGATCTTGGAAATTTATTTTAATGATGATATAATAATGTAATAAAGTAATATCTATGGTTAATTTAGACAAATCTAGGATAAATTAGGGGATCTACCCTTTATGGTAGAAAAACCCTAAAAATACAAAGGGACCCACTTAGTCAATGAGATCAAGTATGATCAGATCCTTGGGATGGATTAAATGGATGATATTATGATGGAATCCAGTTAGATCATGGATAAAATGTGACAAAATCAAGTGGATATGATTTTTGGATCTTAATGGATTAAAAGCCCTAAAGGTAATTAAAACCCTTGATCTAAAGGAAAACACCTAAAATCTAATGGTTGGATCATATTTAAAAGTTTATAATAATCTTAATATAATTAGTTTAATTATCTTTTATTGGATATAGAAGTGTAAATGTGATTTATGTTCTAAGTTTTAATTGTCTTTTATTGGATATAAAAGTGTAAATGTGATTTATGTTTTAAGTTAGAAAGCATGATAGTATAATCTTTAAATTTTAGTATGATATGCCTTAAATGAGTAATTTGTTAGTATATTTGATTATCTTAGGATCATGTTAGTGTAAACTAGGATTTAAACATAATTTCATTATGATAGAAGATGTGTTTCATAACTTAGGATCATGTTAGTTTTATTTCACTAGCTTAAGTTACATTCATAGGAAGAATGTTAGTATATAGTTATTAAACTTATATTTGATTTATGCTTTCAAGTTGATGATTTACTTATTGTCAAATTTTATTCAATTGTTAAGTAGTTGTTAAGATATAAGGAGCATAAATCATCAAAAATATAAACTAATGAAATATAGAGATTCATGGACAACTAAGATGAATGAATGATTTTGACTTAATAAGGGCTATAGTTAGTAGGACAATATAAGAAATGATTTATCATTTCCTTGGCCCAAAGTAGGAAAATAATGAACATCCATGGATGACATTGTGCATATCCATGGAAATTAATTAAAATCAATTAGAGAAGGGACTTAAGGTAAAGAGCTCATAGAAACCTTGTCAAAGGTTAAGCTAGTACCACTCTAGTGGACTCTGAACATTGTGGTTATAGGGGGTATACAAGATCCAAGTGCTTTTCCCTCACCTTCCGTTGACGTAAGAGAGGTCTAAACGCCTCCTTACATGAGGGTTGTATTAACCACTTTTTGAGCAGACTTTAACTGGTAAGTACTAATCATCCTGAAATAAGGAGTTGTCTAGTAATAGGAAGAAATAAATTATCTTCAACCAAGTAAGACATTAACTAGTTGAATAATAATAAGAACATAAAAAGATAGTAAATTATCTAACCCTACTAACAATAGTAAGTAAGATAAGGATGATCAAACAAGATGAGATCTTGTATGATCAAAAACAATAAGGAAAAAGAAACTTCAATGTAAATTAGATTGTTATGTATGATATAGATAGTATTTGTATAGATGATATTAAACCCATGGATATATGATATTCAAGGAAGAAAGATTCATATCATCCTACATAAGGATGATCAAAAGACTATGTAATATGTACCCTTGATTAGAAAAATGACATTATACATATGATTTGATAGATATATGTTGATCGAGACTATGACAGATTTCAAGGAGTAAGAATACCTTATTGAGGTAGGTGGATTATTAAGAATGCCTTTACATGAAGATACATGTCTAATACATGATCTTATGTTTTGAAGTATTGACATGTATGATACCAATATATTAAGGTAAATACCTCAAATTGAAATATAATCCAATCAAATGATGAGGAAAATAAGTATTAAATGGTTAAGTTGAGAATTGAGAACAACCCTAAGTGAATAGGAAAGTAGAAAATATTCCAGCCATAGATAAACAGACAGATAGTCTGATATGTATAAGTATTATTTTACATACAAGCATGGAAGCTTGTGGTTTTGTTTTAAATAGGCATATACTTGAGGATGTTATGCTAGGAGAGTTAAGAGGGTTTGGCCACCCACTCTCTAAAACTTGATGATATTGAATACCAAGCCTAAGAAAGGCTAAAAGTCGGGTAGGGAATTTATGGGAAGGCCACCATTGTGACAGCCATGTAGGGGTGGCAATTCGGGTTAGCGGGTCGTGTTTGTGGTGACACGAACACAACACGATTAGAGTTATGGGTCGACATGAACACGACATGATTAATAGTCGTGTCAAAAACCTATGACTCGTACACGACCCGGTTCTTAAAAAAATAACACGACACGCCCTATGTAACACGATTAATTGACTGAGTTGTGTTGAATACACGGCACGACATGAAACGACTCGATTTCCCTATTACGACTTAGTAAAAAAACTGCTCCCAAGTGAATGGAGCCAAACCAACCACAAAACATAGGACAGTTATTTTACAACTGTCCTATAAAACACATAACATATAGGACGGTTATTTCACAACTTTCCTATATGTTATGTTTTATAGGACGGTTATATCATAACCGTCCTATATGTTATGGGTTTTATAGGATGGTTGTGAAATAACCATCCTATATGTTATGTTTTATAGGACGGTTGTGAAATAATCGTCCTATATGCTATGTTTTATAGGATGGTTAGTACATAACCGTCCTATATTGTCTAAATATAGGACAGTTATGCACTAACCGTCCTATTTTTACATAAGAATATAAGACGGTTAAGGACTAACCGTCCTATTTTACACATGGATATGGTTTATTAGTACTTTACCAATCTGTGAGTGTGATTGTGATGTGTCAGACTTCCAGTGACCAGTCTGCCTGTGCCGGCAAACAGCTTAGCCTTGGCGCCTGCCTGCCTGATAGGGACAGATGGTTTTCTTTCCTCCAATTCCAAACTAGCAAGTGGCAATTGGAGTTAATGAAACTTACACTTCAATCATTTGTCAAATATTTTGAGTCCTTGATGTTAGATCCAACGTGTGGGTGTGACGACCCGGGTTTTCCTATGCATTTTTAAATGAAAAATCTAAATTCCTAAGGTGGGATCCCGATTTGAAAAACAATGCAATGCAGCGGAGAAATCTTTTATTTGAAATTCAATTTGAAAACCCCGGGTGTCATTTGCTTTCACAACAACCAAGGTAGTTTTTGAACAAAGCTTTAGAAATCATAAACGTTTTTCCCCAGGTCTATCCAACACAAAGACACAAATTTCAACTGTAATTAAATACAAATACATGTCCAAAGGGTAGAGAGTTTACTCACATGTATAGTTGTCTCCTTTGTTTATTCACTTGCTCGTAGCACTAACATAGATGTCCTCTACTCATGGATGGAATCATCCTAAAAAATGTTAAGGATAGGGTGAGTATATACTATACTCAGTAGGAGTCTATCACTACTAGTTTTATACATGCATGCGATCTTTAAAATCATGTGCTCATAAAAACATATGCATGTTGTTCGAATAATCACATTCAATATCGATATTAAAAGCTACTGTCAAACCGAAATACTTACGACTTAAAGAAATATCATAATCAAAGTCGAAAGTATCATATATCATAATCATAAAAATATGCATCAGATGCTCAACTGAATCCAACTCATGGATATCTATCATGGTATGGTCGACCAACCTTATATCATGCCATATGCAATGTACATAAATCCACGAAACCATAGGGTCCCACTATGCCCACGACCTCACCGCCGTGTGGTCCCCGGGTACCTAAGGACACAGGATCATATACCTCCACGGGGCATATGACACTTCATTCGTCATAAATCATGCAATTTTTTAAATCAGTTGCAAAACATGCATGCAATGCTAGTCTCGCATTCAAAGTCATAACCCTACCTAGAAGCCTGACAGCCTAGAAGCCTGCCAGTCTAGAAGCCTGCCAGCCTAGAAGCCTATCAGCTCTCTCTGGCCTGCCCTCATCGGCCCGCCCTCATCAGCCAAGGCTACACTTATCATGCAGACAAGCAAAAACCTCTTTTCAAAACCTATCCTCTTTGGGTCCCTCACAACTGCTTGGCCCTCGGCACTCCAACGTCTTTTGGCAACCCTCAAGGACATGCAATCTTTGCAAGAACTTAATGCTCATAAATCATGCAAGGTATGCAATAGTTTGCAAAACATATCTATGCATAATGTATATACAAAACATGTCTATGCATAAAGCATTTGTCGCATGCATGCTAAACAAGTCATATACTTAAATCATGTATTTGCAAAATAATCATAGTTCTTTTAAAAGAATCTAGTAGCGATAGAGCACCTACCTAGCTAGGTCGCGCTAACCCTTTTGTCCTCGGACGCTCCTAATCATGGTTTGGGGAATCAAGGTTACTTTGGCCTATCTTTATGGGTTTTAGAGTAATTGGTCTTATTACTTAGGCATTAGGGGTCCATCCTTATGCCTATGGGTGTCCTACGGTCCTAATTGGGCCTTGGTATCCTCAGTTTTTCGAAGTTCTAGTGGTCACGCGCCACCATCTTATTCTAAGGGTCATGCCCCTCTTTGATTGGACCTTGATCAGGGATTTTATAATTTGGATGTGTCCGAGTCGTCGATACGAACACAATGCCTTTTGCGGCGCCTCAATCGGAGCTCTAGATCTCAAGTTATAAGCGTTTTAGTGTCGTATGTACATAGAGTCTTAAGAATGAAAAAAACGGAATGCTAGGGCGCTGCGCGACTGCGTCGTGCGCCCCGGCTTCCTTAAGGAACCAAAAAACGACGCACTGCTAGCGCGTAGATGTGCCGGGTTTTCCGCCTAATGGTCTCTTTTGCGGGCGCATCCCTGGACGCGCCCATTTGGTTTTTCAAACGCGGGACGACGTGTGACGTTCCTATTGGATCGTCTTGCTCATTGGGGACCCGGGTCATCGTCAGGTCACCCTAGTTCGACCCTGTCCAACCAGTGCGGCCCAAGGGACATCCCTGGGTCCTTGGTGGCTCTCCTGGGCTCCGTTTTGCATGGTTTTTCATGCAAAAATCTAGGGAAATCATTCCTGGAACTATGGTGGAGATGGGTTTTGAGGGATTTTGGGCGTACCTGGCTCGTTGCTGGGTTTTTCTCCTTGTTTTCTCCTCTAGGTCACTACTCCACGATGGGTTTTCTTCCATGTTTTGGGCTGCCATTAGAGGCGCCCAAGAGCTCTATTTATAGAGCTAAGAGAGGGTTCTGGAGGGGGCTCTCACCGCCTTTGAATGATGGTGGAAAGACCTCTAGAATGACAGTGATTTCTCCTCCAATCACCGCCGTTTTAGAACTCTCTAGGAGGTGGAAGATGAAGGGTGCTCATATCAAAACGGGCCCCTGTGTTTTGCTGCTAAATCCGTTTTTTAATAAAATTACATTTTTGCCCCAAAACTTCAAAGGGCCATAACTTGCTCATTTTAACTCCGTTTTGGGTGATTTTGGTCTTGTTGGATTCCTTTTTCCGAGACGCATCTAATGGTACCATTTTTAGGACCAAGTTTCTAGGTTCAGTCAAGGCAACTAGTGAAATGACCAAAATGCCCTTATCTTTAAAACTGAACTTTTCATGGGATTTTAATATTACAAAAATTAGGGTCATTACAGTGGGGTCCCCTTGTAGTGGCGGGAAAACAAAATGAAAACTGAAAACATAAAGGTTTAGCTAATTAATAATTATCTAGATTTACTAAGTCAATCTAGTCTAAGGCAATTGTTTTGTCTTTTTGTATGTAAGTAAGCCCAATTCTCATATCCAATTATCCAATTAAATTTGAAGTCTTATGCTAAAGCTAAGCTGCTAAAGCGCCCTAGCCTAGCTGGTGGTTGTTTGCTATAAGCATATAACTATAAGTTATAACCTAAGACGTAGCTAACGTACACACTGTCTCTAATTTTCTTATCAAACATTTTAAGATTAGCTACACATTGTCAGTTACAAACTTACAAGTCACACTTAGTACAAAATTAGTTAACCAAGTTTTGTAACTTGTACAAGTACAAGTGAAGTGAGAGACATACTAACTATCATATATTGTATAAAATTATAAATACTAATGATTTTCTTATGTTAATTTCACATGTCATCACCAATTGATCTAATATATCTCTTTTTCATCAAATTCATGAATATCATGTATCTAACTTATATAACTCAATATTTGTTTCTCTTTTCTAACTCTTAATTGATGATAATAGATTAGGAATAACTCATTCATCCATGATCCATCATTCATGCAGAGTAAAATTTAGTAACTCCCTTAGTAATATCATTCAACATGTGTTTTTTCTCTCATGATTATTATTCATTTTACCATCAATGCCACTTCTTTTCAGTTTTCACTATAGAGTATAAACCACAATCCATAATTAATTTTAGTTTCACCAAAGTTATCATATCAATATCCTTCTAATTCTCTCTTGATAAGCTTTTGTGTTAATTCAATACATAACTCATATTCTCTGATCTCATTCTCACCTAACATAATGAGTTAATTACATAGCTAATAACTATTCCCTTCATGTACTCATTATCCACCAATGAGATAATTACATAACTCTTTATATACTAATTCTCAAGGCAATTGTTTTGTCTTTTTGTATGTAAGTAAGCCCAAATCCAATTATCCAATTGAATTAGAAGTCTTAAGCTAAAGCCCACCTTACACAGTCAGTTGTTTGCTATAACTATAAGTTATAACCTAAGACTTAGCTATACCTATACACTATCTCTAATTTTCTTATTAAACATTTTAAGATTAGCTACACATTATCAGTTACAAACTTACAAGTCACACTTAGTACAAAATTGGTTAACCAAGTTTTGTAACTTGTACAAGTACAAGTAAAGTGAGAGACTAACTAACTGTCAAATATTGTATAAAATTATAAATGCTAATGATTTTCTTATGTTAATTTCACATGTCATCACCAATTGATCTAATATATCTCTTTTTAATCAAATTCATGAATATCATGTATTCAACTCATATAAGTCAAAATTTGTTTCTCATTTCTAACTCCCAATTGATGATAATATATTAGGAATAACTCATTCATCCATAATCCATTGATCCATCATTCATGTAGAGTAAAATTTAATAACTCCCTTAGTAATATCATTCAACATTTGTGTTAATTCAACACATAACTCCTATTCTCTGATTTCATTCTTACCTCACCTAATGAGTTAATTACATAACTAATAACTATTCCCTTTGGACCCTTCCTATACTCATTATCAACTAATGAGATAATTACATAACTCTTTCTATACTCATTCTCAACTCTCAAGCTACTAAGTTAATTACATAACTGTTTCTATTCTCATTCAGTCATTCTTACCTAATGAGTTAATTACATGACTCTTTCTTTACTTATCCTCAACAACTTTTGAATTGAGTATGAGTTACTTACATAACTTTGCTTTTTTAAGCTGATCCTCAACTGAGATCAGATGAGTTAAATACATAACACTTACTTTACTCATCCTCAACCTCAACAACTATTGAATTGAGTATGACAGTATGAGTTACTTACATAACTTTGTTTTTAAGTTGATACTCAACTGAGATGAGTTAATTATATATATGCTCTGTCTTTTTAAGCTCATCCTTAAGAAAATTAAGATGAGTTAATTACATAACTCTTTCTTTACTCTATACTTAATAACTAGTTTTATTTAAACACATCCTTAACTAAGATTAATTAAATACATAACTCTTATAGCTTATATGACGGTTATGCAACAACATGTTAACAACCATCCTATAACTTTCTAATAAATAAAATAACTATCCTATATAACTTATGGGACGGTTATAAAAAAATCTTCATGTATTTCATTATATATATTATAGGACGGTTATTTAAAAATCGTCCTATACAGTTATTTAAAAACCATCCTATATTGTTCTATATATCATTTTTCACCTTGATCAGCCCTAATTTCAAATTTTCAATCTTCCAGTGGTCCAAACTACTAAGAAAGTGAAAATGACCATTCCTCTTCGATGTTTCACAAATCTAAGCAAAATAAGGTATGTATTTACGAATTTTACAATATGTATACAGTTCTATAAAAAACATAAAAGTCAGTACCTTTTTTTCAATTTTTTTTGTTTTTTGTTAACTATTTTCCATAGATCTTGATGGGTTTTAGTCTGAGAAGGTGAAAACGACCATTCCTCTTCGATCTTTCACAAATTTAAGCAAAAAAAGGTATGTATTTACAAATTTTATAATCTGTATTTATTTTTTCAATTTTTTTGTTTTTCATTAACTATTTTTCATAGATCTTGATGGGTTTTAGTTCTATGTGTATGAGAAACATTCCATTTTAGTTTTATATTTCTTTGCTCTAGATTTGAGTTTGTTTTTAGGTTTTTTACTACTTTTTCGAAAAAATTAGTTACGAAAATTAAAAAAATAAGTTGTTGTTTTTTCGTATTTCTTCATTGAAAAGTATTTCTATCCACATATAGAGCTTTCCCATGTTGTGTATTCATGTGTGATAATGTTTTCATCTCTTTTTTTTTGTAATTTAGTTTTTTTTTTAATTTTTCCAAAAAAAATAAGTTACAAAAATTAGGAAAATTTTGTTATTTTTTATATTTATTAGTTAATACCTATTCTTATCCACATATATATAGCTTACTCATGCTTGAATCTTCATGTATTAATGATTTTTAGCTAATTTTTCGCATTTAATCTAATTTTTAGTAATATAAGACGGTTCTTGAAGAACCGTCATATATAACTAGCAATATAGGATGGTTATTCAGGAACCGTCATATATAACTAGCAATATAGGACGGTTATTCAGGAACCATCCGTCCTATATAACTAGCAATATAGGACGGTTATTCTGGAACCGTCCTATATTACATGAGTAATATAAGACGGTTCCTCAAGAACCGTCCTATATTTTCAACCATTCCATAGGTTAGAATCATGTCAAGGTGATGAGTAAATAGGTCGCGTGTCAAACAGGTCGACACGATGGGTCAAATTGATTGACTCGAACAAGACACGATTTTTGGCGTGTCATTTTCAGGTCACCCGAAAATGACATGAACACGATAAGACTCGACCTGAACCCGCTAAATTCGTGTCGGGTTTGTGTCGTGTTATTGTGTCGTGTCATATTTTGCCGCCCCTACAGCCATGGTCCTCCCATACGTACATGGATATTATAATTTCCACTGAGAATGGTATAAGTGGATTATTGAATAATTATCCGAGCACGCTGTACGGATCAAACTGCAAGCATAGTAGCCTTGATTATTTTGCATTATAATGCATATGAGGTTGGCATAGTGAAATGCCTTAAGGGATGGCATGATGAAATGTCAGGTAATTGTATATTACCAATATTTTTCTCAAGAAGGGAAATTTCCTGTATAGTAACTGGCTGAGATACAAATCTCCTATAATGAAAGGAGTTGATTAGCTTTGTATAGAAATGATTCTTGATTATTTTTACAATTTTAACAGATTTATCCTTATACAATATGTATGTATAAAGGTGAACACAAATGACAAGGAAATGAGATGTCCTTATAACTAATAGTTATCTATGAATGTGTTTATGATAGAACGAATTATGGGATACTTGAATATTGAGATTATACTGTCAATAACTTACATTCTTATCCCCTACCAAGCATAGCTTGCTGAGATATTGTAAATGTTCGAATGTTTACGATATCTCAGATACAGAGAAGGAGACTTAAGCTCAAGACTTAAAGAACAATCGAAGAATAAGTAATCAGGGTATATCGCTTGAAACATTGTATTGAGAGCATGTATTAAACTTTGAACTTTGTAATTTGGATTGTATATTTGGACAAGTATTGTAAGGATACAATGGGCTGTGTACTGTGAACCACTGGATGGATCCTGAAGTTTAATAAAAGTATATTCCTTCAATGGAATTTTATCTTATACAAAATTCTACTTATGTTATGTATGAGGTGGTGACTTAGGTTTTACAAAACAAATTCTAAAGAAAAGAATTTCCGCTACTTTGGTTTACAAAAAAATTTTACTCTAAGGGCCCTATCTTTACAAAATGTATTATAAAATGTGTTATAAAAACCCGGGTTGCCACAGTGGGCATCATGCTAGGAGGGATAGGGCCGGCCACCCACCCTCCGAAATTGTGATGTGATGATATTGTGATATTATAGACACATGCCCATAGATGGCATTCGGTAGGGATTTGGTAACATGGATAGTCCACACTACCGATCTGGGCCTTTCCATGGGGACAGACGCTAAGTCTCTCGTTATGATGTCGACGAAGAGCAGCGGTGGTTGATACCCATTGAGGGTTGCCACTGCGGCATGATGGCCCATGTTCTTATTATGTATGCGTGTATGATGAGCATAGTTATGGGTGGTATGCCTAGGTCTGACGACACTCAGAGGTTGGCTATGAGTACTCATGAGCAGTGATATTAGTACGATGTTGTGGGACCCATTGCCTTAAGGTGCCCTTATTCTTATTGTATGCTCATTTACCTTGATTCATGTCATGTTTTAACTCCGTGAAATGCATGTTTTAGAATATGGAATAAATTGGCATTTATGCTAATATGACTTATGATACTGCTATTTTCATACATGATAGACTTTTCATTTTATCAGTACTGTTAATTATTTATTTCATTTTATTACATTAATTGTCTATGTACCCACACAAGCGATAGCTTGTTGAGGCATTGCTTTGTTTTGCAATGCCTTAGATCTCGAGCGCGATAACAGGAAAGGCAAGGCTGTTGAGAAACCGTGAGAGCTGCGGAAGATCTTTTTTCCTAGAATTTTAGACAGAGATGTGAGTCAATAAACAAGATTATCATTTGAATTTAATTATGGACTATATACTTTATATTTGGATTTGATTGAGATGTTTAGACATATGTTGGACATTTATATGAGATGTTATGACGGATAGACCCTAGGCCATATTATTATTGTGTTTTGGATATTTATTTGATGCAAAATAAAGGCGTCGATTTAATTAACGTTGATTGATACGCGTATTGTTTTAAATATATTATCATAAAAATTGATTTATGTTTTAAATTATATATATGACATTACGAGAAAGGAAAAATAACACCTGGAGTTTTTAAGAGATGGTTTAGTAAAATGATAAATAAAACTTTTCTCATGGGATCCCAAATGCTATTATTATATATATATATATATAATGTCTTAAAAACCCGGGGTGTTCCAAGTCATCCCAAATTTTGGTGAGATTTTCACTTCTAAATCAGATAGCACCTCCATTATAAAAGCCTCCTCTATTTGAACTGAAGTGAGAATTCAACAAAGTGGATAGTTACAAAATTTTTGGAACAATTAAAATTTTAACAAATATTTTGACTTTTTAATCCCCCAATTTTTGAATGATTTAAAATTTCTCACATTTTTTAAATTTAGTGTTCACTTTTCAATTTTCATAAGTAATTTATCGTATTCTAAAAATTTCTCATAAATGTAGCTCATAATCCAAATTAAAACTTACATTCACATCCCTAATGATACTTGTGTTCTTGAACTTCTCACAAATGTGAGCAAAATTTTTGAATACTTGCTTTGCCCATTTATTCTCTAATTTGAACTTTGTAATCTTGGTCTGAACCATTCCATTTGTTATGTGCACATGTAAGGTAAATAATGTCATTTTCTTAAGGGAATTTTTTTTTTCTTGAAAGCATTAAAGGGTGTTGCCAAAAGAAAATGAACTCTACATGGCGCTAAGATGGTACAATGGAAGTGTTGGGGCCCTTATGATAGGGTATATGCTTAATTTCTTATTGGAGATGATGCTTTGAGAAAGAGAAATGCTTTAGAGGGATGCAAACCTTGTTATAGTACTACCTTTGTCTAATTAGACAGCTCAACCAATAGGCTATAGTCGATTGCCTGTGGCCAAAAGAAAAAGAAGACATAAGAATGACATCCACATAAAATGTTATTGACTTGTAGAATATTAGATAGTCTCATTTGTGTGCCTTTCAGTGATCCACTTTAGTGATCAAACTATATTGAATTGGATATTAAACAGGATTGCAATATCTTTTAGCTCATTAAAAATCTACTTCAAGGCCTCTTCACATGGACATGTCAAATAAAAGAGAAGTAGGTCCTTGCATGTGGTAATGGGGTACCCTACTTTAGACATATGAAATAGCACAAGTTTTTTGGCAGGAGACTATATATAAGAGAGTGCAGTGTGTGTGAGTGGATTTGGTTTGTAATTATTTACTTAAAAGAAAAAAGAAATATAAAACTTGATGGATCAAGGTTGTAGGATCATCCAATCAAGGTAAAAACCTATGAGGACTTGTGATCACCTGCCCAGATCTCGTTGCACCAAAGTGGCACATGTTGGTCCAAAGAAGTTGTCCATTACGAAAATGTGATGCCCCAAGTTTTTCAACTCTAAATACATACATATTATAAATATAAAATAGGTAGGATCTTTTGTTCAAATATGAATAAATTAAAGTTGTTTTTGAGATATTAAAATCTAAGTAACAACTCATTTTCAAACCTCTTGGCATCAAACAATCCATGAGAAAACGTGATAAATATAAACACAAGAAATGTTGCTAACTCATAACATAAGACATGTCATATTCGACTGCATGAAAACCATGTCAGAAATCATAAATAATAATATTGGAAATACTTAAATCATCAAGAACTAGGGTCTATCCATCATGACTCAACATCCATCCATAAGGCTAAGTCCACGAGTATAAAATATATGTAAAGGAATATCTAAGTATATACAGCTCATATATAAGTATAAAATGATATCAAATCAACTCATACATCTATATAATCATCTCAAAATGCTTTGGTGGTCCTCACCGCCTTTAGTGATCCTCCACTTGTTTGGCTTTCCTAGTGTCCCTCTCTATATATTAGGCATTGCAAGAAAACTAGCAATGCCTCAGCAAGCTATCGCTTGTGTAGTACATAGACACTTAATATTCAACAAATAAATACCAATAATGTGATGGATAAAATGCAAGATTTCATAATAAAACTCATGGATGTAATAATGGTATGAAAATTGAATAACCCAGTCTCATAAACAAAACAACATCTACATATAATCCATGTCAAAACCAAAATCCAATACAACATATATGACCTCATATAAATCATAAGAATTACATGTGTTAAATCAACATAACATGCATAACATAGTATAAAACATGGTTCATAAATCTAAAAGGGCCAAGTATAAGCAAATCCATCACATCAAAACATGAATGGCTATCATGAATAGATGGCCACACAATCCACTTGTGTTCCTCAAGTATACAACACTCTCTACCATCCGATCATGAGTACTCATACTAGTTATCCATGCGCAGTCACGCTGTGGGTATATACGGATATATTAATCTCAGCAATGATCATAATGCTGCATGAAGTGCCAAACGAACACATGGATTGCCATGTTGCAATAGTAACCAATTCTTGAGTCTACCAACTGTTGCTCCCCTGTCAACATCAAAATGAGAAACTAAATGTCTGTCGTGTATGAGGGGAACCAGACCCGTAGTGTGGACTACTCATGATACCATTCCTTAAAAATTTGCCCCCTTTTAAGGCAGGTGTCAAATCATCTTGTCAAGTCAGAGGGTGAGTGGCCAACCTTACAACCCTTCTAGCACAATGTCGACTTAGCAGAAACACCCGTCATAAATCCATGAAAATATGAAATTCGCTCATCATCTCAAACAAGAAATAATAAGTCATGTTTGATGCACGAAATATTAGAGCGCTTGTGGTTCGCCAACCTAGAGCACTGCCCTCACCACAAGGTCAATCTCTCAAGGCCTAGCCACTAAGCCTCCGCTATAAATCCATGTATAAACAATTCTAGTAAAATTAACAAATCAAAGCATCATGATATCCAAATAACCATGAGTCCTTGGAAAACATATAAATCAGAATAATTGTGCATATATACAAATTATACATACTAAATAGTAGTCTCAAGGTCATAAAGTCAAATAGGCATGCATCAAATCATCAATATATGTGAAATCATCAAATGAACATCTATGGTTTTGTACAAAATATATTAATATTAAATATAGTTACCTACCTCAGTGAGAACCAACTCTCTTAGTTATGCCACCTTCAATTAGCATGATCTGATGCACCTATCCAAATCACACATAAAATAATCCATCACTTATCGCTCAACATTCTTCATTTCCACTCATATCAATCTAGATCCTCCATGATCTGGTTGATTTAGTGTTCATTCATCACTAGTTAAAGTATGATTTTCCTTAATTTTTTGTTTGATCTTTGATCTTGGCCATAGGTTGTAAATCAACGATCCAGATCATTCATAATCTGCAGTGATCAATGAATCATTTCATAGTCAATCCAACAATCAAATGGTTAGATCTGATCTTGACCGATTAGATCAGTAGTTTTGATGACTTCTAAGGTTCAATTTTACTTAAATCTATAATTTCTGGGAC
The DNA here is from genome assembly GCA_035236585.1 of Warburgia ugandensis. Classification (NCBI taxonomy): domain Eukaryota; kingdom Viridiplantae; phylum Streptophyta; class Magnoliopsida; order Canellales; family Canellaceae; genus Warburgia; species Warburgia ugandensis. Next base: position 63,652,829 of record CP141129.1, on the reverse strand, counting down.
AATCCAACTGTTGGATCATTCTAAACATCCTATTGGGTATCTCATATACCTCAATCTATGATATTCATAGAGTTTTCTAAGATCCACACGTGCACTAGCAGTCAATATGTTGATCTAATGGTCATATCATCCTCTGATCAGTCATTTCTATGGTTATTGTCTCATTCAATGGTTTGGATTACAATCTAGATAAAATTATATGATCTAAATATTAAATTCCTCAATTTCCTTGTTAGATCATCTAATTGATCAATTTTCAAGGCTAATCATCCTTTGATTTAGTCAATCTAGGTCATTCAATATTTTTTAGGTTTTAATCAAGTCAAAATATGGTTAGATCTATGTTTTCACTATAAAATTAGGTCCCCGTCATGAGGACTAATCCAATGAACATCTCATATAAAAAATCAAGTCCAAAACTATAGATTTTCTATTTCAGGTCAAAATTAATGGTCCATATCAAAGCAGTGTAAAACAATGTCAACGAGATGCATTGGGTCCATGACAATGTCCGAGATGCACCTAGGCATGTCACAATCAACAAGATGCACGCATGTTCATCTAGGTCACCGGGATGGACACATGTGCGTCGCCATCACTAGGATGCACGCGCGGCTTGTTTCACTTGCGAATGATGTGTGCATCTACCTAGATGCGTCCTAGGCACAACATCCATCGAGGATGATGCACCTAGACCATCTATTCTTTTCCTTTTTGATCTATGATCTAGATGGTCTAAAATTCGATTGTTTTCATCATTCTTAGGGTTTTGAGGGTCAGGAATCCAATGATGACTCAGATCATCCATCCGAGATATCTTTGAAGTGGGTTTCTCAAGTCATGTTAGTTTTCTCTCATGAAACTTCGTTAACTGAAAAAACTAGTTTGGCTAGGGGGTGGTTTTGAATAAATACTTATCTGGCTGGTGGGGAAATTCGCTTGAAGAAAGGTCCTTGCTAGAGAAGGAGAGAAGAATGGAAACACGATGAAATAAGCCTATTTAAAAATTACCAAAAAACCCCTCAAAATCAAACACTCGTAACTTTCTCATCCGAACTTCGTTTTAAGCATTCTTGATGCTATTGGATTTTATTTTTTGAGCACTATCTAATCATCCATGTTTTAACTCTCAATTTGGTCTCTATGATTATCAATTTTTAAAAACTTAAATTCCTAATTTTTATGAAATTCTAGAATAATATCATATAATTATGTGAGAAAATTTACAGGCATTACAGAAAGAGCATGAGCCCCACCAAGTATCTCCCTGAAATAGCGTAACAATGACTCTCTTTCATCAGTTCATCACATTTAAGTACAAAAACCAAAATATGAAAGTTGATGTTTTGTCATCTACACAAGTTTCCTATACACCCTTCCACAATTAAACCTAAGGATCAAATGAGGTAAATGTCCCTCTGTACTCCTTTAGTTTTTTTTTTTTTTTAAATCCAATTTCATTTTAGCATTTTTGCAAAAAAATCGTGATGTTTTTTGAATTTTACAAATTTGTTACTAAGTTTTTGTTAGCTTTGCAAAATTGTCATCCTGTTTGTTTTCAATTTTCCTTGGTTTTTTGAAATTCCAATATTAACCTTCTAGCAAACGGATGATGGTGAACAAGAGGACTTTGTGTGTGATTTTTTACTTCGTTAATTAACAAAAATCTTTAAAATTGATCATGCTAGATAGAAGACATTAAGAAGAAGAAGAAGACCCAAGTATTGTATTTTCAATTTTTGTCCAAAAAAGCATTAAACGAAAGCTTAAAGTCTGTTGCTTGTTGCTACTAGCGTGAACATTAACAATATTTTTCTTATTTTTTAAACTTAAAATTTTCAAATTTATTATATTTTTTATTGATCCAAAGCATTGATTATGTTTTAATTTGTGTTAAGAAGTTCTATATCAATTTTTAGTAAGAAATTGAAGTTTAAATTGTTGAATTTATTGAAGAAGCTTAACAAGTACTATCGTGTAGGTTGGTAAATATAGTATGTTTGTAATTAAATATCTAATTATTAGTTATTTTTGTTGAAATCTAACTATCACATTATTTTCCTTGTTATCAAATTATATTTAGCATCAAGTTTTACTAAAAAATTTTATCAAAAAGTCATTGAACTTAGTAGCCAAAGTAAGTAACTTAATCAAGGGTTAGGATTCTAAAGTATAAAATTTGAATTCAAAATAGAGAAGGATAATATTGAAATTTTAAAAAGCTAAAAGAGAAGAAGAATGAAAAATTAACATAATAATAATTTTGCAAAGCTCATACAAATTTAATAACAAATTTACAAAACTCAAAACACATTATAATTTTTGCAAAAATGCCATGTCTCAAACAGTACTTGTTCCCGCCACTCCCAAATGAGTCCACAGTGTTACCTGCCACTGGTCCCTCCATCTCTTGTTGCCCACCATTCCAACCAAACACAGCACTGCCAAAGATGAGAGAAGAAAAGAAAGCACACGTAAACAAAGCAGTCAGTTCCCGACACCAGTCCGCCTTAGTTCGTGGGCCTTCTCTCCATCTCTTTGTCTCTAAACAAAACATAAGAAAAATCTCCTCCTTTCTCTCCCTTGATGCTTCTCTCCTTGTCTCTTCTTCTCTGCAATGAAGGTAAATCTCTCTCTCTTTCTCTCTCTCCTCTGATTCCTTCTTCTTCTTCGTTTCCCTTTGGATATTCTTACAATCGAAAGCTTTTCTTTTCTTTCACGGTCTTCTGGGGTCTCCTCTTTCTTACCCACCAGTTGGGGTTTTTCTTCTTTCGTTTTTTGTTCCTTTTGTCGATCCTGGCTTGCTTTTTGTTATGTAAGCGGTTCTGTTTCTCAGTGTGTAGTTACCGCTTGGAGATGCAGATCGATGTCCGGAGCCTGTGAATCCATGGTGCAGATGGGTCGGAAGAAGAAGAACAAGAGGCTTCTACTCAAAGGTATGGAAATGTCATTGATTTTGTCCTTCCCTTATACAATTTCCACTTTTTCATCTGTGGACTGTATCAGATCCCTCTTGGAAACAAACTGTTTCTTGAGTTCAGGATTGGACGACTGCCCCAATTTGTTGCGACGGCGTTTTTCTGTGTAGATGTGGTGGAATTTGAGATTGAAACTGGGTTAGAAGAATCTGATTGTTTGATTACTTTATGTTTTTGGTAATTGATTTGTTTATTTTCTGCAGTTGAGGATTTGAAGATAAAAAGAGAGTTTTTTTAGAGTATTCTATAACTGGGGAATGTAAATTTTGGGCTTTCTGATGTTCTGATTGTGTTGTTGATTTCGGTAACTGAACCTGAATTCTGTGATGGATGCCTTGACGAGGAAGAGAAAGGGCAGTGATAGTCTAGTGAAGTCAAATCTTGTGAAGGTTTTTCCTTTGATTCGTCGAAACTCCTCCTCCTCTGCCGTAAGTTCACATTTATCCTTGGAGGGTTGTTCCGGGCAGAGGAAGAAGTGTAAGGAACAAAATGACAATGTAGGAACTGAATCTTCTAAAAGTAGACTCACTGTCATTGTAACTGCTCCTCCTTGTGGCAATTCGGTTTCTGATCCTCTGGATAGAGGTCTCAAGAGGAAGTTAGGGTGATTGAAGCTGCCACTCAAATTGGCAGGAAGAAGAAGCTTGATCAGGGATATATTCTAGGTCCCGAAATGGGGCAGGGAAAATTTGGGTCAGTCCGTGTTTGTCGGAGTAAGACTAGTGGAGCACAGTTTGCTTGCAAGACATTGATGAAAGGTGAAGAGACTGTTCATGAGGAAGTGGAGATAATGCAGTACCTTTCTGGTCATCCCTGTGTCATGACTCTTCATGCAGTAGGATCCTGAGTGTTTCCATCTTGTGATGGAGTTGTGCTGTGGGGGGCATTTGCTTGACCAGATGATAAAGAAGAGGTGATATGAGGAGCATGAGGCTGTAAATACATTAAAGGAACTGATTTTGGTAATCAAGTATTGCCATGACATGGGGGTTGTTCGCTGTGACATAAAGCCGGAAAATATTCTTCTCACGATGACAGGCGAGATGAAGCTTGCGGACTTTGGGTTATCTGTATGGGTTTCCGATGGTAATAACACTCATCCACTTCAGAGATTTTCATCCATCTTTTAGTGCTTATAAATTTTGAATTTGGCAATCATATGGTGCTACACTTCACAAATGCAATATATGTGCTGCTTTGCTTGTCAACAGATACTGTTTCCACCAAGTTTCTTTTCTTGTTTCCTTGATGAGAATTACTCAAAGAAAATATCTTCTGTTGTAGCAGCTGCATCATGAGCTCAGAGGAAACATACCATGATGCAGTCAGCTGGATGTTTCGCATTCAGGCATTGTTCACTTGCTACGGAATCACTTTCTATAGAATGTGCAAACTTGGCACATGTGATGTCATACTTTTTAACTATTTGCTACTGCTTGTTGATAATGCTCACGGAAACAATGTGTACTTTGTGCTCTCTGCTATCAAATGAAGTGGAATATTTTTTACCAAGCTGGAAAAACTATCAAAACTGGCAGGTTAAATATTTTACTAAGTTTGTGTAGTTTAAATGATTACTTGGATAGTTCTCCTTCTTTTAGAGGGTTCATCTTATGTGATTTTGGAAGCATATTGAATAGTCCTTTCATTTTCTTGTGGTTAATGTGGTTTTGCATTTATTATGAATTCTTCATAAATGATCTGTGTAATACTTATTTGTGGAATGGGCATCAACATAAAGACTGCTGTATGGTAGTGCTTTTACAACTTTTCTTCTTCCTTGGAAAAAGTGGAGATAATTTCATTTTTAATGAGTTATTGATATAAGGGAAAAATGATGAAAGAAGGGAAGGTAGGCAAAAAAATCCTTCTTTTTCTTTGAACCCCCTAATCATAAATCCTTCAATTCTTATTCATCTCATGAGCAACAGGACAGTATGCAAAGGATCTGAAAGTGATTTTTTTGTGCATTGAGCACAGCATAGATACTGCAACATGTTAGTGATTTTATTGGAAGCATCAACATGCAATTTTTATTTATTTATTTATTTGGGGTATGTATAGATGTGTGCAGAGTGCTTTGTTTTATATTGTTGGAACTAGGATGAAGTTTTACTAACTTTCTGCAGTGGCTTGAATTGGTTTGGTAGAGAATCCTTGATGGAGGACTAGTCTATGTAGATATTATCAGAGGGACTTTATTTCACTAGCTGAAACTACACTTTTGGAAATGCTTTTAGTCATGTTAGAAACCAATGTCAGTTCTGATGAAAGGCTTGGATTGTCTGTTGGTTTATGAGGTTTGTTGTAATGTGTCAGATCTTTGGAAATTTGAAATTTTAGGAATTTCTAGTTTTCCAACACAATAGAGTTAAAATTCTGCGAGTTACTTCTAAGCCAAGTGGATAATTGGAAGCAGAGACTTAAAAGCAAAAGAGATACAAAAGTGAAAAAAATCATTAGCCACTTTTTCCTTTTTGAAGGAAGTTGAGGATTCTTTGTCAGGTTTAGTGGGGAAGCTGGATGAAAAGCATACACTTTTATATCATAATAGCTGTCATGTTATGGGTGTTGAAGTCTGGCATGATGTCATTGAAACCGTCTGAGTTTCCATGAAAGTACCAAATTAATTCAGGAGAGGACGAACCAAGGTTGAAAAATATCAGCACATCCCTGTTAATGGTCAAGCTCGAATTGTCTGGCCTGCTATTTTCATTGTCTATTGTTGTGGTATTCCTAGGGATGACACTGGAATTTTCATTTGCGTGTGGATTTGAACAAGGAGTGTCCGTCCGCTGTACATCCTTTGCTGCTTGTAACTTGGAACACCTTCATGCATTAAATTCATTCTATTCATATCGTTTATTGAGATATCCGACTGATGATGTGGTAACGATCATGTTGTACGTGAGCAATGTCACTGTAAATGACCCAACTACTGTTGCATGCAGGAAAACTGTAAATCATGTTGTTGGCCTCTATTTGATGAAGAGGAGGGATGTAGGGATGGATATGAACTGCGATCTGGATGATATATATTTGCATAAATTTGGACAAATCACACCCCTGCAAATAGGATGTTTGCTCAAGGTTGGAGAAACAGAGAGTAGAAAATTGCTGGAACAAATTTTGAGGAGAAAATAGTAACTGCGTATTTGAAATTGAATTCTGATGACCCATTGCTCAGATACACAACTGTAGGTAAAAGTAAGCAATAAGTTAGTCTCTGAGCTGAAAGTAATTGAATAAAATAATACAATAAAGGCTTAAGTTACCAAAAAAATTGGTACAATTAAGGCTCACCTAACTGACTCTCATTAGCTGCATGAATGAATAAAAATTTGGATGATATATATTTTCATAAATTTGGACAAAGCGCACCCCTGCAAATAGGATGTTTGGGTTTTGTGGAAAGAAATACAAGTATTGCAAGGTTGGAGAAACGGAGAGTAGAAAATTTCTGGAACAAATTTTGAGTAGAAAATAGTAACTGCATATTTGAAATTGAATTCTGATGACCCATTGCTCAGATACACAACTGTAGGTAAAAGTAAGCAATAAGTTAGTCACTGAGCTGAAAGTAATTGAATAAAATAATACAACAAAGGCTTAAGTTGAAATTTTTTTTGTACAATTAAGGTTCACCTAACTGACTCTCATTAGCACTATAAATGAGTAAAAATTTATGTCATTTCATTGTCCAATTGAGAAATACAACTAGTTTTTGGAACCTCTTGGTGGATCCTTGTGATTCTGTTGGATCTGTACACAATCTTCTGAGCGCGTGTAAATCCTTCCATAAGCTGTTTCTTATTATATCTCATCTAAAGTTCTAACACATAAGCAAACTAACTAAATTATTTGCTACATTAAGACATATACCAGCTAAAGACTCCACAGGATAACAATTATAATTGATGTTGAAGGGAAAACTATTTCTTGAGTCATACAGCTGGTCCTTCAATAGGCCTTCAATCTGATCCTCCTTTGCTTTAGAACCAGGCCTAATACAGCTTTACATGATCCCATTGATGGGGTTCATCGAGCGTTGGTGCAGCTTATTGGCCTTTAGGGCCACAGGAAGATGCTAAGCCTGCATTGTAACACCTGTCTCCGAAGTTACTGATGCTAGCGACAGCATTTATCTTATCTGAATCTCAATGAATCTTTAAGAAAGTTCTAACTGTGGAAAGGTTTCTTGGATCATGAAGGACAAAGTTTGGCAAAAATTGGGTGACTCCAATTATGTTTTCTAACTAGCATTTCGTGGTTATCGGCCATTCCTGTGTTTCCTTAGGCATTTCCCTTCTCTAGAGATCTGATTTAGAGTAATCCATTTCTGCCATGACCTTATGTGCTGTTTGGTCCTAGTATGAAGTGGTTGATCTTTACCCTTATCACTTGTTTTTCCCAAGGCCAAAGGCAGTTGTTTCTCATATATGGTTCCTGTATGGTCAAGGCACATAACAGGCTCTGGAAAATAGAAGCGGGGCATGCCGGTCTCATCCTTCTCTTTTTTGAGTGATCCACTCTGTTCATCACTTCATTAGATTTCCCCTCTCCCAAGATGGAGGGATACCAACTGCTACCACTAAGGTGGATTCCTCCCCTTGAAGTGAGGATGGTCTTAACATAAACCAGAATTGAGTAAAGTCAGGTTGGATGAGATTTTTGGTATTCCCCCATCTCAGGAGGGTGTGAATCCAATGAATGGAATGGATCGCTCCAAAAATGGAGGGACAGACCTGCATACGTCGCTTCTATTTTGTGTTGCATATTATGCACCTACACCATATAGGAGCCCCTCATCCAGTGTGCTCATTTACAACTTCTCTCTATGGCAATTGTACAATTGCCCAAACATTTCCTGGAGGAGCTTTCATTTTGTGTTGGATCAACCTCTCTGAAGCTTGAGTTGTGGCATCAATATTAACATAGAAAGCTTCCTTTTGTTAATAAAGTGCAAGATGTTACCTTCTTCAGATGATCTCTGCTCATGTCTTTAAATGGCCTCTTACATTGCATCATAGATTTGGAAAAATAGTAAAAATACCTCCATTGCTTTGGGCCAATGTCAACAACGCCCCTGTGGTTTAATCTTAATCAATTAGTCCCCTGAGGTTAGACCTGATTTCAAATAAATCCTTCTGTTAATGTTTGTGGGTAAATAATAATCTTACCCTCCCTTCTTTTCTCTCGTCCTCTTCTTCTTTACAGTTTCTTGAAAATCAGTCTTGAAAAACAACAATCTTACTCCATTTTCTTCCTCCTCTTGATTATACCCCTTGGAAGAACATGGGACAATATCATCATCATCATCATCAAGACCTTATCCCAATTAGGGGTCGGCCATGGAACAATATTATCTCTCTCATAATATCTTTTCCAGTGACTTCCCTGCCAGCATCCCGAGCCTCCACTGTCTACGGATCTTTCTCATAATCGGTTTTCAGGTCATATTTCTGACTTGGGTCATTTGCCCCTTTTGCTAACTCTCCGTCTGCAAGAAAACTCCTTCAGCAGAACCCTTTTTAGTATTCTAGCCAGTCTCCAATTGCAATGTTTCCTACGACAATCTCTCATTGAAGAAATCCCAAAACCCTATTCTTCATTTCCCCAATAGGAGGTAAGGGTAATTTTCGGATTTCGTAAAATTTAAAGTCAATAAACTGTCATGTGAGCCCATTGTTCCTCAATCTTAACAGAAAATGCCTAATGGAAGGCTGGGATTAGAAATTGGGTCAAACTTCAAAGGGCTTATTGATTGGAAATAAACCACGACATTGGGCCAAAGCACAGAGGGTGTTTTTAATATTTTCCCTTTAGATTTGGTTATTCATATGGTGATTGGAAAGTTAGGATCTGGGAACTGCAAACTCCTTTAGGAAGTGCTCCATAATTTAATTTCAGGTATAGTGATGTTTTAATCTGTATAGCATGTTTCTTGGGGACCCTTCAAATTGTTTGTTTTATATCTGAAGATACAATATTTCTTTAAGTTTTTGGTGGGTACATGGGATATTTTTTGCTTAGAGAAAGATAATCTTTGTAGCATGGGGAACAGCTTCGGCTTAAAGAGACGTTGCCAGTGGACTAAGAAGCTTCCTGTGAGGATAGGAAGTTACAATTTTCAAACAAATGTGAAAGCAATAAAATCTCGAAAGGAAAAAGAAAAAAAAACACCAGCTAAAGAAGAAATTAGTGTGTCAAATCTTCTTTTTGCCAGTCCAGAGAACATATTGAAACATGTTTAATCAATTGAACAATACATTTCAGGCACTTGTGGATAATTTGAGTACCTAAAAGGGCAGCCTGGTGGACGAAGCTCCTGCATATGTGGGGTGGGGAAGGGGTGGACCACAAACAGTCTATCTAGTTTTCTCAAATGCATATGGAAGTAAAACTTATTAAAATTTTACAAGAAGTTGAATTATTGGTATTACATATTTATTTTGATGAGTTCTTGTTCTTTGCAGGAGATTGGTTATCTTGCATTTCGTTTTCTTCTTTTACTTATTGAGGAGCATTTACTCTTAACAGGTCAGAGGCCCTTGTGGTCCGCCCCTTCCCCGGGCCCCACATAGGCGGGAGCTTCGTGCACTGGGCTGCCCCTTCAGGTCAGAGATTATCTGGTGTGGCTGGAAGTCCAGATTATGTTGCTCCTGAAGTGCTTTTGGAATGTTACTCTGAGAAAGTAGATATCAGGGGTGCTGGCGTGCTCCTCCATGCGCCAGTCCTCCCCTTTCAGGGGTACTCTCTGGAAGCTGTATTTGAGGCCATTAAAACAGTGAGGCTTGATTTCTACACAGGAATATGGGAGTTGATATCTGAACCTGCTCGGGATCTAATTAAATGCTAGCTAGGGATGTCTCAAGAAGGATAACAGCAGATGAAGTATGCAGTTCAACTTTCTCCAAATTCATTTAATCTTTACTCATGTTGGATGATCTGTTGTAGGACATCCATGGATTGTATTCCACACGGAGCGCCTGTTAAAGACACTAACCATCAAGTCCATGGTCAGACACCACGCAGGATCTTCCCAGCAAGTGTCCACTGTATCTACAGCTCTGCTAGAGGGTATTATCTTGACAAGAACCACTGCAGAATATGCCTTTGACCGGTGATGATCTTCTGGAAACTCGGGCACAAAATCAGAAGAGCAGGAGTGCGCTTTGGTAGATGCACTTGCGGGGGCTACGTCACGTGTGAGAGTATCTGAACCAAAGCGGCGCAGGCTTTGTGCCCCTGCCACCCCAATGGAGCAAGAGTTCTCCCCTAACACGAAGTCTAACCTCTGTACAGCCTTGTGAGTCTGATGCATAACGTCTGACATGAACACCAACGTCCAACAAAGACTAATTTGATGGAGGAGCTTACCCAACAACAAGACGACATGACAGCAAGCTGACCATGACTTGAAGAATGAGACGAGTGACACAGCTTCTTTCTTGGAAATCCTTGTCCTTGATTATGTTGTTACTCATTGTACTAGTTAACCTATTAAAATGGCACATAAAGTGGCTTGTAAATATAACGCAAGGGTGTTTTCTGACGATGTGAGAAGATTCTTGTATCATGTTCATGAAATAAGCAAAATCCTGGTCCTTGATTATGTTGAGATGTCTTTAATCCATTTGGGTGGTGCTGGACATATCTTCTGTATTTTTCGCTGTCAGTGGGACTGTATTTGGTAATAATCTATCGGACAGTTAGATTATGGTTTCATCCTCTGCTTCATGGTTTACATGTTGCCGACCTATAATCCAGTATACTAGTTTAAATGCGTGCTGGTTTTACTTGTGGAACTGATGACTCTAAAAGCAAGACGCTGTTTAACGTTGAAACGTTTGGGTTGGAAATTCTGTTTCAGTGTAACTTGTATCAGTTCAGGTGTGCCACTTTCTTGACTCCCAATTTGTTTCCGACTGCTGTTTCGAAGACTGCTATAATAGTATCCATATGGAGCGAGTCTGGAAAGTAACCAGTGCAGAGAGATATAGCGAAGAGGGTTTTGTGTTTTGCAACATAGCCTGCTGTGAGGCATTGGATAATGGCTCTAACTGGTCAAGGATGTGCACCGCGTCCATCTGGGCAGGCACTTTACCAACTAAGCGAAGTGCTCAGGACAGTTAGCCGATCTCAGCGCCTACCATTGCAGCCCAAACATATACAAAATTATCTAATTAGAGAGAAAACAATCCTCTCATTATTCTTAGATAATTATAACTCAGTTCATGACTGCGGAAGAAAATGATTCCCGTTAATGGTTTTATGTGCCAAACAGCAGCTAGGTCTGAAAAAATCACCTTCTACTCGACGTTCCGTGGACTCTAAGCTAGGAATTTTCTTTTCTTCTTCCAGAGTCGGTGTTACAACTAGCTGCATTAATATCAAGCTCCTTGAGTTATGTATGGACCCAAACAAACTATTGTTTTCCTTTAAAAGATAAAGCAATTTGCAACCTGTTACATTGACTATCGTTCCACTTGTAGTTCTTAAATATTTAAGGAGAAACTGACATGTGACTTGCTGGTGCTCCTAAAAACCCAAAATATTCAGCCATTGACTAGTTTGTCTCGGGAACTATGGCAACAGAAGAAGCCCTTTTCTCCCATTTCTTCAGCGTCAATCTTCAAACCTATCAAGATCTAAGAAGATTCACACCTTTTGGTGTACCATGAGGCAGGTAGTACTAGATCTAGAAAACAGCCTCAATGTGCCCAGGCCAAAGACTTCCTCATCTTCTTGCTATTCCACAAAGCTCTCCATCTGTCTCTCTTTGATTAGCCTCTCTGTCGTCCTCTTACTCTTTCAAATCCAAGCTTCAAACACCCCACTTTCTTTTTCTTCATCTTCTTCATCATGGGCTTCCTTCCACCAATGGGGACAGAAGGTTCTCAACACCAAATTAAACTTAAACTGCTCTCAAGAGCTCGAGGCCATGGTCTCCAAGCTCCGCGATTCTGTTTTCTTCCTTCCATTGAAGGACCTCCGATTTGCCAAGACTCCCATGGAAGGAAACACTTGGTTCATGAGCTCGCTAGAAGACATGTCCGATGACGAAGCATCCGGCTATCTCTACTTCCCTTCGGAGGCATCAAAAGGAAGACTCTTGTGTCTCGTGGGCCATGATATGCATGATGGTACATTGAACAAGTATGCTCTTGCATGGACAGAGGGTCTACCAAATAATGCGACCCTCCGCCATGGCCTTACATATGTATCAGACACATACTATGACTATACAAATCTGTGGCATGGATTGTCTAGTCTGTTGCCCTTCGTCGGATGGTACAAGACTAAAGGATGCGAGGTTCCTGATCGTTGGATCTTATACCACTGGGGAGAGCTCAGGGACAGCACAGGGGCATGGGTCCGGAATGTTATGGAGGCGACTTTTGGTAGAGTCCAGTTGGAAGGCTTCGAAGTGGCCGGTGATGGCCCTACTTGTTTTGAGAAAGCTGTTGTGTTTAGGCATGACAAGGAAGGAAGGAACACAAGGAAGAGGTTGGAGGAGTTTGATTTGTTGAGATGCAAGGCAAGGGCGTTTTGTAACGTAAACCAGGATACGAAGGTTGAGGAAGGGGTTCCAGTAATTCGGTTGACATTGCTTTTGAGGACCGGAGCGAGGGCGTTCAAGAATGAATCAGCAGTGGTTGGGATCTTCGAGAGAGCATGCCAGACCGTAGAAGGATGCAGATTCACGGTGGCAAGATCAGATAACTTAACCTTCTGTGATCAGGTTGGTAATCAAGCAAATAATTTTGGTTATAGCGGGGCTGTTTAGGATGGGTGACAGCAATTGAACTTGACAATTGGCTCCGTCTACACTTCCAGCAGCTCAAGTTTTCTTGGAAAAAATGTCATGGTCGTCGTCACAACCTTATCCCAATTAAGGGCCGGCTACATGAATCTTATTTCTTTATTAAGTATCATTGCTTCATTTAGTTTCAAAGTTTTAAATCTTTTCTTACTGTTCTTTTAAGCCTTCCCCTTGTTCTTTTATAACTTTCTACTGGCATTGACTCGCTCCTAAACAGTGCTGTTTTGGATCTCTTTTCAACATGTCTAAATCATCTAAGTCTAATCTCTCTCATTTTGTTACTTATTTGTACTACCCCTAAATTTCCATTCTGATTTCAGGTGAATCTGTTGAGTTCTACTGACATTCTAGCATCGGCTCATGGGGCCCAGATGACAAATTTAATCTTCATGGAAAGAAATAGTAGTATAATGGAGTTCTTCCCAAAGGGATGGCTAGAGCATGCCGGAGCAGGGCAATATGTGTTCCACTGGCTGGCAAGCTGGTCAGGGATGACCCACCGGGGAACATGGAGAGACACTGAAGGCGATGAGTGTCCACATCCGCAGCAAGATCAACAGTGCTTCTGGTTTTATAAGGATGGCAAGATTGGTCACAACGAGACCTTCTTGAAGCATTGGACCATGGAGGTTCTTGACCAGGTGAAGCAGAGTAAGTTGGATGGAGGTTCCGGAAGCTCTATCCAACCAAGTACATGTGAATGTGCGTAGTCTTCTAGGTTGTATGTGCATGACTATTTCCATCTTAATGAATGGTAGACATAGACTCACGCTCACCCAAGTGAGAGACTCCTTGGGTTGCTGCCCTTGGAAGGCTTTGGTGCATCGCTTTTTGGTTTTAGATATATTGCAGGGTTACTTTTTAGATGCTCTTGTTGTTATCTTTGTAGTGTCAGCTCATAATGAAAATCCATACTCCTTTATAAAGGAAGAATAGAGAGCTGTGTGCCTCCACAAATTAACCAATTTTTACCCTATGCTTTTAGAATTTCAAAGTACAGGACATAAATTGTTTGGGATGGGGATAAGATCACGGTTTAAACTATTCTAGAGTAGTGCATATTTCCTTGCTTGCAGCCTTAATACTTACATAAGATTATTTAAGACCAGACAGCCTAAGTTTGTAAGGCTATTTTCTCTGTTGCATGAACAATTTTGATCCTCCAAACATTATGCGATTTTAGCAATTTTACGTGCGCCTCTTTTAGATTTACATTTATTCGCACTTGAACCTGTGACTAAGGTCACACCACGCGGGATCTCTTCATCCATTGTGAGACGGTCAACCTTCCGGTGGAGCAACAAGGTGACATGACAGCCACTGGCGCGCCCCCCACCATAGTGCTCCAAGCAACCGCCGGCGCTCCTGACCCGGAAAAAGATACTCCCAAGGTAGACTTTATAGTGGTTAATTGGATTGGCAGACATCTCTCTCTCTCTCTCTCTCTCTCTCTCTCTCTCTCTCTCTCTCTATATATATATATATATATATGCATCAATTATTTTTTGACCAATACAACTTGCAAACTTACACTAATCTGAGCCAGGACCCTGCCATATATCAGTTATAAATAAAAACTTCCCTTTATAGCCCAAAACATGAATAAAAAATCCAAGGCATGCCATTATAATATCATGTCAACTCTAAGTTAGTGACAAAATATCAAATAAAGAAAAATATGGAAATTGGGTACATCAAATGCCAAGCATACGCATTGAATAACATGCAAACGACATCAAATTGTTTGTTTAATTTCTATCCTGCAAAGTTTTGCATTGAAAAATATGCACGTTAGGTTACTTCTTTTATTTTTCAGTGATCCAAGATATTCATTGAATTTGACTTGTCATCAATGGCCTAGGTACCAAACATCTTGTGTAATTGACACGTCTAAGACTTTTTACTTGCACCTTTTGTCAATGTAAAATAGACGGTTTTAAATTATTTTTCTGTTGCACCACTTATTTATAGAACCCAAAACACTAGATAAAGAAGGTCTTACTTACATCTAATGGAGAGAATTTGGTACGTTAGTCATCAAGGACAAGCCAAATTCGATGAACGGTTTGGATCACCAAACAAATGAAAGAAGTGGGTCTAAGATGCATTTATTTTTTTAATGTAAAGCTTTGCATGATAGAAATTCTAGAGAGAGAAAGTTACTCATATGACAGTCACGCAGGAAGGGCTTTTCTCCCCTATCAAATAAAATTATATTTTTCTATAATTAAAAAAAAAAAACAGAAGAAGAAAGAAAAGCTTGTTCAAGATAGTCCTTGCCAAAAGCCCCATTCACTACATGATAGCACACCCTGTTTTGTGGGCTGAACTAGAAGGAACGCTTATGGAAAGGTTGTAGTCCGAGCTCAGATTTCCTTCATTGTCACTCGTTTGAACTAAAGCTTAGTTAATTCCCAAAGGTCTTCTTGGTTGGTCAAGACTTTATAACATTTATTTTGAACTTTTTGAGTCCATATTTTTTAGGGGTGAGCAGCACAAGTAGCATGATTAGGGCCCAGTTCCCGAAGCTTATATTATCTGGTTTACAAGATCATGGCGGGTAGTTCCATAGACTGCATCGATAATCTGCAGACCGCCTCACCGCACAAACCGGCTGATATAATAAAGACTAGTCCGGCCGTTAATGCATCATTATTTTTCTAATTTTTGTATGCGCGCACCCATAAGCAGCCCCTAATCCATGCATTAGCTTAGGAGAGAATAGGCTTGGCAATTCGGGTTGGCGGGTCATGTTCATGTCGTGTCAAGACTGACACATTACAGTATATGAGTCGACATGAATATGACCCGCTTAATAATCGTGTCAAGAACCCATAACTCGAACACGACACGATTATTAAACGAGTTGACACGACACAACTCGTGTAACATGATAAAATGATGCCGTTGGTTTTTCAAAAACCATAAAAATATAGGACAAGTTATAAGAGTATATGATAGTTTTTGAAAACCCATCCTGTATTGAAGGTTTTTAAAAAAATCGTACAGTTTTTTAAAACCCATCATATATTGATGGTTTTTTAAAAATCATAATAATATAAGACGGATTTTCAAAAACCGTCCCATATGGTCCTATATTAGTAATATAGGATGGCTTTTGAAAACCCATCATATATTACTTTAATAGATTGTGGGTCAGATGTGTCAACACAACGAATTAATAGGTCACGTGTCAAATAGGTCGATCGGGTCAACATTGATTGACCCGAACACGACATGATTTTTGGCATGTCATTTTCGTGTTGACCTGAAAATGACACGAACACGATAAGGCTCGACCCTAACCCACTAAATCCATATCAGGTTCGAGTCATGTTATCGTATCGTGTCATATTTTGCTACCCCTAGGAGAGACCACTTCTTGCACCACTTTGCTAGAAGGCATTTGCGCCTAAATGTATTACATTTGATGAACGATTTGGGTCAATGGGGATAGTAACCCTGCGTCCTTAGTTGCGTGTGAAATCCTTGGATTTTACCGGTACAGTACCATTTTAGAGTCCTAAACATGTTGCCTAAGTACTTAGTGGGTTTAACTAACGGTTTAGTCCACCATTAATATTCCTTACCTGCCTCCACACGGAAGCAGCATTTGAGCTTACTTCTGCTTAAAGTGTATCCGCTAATTAATCTGTGGACTGAGTAGTGACTCTGTTCCTCGAGTACCTATGATTTCACTATAGCATCACTTTGTAATGCATCCATTCACCCTACACAGCTGAATGCATCCGTTGAAATTTAGCAAAAAGATGCGGACTTATACAAGGACTCATTCCATACTGAGAAGAATATCATGACATCTATTATGGCCTTTCTAAATATGGCGCTTCCGGAAAATCAGTTTAGTTGAGTTCACACAAGTCATGATATAGTAAGATCGGGTATGTGCTCTTTCACACCCGGATTCTTTATCAATGTAAATGATCAAATTGTAAATAAAGTTTTAACTCCAAACCTAGCATGAGGGGATCTTGAATCAATTCTCTCTTTGCTAATAGCTAGTTTAGATATGACAAGTGGTTCAAGTCAATGTCAATTAAAGAACTAATTGTTGGCAGAAGTCACAAATATAAAGTAAGCGACTTAGTCTCTTCTTCTTTTAGGCTTAAACATTAGAAGTCCATGCCATTGGCGTTTCGCTGAAGTCTCTGGACAACGAAGTAGAGGTGTCCCTTGGATGTGGTGATGAGTACATATTTTAAGGTTGGGCATGTTAAAAACTTGTTTTGGTTCAACAGTGGTGCCTTGTGGTTGGTCATCGGACGCTTGTCTCCACAGCAAACAAGTAATGGTGATAGTTGATTTGGTGGGTCCAGGTATTAAATTTAAGGCACCTGTTACTACAAGCTTTCGTTGATGAATGTGGAGTTTGGGACCCTCAATGCCCAACGATTTCAAGCATAGGACTGTCCTTGTATATATGTCATAAGGTTGCCTCCTACATTTGCAGTAAGCTTGGAAACGCTAAAGTAAAATGTCGTAGGGTTGGCACATTCTTGCACCATTGTGCCTGAAGGCATTGATCCTGTCGGGTTCAGCCTTATGTTATTAACCAAAGAAGAAAGGCAACGCAATTCCGTCTAAAACATGGCTACTGGCAGAGCATTTTATCTTAATTTCTCAATCAGAAACCATGAGCCATGTCTTGAAGGCATCCGGGATTTCGATAGGCATCTATGTAAAGCCTGTATCAGCGGCAAGAATAAACACCAAACTCAGGTCGGGTCAATTGGCCGGCTAAATCTGTCTCTAAGAGAGAAGCTTCTTTTGTTCCAATAACCACACAGTCAACAAACTTCAAAATCTATGGGCGGCAGCTCCTTTTACGTTCTAAGCAAACATCAGATCTGCTTGCTTTGACTTAGATATTATATGACTCGTTTCTAGGGTGGTGAAAATGTCATTCTTGTATCAAAAAATTTAAATGGGGTGACATGGAGACCCTAAGGATTAAAAAGAACATCCAGATCAGCCTGTCTTATGCGTGAAATATGCTCAAGATTTAGGGTCCAGTGCAGATTGCTATGCTTGTATGTTGCTTTGTGGAACAATAAAGTTTAGTTTCAGTGAGATTTATGTATATTACAGATCGCCATACCCACCTTTGATCTATTGATATCGTTGAACCCTTGGTGATGCTATCAAATTATATTTTTGGTCACTGAATGCAATCAATTCCCCTTCTTCCCTATGTTTGAGTAATCATTCCTAGGTCATTGACTATAAATCTAATATTATTTTGAGATCCCAACCAAAACCTGGGGACCTCCCATTTTATTACAATAGGTAGATCCTAATTGATCCATAAACATTACCTCTACATTCCCTTATAATAACAGATGGTGTTTACCAACAAAACAAAAGAACTTGCAGATGGGCCATAAGTCGTAATTAGTATATGAAAAACTAGAATAGAGCGTGAGCCTTTAAGATAGAAAATTTATCCGTATTGACTTGGTGACCCTGCCTAGCTAGGCCTTATCTCTGGATGATCTGACCCACTTATCTTGTTTAGTCTCCATATTAGTAGATTGTATGTTAGATGCTTTTAGCTGCTAGGTTTTTTCGGTTAAAAAATTCAATGGTCATGACTTAAACACTCAAAATCAGCCAGCAGCTATAAATTTGTGTATCTAACTAATCTAAGGGACGCTGAACAATAATGAGTAGGTCAGATCATCCAAAGGCTAGACGGGGTCAGGAAGCATTTCTCATTTTAGATAACTCATATATATCCTGGAAATCTTCTCCATTAATTGCTGGTATGTAAAGTATCAACGCTGCAGCCTATCAGTAGAATGCTAGCTTGGATCACCAACCATCTGCGAACAGTAAATTCGGGTATCAACTTACATGCGCAAACTCACTTGTACAAACTCCTTTTGAACTTCCTGAACCCCTTCATTTTCAGCTACTGAATGATAAGTGATTGCACATGGGACTATGCAATGAAGATGTGTTTTGGTGTATGGTCTACATACAGTGCAGTCAGAGATGAGCCATGGGATTACTTTTTATATGGACCCCATGAATTTTTAAAGTGTAATTCTGTCTGCTGATTTACACTCGCGTACAGACAATTAATAATAGCTCCTGCAAGCTATAGATCACTTGCTTCTTTGGAGATGTATAAGCTGGAGATCCAATCCACATCGGAAAGATTCACTTTTCCACCTTCTTTTCCAATCACTGAATCTGGTGCTAGTCTCAATTCTTTCGCCTTCTCTTACCTGAAAATACGCTCCACAATTCCCTCATTCAAACCCATTCTCATTCTCTTCAGCCTCAAGTTTTCTCGTCTTTTCATGCCCTTAATCATCTCCACCAAAGTTCAAGTGGATCCATTTGAATATACAAATAAAAAAATAAAATCCCCTTGACTGAAACAACTATAGTTTGATAACTACAACGCATTCCCATCCAAATAAAAGCTCACCAACCTTCTCCTTCAATCACTCTGTTCTACAATCAGCCTTTGGCTCATATTCTACACAAACATGTACAAAGGCTTAGAAGCTGAAAAGAGTTTCAAATCCATCTCCAAACAAAGGAGTTTCTCTCCCAAGAAAGCCCCCCTATGTGCTTTAATTGTCTATGTCACAGTGGTGGTCCTAGTCTTCCAAGTCAATTCTTTAAAATCCCCTACTACTGATTCTTCATGGGCTTTCATATATCAGTTAGGAGAGAAAATCAGCAACCTAAGCTTCAAATGTCCATTGGAGCACAAATCCATGCTCTCTAGGCTAGGTGACTCGGTCACATTTCTCCCTCTGAAGGACCTCCGGTTTGCCAATTCCCCATCACAAGGTCACACATGGTTCATGAGCTCCCTCAATGACACCGTCGAAAAGGAGGAGGCTGAGTACCTATACTTCCCTTCGGATGAATCAAAAGGAAGACTCCTGTGTGTCGTGGGACGCCACACTCATGATGGTGCGTCAAACATGTATGCACTCGCATGGCCCGATAGCTTACCACATAATTCGGTGCTTCTAAATGGCTTGACGTACGTCTCGGACTCGTTCTATGGCTACAACAACATATGGCACGGACTATCGGCCATGTTACCCTTTGTGGGGTGGTACAAAAGGAGAGGATGCGAAGTGCCCACCCGGTGGATTTTGTACCACAAGGGCGAGCTTAGATTCGGGATGGGCTCGTGGGTTCGGACTCTCATGGAAGCTACATACGGTGAGGTCCATGTTGATGTGCTGGAAGGGACTGATAATGGTCCTATTTGCTTCGAAAAGGCTGTTGTGTTTAGGCACAATTCAGGGGCAATGAGTAGGGAGAAGAGGATGGAGGTGTTTGACGTGTTGAGGTGCAAGGCTAGGGTGTTTTGCAACGTGAGCCGGGATGCCCATGTTATAGAGAATGGGGTGCCGGTTATTGGGTTGACATTGCTACTGAGGACAGGCACGAGAGCGTTCAAGAACGAGTCCAGCGTGATCAAAATCTTTGAGAGGGAGTGCAAGAAGGTGGATGGATGCAACCTTTCGGTGGCTCGATCAGATAATTTGACCTTCTGTGATCAGGTAGGTATTAAACCTTTGTAATTTGAGTATAATGAAAGGCAATAATGTCTTAAAAGACATCAGTCCCCTACAATTTTGTATGCTTATGCTTGATCTCTCTTTTGATCCTGCAGGCTGTTTTGCCATCAGATGTTTTCAGCCCTGAAACATCGATGAAATTATTCAAACATAGACAAAGTAGCCAATAAAATCTTGGCCTGTTTAATGCTACGAATAGCAGGGTGAAAATGTTTGTCCATGAATAACCCCATCTTGGTCTTAGTCAAGACATAAATTAATCAATGAATAGGGCCATGCGAGTGCATACCTCTTTTGCCGGGGAAGACCCTTGCTCGGATAATACCCATTGACAAATAGGGCCAAACGGTCTCCCTGTATTGTAGTTACAACGTTCCGTCTTACACGACATCCAGCTGATGAACCATCAACTCACGAATGATCATGGTTGGACCAATATTTCAAGTAGCAGTTAACTACAACCCAAATCTGCCCAAGTAAATGTTGAATCTTACTTAATTCATGTGACTTTGCGTTGTTGGTGCTTGCTTCAGGTCCAGCTAATGACCTCTACGGATATCTTAGCATCGCCTCACGGGGCCCAGTTAACAAACATGCTCTTCATGGATAGAAACAGCAGTATAATGGAGTTCTACCCGCGAGGATGGCTAGAACTTGCAGGCGTAGGGCAGTATGTTTATAAGTGGGAGGCGAGTTGGTCGGGAATGAGGCACGAAGGGGCGTGGAGAGACTTCCAAGGGGAAGAATGCCCATACCCCGGAAAGGAAGGCTGTTTTACTTTCTACAAATCTAGCAAACTTGGACATAACGAAACCTTCTTCTCAGAATGGACTAAGGATGTCCTTTATCAGGTGAAGAAGTTCAAGCTGGAGGAAGCCTCTGTATCTCATATCCAACCAAGTGGGTGTTCATGTGTGTAGCTTGGTTTGTAATCTTTTCAAGTGTGTTTCGACAGTTTCGCTGTGTGAGTAGGATCGTTTGTATGGCTTTCTAGTTTTAGACAGATGCCATTTTCTTGTTTTGTAAAGGAAGATTTTTGAAGATAACAAGGCATCTCTCCTCGTTAGGCTTGGTCAGAGGCTCGAGGTGGAGTTTCGGGGTGGCATTTTGTCCCTCGTTGGAAGGAAGATGTCACCCAGATTTAAGAATTACGAGGGTAGATATGTTTGCTTTAATTCTTTGCTATGCCAAGAAAAAGAAAAGGAAAAAGGTGCTACTCCATGATTGCTGCAATTTAATTAATGTAAGAAATGAAGCATCTACCATGCGTGTCAATCTGGATGTTACCCAAGAATCGTCCTGACCGGATGATATTAGTATTACCCTTGGAATGAGGCTTTGATCTTTTATAAAATAATCCAGAAAACAGATCCTCTGAGACACTGGTAGATCAAACAATTGCAAATCCAAGCAGTAAAATTTTGTTACGGCAATCTTCATCTCTACATATGTCCAAGTTTTCTTTTTCTTTTTTCTTTCCTTTGAAAAGCAAAATCAAATCGTGATTATCACTACATATGACCAATTTATTTGTATAATAAGATTGGAAGTGTGAGAGCTGGATCCAGTTCCTGCTATTGTTACTCAACCAAAAGATGGACGAAGGAAAGTCCAAAATCTATCCACATACGCAAGGACCGGAGCTGCTGAAGACCACTACATCTTACTACTTGCTGAGTAGGAAACATAAGAATTGATGGAATGAATCACCAAATCCCTGATTATTTGTCTTGGGTATAACAAGACATGGATTACATTACATTAATATATGCAGTTCAATTACAGTATGGAACAGACAAGATGATCTCTTTTGCACGACGATAACTGGCAACAACAGCTTAAAAGGCTTTACAATGAAGCTTTGTAGAACATTAGATTGCATCCCATGTCTCATCTTCTCGATACCTTAGACCACAGATATACCAGGAAGAAACAAAGTAGGCAAAACAAGATCACATGAAAGACGTGGCTTGAGCCCTGCTGGATGATGCTCTTGTTCAACCTTCTCATGTTGTTCTTCACCCCTGCTTGGGCTTTGATCAGTGTCATTTGCTGCAGAAAGGCACCAAAAGGTTAACAGAGATTACAATGTCTTGTGGAACAAAGGCAATGGACAAACAGGCTTGTATTGACTATGAAGATGTGCAAGAAGTTCTAAATAAATTTCAAATTTAAGATAACCAAACTATTAGGATCCCAACAGGTACACATACAAAGGGTAAGAGAAGACTGATTAGAAGTAGACCACGTTTAGATGAGAATCTTACTAATTGATAAATAAAAGGGCGGCCCTGACGCATGAAGCTCTCGCCTATGCGGGGTCTGGGGAAAGGGCGGACCACAAGGGTCTATAACAAAAACTATAGTAAAAATATTACAGTTTAAAGATAGTAACAACTATACTGAACACCAACTTAGTAGGAAGCTAACTTCACCCCAGTAGGTAAAGCTTTCAAAGATTGGGTTTCTCTAAATGAGGACCCGGGGGGGTGGGGCGCAGCTAATACTTGGACCCAAGCACTTGGTTGTCAAATATGCAATGCCGGGAAATATGCTGAACTTCTCAGGAGCATCATAATGTAATGTACAAACTCTGGGAAGATAAAACGAAGTTTGAGTTTGCCAATCCAGTCCTGCTAAATTAGAAAAGACTGTTCTGTTGGCATATGTGTACTAAGTCCCAGGTCTGAGCATTCCTCACAGGTACCTGTCGCCGGCCTATTATACCTAATCATAGCTCACAACAAAAGACATGTTCCCATACTTCTACACCAGTTTGAAGGCATGAACAAACTTCTTTCATCATATGTTTAACTCAAGCTGGTATCTAAAATTCCTACCCTGGGACTTCATGGAAATGATTGTCATCTAGAGCAAACAACAAATTGCTCAGTTAAATAACATACTTGGAATTGATTGGCATCTCTTTGATAGTTGGGTCCCTTTCAATGGGGAACTATTCTGAAGAAGCATGATGGTTAACCCCTGGCACAACGCATAGCCTGCACTGTCCAAAGATTGTAACCATAGAATTTATATTTAAGACACACTAGGGTAATAAAACACCATCCTTAATGTGTACTAGAGAATATTGAAACAAGCAGAAATGTAGTGAAGGGTCTTATTAAATTGCCTAACAGTTGCTCAAAGGAGAGCAACTAGTGATCACTAGTCTGAAACAGCAAACAATTCAAGTAGTAACGGATCACTGTTTATCGATCTTCAAAAATAATCCACCACCTTCACACTTGCTACAATCCCCAGTAACAATGTGATGATGCATATAATGGATCATGTGTGATCCTAATGACTGATAGTGTCTGTTGTATGGAAGACTAGTCTAAAACAGTAAAAGAATTGGGGAACTATGGTAGATGCCTATCGTTTGGTGGATGACATATAGAAAACTAGTCTAAAACAGTTAAAGAATTAAGGAACTATGGATGGATGGATGGATGTAGCTTGGTGGATGACATCTGATCCTAACGACTAATGACGCATGTTCTATGCATAAGCCTCAAAAGATTTCTCATTCCTCCGTAAGAACTAAAATCCCTACAAGGGAAGAATCTTTTAAAAGATGGAGTGCAACTTTTCTCCACCGGGTTAGAGCATGCCATCATCTGAAATCTCTTAAGTCCACCCCCCCACCCCAACAAAAACCCCAAAACCCCCACCCCCAAAAAAAATGAAGAAGAAGAACTAATACAACCAGGAGGATTCTAATTAAAAAGGCTCCACAACTTTTCTCATGGAAGATTTTATTGAGTAGTTACCACCTTAAGGATATAAGCCTTGCCTACTTAAAAAGCCACCACGTCTCCACCAAGAGCCACTTCCACAAAATGGGTAACTGCTAAGGATATGGGCAAGAACAATAATTGAACTGACCTAAGTAGATGTTGCTTGGGTATATAACATAACCACAAAAAAGAACTACCAAAATTCAGTGAAAAAAAAGAAAGACCAAAGGCCGTTCTAACACCATGCAGAATAGGGAAAAGGGAATAGGGACTGGACAAGAATAGAAATGCATTAGAGGTTCAGAATATCCTCATCTAAAAGACAGAGGGACACTTTCTAAAGTCAGGTAGAAACCACTGAATTCAGTGAATCAACATATTATCCATAAACACACTACTCTAAATTTAACTTATTTAACTAAAATGACAAAAAATAAGATATTCATTCTTATCACCATCATAGTCAATTTACTGAAAGTCAGTTTTACCAGCCTAAACTTGCCAGATAAATAAAAAAAATGAGGAACTAATTTCATCACAGAAAAGCTTGCAGAGATATATGGAAATGTAGACTGCCAAAAACTTTACCAATTGAGTTATGAAGTCATTCTGAAACTTTGTCTCTGACTCTATCTCTTGAGCCACCTGCAGTACCACAGCTAAGTAAGAAACTTAAAACAAAATGAAGGGAAGTTTACACAAAGTCTAACCCAACATAGAATAAGCTTTACCAGTATGAAAAGTACCCTTTTAGAATATTACTAGGGAATTTCAAGTTCATACATACAACTCCATTATTAGATGGGGGAGCCTTGGCACAACGGTCTAGTTGTTGCCATGTGACCTGGAGGTCACAGGTTTGAGGTGAGGAAACAGCCTCTTGCAAAATGCAAGCTAAAGCTGCATATTATAGACCATTTGTGGTCCACCCCTTCCCTGGACCTTGCATATGTGGGAGCTTCGTGCACAGTACACACAACTCTATTATTACAAGAACAGTAAAACAACGTTTTCAGAATGCAGTCATGTAAATAAGAAAGATGTTCTTAATGCCAGCACTGGAAGTGCTTCTGCTAAACTCTGAAGCCAGAAGGATTTAGCTTCCCAAATGAGCTTCATACACTACTAGGGGTCCTAGTTACTATGCTCCACCATATAAATAGACACAGAGGAGTTTACACAAATCTCTACTTCTATTGATTATCTCTCCACTTGCCAAGGGCACTTCAACGAAATCTCAGAATAAAAGTCAAGCAAATCAATTCAAAATCCAGGAAACACCATGAAAATGACTATCTTCTACAAAATGCCATTCATACACAAAAGGACTTGATCACTTCCAAACAAGCCCTATCATGTGCATGCAGAATTCCAATATTTAGTACAAGTTAAGACAAAGAACATACTGATAGGGATCAGATCTACAAGGATGGCCTAAAGTTGGGTATAAAGGACCATACTTGAAAGCCCATAGGAGTGGCCTACTCCAGCAATCCTACTTTAGAAGATAGTTCACCAGATTACAAATATCTCCATCAAGATTTATGTAATCAGTTAACCAGTTGATTAGCTTTAATTTCTATAGGTGCTTCTGCACAACAACTGCAGAGAAGTTGACCATAAATTGGCTTTAGTTTCCATAAGTGCCTATTCAATATTGGATAACCAAAGTTGACAAGACTTGATTGGCTTAGTGTATGTAGTAAGCGCCTTCTTTCAAGCCATACTCCAAGCAGAATTCCATTATTGAGTACAAGTTAGGACAAAGAACATACTGATAGGCATGAGATCTATATCAAAGGGCCAAAGTTGGGCTTAAAGTACCACACTTGAAAGCTCATAGGAGTAACCTACTCCAGCAAGCCTACTGTAGAAGATAGTTGAGCACATTACATATATGAAATATCTCCATCAAGATTTATATAATCTGTTCACCAGTTGATTAGCTTTAATTCCCATAAGTGCTTATGCAGAACCACGGCAGAAAAGTTGACCATTTTAGTTCCCATAAATGCCTCTGCATTATTGAATAACCAAAGTTGTCCAAATTAGATTAGTTTTTGCCACCATAAATGTCTACCCATAATAGGAAGGTAATAACTAGTAGATCCAGAAACTATTGGTTGCAAGCTCTAACTTTATAAATTTGATGTAGAAATCAATGAAAAAGTAAGAGATTTTGTAGCCACAGTAAGTGCAACTGGGCAGGGTGCCTAATCATTTGAAGTGATTCCACAAAAGAAATACCCATGGTGTGATTCCGTGGGTGGTCTTTAAGCTGTTGATGCAACTTCAATGTGCTTGATGGCATCCTATAGGTGATTCCCATACTACTGTCCTAATCATTTGGAGTGAATCCAAATACGTTTTTCTGCTATTGTTCCATGTCTTTCATTTCTATGGGTGCTATTTTACTTTGCATTTCTACAAGGTTTCAATGGTTTATGTAGAATTTTGTCTTGATTCCCGCTTAGATCAGGTTTTTCCCCCTGTCCTGCATCACGTAATACATATAGCAGTGATAAACAATGTAATGTGTCTAAAATATTCAGTTAATAACGTTAAAACTATAGTAGCCAATTCTTATGCTTAATGGGCATTCTCCATTGAAACTTACTGTCTACCAACTGGTTAAGACTCCAGTTGAAGAAGAATATAAAATATAGCTCTTTCAAGTTTGAACTAAGACTACATCTTTTGAATCCTTCTAACAAATTTACAACGGAAAGATGTTTGCAAAGTTCGTCATCGCTGCAGCAATTGCAAACGTCTGTGAGTTGCATGGGCCTTCAAGAAAAATTCCTGTGGTTGCACTGTCAAGAGACATGATAGTGCACATTCCTTTATTGGTAGGTCGTATGTCTGCTGCCATATTGCATCTCTCTTTTGGACCAGCTCTTCTGTCTTCTTTTATGTTCTCAGTGATCATGACAAACAGGCATCAAATCTTTTCCTGGGCTGACTAGAAATTCTGAATCAAGCAATGTAGAAATGTCTGTTTGATATGCAGCTCTAAAAAATTTTACATCATATTCAGATTCACCATCACGTTTAGAAGGATTGTAAAATCGGATTATTCTGGATATCTAAGGACTTCTTGACATTTCTGGGACAAAATTGAATACGCTAAATTGCCATGATTTATGATAGCGGATTCTTTGATGGCTTCCGACGTTTTACCCAACGAGTCATGATGGGTATTGATTGAGGGTTCAGGGGACAGGTTTTGCTAGTTTTCGTGTTTTGTCTATCTAGAATTCTGCAATAATATATCAATATTCAAAGGAAAAAAGACACTGAAAAGCACAAAAATTATGATCCGCACGTAAATGGTAAACGAATATGAACATTTCTAGACCAAAATCCAAACAAAAGACGCCTGCAAACAAACAGTCGCGTCCACATTCTTCACATTGCAACAGTCAGATAATTGAATGATTTTCAAGTCTGCTCAAGCCAATCAAGGTAAGTATAACCAATTTAAGAATAATAACGATCATACAGAATGAGAAATACTCACGCCTTTCAACTGCCTGATCTTTCTATGCAGTCCCGTTATCTCTTCATCCAAATCCCCATGCATAGGATCGATCCGCAATTGGATTTCATCCGCCCCAACTCTTGCGTTAATGCCCTCTCTGCAAAAAAAATGAAACAGCCATTCTCAGCAAAAATTCAGGTATAAATGGGATAAAATAGAAGCTTCATTTTAAGTACCTGGATCTCAAAGGCCCCGAGCCATACAAATTCGCCATGAAAACAGGAAAAAAAAAAACCCTTTCCTTTCAGAGACGGAAACCCTAGAAAGATCACGATCCGAAGAAACCCTTTTCCCTAAGACAGAGAAACCCCAGGAAGAACACGATGGTTGAGAAACGCCACAGCCTGCCTTCTTTCAGAATCGAATGCCAAT
Organism: Warburgia ugandensis; assembly: GCA_035236585.1. Lineage (NCBI taxonomy): Eukaryota > Viridiplantae > Streptophyta > Magnoliopsida > Canellales > Canellaceae > Warburgia > Warburgia ugandensis. The sequence continues at coordinate 63,624,795 of CP141129.1, read as the reverse complement.
ATTGGGGATGATTGAAATCTACAACCGACCAGGGAATTGCGGAGAGAGAAATAGAGAAGGATTTTAGCGGGTTTCTTCGATGAACAGGTTGGCTGTGGAGAGAGCGTGAGAGACGGTTTCATCAAAGAACATGCTGGGCATACCACGTCGACAGAACAATCTTGACCCTTCACGTTACACGCTTACGCTAATCAACACCGTACGTTGTGACAAGGTATTGATCTTTTCCCTTAGGCGGACACAAATTGGAGCGAAACATGACCAAGGGAAGAAGCTTCCTCTAGGGCCCACCTCCGGATTATGTTTTGTTTTTAGGCCCAATTACAGCTAGCAAGTTAATGCATGACTAAATTAAATTATAGCAATAAATCAGAATTTACTTTAGAAAAAAGAAATTAGAGAAAAATATGAGAGTTGATCACCGCTTTCCACTGTAAATTGCCTACCGAAATAAGATACTCCTATATTAACTTTTGTCTCGTTTAGGATATTAGTATATTTAATTACCATTTAAATGCACCATCTATGCATAGTAGAGTTGATTACCATCCTTCTCATTTATATGTATTTTGCCTACTCTCATTTCAAATGATGAAGGGGAGCCGGGCTCAACAGTAAAAGTTGTCGTCATGTAACTTTCAGGTCACAGGTTCAAGGTGTGAAACACAGCCTCTTGCAAAATGCAAGGTAAGGTTGTGTACTATAGGCCCTTATGGTCCACCCCTTCTCTAGACCTCGTATAGACAGAAGCCTTGTGCACCCAGACTGCCCTTTGCAAACACATGTGTCCTTTGATGCTTTGATGACCGTCCTAGTTTTAATTTCTCCATCTCTCGGGTGTCTTCCAAATTTAGGAGAAAGGAAAACTTTTACTACTCTAAAATAACTTACTCAATTGTTTTTAGTTTTCTTAAATATTAGAAAAGGCATGCGCAACTGAGCAATTAAAAAGGATAAGTGAGAAAAGAGAAATGGACGAAACCTAAGATTAATAATACAAAGGAATAATTGAGAAAAGCAAAATGAGCATTGTTTGTAAAAAGAGAATTAGAAGTGGGAACTTTTCTTTTTACTATTCAAGAACAGCTTAATCAATGACTATTATTATTCGTGTTGCAAACAGCCTAATGATTTTCTTAAGTATAATGGAAGACAATGTTGAAAATTGTAGATGCTTTCACCGAGTCTATGGGAAGCTCTCTTAATAATATTTTTTCAGTCAAAGCCTGAGTTAATTTGGTATGTGATATTCTCTTAATAATATTTATTATTTTGATTAATTTTTTAATTTCTTGAAGTGTAAGTTCTTGTCATGTGATCTTGAGGTTATAAATTCAAGGCATAAAAACAATTTCTTACAAAAATGCAAGATAAGACACGCATATTATAAATCTTTGTGGTCTATCCCATTTTCGAAACCCTGGACCATGGGAACTTTGTGCACCTGGGCTACCCATTTTAGATGAATTTGCTAGACGTGACGAGGACAAAAGCCTCGTGAAACACGCAGAGTCAATATAAATTCGAGCTTTGTGGATTCTTCACTTTACATAGTGAAAATTATCTAATCAATGGCAATACTAGTAAAAAATGTTAAGACCACTAGTGGCATGACTGGTGATTTTCCTGTCACTGTCGGATTGCACCAAGGATCAGCATTGAGTCCATACCTTTTCACATTAATTGTAGATGAGTTAACAAAACATTTGCATAAGGAGATTCCCTAGTACATGCTATTTGCAAACAATATAGTCATACTTGATGAGACAAGGGAGTGTGTAAACATAAAGCTAGAGTTATGAGAAAAGCATTAGAATCTGAAGGATTTAAAATTAGCCGAACTAAGACAGAATATATGGAATGTAATTTTAGCAAGGAGAGTAGGAGTGGAACACCAGTCAAGATTGATAACCAAGAGATCCCCGTGAAAGACCACTTTCGATATTTAGGATCATTGATCTATGAGAGTGGAGAGATTGAGAGGGACGTTACCTAGAGAATCCAAGCGGGTTGGAATAAATGGAGATGTGCATCGGGTGTTTTATGTGATCGGCGGGTGCCACTCAAACTAAGGGAAAAATTCTATAGGATGGCTATAAGGCTGGCCATAATCTATGGATTAGAGTGTTGGGCAGTTAAAGAACATCATACTCATAGGATGGGCACTAATAGAAATGAGGATGTTGAGATGGATGAGTGGTAAGACGAGAAAAGATAGAATTAGAAATGAAAATATTAGAGAAAATTTAGGGATAGCACCAATAAGCAACAAGATGAGAGAGATTAGACTTAGATAGTTTAGGCATGTTTAAATGAGACCAACAACGACATCAGTTAGAAGGAGTAAGGCAATATAAGTAGAAGGTTCTAAAAGGGTAAGAAGAAGGTCCAAAAGAACGTGGATAGAAGTGGTGAGGAAAGATTTAAAAACTTTGGGACTAAATGGAGCCATGATATTTAATAAAGTGAAATAGAGGAATAAGATTCATATGGCCGACCCCTAATTGGGATAAGGTCTTGATGATGACGATGTTAGCCCTCCGAGCTAGTCCAAATCAACAGGCCAGCATTACCGAAAACCCTGGTTGATCTAAGCCTTTCATCTGGTTTCATGCTCGTCCAATTAGACGGTGAACATCAACAAATATATATGGGACCGAAATGTCATGGTAACAAAAAACAGTCGGTTGCCAGTTTTGATGTTGGCACCCCCTTTCATCCTATGTCTAGGGTGCGGACAACTTTGTAAGTGGCTGGGATCTTGCAAGAGGTGGACTTAGTTAGAGTAGCAGTTACCCAAAGTGAGATCAGTTTGCAGCCTGTTAGAAAGGAGGGTACAAATATCAAGAGAGCCACCTGTGAAATGTCTCCAATATCAAAAGAAGGGGTTAGTTTTGTTAAGGGAACCCCCAAGTGGACCATTGGTTCATATTGCTTTCACGTGTTCCAAAATGAAAGTAATCGTCGTCGGTCAAAAGATGAAACGGAACCGAGGGAGGAAGGAACAACCGCCCTTTGCTTTTCGGTCTATTTATAACTCTCGATTTTCGGGTTCTCCATCCGCAATAGAAAACGAAAATCTTTCGAGGGGTTTTGTTGCCGCGATGGGAAATCACGGTGAGATTAAGAAGCCGAAATTTCTCTGCCTCCATGGTTTCCGAACCAGCGGTGAGATTTTGAAGAAACAGGTATGGAAATGGCCAGAATCGGTGCTGGAAAAGCTTGATTTGGTGTTCGTTGATGCTCCTTTTCCTGCGGAAGGAAAATCTGATGTCGAAGAAATTTTTCCGCCTCCCTATTACGAGTGGTTCCAGTTCAATCCGGTAAAACATCCCCTTTTCTTTCTTTTTTATCCCTTTTTTCTTTTTGAGATGATAAAAAATTTTCTCGTGACAGAATTTTCTGAAAATTTATGTATCGATGCTTCAAGTTTTCTGAAATTTTGTGAATTTTTCATACAGGTATTTACGGAGTACAGGAACTTCGATGAGTGTCTTGCGTTCATCGAAGAGTGCATGATAAAGCACGGACCTTTCGATGGTCTTTTGGGCTTCTCGCAGGTACCGCCACCGGATTTTATTGTTTCTAATTAAATATTATCCTTCATTTCGCATCATCCAAACCATTCATTTTCCGGTTGGATCATCTAGCGTCTATCGTTCTAAATGGACGGTAGGATATTGAGCAAACAGTTGATGAATTACGTAAGCTTTTGCTTGTCCATCACTTCTAGTCTTCTATGTAGGTTACGTACGTAGGTTGGAAATAACACAAACAAATAAATGCTAATCACTTGATTTGTGGAGTACGAAATGGACGGCTGAAAAAAGAAAACATGGTATTCACGGAACATGGTGAGATTAGTGTCATCTTGGGTTCCCATGTTATATGGAAAGGCCCAGAGAATTTGGATGGCTGGGATTAGTCAACTTATAGATCACATCTAGAGTTGAGATGAATCTAAGTTGGGGATGGCAATGGAGCGAGTTAAGTCGGGGTCCCAATCGTTTGTGCACCTGCTTGTGGTGTGTGGAGGCAGGAAATCAGTGACCCGCACCCGTAACGTGCCAAAAGTTTATGACCCAAGGTGGGTTTAGGTTGGAGTGAGTCGGTGAAAAAATTCAATTGGTGGACCTGCATTATTCACGGACTAAATCGTCAATGGTTTATTATTATGTTTTAGTTAAAAATAGTATTTTTATAAAATTAAATACAGACATATAATTAGTGCCTATGATTTTAATATTTTATATGACCCCTGGATAGTTCATTTTTGCTCAAATGTAAGGCTCCTGTTGTTGTCAAACAAATCTCAGTGAACTGCGGTGGAGCAGGGCAAGGTGGGTGAAATGTGCCCGCCATGCTCCAACCATTGCCATCCCTCGTAGAGGTCTACCATAATTCTGGTGTTATATATGTTTTAAGGAAGATTCTGAGCAAATTCTACTCTGATTATTTAATTGCTAGGCATGGTCAGATTAATGTTATCCTTTTTTCCCTTTTTTTGGGTTGAGGATCAGATTAGTGTGATCTTGGTTTGGGGCCCAAAATTTGGATGGTTGGGATATAATATACTGTCTTAATCATTTCTCTTTTCCTTTATTTTTTCTGTCTAATTTTGGTCATGAACTTAAAACAAACAGGGAGCGATCCTATCGGCTGCTTTGCCGGGTCTTCAAGCAAAGGTATGTGACGTAAATTTCGGTTATTGCGAGGCTAATCTTGTTATTTATTTAATCCGACGAATTAAAATAATCTATTTTCTTTCTGCGGTCTTTTTTTCCTGCTTTTCAGGGTTTGGCTCTCACCAAGGTTCCCAAAATAAAATATTTAATAATTATTGGAGGAGCAAAGTTTGCTTCCCCAACATTGTCTGAAAAGGCGTACTCGTCTCAGTTACAAGTGCCCTCACTTCATTTTTTAGGTATTTTATTTATTGTTATTATAAAGGCTATTTTTTTTGCTAATATATTATAAAGGCTACTTTGTTCTTATGCTGATTGAACAAAGAACTGATTTGATTGAAGGCACTGGGTTAGTATGGGACCCATCTGTTAAGATGGATGTTAGGCACAGGATAGCTAACCTTGCACAGTTATTTAGAGTGGACGCTCATCTGGGGATGCACCATTTTATCTAGTTGGTCACAGACCTCGAACCTGAACCGACATGGCCGTGCCACCCAACCAATATCTTGATATCGTGCTGATGCGGTGGCATACTGGTCTACATGGGCGGATGCACGTGTGTGGATCGGAGTCTTAGGACTGACCCAAATTTTTAAAACTTCTAAAATAGGGAAGAGATATAATGGCTTCCAATTCTTAATGAATTAGCCCCTTGAAATGTTTTGGGTGGCTATAACTTTACGTAGAGTTAGTTTTGTGAAGATATAAGTTGTTTAAAATGTTGCTCTTGACTTAGATGGGCTACGATTCAAAATTTTCAGCTATTGGATAATCTTAGCCATTGTTTTTTGGAGCTGTAAAATGAACTCTAAAAAGCTTCATCGTCCATTTTATAATTGAAAATTGCAATGGCTAAGATCACTTAATGGATGAGAATTTTGTACTACAAGCCATAGAAGTCAAGGGTTGCAATCTAAATAGCTAAGATCTTCACAAAATTGGATTAGAGCTTTAGCCATCCAAAACATTAGTAGGAGGTTAATTTTATCAACAATGGGGAGCTATTGTATCACTTCCCTTAGAATATAGGCAAAATTTTGTTTAGAAGTAGACTCCACTCATAAAAGTTCTGACCAAATTGCCCGTAAAATTTTGCTTTTGCTATATTATTAAAGTGTCCTAGTTTTAACTTGTATAAGCTATAGTATTTGATTTTTTACTGTCCTAAATTGTCAATGGTTTTGATATTTTGTGAACATTGTAAAGATATGTGATTATTATTTCAATATCTTATTATGTTTAAATTAGGGGAAAATTTTGTGAACATGCTTAATATATATATATATATATATATATTGAGTTTTGGTATTTTCAAATGCTCAAGTGGCATCTTATTTTCATTGCTTTATGCATAAATTCATGTTTTTTGGAATCTCTTAAATTACATTTAAGTGAAAAATTAATCGTATGGGATGCTTCTAGCCCTATTTTTCGTTGTAGTTTAAATTACAGCCACTGAAGTATAAAGGTTGATGTTTAATTCTTTCAAAAGTTCTAAACCATTCATCTTGTTTAGCGCAGCCTAAGGCATTCCAAACAAGATGGTCAGTTTAGATATTTGAAAAGAAGTTAGCACGTGTGAAACGGTAAGGTGCCAACTTCCTTGCACGCCCATAAACGTCGACTCTTACTAGAACTCCTATAGTTATTAGAAGACCCCACTGACTTAAATTTCTAGCTATACCACTGCTGGTCCAACTGCCTTTACCATAAAATGGTTGAACAGGTCAGTAGTTCCGTGGTAAGGTCAGACTCTAATAGTTTTCACGTATGTGGCATGGGAAATTAATTAAGCCAGGTATTCAGATCTAACTGAACTAGATTGGGGTCATTTATCTGATGGCAAACTTGCACCATTCGATCTCAGCTGTAAATCATCAGTCAAAATCAAATGCTCAGGCTCTACTAAACGCAACCATTGTCCTGACCAGAGGACCACATCAGCTCATGCGGTGCTAATAATGTATATCTGTTTTAGGTGAAACGGACTTTTTAAAGCCCCACGGTTTGAAGCTGCTGGAATCGTTTGTGGAACCTACGGTCGTTCACCACCCAAAGGGCCACACCATACCAAGACTCGGTAACTGTCTCTCTTTCCTAACTAATATATAGTCAGTATATTTTGGCTTCTTGAAGGGGAGCCTTGACGCAGCAACGGTAAAGTTGTTGTTGTTTGACCTTGAAGTCACAGGTTCAAGGTGTGAAAACAGCCTTTTTACAAAAATTATAAAGTAAGGTTGTGTACTATAGATCCTTGTGGTCCACTCTTCTCCGGATCCTAAATAAGTGGGAGCTTCGTGAACCAGAGCTGTCCCCCTATATTTTCGCTTCTTTACGGGTTGGCAAGCTGGACTGACTGTGACAAAATTTGGACTTTGCTTTCTAGATGACAGGAGCGTGGAGACAGTGATGAAGTTCATAGAAAGGATTTCTGCAAGTCTGCCGTGTGAGGCACCCAAAGTTGAGGAAGGAGAGAAGGGTCAAGTACTAACAAAGTAGGATGAGTATCTTAACACGGAAGATCATTTACATTTTAAGATATCTTAATTTGGATGGGAAGGCCATGTTGTACCTACAATTTTAGTCTGGGATGTACGTATCATCAAGTATTAGGTGTTCATACATCAATTTTTGACGTTAAATCTTCTACATTCTTGAGCAGTACACCGTGATAAACGTGTGCAGCTTAAAAAAAAGGCAGTCTCGGTGCATGAAGCTCCCACATGTGCAGCATTTGTTCATTTATTTTTTGGTGCAAATAAAGAACATGCTAAGCAAAAGCACTCACTTAAGCACACTCCTAAATATAATCCCGTCTAAAAGGAAAACCGACCAATAATTCGATTTATCGACCAAGCGTATTTCAAAGAAGATGACGAATTGTTTGAGACCAACTGCGCCAGAGACTGTTGGCCAGCACGAGTTTATTCTTCTGAAAGCTTTGAATGAGGGTTTGTGAACAGAGTACAAGGGACCCTTACCTGTAGTATATCTGATAATGAATCAAGTGATCTAACAATTGGGATTGAACTGCACAGCGACCTTGCATATGCCACTCCTCCGAAGTCTCGGACATTATGCTTGTACATTCCCACAATGGTGTTACTGGCCCTTGAGACGAAATGAGCTGATGTGAGATGAGACTATATCAGATGTAGGGATGATTAAGTTTGACATGAGATAAATTGAGATGATTGAAATTTCAACTTAATTGTGTGTTAAAATGTGTTTTTCATCTCAACTCATCTCATCTCAGCTCAAGAAACACTAACAGTGATACGGTCAATATTATCCTACATCATGTCAGATCATCTCATTTTAAGAATCACTAATACTTATATGCTCAATATCTTCCCATATCATGTTAGATCATCTCACTTCAAACACCATTAACACGCTGTTATACCTTAGGAATAGCAGCCTGGTTAGGAGTAGCAACCCAACCATTAAGCACCTACTTTTTGTTTGCAATTTTAATGTTGCTTTGTCATGATCCATTAACTGGCTTGTTCTCACATACTCAAAGAAAGAATCTTGGCGCTCGCAATAATCTGATCTCCACCTTGATCAGTCGGAGGAGAGAGGTTTCCTTTTCCAGTACCTCCTTACTTGTACAATCATTAAACGAGGTTTTTATTCTAACATGCAAAAAGAGATTTTGGTGGTTAATATGGAGTGAATACATCTGAAATGAAGCTGGCCTTTTAAATTATTAAGTAAATCTGTCTTGCCCCGGGGAAGGATACCAGAGCTGAAATTTAGAAGTTGGAGTGACAATGGATAGAGAGGCTAATTCAACAGCATACTTCTTGTTCAAACAAGATTGATCATGTAAGGATGTGATATCCAATTCTTTGCCATTCCTTTTACTGAAAGTGTGTAAATTGTATAGAGAGAATATATTAGGATTTTAGTTCTTTATGTGTTCATAGCTACGGGTGCAAGCAAAACCCTGCTAATTGAGTTGATTTCGCCATGAAGGATGTTTTAGTATAAAAAAAATGTGAAAACTTGACTTCAATTTCCTCAATCTTTAGTTGGGAAAGAGCACACCTTACCACTAGGCTAAGAGATGGTGCTTAACTTATATTTGTTATTTTAAGACTTCCGAAACCTAGTTTTATTCCATTAGGAGCTCCCTAAAGTGTAAGAGAGGCACGTGGACATGAGAGAGAGAGAGAGAGAGAGAGAGAGAGAGAGAGAGAGAGAGAGAGAGAGAGAGAGAGAGAGAGAGAGAGAGAGAGAGAGAGAGAGAGAGAGATAATTACTAAAGGTAATTAGAGAGGGAATATGAACAATTGGGTGGATGACTATAGCACTTCAATTGCTAAAAGCACTAAGAAGTTTGAATTCGGGAAAAAGTTGAAAATTTTGAGAAAAGGTTGGGAAAAAGAAAGACAAAGTATAAAAATTATAAAAAGAACAAGAAAGAAAAGAAAAGAAAATGATACCAACCTATTCAACTTATTAAGCATAAACTTATATTACTATTAACAAAGTGAAAGTTCACTATCCTAGATAAAAAAAAAATATTATTTTAAACAAATTTGAAGCTCAAGATCATTGTTGTTAATGGTTTGGTTCCGATTTGGTTCCATGAAAAACTAGAACTATACCATTAAGATTTTATATTTCTTGATACTATGTTGTTCTAGAGTTTAGTTACTAATATAAAAACCATTACCATACCATTGGTTCTTGGGTATTTAGCAGTTTTAACACATAATATAGGAAAAGGCAAAAGATAACAATTAAGATGTTGAAGTTAGGTTACACATTATTTTGTTTCTTCTAATCATTTTTCCAACAAGTGATCATGCATTTGTTGTTTAACTATTATATAGTAAGTAAAAAGGGCAGCCCCAGTGCACAAAGCACCCGCATATGCAGGGTCCGGGGAAGCGACAGACCACAAGGGTCTATAGTAAGCAAGAATACAAAATAATAAATAACATAAAGTTAAAAATACGTATCATGCTGGTACCTATAGCACATGGAAGTTAATTATGGCATAAATTCAAACTCCACACACAACTACACTTAAGAAGACAGAGAGAGTAAACATGAAAATTATTTAAAAGACTAACCTATTTGTTCAAGATTTCAACCTTTTTGCTGAAAATTGTAAACTACATTTTTTACAACTAAAGAATTAGAGTTACTTGTTTGAGAGAGGGAGGGGGAAGAACAAGAGAGAGAGAGAGAGAGAGAGAGAGAGAGAGAGAGAGAGAGAGAGAGAGAGAGAGAGAGAGAGAGAGAGAGAGAGAGAGAGAATACAAGATGGAAGAAGTGAAGGGTTTCTTTTTTTTCATTTATGCTTTTCTAATGAAAAAGGGTTTGAAATTTGAGGTGATTTTTAGCTCTTTTTTGAGGACTAGGATAGTTTTGGACTTTGCTTCCTCCCTTTACAATAGTTAGTATGCCTATTCAAAAATTCACATTTACAAATGAACTAAAATGGGCCCTATAAATAATCTATATATAAATTACTAACTTAAAATTAAAATAATATAAATATAATACAAAAGGTGATTAATTATTAGTAAAATTTGTTAGATTTAACTTAATATATTAGCATTTAATATACTATAGTTAAAATAATATTATCATTGTATTTTTGTATACTAATTGATCTTTTTTAATTCTTAGTTATGAACTAGGTATCCGAACATAAAAACTAATAACAAACCAAAAATGTTTAGTTCTTTGAGATAAAATGTAATATTATTCCATCGGTTCCAATTAAATAACCATACCCTAATTTTTTTATTTGGTTCCTATTAGTTTTATAGTTTTGAGTATATGATTTACACCCCTAATTAGAATTGAAAGTTTTGAAAAAATTCATAAAATGTCAAATTTTTTAAAAGATGGTATTAAATGAAAAAGTGAAAGTTTTTTAAAAGATGAGTTTTATTGAAAAAGATGGACCTTTTTGAAATTTTGGTATGGCAAATGAAAAAGATGTAAATTTTTAAAATAAAAGTAAAAAAGACAGAGTCTTTTAAAACTATGGCTAAAAGAAGAATTGAGTGGGGGTGTAAATGGTCTGCTTCCAATTTAGTTCCATGAAATACTAGAATTGTACTATTAATCTTTAGATTTATTGGTACCATACCATTTTGAAATTTAGTTGCTAGTATAAAAACCATTCCCACACCAATAATTCTAATTTGGTTCTTGGGTATTTAGCTATTTTAATGCATAAAGGAGACAAATGCATAAAACAAATTATTAAGATGATGAAAGTTAGGTTAGGTATTATTTTCATGATTCCTAAGAGCATATTTCTTCTTTAAATTTAACTTGTGGTCCGGTCTTTTTATTTGGTAGTAAAGATAATAACGAATAGAAAGTCACTATCATTAATAGGAAGATTACAACTTCAGACTTTTGATGGTTAGAACATTTTTTTTGCTCACACACATATGCAGGCATTACCACAAAAGTCTCATGCAATTCACAAATTATTGAAAAGAGTTCAATAAAAGCTAATCTTTAACCTTTGGGCCGCCTAGTTTACTCCTAAGAATGACAAGAAAATTTATCATGAGAAGTTTTAGAGCATGGCCTGTCTAAGATAGGGCCAGTAGATTTATTGTTTGGATCAAAACTTACAGCCATCAACATAAGGTTTGTGCTTTCAGTTAGTCGACCACTGCCTTCCATGTTCCACTAACATCTATCACAAGTTGTAATACATGCCATTTTGAGAAAATATATAAATGTCTAATTACGCAAAATTTTGGAATTTTGTGAAAATTAAAATTTTAGAAATTTTAGAAAATTTATAGAAATAGAATCATGGGCTGAAACCTCAATATTTGGAATGTACACGATAAATGGAGTCCAACGACACTAAGAACACTAAAATCGGAGACTTGATAACAATTAGCCAATTATTTTAATTTAGATATTTAATAAATTAATTAAGAAGGGTAAAACTATAATTTCACAAGTAGAGCCCACAAAATTGGGCACTAAAAACCGTGATTGGACAGGCATTTATTGGGTATGGCGATGATTAATAGCCATTAATGTTGATAATCATTTTAGCATTAAATAAAATGCAAATTTTTAAAATAAAATAAAAACCAGATTAATGTGGGGACTTTAAATGCTCCTCCCCCTCATTAATTCCCTCTTGAATTCACCCTTGCATTTATTTCATCTGGTTCCTCGTTCCACCGATTACAACACTGGAGACGACACCTTGACACCGACTAGTTGCGGCCTCACGCTTGTAACATTGTTTCTCCCTCCCTTGGCGACGGAATCTGCCTGTTTTTCCCAATCAACTACAAAGGTAGGTTTCCCTCTTCCTTTCTCTTTTTCTATGGCTGGATTCCTCTTGTTTCCATTTTGTTAATAGCGAAAATATTAATAAGATGCCGTTTTCTGGTGACACCTTGAATATTACTGTTTTTATGAAAAACAACCCATGAAACGGTACTTGAAATGATACTAGATGGATGATTTGGACCATTCATCTTGTGTATCACGAACCCAAGAACAAACTGTTTTTAGTTTCATGAAAATCCAACAGTTGATAAAGCTAAAAAAGTGAAAAAATATTAAGAAGGGGGAATTTTTTTTTTTTTTTTTCTTCTAAACTTCATAAAACCAGCTAAAAACCCTAGATTTGGGAAAAATTAGTTGATAAAAGTATCATAAATTTTTTTTCATAAAAGTCCTATAAAATGACATAAAAATCACTAAATTTTAAGCCAGGATGCCTGTCAAAGAAGCACTGCTCAACGTGCATACTGGGTGCGAGCGTGCATTGTTCCCAACTTCAAACTTCATAAGATGAAAGAAATTGACTCTTTATTGATCAACGTACACTAATTGATAAATCCTAAATTAGATTAATGATCAAAGATGACAGATGATTATCTAGATGTTAGAAAAACCAACATCTAGCTTAGGATAGGCTTCATTAAGGGTTAATCAGGAGATCTATACCGTAATCTAGGATTAACTACTAAATCATATAGGTCATCACTTGGATTAACATATTTTTGGGGATTTAAGAATACCAAGTGAATGGATAAAGATTAGATGAGTGATGAAGACTCCATGGGACTAGTGGGTGACTTAGTGTGAATTGTATAGTTTGATAAGTACGTTAGAGGCCGCGAGTTGTAATTATTAATGGCACACTTTTGAGGTAGGTGATTACATTTAGTAATTTCCATGATTTCATAAATCATGACATATTATTTGGAAACCTTGAAGTATGAGTTTTACGCCCTATCACGTTTTCATGATAATGCCTTCATCATATATAATTGATATTATAACATCTTGATCTACATGATTTATCTATGTTTTAACATATGATTGATGATATATTATCATGTATTTTGATCTGACTTTGTTGAGATTGCTTACACATGGGAGTTTCTATAGTTTATATCGTGTTTTCACTGTTTTATGATGGGTGTTTTTGCTGGATGGGTGCTATGCCAAGAGGGTATTATGGTTGGCCACTCGCCCTCTAAACTTATGGATAATAGATACCAATCCTGATATGTGGGCAAACTGCATGTGGTTTGTGGTAATCATGGGCAGGCCACCCACACAAGTCTGTCCATTTCTCATGCATGGTAGACAATAGCCTCCCGTTTTGGTGTTGACAGTGAGCGGTAGTGGTTGAAACCCTAAAGTGATTGCCACAACAGCATAATAGCTCATATTATTATTTTGTATGCTCATGTTGTATGGCTATATTGGGTGTGAAGCCTATGTTAGTGGCTAGATATGGGAGGGCCTATGGACTGAATGAGCTACCTGGTGTGCGAGCTACAGATGAGGAATCCTGGGATCTCATGTAGTATTGATATATTAGGTGAAGCCTATGTGGGCGGGCCTATAGGCTGAGCCAGCTACCTAGTATGTGAGCTACAGGTGAGGGATCCTAGAATAGGAATGAGTACTCATTGCTAGTAATATGAGTATAGTGGGACACTCTTAGGGCATGATTATATATAGCGCTCTGTTTATCATGACATGCATTCATATTTTTTTATGATGAAACTGGTCTTTACTTGATTCTGATAGATGCATGACCATGCATTATTCATGCATTGCATGACATGGTGATTGGATATGATATCTTTGTGTTTTGGCGTAAACTATGCTTTGACCACCATTGATTTGTTCAGACTCATAATCTTTCATGCGATATTTAATATGAATGACTGATGATTTGACATACTATATAAATGTTTTACTCCATGAGATTTGTGGTGATATTGACATTTTTACACCACATTATTTCATTGTACTTTTTATTAAATGTTATTACCTACATAAGCAATAGCTTATCGAGGCATTGCTTTAGTTGCAATGCCTCAATTTTGGAGTGTGATAACGCTAAGGGCAAGTAGGTGGAGGAACATTAGAGAGAGAGGACCACGAGGCCCATCTACTACATCAGCGACTAATTAGATGTACACTTCATTTTACTTGTCATAATACTTCTTTTGGGCCATATAGATATACTTGTTATGAGGATAGTGTTAGACCTACTCTTATTGTACTATGTATATATATACTTACACATGTGTGTGGATGTGATGATCATGGATGGGACCATGGGGTTATGTATATTTCTTTCTTGTTATCTCTTATCATGACTGACGTTTTGATCAAACTTCTTTTTAAATTGAGCATGCTTTGTGTTATAATGCATTGGTTTTATTTATCACTGTGGATTTGAATAACCATCAGGCTTTTCCTTTGAATTTTCTTTAAAATGATTATGATAATTATATTAAATATCAAATTTCCTCTTTTAGGGATCTCTACTATTTTATTAAACACTATTATTATTACTATATATGAAAAATGGTTTTAGAAAACTTAGGGTGTCACAGTCTAATATCAGAGCTAGGGTTTACTCCATCATCACCACTTTAAGGGTCCAATAAGATTAATAGCCCATGAGTTCATGCTAAACCTGAGATAGAAGGAACACTTATACATTATGACATTGGAACTTTGATAGATGACTCCTCCAAGGAAGACTAGGTCTACCCTTACTGCACCAATTGCCACCCTTGCTGAGTCATCAGGGTAAAGGGACCGTGACACAGACTTAGTGGCCCGAGTGTACAGGGCCTGATACCACACATACATTCCATTGAGTGAGGAAATTCCTAAGTATGAGTTACAAAGATAACTCATATGGGAGGTATTGAGGATTGCGAAATAGATGATGCCACGAAGGTTGACAGATTTTCTTAGAGAATACGAGACCTTAAATCCTTGTAAGAGTACAAGGAGGTATACTTTTATGAGAAGTGCATAATTCTTAGATTAACAGGTCAGAATAAAGAACATAACTAGCATTTCTAGTAAGAACCTTACTATATGATAAAAGATATATTTATATGGATTGCTTTTAAGAGTCCAAGTCCTATTTTAACAATGTGAATAAACTTTTAGAGAAGTCTAACAATTATTGTGATAACAATAGTATGATAAGAATGATGAAGGATTAGAAATGATTGCAGCTAATGAGAACTCAAGAAAGTGGAGATGAGTATTGTATTAATTTAAACTTGAAGTAGATTTATTTGATGAATAAATACTAATATGGTGGAAATTATTGAAAATTTGATGAGGTAAGATCCTAATGCTCTATGGATGAATATGAACTATGAGATGAAACTTAATGAGTTATTGTGCATATAGAAATATTGATAGCCAGTCATCAATGAGGAGTCAATACTTATGAATGATTTTGAGGATTTTATTTATGATTTGGAGACATACAACACTTAGAGGATATAACAACTATTTTACGAAAATAGTTAGTAGTAATGATGCAATCAAGCAACGAGTAAGGAATGACATCAAACAATCTCCTAGTTAGGGGAAGGGACGGTAGAAAAGTGTTAAATTGAATATCATACTATATTTGGGTAATTGATAAGATCAATTATTTGATTCCAAATCAGAGGTGTATATCATATGAAGGGAATGAGGTAAGATGAAATTGCTTATAAATGATTAACATCTGACACGGATATAAATGATAATGTGACCCCCAATGACTAAGAAAGTTATTATGGAAGATCAATTTCATTGGATATAAGACTGATTGAGTTGTAATATATTTTGATTGTTATGAGCATGAAATAAGTCATCAATTAAAGGAGATTTATTATGAGCATGAAATAAATCATTAGTTAAAGGAATCTAAGGATAAAAATGAGTATATTTAAAATGTAATTACAAGGATTCTAATGATAATCGTTTGAGAGGATGTGTTTCCCCATTTTTGAGATTTTTATCCTAAAGGCTTTTAGGAAGGCCTGTTAATGATATTGAGAGAGTGCACCATTTTAAAACAGAGAAATTAGACGATTCAATGGTATTAAGCATGTTTACACTATTAAGAATAATTGCCCTAACCCCATCATGAGTACGAGGCTATAGATAGAATTGTTGATGGATTGACAACTGGATTGTGGAGGTAGTTTATCTTAGTGTGTTGCACATTGATGACAAAGGCAACAGACATAGCTTTTATGATAAGAAAAAATTCTATTAGGGCCAAGGGGGGGCTAATCATAGAGACTCGGACATGGATAATTGGAGTCCACCTAGTAAGGGCAAGAGACTCTTTTATCTATATAGTTAGATAGGCCATTGAGCTAGTGATGTCTAAACGGGTTGTGTTGAAATGTGGATGAGAAGTGCACTAGTTGTAAGGACAGGCACCTAGACAATTATGCGCTAGGGTGGTAGACCACCACAAGAGTGGTAATAGCATCGGTAGTCATCATTACAACGACAATCTTTGAGGCACTGTGATTGTGGAGAGTTAGGACATTTCTTTAGAGATTGCCCTAGAGGACAATGTGTCAGATAGATTGACATTAAAGATAAAACAAAAATGGTCCCACAGTGGTAATGACGAGTTATTGCCCTTACTTGAAGCAAGTACAAACCTCAACCCAAGTTATGAAAGGTGCTCTTATGGTTGTTGATAAACACACCAGAATCCTCCTCGATCTAGGATCCAGTCATCCTTGTGGTTTGAGTATGGGCACCCTGATGAACGTGCTTCTTGGGAGTGTTGGTGGAGATGACAAGTGAGAGGATTAATACTGATCTTATCCTACTCGATTGATTGATCATGATATCATCCTTGGGATGGATACTATTTATTGAAGGATAGTGGATTGCAATGAGAAGAAAGGTAATTTTAGTGTACTTGGATAGCTATTGACCTTGCTCCTAGGTAAGTAGGGGCGCCACGGAGGTTATGTTAACTTTTCCTTGAAGGCAATATGGTACTTCTCTTATGTACCAAGTCCTTGTTGTGTGATTGTGGATGACAGAGAGCGGTCACCGTTTGAGCACACAAATGGTGTGCTAGAATCTATAACTTTTCCTGAGGAGGTTTTAGGATTTTTTGCCATGGAATATTGATTTTGTATTAGACATGGTGCCATTTTCTAATATGACATATTGGATGGCCCTGGCTAAGCTGAAAAAGTTCCAGTTATGAAAGTTAACTAATGAGAGTTTGTTAGACCAAGTGGGTCTTCATGGAATGCATTAGTCTTCTTCATGAAAGAGAGACAGAACCTTGTTATCATGAACATATCTATTTATTTGATAAAACAACAACAGAGAACTGATATTCTTTATCATGTAATGATGATCTAATTGATCTATATTGGTTGGTGCATGATGTTTGTGGAGATTGATTTGAGGTATAATCAGCATTAGTTCAGGATTGTAGAGTAAGACATCTCTAAGATGATTATTAGAACAAGTTATGATTATTACTAGTTCTGAATGATATCAATTGATGAAACCAATGCACTGACATAATGTATGGATATGACATGCTAAATTTCTAAAAGTTACTGAGATGAGTCATGATTTTATAGTGAATAATATTTTTGTATATTCCATCATTTGGAGGAGCACAAGAAACCCTTGTGCATAATTCTGAGTAGCTGAAAGACTCATCTTTTGCAATAAATGTATGCAAGTATGAATTTTGGTTAAAGAAGGTGAATTTTCTTACCACGATACCTCTACTGATGGAGAGACAGTTTATGGATACTGTGCTAGTAACTAAGGTTGATAGTTTCCTTAATTTGGTGAACTGTTATCGATAGGTTATTAAGTTCTCCAGGATAGTAGTCCCATGGATACTATTTTATATTACGTGTATGAGCCTGATTTCTCATGAAGGTGAGAAATGGAACAGTAAAGTATGTTTAGTATGAAATCACTTTCTTATGCGCAATCAACCTCTTAATTATGCCTTATACTTGAGAGTAGTCGATAATGGCAGCCTAAGAGGGCGACCGATGAGAGCTGGTATGAGAGACATTGGCAGGCTTTTAAGTGGAGAGCTTCTAGGTGGCAGGCTTCTAAATACTCACAGTATGATCATGTTGTGGACTGGTTATGTTCGGCATTGACTGCCTGTTGATGAGCAGATATGCTCTGGTTTTGATTGACATATATTACATGTTCATGAGTTGATATGATATGCTGTGATTGATATACATTGTCTATTGGTGAGGTAATGTACTATGCCATAGATTTGGCATAAATTACCTATATGTGAGTTGTGGTACTTCAAGTTTTGTTAATATGGTGACTTACTTATGCGAAGTTGTAAACAAACGATTAACTTTTAGATAAAACTATGGTTTATACGAATTGCATTATGTGAGTTATTCAAATCCAGAATGGTTTGACACATACATTGGGGTATATATATTTATAAGTTGCTATATGAGGAGATAACATGCCATGAAATTGTTTATTAACATTGACTCTAGAATGATGGTACAATCTATAGATCTTATGATATGAGGATATTTTTAGAATTGTTGAAAAATGACATGGAAGAAATTTCAAGGACAAAATTTTTATAAAAAGGGGAGGATGTAATACGCGTCATTTTGAGAAAATATATAAATGCCTAATTACATAGAACTTTGGAATTTTGTGAAAATTAAAATATCAAAAAATTTAAAAATTTATAGAAATAAAATTGTACACCGAAACCTCAATATTTGGAATGTACATGAGAAATGGAGTCCAATGATACTAAGAATGTTAAAATCAGAGATTGGAGGAAAATTAACTAATTATTTTAATTTAGATATTTAATAAATTAATTAAAGAGAGTAAAATCATAATTTTACAAGTGGGGCCCACAAAATTGGGTGCTAAAAACATGATTGGACAAGTATTTATTGGGTATGGCGATGATTACTGGGGGGGCATGGCGTTTAAATGCGCTTCTCCCCTCATTAATTCCCTCTTGAATTCACCCCTGCATTTATTTCGTCTAGTTCCTTGTGCCGCCAACAATGACATCGGAGACGATGTCGACCAGTGGCCGCCTTGTGCCTGTAATGTCGTTTCTCCCTCCCTCGGCGACGGAATCTACTTGTTTTTCTCTTGTCAACTACAGAGGTAGGTTTCCCTCTCTCGCTCTCTTTTCCAGTGACAGATTCCTCTTGTTTTTGTTTTGTTAACACCAGAAACAGCAATGAGATGCCATTTTCCGGTGACACCATGAATATTATTGTTTTAATGAAAAACAACCCATGAAATGGCACTTGAACTGGACTAGATGGATGATCTAGACCGTTCATCTTGTGTATCACGAACCCAATAACAAAACTTTTTAGTTTCATGAAGATCCAACGGTTGATGAAGCAAAAAATGTAGACAAATAGTAAGAAAGGGAAATCTTTGTAAACTTCATAAAACTGGCTAAAAACCCTAGATTTAGGCAACATCAGTTGATAAAAGTATCATAAAACAAAAATTTATTAAAGTTAAAAATAACACTATATAGGTATTTCTGTATACTAAATAATATTTTATAGGTTTTGCTTCCAATTTGAGTGCCTAGGCATAAAAACTAATATTGTACTAATAAAATGTAGTTCTTTATAATGAAACTAATACTGTAGCATTGGTTCTCATTCAATAATCATACCCTATTTTTTTATCTGGCCCTTGCCAATTTTGTGGTTTAGGATATACCATCTGTGGTCGTAGTTCTAGGTATACTTCTTCCGGTCCATTTCCCATTAGTTGACATAGTTTACAGGATTTCATGATTCCTAAGAGCATATTTCTTCTTTAACTTTAACTTATAGTCTGGTCTTTTTATTTGGTAGTAAAGATAATAACAAATAGAAAGTCACAATCATTAATAAGAAGATTACAACTCTAGACTTTTGATGGTTAGAACATTTTTTTTGCTCACACACATATGCAGGCATTACCACAAAAGTCTCATGCAATTCACAAATTATTGAAAAGAGTTCAATAAAAGCTAATCTTTAACCTTTGGGCCCCTAGTTTACTCCTAAGAATGATAAGAAAATTTATCATGAGAAGTTTTAGAGCATGGCCTGTCTAAGATAGGGCCAGTAGATTTATTGTTTGGATCGAAACTTACATGGCCATCGACAAAAGGTCTATGCTTTCAGTAAGCCCACCACTGCCTTCCATGTTCCACTGGCGTCTATCACAAGTATACGCCTAGCGTTTGATAAACGGCTCTCTTATCATCTCAAGCACAAAGATTTGGAATAAACTTTCCAAAATTTTCAGTAGTTCCAAGAGTTGAATATGTTTTCATGGCCTCGTGGCACGGCATAAGAAGAAGAATGTCATCGTCATGTCTCGTGCCCGGACTCTTCTGTCTTGTGCCCAGACTCTTCTTTAGCACCTCCTCCTCTTCAACTTTCTCCTCCTTCAGAAGCTTTCCCATTTCATCTCCTTCTTCTCTCCACTCTGTAATTCATTCAATGTCCTTCTTTGTTTGTATCGTTTCATTCATCCTCTTCTCTTCTTAGATTCTGACATTTCCACTGCGATTCAGGGATTTTGGGGCCTTTCATCAACGCTTTCTAGTCGTGGGCTGTGTTGTTTCTCTGGTGAAGTGAGAGGAATGGGTGGCAGAGTCGTTTCTTCGCTTGAAAACTTGCAGAATCCGGAGAACATTTCGTATTTGTCGCAGAGAGAGGCGGCAGAAGTCGATGAAATCCTCATGGGTTCACTTGGGTTTAGTGTCGATCAATTGATGGTCGGTTCGATATGGGTTCCTTCAGATTTATCATTTGGGAGTGGTTTGGAGTTCTATTTCAGTTGTGTTTCTCGTTTGCTGGTCTTGATTTTGGCCATGGCATTTGCAGGAATTGGCTGGACTGAGTGTTGCCACGTCGATTGCAGATGTATGTGTTATTTGCTGTTTCTCTGTTTGTTTTGACGCCCGTTTACTAGTTTTATTTCCTATTCTGGGATTTTTGAACGTTTTCTGAAGGTAGTATTGGAAAGTGTGTGAGAACATTTCATGATCGATTGACTCATAGGGAGCATAAGTGCAAAGCTCTCAAGTGTCTATCAGTTTGGTTCGTTATTGCCAATTGTTGTCCATCTTTCAATTCTACTGAAAACTAAAGAAGGCTGATAGCGGATATATTAAATTGGCAAATGATAGAAAAACTTGGTCTATGATTGAGTCTTAATGCTTTGGCGGTGTGCCTGATTGTTGCTTTCAAGCGTTCCCTGTTGATGCTCATACGTGACTTCTTTGGTCGACAAAATGGATACTTCTTTTGGTCAATATCGTGAGACAAATAGGACCATGCGGATTCATTAGTCAGTAGCACATCTCATCCCATGCTGTCAAGATCCTCTATGTAGCCTAAAGATGATGGGTGAGAGGATTTGTGGAAACTTTGGTATATCTATGCTTCCAACGTTCTGCTAAATCAGCAAAACCTACCTGAATACTGCCTTGATGTCTCACACTAATGGTTTAGGAAAATTTGGGGTATAGCAGTTGTCTATTTGTGCCCATTCTAGTTTAGGATAAATAATCTTTAGCTCTGTTTCTTACCTTGAGCTCATGTGATTGTGGTGATGCTTTATCTTTTGCATAGGGAGAGATATACAAAAGGAGAACATAGTGGTAGAGGAATGTAAAAGTAAAGGTAATTTTTGAGCTTTCCTAGACTTATTGCACCATAATCCCAAAGTACAGGGGAGGATGTAAGAAACAACATGTACTGATAGTAGTGAGCTCTTTCGGTTTCAAATCCTTGGGGAACAGGTGCTGGGTCTGTTCCAGATAAGTAGTGGATGAACTTGTGGTTTGTGTTTTGTAGTACATGATATCAACTTTTTTTTATTCTAAATTTGAAGGAAAATCCTCATATGTTGCTGAATCTGGGTGATTAAGGAAGAGAAAAGGGATCAGAAAAGTTCAGAATGAGGATTGAGTGGAATTTGATCCACTGATACTGTACAATTGGATAAAATCAAGAAAATTTTGAAAATACCATTTTGTGGTTTTGCTTAGGTTTTCTAGAAAGCTTTATAAACTGCCACAACAAATACCATCAGATGCTAAAAGCTTCGATACTAATGGATCACTAAAAACTGGCCTGACCATTGATCCAAAGTCGATTTTGACTTCTGGATTTTGTTTTATGCCCTCAATCATCAAGCTCATTACTGGAATAAAATCCTTTTTATGATTTGGATATTTGTTGTATGTTTGCTAACTCTTATCATCAATAAATTGTTATGAAACAGCAAAAGAACAAATTGATCATGCCTTGTTATGCAAGCTTTTCTATTCATATGTTTTCTCAAAAAAGTTGTTATAAATTGAAAAAGATGTCCAAGTACTAAGGTGTCACTTTCTCTCGTTGAAGAAATTTTACATGCAAACCTAATCTTTTTGACAGGTCTATCAACCACGTGAGTATGGCCGTGTGCTTGCCTTTTGCGGTCCAGGAAACAACGGTGGTGATGGTTTGGTAGCTGCTCGTCATCTTCATCACTTTGGATACAAACCATTTGTTTGTTATCCAAAGCGTACTCCCAAAACTCTTTATACTGGTCTTGTTACACAGGTCTGACAAAAATTTCCAAGTAAAATTCTCTATGGCCCTCCTCTTTTATATCGTAAGTGGATTTATCCTACGTTGTATTTTGTAGTTGGAATCATTGGCAATCCCTTTCTTGTCAGTGGAAGACCTGCCTCTGGACATATCAAAGGACTTTGACATCATTGTCGATGCAATGTTCGGATTCTCATTCCATGGTAAAGATAAGCTTTTGTTTAGGTTGCACATTTCCATCTATATGTTTTAAGATTCTTATCCATTGACAACACTTAATAAGTCAATCTTCTTTTCTTTTCTCTTGTTGAATGGTGAGTGGACTTGAAATCCACCGTCCCTTGATTTGAGAACAAGTCACTTGTACCAACTTTGCTAAGTCGACTCTTTTCTTGTAGGTATTTTCTTTAATGTATCATTTCCCGTCACTTAAATGACAAAGATGAAAGTTTTCATTTGAGGCCACTCCCTCCTGAAATTAGTTAGGGCCTGTTTGAGAAACATTTTTTTTCCCCCTTGAATCTTTTCTTGATTCAGCCAACCATTTGGAGTTGATGGAATGTACTCTCTACCATCTAGGGCCTGTCCACTCAGCCAACAGTGAGTGGCCAGGTTGGCACCCCTTACCCAAGATTGGAACGGTTTCAACTTTGTTGTTTTGAAGAAAGAGGAAATTGATTCAATGCCTTTGATTTCTTATCACATACATTATTTGTGGAGGATTTTTGGACGCCTCTCTCTCTGACGCTGCTTCTGCTTCTGCCTGACCCTGACGTGTTGCCTACTGCCCAAATCAGTATGAACAACTTAGAATGCCTGCTTCAGATGATCTGGTGAACCTATGCCAATAGAAGTTCGGCGTCATGCTTGATAAGTCCTCCAGCACCTCTCAATGCCTTTGATTCCATATCATATGCATTATTTGTGGAGGATTTTGGAAGCCTCTCTATCTGAAGCAGCTCCTGCTTCAGCCTGACCCTGATGTGTTGCTTACTGCCTGAATCAGTATGAACAACTTAGAATGCCTGCTTCAGATGAAGTAGCTAAACTCTTTTTATCTGGTGAACCTATGCCAATAGAAGTTCAGTGACATGCTCGATAAGTCCTCCCAGCACAGCTGATGTTGCCTATCTATTAGAGGGCTACTGCTGACTCTCAAAAGGAGAGATAAATAAGGTGCCAGATTGCTTGGCTGGAGATGGCATTCAAGAATAGGCCAGTCTTGGTCATTGAGTTCTATCCTTTTGTAAGTCGGGGACTCTGTCATTGTTTGTGGCTTTTCTTGGTCAAGATCTGTTGGCTGTGAGCTTCTGTTGTTTTACTTCTCTTCTTAATAAAGTATTATTGATAAAAAGGGAAAATGAATCCAGAAATTACGAGCTTCTATCTGTGCAGCTTCCATGTCCTTTTCCATCTCTACTCAAACACTAAAGAATTCTGGTGTAAAGTTCCTTAAAGTATCTGGGACTTAGTTCTTCCTTAAATTTTATGAGTTGTTGGGTCCCTGCTTCCAAATCAGAATCTCCTCCTACCTTGGACAACTAAGTGAAATAGATGATATTTTAGTTATAAATGTCTCATGTTCCAATATCATTGTTATTCTTGTATAATCTAGCTGCGTACAACTTTCTTGTTTATTCTGATGCATGTTTTCTTCTTTTGTGGTATACTAGTTCATGATCATTTTCTCATTTCATTCTTTCTAGTAATTTGTCTGCCAAGTGACTCAAGTATTATTCATGTTGGGCAAGTTGTATAGTTGTGTGTCTGTCAAACCACTCAAAGAGAGTTTTACATCTTATAGATAGCATTTTCATCACAAAGATCAACTATTTCAATAAATAGTGTTTGCACATAATGATACATTACAGTAAATGTCAGATCTTGAGACTGTTTTCAGTTCTTATATGCTTGATACGGCCTAGGTGTAATGAAAGAACTCTTGCATTTCTCTCATTTCTCAACTCCTCAATATCTCTTTTGCCTACACAAGAATTAGGGCATTTAAAGGGGGCAGCCCCGGTGCATGAAGCTCCCGTGTATGCAGGGTCAAGGGAAGGGGTGGGCCACAAGTCTAAATCTGGTTTGGATCTGGGCCGGCTCTGATACCACTTGATAGGGTCAAATTTGTCATTCAGTATAGATCTGACCATCAAGATCTTAGATCTTAGATCTTAGGATCACATGACAATCACACACAATGAGAGACAGATTTACGTGGTTCGGCCAAACTCGGCCTACATCCATGGGAGAGGAGTCTTTATTCTCTGATCAGATTACATCTTTCACTTACTCAGAGGTCTAAGTTTTTGACCTCTCTCACTCTCTCATGATCTAACATCTCCTATTTATAGGAGATAAACGGGTTTGAATGTTAATATTTGCGGTGCTGCAAATCTTGACATGGTCACTGTTCCAACGATTCAATCGTCTTCTGCGGCACCATTAATGTTGAATTCCATTCAATCGATGTCGTCAAAGTCGGCTTTTCTCACATGGGCGTGGACCACATTGGGGTCTATTTTAACAATCCCCCCCTCGATGCCCATGGGAGGAGAATGCTGTAAAAATTGCTACTTTGTTTAACTCCCCCAAATTATTTGCACAAATTCGATCCAGCTCACTCTCCAATAGTCATCTGCGCTTTCCAGCAGCTCCAATAATAGTTTTGCGTATTTGCAACTTCTCTTGGAAGGGTTGTTGCTCTCCCTGCTAAACACTCCCTACTGAGTTTAAATGCTAATTAATCATTGAGCACCAAAAACACTTAGAAGCTTGCCAGTTCCTCTTGCATCCGCCCTCATAGGCTGCTCACAGATATCACTTGGAGTGGTCACAATGTCTACTCAGAATGGTTAAAAAGTTTGCTCAAAATGGTCACCTGTCCACTCTGAATCGTGCAGACTTTTTATTGAGTCATCTCATCACTATTCACTGAGTCATCCTACTACTATTCACCGAGTCATTCCACTACTAGTCTTGAGTCATCTCGCCATTGTTCCCAAGTCAACTACACTCGCAGTAGTCATTGTGTCCACTTTCTGCACTTGTTTATCGGATCCACTCATTAGCTGCCACCGATTTAACTTGTCATCAATCATCGAGCATACTTATCAGTTGAATTTTCTTGAACAAGGATGTCATTATCAATTTTTTGGGGTGCAACTTATCACTATTGATAAGTGTTAGTAATTGTTCATTAGGTGCAATTACTATGTAACGTCATGTAGCAACTCGTTACTGTACCAAACCATGATTGTTTAAATCGGTACTGTACCAAATTAGTCATTGTTGTAACGCGTCTCTGTTGCAACTTGTCACTGTTGTAAGTCGTGTTGTTGCAACTCAGGCACTGTAATTGACATAGCAATCACTGAAGCTGACATAATGATTTTACCTTTACACTGTAGCCGATATAATGATTTTACCTTTACACTGTAGTCGACATAATGATTTTACCTTTACTTTTGCTTTTTTTATTGTTTTTTTTTTTTCAACTAAGATCTCTGACTTGGGCTGCTTCTTTGATCTGGGAGTTCTCAGATTTGGGGCGTTCTCCGATCTGGGATCTCCAATTTGAGATCTCCATTCTAGGCTCTAGAATCTAGCCTAGACTGATCTGCTCAGTCTAGGCTTGATCAACACTAATCTGATTGGCTTTGATTGATTCTGATTTGGACCGCTTCTAGATGGGATCTGGCCTGGGTAGTGTTTTTGGCCTGGGTCTTGACTGGATATGGGCTGCACCTAGTCTGGGTCTACATCTGGTCTTGGTACTCCTGGGCCTAGATTTGCACTAGGTTGGTCCCTGACCTGGATCTGTACTGGGTTGGGTTGGACTAAGATTACTAGATTTGGGCCAAATGTTGGCCTTGGTCTAAACTTGATTGGATCTTGATTTGAGCTGACTCTGAGCTTAGGTCTAAATCTGGTCTGGATTTGGGCTAGCTCTGATACCATTTGTTAAGGGTCAGATTTGCCGATCTGTGCAAATTTGATGACTAAATCGTAGGATCTGTGAGAACACAAATGCACACAGAACATAGAAACATAATGAGCCTTACCCAAAGACATCTTCGAGAGGCCATGTACTGATTTCCTCAAAGAGACATATGGAATCAGAGTATGTACTGCTTATTGATGAGGGGAGCTAGAAAGTGTCCAGGAAGCATAGAATCATACAAACAAGAGTAAGTGGATGCAAGCCATGTAGGAGGAAATTGACTCACTGTAAAACAATAAGACTTACGAGTTAGTAAAGCTTCCTAAGGGCAAGAGAGCACTGAAGAACAAATGGGTATTCAAGCTAAAGAAAGACGGCAGCGGAAAGCTAGTAAAGCACAAGGCTCGATTGGTCGTCAAAGGCTTTGAACAAATGAAAGGAATCGACTTTGACGAGATCTTCTCACCATTAGTGAAGATGACTTAAATTTGAACTATACTCGGATTGGTTGCTAGCTTAAATTTGGAGCTTGAACGGATGCACGTGAAAACTGCTTTCCTCCATGGAGATTTAAAGGAAGAAATTTACATGGAGCAACCTGAAGGTTTTGAAGTTCTAGGGATGAAGCACTTAGTCTGCAAATTAAAGAAGTGCCTTTATGGTTTCAAGCAGGCACCGAGGCAATGGTACAGAAGTTTGACTCATTCACGACGAGTCATGGGTACAAGAGAACAGCAACAAACCAGTGCTTATATGTGCAGAGATTTCCTTATGACAAGTTTATTATACTTTATGTAGATGATATGCTCATTGCAGGACAAGATGCGGCTATAATTAGTAAGCTGAAGGAGTTATCAAAATCTTTTGATATGAAGGACTTAGGCCCAGCTCAGTAGATTTTGGGCATGTAAATTGCTTGCGATAGAAAGGCAAGAAAGTTGTGGCTATCACAATAGAAGTATGTTGAACTAGTGATTAAGAGGTTCAACATGGAGAATGCCAAGCAGGTCAGCACTCCGCTTGGTAATTATTTCAAGCTGAGCAAGCAAACCTGTCCTTCTTCAGAATAGGAGAAAGAAAAGATGTTAGTGATATCATACTTTTCAGTAGTTGGGAGTCTGACGTACACAATGGTGTGTACAAGACGAAGCATTGCCCATGCAGTAGGTGTAGTGAGCAGGTTCCTGTTCAACCCAGGAAGAGATCATTGGGAAGCAATAAAGTGAATATTGAGGTACTTGAAGGGTACATTCAAGTTGTGCTTGTGTTTTGAAGCATCAGAAACTATCCTAGAAGGATACGCAGATGCTGACATGGCAGGAGATCTTGATAGTAGAAAATCAACATCAGGATTTCTATTCACTTTTGCTGGGGTAGTTGTATCTTGGCAGTCCAAGTTACAAAAGTGTATTGCTCTATTGACAACAGAAGTAGAGTGTATTGCTCTATTGACAACAGAAGCAGAGTATATTGCCGCAGCTGAAGCTGGTAAGGAGATGTTATGGATAAAGCGGTTTTTCTAGGAACTTGGTATTATACAGAAAGAATACAAGGTACATTGTGATAGTCAGAGTGCTCTGACTTGAGCAAGAATTCAATGTACCACTCATCTACAAAGCACATTGATATCTACTATCAGTGGATACGCGAGGTGATAGAGTAGAAACTGCTGAAGTTAGAGAAGATTCGCATTGATGAGAATCCAACAGGCATGCTGACAAAAGTGGTAACGTACAAGAAGTTGACGTTATGTAGAGACATAGTAAGGATGAGCTCAAACTAAAGAGATGAAGAATATTCTTCTCTCATGAGTATGGAGGAGAAGAATTGATGGGTTCATACCCATGTGAACAGAGACTGCAACAACAGAAAAAATCAATAGGCGCATTAGAAAAGTCAAAATCTGTGTCGTAAAAGTAGAATTTGGCATTAATAATTTGAATAGTCAAAATCTACAATAGATTTGTTAAGATTTATGGTGTCGCAAATCTTGACAAATTGGATCATTAGAACCCTATAAATAAGGGATGATCTGATCTTTGACAGTGTGAGAAAAGAAAGACAGATTTACATTCTGTAGATTTGTGAGAGAAAGAGAGAGTATGCGTGAGAGAGTAGAGTAGAGAGAGGATCTAACCTGATCCTCCTCGTCCTCTAGTGTAATTCGATCAGATATTGTCATATTTTCTCTCTTTTTTGTGGATGTAGCTGAATTTGGCCGAACCATGTATTTCTGTGTTCTCTGTGTATTTGTGTTCTCACAGATCCTCAGATCTAGTCGTTAGATCTGCATAGATCGACAAATTTGACCCCTAACAAGTGGTATCAAAGCCGGCCAAGATCTAGACCAGATTTAGACCCAGGTTCAAAGTCCGCTCATATCAAGATCCTGTCCAGGCCAGGGAGTGCCCAGTCCAGTTTAGACCCAGGCCAACGTTTGGCTCAGATCCAGTAAGCTCGGTCCAGCCCAGCTCAGTACAGATTTAGGCCAGGGACCAGCCAGCCTAACCCATTGCAAATCCAGGCCATGGACCAGCCTAGCCCAGTGCAGATCTAGGCCCAGGAGTGGCCCAGATCAGATTTAAACCTAGGCTAGGTGCAGCCCAGATCCAGGCAAGACCTAGGCCAAAAACACTGCCCAAGCCAGATCCAGTCCAGAAGAGGCTCGGTCTAAATATCGCCCAGATCAGAATCAATCCAGGCTGACCAGATCAGTGTAGATCAAGCCTAGACTGATCAGATCAGAGTAGATCTGTCTAGGCTAGATTGGAGAGCCCAAATTGGAGATCTCAGAATGGAGAACGCCCCAAATCTGAGAACTCCTAGATTGGAAAAGCAGCCCATGTTAGAGATCTTAGCCAAAATAAACAAACAAACAAAAAAAGGGAAGAATAAAGGGGAGAAAAGGAGAGCGGCACTTACTGTTGCAGAAGAAAACCCACCATTAGTGCTGAAGATAAAAAACATCCATTATTTGTGATCGATCTGCCCGTTGTCGACTCAGAAGAAGGAACAGCAGTTGAAGTCTAGATTCTCATTAGGGATCTGTTTCTTAACAGTGGAGTTGAGAGGAGATCGCTGGAGCAATTGGTGCATGAAAATCCCAATTCAACCGGAAACTCATCCTCACAGACTGACATCTTGATGCGTCACGCTGATGGCAAAGGAAAGGAAGCAGAGCTGCAGCTGCAGGGGGAAACAAAGCTGTAGGGGGATTACGTCTGAGAGGCTAAGGTTTTCTCGCTTTCCTTTTTTATATGAAACCCCCCTAAAACCTGCAAGCTCAAATGTGATAACGACACTCCAATATGCTTAATTAACAGCCCTCAAATTTGATATTGGCAACCCTATGAACAGTACGGATTTAAACAATCACGGGTTGGTATAGGAAATGACTTGCTACAGGACATTACAATAGTAACTGCACCTAATGAACAGTTAGTAATCCTTGTCAATAATGATAAGTTGCACCCCAAGAAAATTGATAATGACACCCATGTTCAGGAAAATTCAGCTGATGAGTAGACTTGGTAATTAATGACAAGTGGAGTCGGTGACAACTAATAAGTGGACCTGGTGAACAAGTGCAGAAAGTAGACACAGTGACTATTGTGAGTGGACTTGATAACCGCGAGTGTGGCTGACTCAAGAACAGTAGCGAGATAACTCAAGAACGGTAGTAGGGTGACTCGGTGAATAGTGGTAGGATAACTCAGTGAATAATGATGAGATGACTCGGTAAAAAGTGTGCACGATTCTGAGTGGACTCGGTGACTATTCTAAGTGGACCTTTTAACCATTTCGAGTAGACATGACCATTGCGAGTGATGAGGGCGGGTGCAAGAGGCACTAGCAAGCTTTTAGGTGCTTTAGGTGCTCGATGACTGATTAGTTCTTAAACTCAGTAGAGAGTATTTAGCGGGGGGAGCTGCAACCCTTCTAAAAGAAGTCATAGATACGTACATATTGTTACTGGTGCCCTTGGTAAGTGCAGACGACTATTGGAGATTGAGCTGGATTTAAGCTGTGCTAATAATTTAGGGGAGCCAAACAAAGTAGCAATTTTTACTACATTTTTCTCCCATGGGTATGGAGGGGGAGATTGTTGGGATGGACCCACATGTAGTCCATTCCCATGTGAGAAAAGCTAACTTTGACGACACAGATTGAATGAAATTCAATGTTAATGGCACTATAGAAGATGACTGCACCATTGGAACAGTGACTACGTCAAGATTTGCGGCACTGCAATTCTTGACATTTAGACCTGTTTATCTCCTATAAATAGGAGATGTTAGATCGTGAGAAAGAGAGTTAAAAAATGTAGATCTATGAGTGAGTGAAAGATGTAATATGATCAAAGAATAAAGACTCCTCTCCCATGGATATAAGTGGAGTTTGGCTAAACCATGTAAATCTGCATCTCTCATTATGTGTGATTGTCATGTGATCCTAAGATCTAAGATCCTAGTGGTCAGTTCTGTACTGATTAGCAGATTTGGGTCTAAATCTGATTTAGGATCTATGATCTCCAATCTAGGCTCTCTGATCTGGCCTAGACTAATCTGATCAGTCTG
The DNA here is from genome assembly GCA_035236585.1 of Warburgia ugandensis. Taxonomy (NCBI): domain Eukaryota; kingdom Viridiplantae; phylum Streptophyta; class Magnoliopsida; order Canellales; family Canellaceae; genus Warburgia; species Warburgia ugandensis. Next base: position 63,593,666 of record CP141129.1, on the reverse strand, counting down.
GGCTTGATCTACACTGATCTGATCGACCTAGATTGATTTTGATTTGGGCCGCTTCTAGACTGGATTTGGCCTGAGCAATGTTTTTGGCCTGGGTCTTGATTGGATCTGGGCCACACCTAGTCTGGGTCTAAATCTGGTCTAGGCCTAGATCTACACTGGGTTGGGCTGGTCCATGGCCTGGATCTGCACTGGCTGGGCTGGTCCCTGGCTTGGATCTGTACTGAGCTTACTGGATCTGGGCCAAACGTTGGCCTTGGTCTAGACTGGATTGGGCCACTCCCTGGCTTATATTGGATCTTGATTTGGGCCGACTCTGAGCTTGGGTCTAAATCTGGTCTAGATATGGACTGGCTCTAATACCACTTGTTAGGGGTTAGATTTGATCTGTGAGAACACAAACACACATAGAACACATAAATAAGTAATTTGGCCAAACTTGGCTTACATCCATGGGAAAGAGAGAAAATTTGACAATATCTCATTGGATTACACTAGAGGAGGAGGTGGATCGAGTCAGATCCTCTCTCTACTCTACTCTCTCACACACACTCTCTTTCTCTCTTATAGATCTGCATAATGTAGATCTGTCTTTCTTTTCTTACACTGTTAGGGATCGGATCATCCCCTCTTTATAGGGTTCTGATGATCCGATTTGTCAAGATTTGTGGCATCGTAAATCTTGACAAATCTGTTGTAGATTTTGATTGTTCAGATTGTTGGTGCTGAATTCCATTTTTAGGGCACCAATTTTGACTTTCCTAATGTGGCTGTTAATTTTTTTGTTGTTGCAGTCTCTGTTCACATAGGTATGGAGGGCATTTGATAAACAAAGTGCATGTGTTTTCAATAATATGGTTGCATGCTTGTATGTGCAGGTCAACCAAGGCCCCCTTTTGATGAACTCATCCACAGAGTGGTTTCTTTGCACAATTATGATCAGACACACCAGAGATCACCTGCTATTGTATCTGTAGATATCCCATCTGGGTGGCATGTTGAAGATGGAGATACAGATGGAAATGGGATTAAACCTGATATGCTGGTTTGTATCTGATGAATCCTGTAATTGGCGTCCCTAATTGTGGCTTAACATTTTAATGAAATGAACCCTGGTTGTGTACTAATAGATTTTGTCTTTTAATTTCCAGTTTCTTCTCATATTATTGGATCTGTGATTCTTTAGGTGTCACTAACTGCTCCAAAGCTTTGTGCAAAGAAATTCACTGGTCCTCACCACTTTCTTGGGGGTAGATTTGTCCCACCAGCTATTGCAGATAAGTTTGAGCTGCATCTTCCACCTTATCCTGGCACTTCAATGTGTGTGCGGATTGGAAAGCCCCCACCGGTGGATATTTCAGCTTTTAGAGAAAACTACATTTCTCCAGATTTCCTGGAGGATCAAGTGAAGGCTGACCCTATAGATCAGGTATAATATCTTTCAGCAGAGTAAGTATTATTGGTGATTTGAGGATCTACTACTTTGACCTGTTGCTTCTTAGAACTATGCTCCTTAAAACTTTTCATGAATTTAAGTAGTGTCAGATATTGATTAGTTGCTTGATGAAACAAAGATTAGCTTCCTCTTTTTATAACTTCAGGATGACTAGATACTTACTGGTTTGTCCTTCAGTTTCGTGTATGGTTTGATGATGCTATTGCTGCTGGCTTGCGGGAACCAAATGCTATGGCCTTATCAACAGCTGACAAGGATGGGAAACCGTATGTCTCCTGTATTATGCTTTTTCTTTCATTTCTTGGTGAAACACATCTTTCACATTTGCTATCATCTGTTGTATGCTACTGTGACTTACTGCTAGTTATAATTATACTTATTTGTGGTGCAGTTCTTCACGAATGGTTTTGTTAAAAGGAGTCGATGAGCTTGGTTTTGTTTGGTTAGTATTAACATGTATCTTGTATAGAGTCTTCTTCTATTAAATTCATACTTTTGTTTTCCCCGTGATAAAACAAAGCTGTTAATGGTAGTAGTTACTACTTCAGACAACAGTGACCATTACGGATGATGGATCAAAAAATTTATTACAATCATGAAATTTTTGACAAACCTTGGATAGATTGATTTCTAAAACACATTTCAGCATATCTTCCAATAAAAAAAGGCAGCCCCGGTGCATGAAGCTCCGGCTTATGCGGGGTCTGGGGAAGGGATGGACCACAAGGTCAATAGTATGCAGCCCTACCTTGCATTTTGCAAGAGGCTGTTTCTATGCCTTAAACCCGTGACCTCAAGGTCACACGACGACAACTCTACTGTTGCGCCAAGGCTCCCATTTTTAGCGGATCTTCCAATATTTCAGAAATATCATCATGAAAAAGAAATGTGAGAGGACCAAAACCTTTCTTCACAAGGAAATTCAGAAAACCAGTTCTCTCTATTGAAGACTGAGAGCATTTCCCTTTGTGACCATCACCTTTCTTTTAGGTTCACCAATTATGAAAGCTGTAAGGGTCGTGAAATATCTGAAAATCCTCGTGCGGCGCTCCTTTTCTACTGGAATGATTTAAATCGTCAGGTAAACCTGATTTCTCCTTGACTATATGTGTGGTCATGAATTTTTCTTTCAATGTTGCCCTTTGTACTTTTGACCTTGGTAGATGTAACTTGATTGGCACTTCTTCCAATCATGTCTGATACCTAGTTAAATTTTAATCACTGTTATTGATAATAATTGAAATTAAAAAACTCTGCTTGGTTTCAAAACTGTTGGCCCTAGCTTAGAGAAGTTAATTTGGGAAAACAACCACAACATGGGAAATGGTCGATTTCTTCTTGCTTTCTGAAGTTGGCTGGAAGAGTTGACTTAAAATGCAGTAGAAAGAGCTCAATAAAGAGCTTGGCCACAGTAAACTTTTTCAGCAATCGTGGTGCCTTGAATTGATGATATCCTTTTGGGGTCGTTTGCAACAAGAATAAGAATCATGGATTAAGTTATTCTGCAATAGTGAAAATTTTCCCTGCTATTTGCAGCCTTGAAACATAGATAAAAAATAATTTCGGAAGCCTGGGTTTTGGTTTGAAATACTTTTATCCATATATTTAATGCTGAAAGTTGTAGGGAAAAATTCACAATTCAGAAATAACTTGATCTATGATACTTGTTCCCCTCCCAAACAATCTCAAAAAGGTGAACTGGAATGGCATACATTTAGATTTATACATGCCACATGCATATTTGTATGATATATAATGCACGTGTGTATAGTATTTTGAGTATGTATATATGTTGTGTACATGGGTCTTTCTCTCTGTGTGAGCTTGTGTTTAGCGCAAGATTCAAATAACAAGGATGCCCTTATGTCTCAATTTATTCCACCAATTTCTTTTCTCACCCGTATTAAACTTCTCCTAACCTTCTTACCTATGTTTAAGAATAAATTCTGTGTTTATGTGAGAGAATTAATAAAGGTCATTTTCTTGTTTCTTCCTGCACCAAAGCCTTCTAGTGCAGTGGCATAAGGAGTCTCTCACCTGGGTGACTAGGTTTTGAGACTCTGCACGGATTTGTGCGTGTCTAACTTTCATAAACTTAGGGATGTATATCACCTGTGAAGTTTAAGATAACCAGAAACTTTGATAGCAGTAAGGCAAAAATCCAGGTGCAACAGATATCATTTGTTGTCTTTACAATGATGTGAGGGGATCTTGGTACTTATGATTGAACGTTATTGATTCCTGAGTTATGAAGATGGCCAGTTCCACAAAATTCTGACGTCTGTTACAATTAATGCCATGGCATTTATCAAATTGACAACCAAACTAAGGTGGAAATAACTGATGAAGTAAAAAAAAACAGATAAATGCGTGATTGCCTTTGTTTTCCAGCTCTTACACCATTCTTTCTAACAATATTTGCGTTTAAATATCCTGTTATGCTTTACTGAGAAAAAGGAAATCCTATTATGCTTCTTAATACATCTGAACAGGGTCAGTTTTCTAGAATGAGGAGATAGATAGGATTGTGAAAAGCTGACCTCTGGCATCATCATTCTAGAATTGTATCTCTCTACTTTTGTTTACAATTACAAATTGTAGGTAAGGGTAGAGGGACCAGTTGAGAAAATTTCGGAAAACGAATCTGAGAAGTATTTCCACAGTCGTCCACGAGGAAGTCAGATTGGAGCAATAGTTAGCAAGCAGGTCAATTCAATTTTCTTTTCCTTCAAACTTATACTAGTTATTTTGTCACTCTGTGCATGTTTTAGTGACAGTTTTTATGGAATTGCTGTTCTCAGAGCACTGTTGTACCTGGAAGGAATGTACTTGACCAAGAATACAAGGAGTTGGAAGCCAAATTTTCTGATGGGTCAGTATAATCAATGCCTAATTTTACCTGGATTCTAAAATTTCTATCCGTCAACAATGTTCTTATTATTGCAGTGCAAAATATCTCTGCCTTTTCTACCATAGAATTTCCTTTGTTGATAATGACGCAGAAAATGATTAAAGATGCACTAGCCACTAAGTTCCATTTGATGCTTGGTAAAGAGACTTTTTACCTAGCAGTATGTATGTAAGATCTTATAGGATTGCTAATAAAATGTCTAGCCAATCACTCTATTTTTGACCTGTAAGGTCATCAAGTATGTTTGCTATATTCATTTGTTTCAGTCTGTAGATCAATTAATTCAAGTGGGATCTCAGCAGTTTCTGACTGCAATCTTGGACTAAAACCATCTTAGGCTATATACAGCGTGATTCTGTCAGGATTGATGGACCGTTCATTATCTGAAAACATTGTTATACCAAGATCATTGCTACCTTGAACTGCTAAAATTTCATTTTTTGAATGTTTTATTTTCTCCACATGACCATTTCGGCTTGGTGGTGGGTTTACAAGTTTTGGAAGCCATATCTGCCCATCTGCTTTGTATTCCTGGTCAGGCATAGGCTATATCCCAATTAGAAACAATACTAAAACGATTGCCCCTTAAGGTTGTCCGAGTCATAGGTTAATAAATATCATCAAAGGCTAGCAATAGGCCAAGTTTGTTAAATGAAAACTTACATTCGTCAACTTTGGAGTTTGTCAATATGAACTTGCATTCATCGAGACTTGAAGACTGAACTGAATCATGGTTTTATGATCATTCAGAAGCTTGATACCCATGCCTCAATACTGGGGAGGTTACAGGCTTCGGCCAAAAGTGATCGAGTTTTGGCAAGGACAAGAGTCGCGCCTGCATGATAGGTACCTTTGTTTCTTCTTCCTCTGTAGGATTTTACTTATGACCTGAAATTTATTTAGACTTTTAAAACGATAAATTTTGTTAATCATATTACTATTTGTTAATAGGTTGCAATATTCCCTGAGAGAAGTTGATGGAAAGCAGGTGTGGCATATCGATCGGTTGGCCCCATGACTAGTATTTTCAGCCTCTGCTCTGTAGAATTGCTCTTAATCATCCATTTATATGCTATTGGTTTAGTTCTCTGGTCTATGGGTCTGTGTTTCTTCAGCATTGGCTGTGTGATCTCCACAGATTATTTAGAACATGTCAAGAACTCTTGAGAGAGTAATGTAAAGGGCAAGTCGGGTCCTTTTAATGGTAGGGAAAATGAGTTGAATGTGGTCAGAGAATTTTTTATCATATAATTTGGAGAATGAATTCTCCCTTGTACTTCTGATATCATCTTTTCCACCTTAGAGAAGCCTTGGCGCAACGGTAAAAGTTGTCGTCGTGTGACCTTGAGGTCACGGATTCAAGGCGTAGAAACAGCCTCTTGCAAAATGCAAGGTAAGGTTGTGTACTTTAGGCCCTTGTGATCAGCCCCTTCCCCGGACCCTGCATAGGCAGGAGCTTCGTGCACCGGAGCTGTCTTAGAAGCACTTGAACTTGAGTCTTGTCAAACACCCTAAACCAAATGATTGCTGTGGCCGGTTGAGTTGATCGTACAACGTATGAAGGTAGTCTGTGGACTCGCTAGTTTCCATAACATTGAACTGATAAAATTGGCTGATGATGCAATTTCTCTGTGCCATAGTGCTGCTTCATTCCTGCATAAGATAGGTGACAGTCTGTGCACTCTCTTACATTTTTCTGGTCTCATTTCCTGTGCTTGTGATCAATTATCAGATTCTTGAGCCGATTTTTGCCTGGGATTGGTTGTTATTTGGAAACTTCTCTAGAGAAAAAAAAGGTAGAAAGGAAATGCGAAAGGGTGTAAAGTTTTGCAATTTAAAGTTAGAATTTGGAATTTGAAATATAGAATGTATATGAAATTTGAGTAATTTAGATTGAATTCAGGTAGAATTTCAAGTACTCGGGACTCAGGAGTTGACATGATGGAATTCCTTGGCTAATCTCTACTACAAGCCGTCTATTTAATGTGATCAAAATTAGAATTTTCAAATACTAGAGTTATCTAATCAACATACCTTTTTGAATCACTACACATTTGGAGTAGGAGTGCCCAGATGAACGGGTCAGATCGTCCCAAGGTAGGCCCTACAAGACAAATTATAGTACTTCCAGAATATTTTGAAAAATACGTCAGTGCCATTGAATCAAAATATCTTAATAAGAACCTTCTTTATGATAAATAAATATAAAATGCCTATACTAATGAAAATTAATTTCAAATTATACCATAAAAAAATTCAACATCTTATAGTAATCTTGAATTGATTTCAACAATTAAATATTATCATACTGTAAGTATGTACAGATCCTTATATTAGCTTCACCATACAATGTCTTCTCTTTGTCGTACAGAAGTAAGCTGGGGCCTACAGATAGAGTCTACCGCCCAAAATATGAATTTCGATTTTAAATTCCTTCAAATTCAAAAACTCTAACATCTAAATAAAATTTTTGCACCTAAATTCCAAATACTACGACGAATTCACTGCTCTCAATTTTAATTGGAAAAATAGGTGGTGAACTTATTATCATCTATTTTGCAACTAAAAAGAAGAGTGCTTACAATGATCCAATGGATGAGATTTCGGTGCATGAACTATTTAGTCCTAAACTAACATTATGAACGGTCTTGATCTTCCAAGGCATGGACTCATTTGGAGAAAAAGCTGTTTGTATTATATGATCATGTCATAGTCTCGAGAGTTGATACAATGTTAGAATCTCTCTTTTTCTCTATGTATTCTTAAACTTAAAAAGTAGGCTCACTTTTCATGCTTTTCCACCTATCCAAGACATTCATATGATTTGCCCCATTCCTGCTGACCTAGATAGAAAATCTCATGTTAGTTGCATGCCTCTAGTACTCTATTTTTGAAGCTTTTGAAGCAAAAAAATAAAGGGCACGACACAAATTAAAGTTTATATTTTTGTTTCAAAAGCTCCAAAAATGAAAAAATTATAGAATCCAATTGACATGAGATTTGGTACCTAAGTTATTTGAGATGGGATGAATCAGATGAACGTCTAAGATTGCTAAAGAAATATTAATCAAGTAGGCTCGCTTTTCAATTTTAGGAACCCTTATGATTTATTCCCCTTGCATCAAATAATTAATGAAATGCCTATTGGATTTTATGCAATGAACCAAACCATTCATCAATAATACAAAAGTATAATAAACGTCTATTTACAATTAAAAAGACCACAAAATCAGTATCGAGATGCATGCTGTTGTGTGAGTTTTGGGTCCAGGCTATTGAACGGTTTGAATTATTGAAAAAAGAAAATCCAACAAGTGGGCCAACTTGTAGTTTTTATTAATTATTTAATACAAGCACTATATAGCTGGTTTTATCAAATAATTTCTCTTATGTGTGTGTGCATGCGCGCTCACGCATGCCTGCTTGTAAAACTAGAGATCTTTGCTAGTAGATTTAGTAAACATTTTGGGCTATAATAGTCATTTGATAAGACAAGGGCCAGCCAGTCTCTCATACATAGGCCAAATATGATAAAAGTATAAATGTGGGCCCAAAAAGGTTTACCCTATCATAAGATTTTGTTTATAGTTAGTGGTTCACCTTAATTCCTAATGGTTGGCCCATTACATTATACAAAATTTGATTCGCATTCGGTCAAACTTTCTCTAACTCTGGTCATAATCATCTAAACATCTAGCAAAATAAATTGCTACATATCTTGCTAAATCAAGTGAAAACTAGATTTTGAGCTTAAATTCTTACTAGATCATACAAAATATGGTCAACTCAAGATCTAACAAGTTCTAGATAAATTGTGTGTCCTCCACTTAGACTAACATGCAATAAGTTATTAAAAATTAGAGGAACACTAAATTTACAGCATTAGGAGGTGCTGTCTAGCGACCACAATTTGTGGAGCCCAACTTTGCATCATCTGAATTATGATCTCATTCGTCCAGCTTGGGTTTTCTTGCAGATGAAAAATTCCAGGGTATTGATGTGAGACCGTTAGCCAAGAAGGAACTTAATTCTATCATTAAATGCGTTCTTAAAGAAGGGAGCCTTGGCGTAACAGTAAAAGTTGTTGGTACTTGATCTTGAGATCATAGGTTCAAGGTGAGTAAACAGCTACTTACAAAAATACAAGGTAAGGCTAGATCATTGAGGTCCGCCCCTTCTCCGGACTCTGTATAGATAAGAGTTTCGTGTACCTGGGCTGCTCTTTTTAAATGCCTTCTTGAAGTCAACAGTAGGTGAAATACGCCGTATCAGATTCAACTAGCATGGATTCCGGCGACATCTTTGTCAATGTGATGGTGTTCACCTGGAGGTGAGTAAAATATGCATTCCATGAAAACGTGGAATTTACCAAGGAAGTGGCAGAGCCACTGATTCCTAGAGAAGGGGCAAAACTGTTCAAGGATGCACTCCAGCATACCATGAAGGCAAAATAATAATCAAGGATCTAGTTGACAACAGCTACTGGACTCCTTGTGAGGACATTTACGTGTGATCAACACCGTTGATCAAGAATTGCAATACTTTCATGTTGGGTTCTCATGTTGAATGAACATCTCATCCTAGGATCAAGTAGATTCTCTTGGCAGACCCCCAGATGAGTGTCATGATCTGATCATCGTGACAATATGGTGATGTCAACAACAACTGGATGGACTGGGGTTCGTATTTAGGTCAACAGAGGTGATCATGTTCAGGTGGGAAATGGAGATCGATCAATTGAATATAAGAGCTCCTGTACTTTATTTTCATCCAATTGAATATAGTCCTGCTGACATTGATCTAACGGCTATTGGGCAGTGGCTTGTCACTATGATATTGATCCCTGGAGCCCACAATCGGCATCATACTTGCAGCCTCTACAGGCCTATGATGAAGTAATTATTCAATGTAGAAACCCAGTTACCGTGTGCATGCGTGTGTATGAATTTTGAGAGTTAAGGTACGGTTGAAGGGAAGCCACAACTGGAGCCCACTAAGAAGTATCCAGATTGGCCTTGCAAAGTTCTTTTGACCGTTGAAACAGCCCTTGCTTTTCTGAAAGGCTTTGATGGGGGACTAGACACAGAAAGGTGGATCAGCAATGCAGCCTTTTCAAGGCAAAGAGAAAGAGACCACCTTTGAATCAAAGTGCAGTGTCAATAACAGTAACACTTGACCTAATTCAGGGAGCAAATATCTGCTTCCACAGACCAACCCCTTTGAAAGTTGTGTCTCTCCCCTGCAATCAATAGTAAAAGAAATAGAAAGAAATGGAAAAGGTGAACTGGGCATTGAGTTGTAGGGAGAAAATTGATAAAGAGATTCCAATCCCCACTTTGAAGCATGGAAACAAGACTCCTCATATTTTCCATTGGATATATGTCTTCTTCTTTTGTCAAAAGTGGGAGAAATGATTGACTGACCCACATGCCATCTTTGAAAGGGCTCCTCTGTAGGGACTGCATGGTGGGATTGGACTAGCACCTGAACTGAAAGCTTATTTGGCTGTTCTGATTGGACTAGCACCTAAACCATGGGCCTTATCCCTTTTGCCTCTCTCTCTCTCTCTCTCTCTCTCTCTCTCTCTCCACGTTTTCAGTGCTGTGGAGGAAAAACTCCCAAGACAAGCTTCTATCATGCCGGCAAACTTTACTTAAATGGTGGTTTAGTCACAAGATATGAATGTTTAAAAGTAGGAGGCCATAATCACTTTTGCTCTAAGCTCTTAGCTACAAGTTAAAAAGGTTTAACAGAAGGAAGCTACATCACGTTATCACTTTAATCAAGTGTGTGATTAGCAAAAGTATAAGAAGATTAGTGGAGGAAACCCATATCATTTTTCTCTTTGACCCAATAGGTGGTCTTAATTACAACACAACAAGGTTTAATAGAAGACACCCACATCCGTTTCCACTGTAACCAAGCTTGGTGGTTCTAAGAAGTTTCAATGAGAAAACCCATATCCATTTCCTCATAATCTTGAGTTACCGTAATGGTGCAAGAAGGGTCTCTCCTGTGCTAGGTCATGGGTTCGAAGCGCCTGTGTCATGTGGACGATTACGTAACACCGCGATGGCGACGAGTGGAGGAAGCAAAATGGATGAGGGACCACTTAGTCATAGTCAGATTTGAAGAAAGATTAGGGGATCCATTCCAGTCAAAGATGGTGATTTGAGTGAATTGACTAGCTCTATCCAGGATCAGGCTAACTTGGATGCTTATGTCAAGCTCTTCCCCAGTTTGATTTCCCATGACCTTTTGGGAGAAAGATGCACAGTCCAACCTTATTAGTGGCAGTTTTGGGGCCAAATGAGTGACAATAACACAATGACAACTTAGACTAAGGTAGCTTGTTTTGACTGAACATTGTATTTAGGACAATGATTGTAACCAACCTCTATGAATAGAAGAAAATGTAATTACTTTACAAGTAAGTCAATATCTGAATGATTACTCGCTTGGTTCGAAGATCCATCAAAGAATATACTCAAAGCCCTTTAAAATGTAGTAGATACTAAATCATGAGCAATGCTATAGTAAGAAGCAACCTCATCCATACTATCTATCCACTATTTGTAAAGGAGAAGCAGATTTCCTTTTTCCTTTGCTCGAATTCTTCGGAGGCTGACTGATCGATTCTAGACACTTTTGAGAGGCAGCTCACCTCTCTCTTGCACGAATAAATCATTTGAATCATGTTGTGGTGTTCTTCTCTAGATTGTATCTTTTTTTCCTCTTGCAAATTGATACATGTACAATGCCTTTGGTGTGCAAAAATAAGTAGTTTAGAATTATCTAATTGTTGTGGTTTTACCTAATCTTTGCATACGTTGAACATGATTAATGGTTTAGATCTACCAAAAAAAATTAGTCTAAGTAGCATTTACCCAAGTGTATGTTCTAGTGAGCCTGTCTCTTTCATTCCTTTTTTTTGTAATTTATTTTTCAGGAAGAGCAGCGTCAAACTCATGACCTACCACGAGGGAGGTTCCTTCCATCTTGTTAGGCCAGAAGATGGTCCTTTTCTTTCCTTTTTTTCTCTAAATTCTTCCTCCTCTCTTTTTTCATTTTACTATAATTTCCTACTGTCTCTTTGATCTACCATATTTTGTTGTTTCTGTTTCCTATTTTCTTTGTTCTACCTTTCTCTTTGCTCGAATTCGATATCTCCTCTGAAATACCCTTGGTCATAAGTTTGAGTCATCGCTTTTTCTTCTACTAAGGATTATATTTAAGAGTATGCATGAATAATTTATTTTATTATTCCAAACTCGTAGAAAAAAAACAAAACAAAACACAGAAACAAACAAAAACCTACGAGTAGCACAGGGAGAGAGGCCCTTCTGGTGCCTTAGGTAGAAGACATTTGCTCCCTTCATCAAAAACTTCCAGTCAAAATGCATGGTAAATGTGCCGTTACTATAACCAGAGGGAAGGCTGAAGGCATTTCCCTTTCAGAATGAGTGAGCGGTAGTGTTTCAAGGACTCGGGCGTTGTGTTGGGCTGGGCTTTGTGAAGACCCACACCCATGATTTGGTTCAATAGCCACTGCCATCTCGCCTCGTCCATTGCATAGGAAAGGGAAGGTGGTCCACGATGCCTGTGAAAATGATCCATCTGCTCATCGATTGAAGAGATGGGGAAAGAATGAAGTGGACCTTTGCAATTTGTGGTCCTATTCAAGTGTCGTCACTGATGGGTTCCATAGACGGTCAGATGGACCACATTTTCCAAGCTCATGATAGGACTGCGAGCAAGTTCTGTTCTGTAATTGTAACAAGTAGTCATTTTCAAAGAAAGTGATATTGCTATCGTTTATCGAATCTGAATCTAGGCACCAAATAATTCTGTGCTGGATGCTTGATTTGGAACGTCCATCTTAGGTTTTTCGGCCCTATCAATACATCAAAAGGTATAAAACAAATCTAAAACTAGACATCAAGACTCTGACGTCCCATTCAAGCCATTCATCAATATTGGTCATAGTAGAAGCACATTTTCTGGCATTTGTGACTGATCCAGTGTCAGGTATCAGTTTCCACTTTCCACCCATATCCTTCACTCCCTTGGAATTAAGAATGCATTTTTCTTCTGTTGTATGTTAGACTTTTGGCTTGTTATTCTGGACTATCAGCTATTTCTTAGGTTTGAACCCACCTACGACGAAGCTGGTAGGTTGGAACTTAGGACTTTTTACTACTAGTTGAAATAGCTATTCCATGATTGTTGATACCTGATAGGATAAACTGGTTTTAAAGATGGAAGGAGCAAGTTGGTATGTGGTGGACGGGTAATTTTCACCAATTTCTCTACCAAAGGCTCCCTTTTTCCACCAAACCAAAGAAAAAAAGGTGGGCATATTTTCAGTTGGACAATATTGGGGGTAAAGTACGAGGATTTCTTCAACGATGCAAAACCATTCATGGGCGCCAACATCGTCTCACGCCAGCTGCCCACACACAGCAACGCATCTCACCTGTAATACGTCCCGATTGCAGGTTTGAGTTGACTCTTTCCCTTTGGCCAGGGAATAGACTCGAGAGTGAGCAATTTGCTGTGTAATTTTTTGCTTGTAACAAAAAAAAAAAAAAGCAAGAAGGAAAAATGTGATATATTTATGTATTACTCATTAATTGAGGAGTTAGATCCACAAAAGCTTCACTTTGCAGATGACAAAGTGGTATGAATGATGGAGCCTTATATGCCGATTGAAAATTGCACCAGCACCATCCCTGCCTCCCCAAGTGCCAAGAAAACAAACCTAAATGACAAACACCAATACTCTATGCGTTTTGGCCTCTAAGAGCCAGAAGAAGACGCTGCTAGAAATAGGAAAGTGCAGTCCACCCAACAGACTTACTTTCTGTATCTGGTTGCGCGGATGCAATTAATCAATTTCTTACAAATCTAGTCTCATACTGGAGCCACACAGCTGAGTGATTGGCAATATTGGGGCCCTCTTTGATCTACAAGTACGATTCTCCCCAATGAATAGTATAGAGCATGCCGACATTACATGGATGAAGGCCCGTACCAAGCTTCTCTCATTAAGAGCTGGCTAGAAACTTACGATCTCATACACTGGCTCATCGTAAAGGCAAATTTTACTACGATGAAAGGCTAATAAGCGCCTAAAAACTGCAGGTATAGAATGCTTTGACTGCGTCTGCAGAGGCCAATACCAAGAAGTTGCCTCCCTGCGTAGTTTGAGAGTCAATAAAAATGCTTGATAAGTACTGGCTGTTAGAGCCCACATGCATGAAAGAGACTGTAGTTAGAAAGATCTGGATAGCTACTCCCACCATGGCAATCAATGCCCCTCAAGAAAGAGAATCAATGCAACAAGTTCTCATCCATTGTACTCCCATGGCTTTTTGGACCCTGGGACCTACGTCCAAGTTACACAAACCGTAGTGGCCACCCATGTTTGTCAAAAGACCAATTTAGAAGTAGATTTTTTCCCGCGATTGCTGTTCAGATGTCATTTGCCGCTTTGCTGCACTGCGAGGCTTATTTTGATCATCGTGACATATTGATGCTCTCTCCTTATCTCAACTATTGCCAATCTTTGTTCCGTAATTCAGAATCGGCTAATTATGAATGGTTTCAAGACTTAACATGCATCGCCCGTAGGTATTTCCCTTGAGATCAAAAGCTGGACCCAGTTGCCAGTTGGCTGAAGTTGCTTCATCTTCCCTAAACAAACTTTGCCGTTGGGTCGCTTTCATTTCTTTTGGGATGCTTAAAAAGGAAAAGGTAATGAGAGGAAGATCAAAAAGCAGTGGTGACCCTTCTCCCTGCGGTCGTCAATCGACTGTTCCACTGAGTGAAGAACTGAATCTGATATTTTATCATTTACCTCGAACGCCAAATTTTCCGTCATCTGCTGGATTTCCATTCACGGGTTTATAGTCAAGCATCAATGTGAAAGAGACATGAATACCACCCAAGGATCCGGTATCGAGATCATCGAAACATTGCAACATGAGTCGGACTATTTGCCAAGATGAAAATTCCGAAGAAGCTGATTCTTCCTTCCACCTTAGCATGAGATGCGAGCAATGACAATAGTAAATGAAGACATGGACATGTCTTAATATCATTAGTAGGCCCAAATGGAGTTTGATTAGTCATAATCAATGGCAAAGTCCATCAATCATGACTTTATGCATTTATTACGGCTTATCGCATTGTTAGTAACATGTTAGTCAATCAGGAATCAGGGAAAGGAAACAGGAGAAGACCATTTTTCAATTCCTAACAGCAATTCTTAGGCATTTCTCTGCTGTCCAAACAATTACAGAAAAATAAACTACCGTCTGAAGAAAGGTAACTTACTCTTTCTGCGAAGATTTACTTTCGCTTACATCTGGCTAGAAAGAAAATTTTTCCAGTTTTCACTTCATGAATCTCAACATCCATGGTATTACCCAGATACAATGCCATGAAGCTCAGACGATGTTACCACTCCTCTCATCCTAAACGATTGTATCAATTCAGAAGACAAGATGTCACCTCTAGCCTGAGATTCAGCAGCAGCTACCTACTTACGAACCTTCAAGAGGCACAACCCCCTGCAGCCCTGCTTTTATGATGAAATCCTAATGAAGGAAGAAATAAAATCTACCAATACAACAACATTATGTGATCTGCGCATCACACGATCATATTGAAATTCCTCACCTATTAATAAACACCGAAGCACAGAGCTGGGGAGATGCACCAATAAAGATATGCTCTCATACATTCTTTAGCGGCAAATGCCATTCCAACAGTCTAAGCTGAAATAGACTGGGGGGTAACCTTATCTTCAATAGTAATCAACACAACCATTTTCCAGGATTTCAAGATCACCCACCAAATTCATCCCTCTTGCTTAATTGAATATCATCAACAACTTGCTCATGTAGCCAAAGTACATAGGCAAATCCATCCAGGCCTTAAAAGACGCCTACAAGATTGTCACAAATTGAGGTGAATCATCCCTTGGCCCTGCAAGTGATCGATACAGATATAACTTTTCAACAGAATCATCATCGTCCCCTTCAACTCTGTCCCTAATCACTTCAACCACCAGGTGTGGCATTCTGCCAGCCACCTCCTTGCAACCTCTCAAAGTCAGCTTACAAGAAGACATCCATAGGAACCTCATGTCATAATAATGGTGCAAACCCGAGAGTAGAGCCTCATCTCCAAATGGACTATCCCTTATCTCTAGCTTCTGCAATTTGTGGCAGCCCTCAAGCACAAATCTCAAACCCATGTCACTGTTCCCAGCAAAAGCAACAGAAAGGGTCCGGACCAACTTGCCATACCTTCCAATGTAAGCAAAGGCCTTGTCAGTAAGTAAACCAGAAACAGCTAGTCTGGTGAGTTTCTTGCAATTCATGACAATGGCCCCAAACCCTTCATCCATGGGTTCCCCGGTCACATGGTCGGGCAGGTGGCGTCCCATTATACAAAGTCGGAACACCACAAGCTCCTGACAGTTTTTAGACATGGTCACAACAGCCGCATTGGTCATGTGCTGACAGAAATAGAGAATTGAACGCAGTTTCCTGCATCCCTCAGAGATTGCAGAGAGACCGACATCTGAAACTAGAGCCACACTGTCCTCCCGAGCATCCATGGGGAAAACCCGAAGCTCACGCAGATCCTTACACGTAGAAGCCACAGCCTGAAGCCCTTCATCACGTACCGAGTCGAGAACCTGAAGTAACCAAAATTGAACTTAAATTCAGCAGGAACTGCATGAACTGAAAAATATTAGGCCTGATAAAATCAGAAATAAAATTGAAAAAAGACCTCATACCCAAAAATTCTGCAGCTTATGACAGTGCAGGACAATTGATTTGAGCTGCTCACTACTAATATTCGCATAGCTAAAATTGAGCTCGGTGAGATTTGCACACACAGGAGAGATTGCTGGCAGATAATCAGGCAGAACGTCCCTGAATCCTGAGAGACCAATCAGGGATTTGCAAGCAGCAAAGGCTGAAGTAAGATCTACCTCTTCATCTCCCGGCCCAACCTCACTGGGACCAAACGGCCCCGTTCCAAGATGTGTAAGCTGTGGAGCTCGTAGCATCAGCTGCTGGAGCTGCGCTATCGAGATATGCCGATTCAATTTCAGCTTCTTCAGATATGGGGATCGGTTCACCAGCCGCTCCAGGGCATCAAAATCCACAGGACTGTCAACACAGTCAAATGCGAGAGACTCCAAACAGGTATTCGTCTCAGGAAAACAGGATATCCAATCAACCTCATCCTCCAGGACATAGTCATCAATCAGATCAAGCACTCTTAACCGTCTGCAAAATCATCATTGTAGAGAAATGGCACAAAATCAGACAGTTCCTTTCGACAAATCTCATCATTTTCGGCTAATGTCTAGTCCAAACAAATGCTATGAAAAAAAAATCCTCGACAATAATGGATCTTAAGGCTGAAGCTAGAGATTTCGAATTCAAAATATACTCATATCTGACAATGGCAAGAACAATGAAACTAATTTTGCATTGCGCTTTAACAAATCCAACCAACCTTATTCCCCACAATGAGAACCGAAAAAATTATTAATTCCTACATCTCTTGGTAACAATAAATTAAAAAAGAGCCAATGCAAAGCTAAAATTAGAAAAAAAGAGAGAGAGAAGAATATGTTGCTCTCTCTTCTTGATAACAAAATTCAAATCAGAAAATAAAGAACAAAAACAGAAACTTGCAGCATTTCTACACATCCATAAAACAGAAAGAGATAAAACGAAACCCTAAAATTTCCACTCTTGCAGTCCTTTCCAATTGTAGCAAGATTCAAACTTTACGAATCTTCCACTACTCAAATCAAAACCAGAAACTTCAGAACCTTCCACTACTAAGATAAAAATAAATCGAAGCAAAACAAAATTCAAACCTCCCACCTGCACTTTCCAGCTATAACTGCTAGTCCACTGGGTCCAAAACCCTCGCAACACACCAGAACAAGATCTCTAAATCCTGGAATTCCATCTGCCAACACCGTCAGATCTCCATCCGTCACGGACATCCTCTTCAAACAGAGCTTTTCCAGCGACTGATACCCGACCGCCATCGTCGAAATCCACGGCGAGGAATGCGCTCCCCAATTTGGCGGAACCAGATTGAAATCCGCAAACCTAGGTTTTCCTTTCAACACTACAGATCTCACTCTCTGAAACCTCTCGACAACTCGAATCGGCAAAATAGAGTAGCAATTTCCGATGAAAAGTTCTGATCGCGTCATTGCGTCGGCGCGGTACCACGATTTGCAGACCAGAGAAACGGCGTTTCGATCTCGCCGGGAAGTGAGGAAATTGAGAACGTTTTCGAGTACGTTTTCAAGAACTTGATCGGGAAAAGCTGCCGCCGACGAGGACGGCGAGTCACCGCTGCCACCGCGAGTCTTGGTAGATCCGCTGCTCCCGCAGGAAGCGGGAGTTTGATCTTGGGTAGCCCCCCTGTCATCGTCCTCCGACATTTCTGCTTGTTCTTCCCTCGTCATCTAGGGTTTGGTTTCTGGACGATGTACTACAAGTAGAAGAAGAAGGAGTGTAGAAAAAACATGGGCTTTTTGGTTAGAAAATCGGGATGACAGAGAGAGATGGGGATTTGGATTTTTTTACTTCAAGTCATGGCTTCAATGAGGTTGGTTTTAGAGACAGAGAGAGAGAGAGAGAAGGTGCAGAAATCAAGGGGGCATTTATTGATCAGGACACCCTTAACCCTTCGGACTCACTGCTGTCTGGTCTTCTGTGCTGCCGTGCATCGAGATTCTCGATGCTCTCTCTCCTCACTCGCCGTCCGACCCAAAAGCCCAGAGATTATACCACCGTCTCGCGAGCGCAGCGTGCTGGGAGTGGCCTATCTTAAGTACTAGTGGGACCAGGAATCAAGTGATCCTAGCCGCTGTTTTTTAGATGTTAAATAGCCACGGTTTGGATGATGCGAAACCATCATTTTCTGACTAAACCCGATCCATCAGATGCTCTTTCCTGAGATGTAAAACGGGTTCAATTTCAGATAATCCGAAGCAATCATCTCCTGGCAACCCACCCAGGTAGCTGTATTGCAAAATCTAATCCATCGGGCCCGGGTTCGACTGATCCGAACCGTTTATTACTCAGTGGATATCCCCCGCTCCGGAAATCTCATCCGTTGAATGATCAATGCTGTTGTCTTTGTCCTGGCCAATTGAAATTAGCTGCTAGAAGATGGGCAATAGGAACTAAAAATGAATGGCACGGATCATCTCAAACAAGGCCCCACTGATACTTTTAGCCCTAAAACTATCATAAATTCCTCCCCACCCTCTCTCTCTCTCTCTCTCTCTCTCTCTCTCTCTCTCTCTCTCTCTCTATTATTTAGATCAGTTTTTGCAATCTATCTTGTTTATTATTTTATTTTCCTTTTCATTTGATGTCTGCGTTAGGGTTATTTTGTCTGCCTCTCCCATCTCTCTCACTTTCCTTCTCTTTGTTGCGTAGTGAAGAGAGAGAGAGAGTAGAAATAGTGGGTTGGAATTGAAAACTTACCGTCAAATTGCTACAAACACAAACGTACACACAGAGCTAATCCTCTCAAACTAAAGTAGTGTGCCTTCCTTCTCTTTTCTTCTCTTTTCTCTTGCCTTTCTTTGTCTAAGTGCTTGCTTGTCTTCTTAACGGTGGTGGTGCTTGTACCATTTGACTAGGATTGTCTGACTCTTAAAGGAGAGCTAATTAGTTCAGTTGTGCTACTATATAAATGCTAAATTTGTTGTTAAACTTAATTTGATGGTTAATGGTTTGATCCTTCGGTTGGCTTTGCACGTGTTCGATCTAACTGTGCCTGAAGATCCCATAAAGGAGTGAATCACAAAGGATCTGTAGTACGTAGCTTTATCTTGTATTTTTGCAAGAGGTTGTTTTCACATCTTAAACCCGTAATCTCTAAGCCACGTGATGACAATTCAACTGTTGCGCCAAGGTGCCCCTTCACTGTAGCTTTGTTCTAAAAAAAAGAAAGAAAAGTATTAGCAATACTTTCTAGTTATCAAATTTGTTGTTAACAAATCACAAGTTGGAGCTATTTTCTTTTTCTTTTTCTTCTCAAAGATTAGTTGGAGCTACCTTGTTGCATATTTAATGAACTATGTTATTTGGTTTTGCCAAGCTGATGAGCACTCCTATTTGGGTTTTATTTGTGTTCCATTATGAAGGTGATGAGATGATTGCAATCACACTTCAAGTTCTATAGAGAGAATTCTCACTAATATGTGCATGTGGAGTGTTTTTTCTTTAGGAATTTTTACTGCCTTGAATTTGTTTTGTGGGAACTAGACATGACCCCCATGCTAGTTTGTCCTACACATAAAGAGAAGTAAAAGCATATCAATGGGGAAGAACATAATTTACAAATGTCTGCATTAGATCCTCTAGAAATATCTCTTTTTTTATTTTAAAAAAAATAATTTTTGGTCTCTCAAAATCAAACAAGATGATAAAACCTACTAAGCAACTCATCTAACATTATTCATATATTTTATGTGGATCATATAAAATGCCATTGGGAAGTTGAACACTGGCTTGTTAGAAAATGAAGGCTTTGGCACATCATTTTTTATTCCTTTTGTTTACTATTTATATATTACTGTCTACATGTGGCTGTTATATGATGCATATGCAGAGTGTTCCAGCTGGTAGAAGAACAATTGGGGCCAAGATGTCCAATGATCCAAACATGTATAGCTTAGGCCTTGCTGTAGAGGGTTCTTTCAAGAGAAGTAGAACTCTAACACTCTGATTTATTGAGGCTTTTGTAATTGCAGTGCCATAGTTTTTAGGCCTAGCATTGTCCCATGTGGTTCAAGTTTGGTGCTTGGTGCATGGTTTATCCTTAGCATAACTTATGAGAAAAATAGTTTGAATAATTGAAAAGTTACCTCAGCTTGCACTACTAACTGCTTATACTTTACTCAAAGAAAATATGGACATTCTCAGTGTAACAACCCTATCTAACCCCTTTTAGCTTGTCTACATTAACCAATTGAATCCACCCAACCTTGGCATCAGTGGACAAACCCCATCTAACTGACTTCCTCTGCTTTGTCTATGATCTGCCGATCCTAAACCATTGATAAACATGAGATTAACAAGATCATCTTTTAGATATTTATAGACTTTTAAAATTCTTTCCTTTTTTTGTGTGGATAAATGGCATAAAATCATATGACGAGTGGATGTATTAGTGGGGGTTCACCAGAACAATGAAGCTGATCACTAGCAAGTGCCGCGTGTAAAGTTAGGCGGGTTGGTTCACTGGCAATACGGGACGCGCATCTTTTGTTTTCATCTAAGCACTTGGTAGGGCCCCCTAGCTTAAACTTAGGCTGGTCTGAACAAAGAATGGTGGACACTTGTTGTGATGTCACTCTTGTCATGACCACTTAATCACTAGAGTGAGGAAGGAAAAATCAAGAACTATGCTACAATGATCTCAACGGGTCCACAAAGCACAACATGATGATCAAGTCCATTGATCTGATGAGGGAACTCCTGATTAGACATCCATCCTGTAAACACAAAGCCTCCAAGCTAAAGGCTTAATAAAACAATGATCATCTGAACGAATCAAGCTCTTGGTGGGCCTGTGGATTGCGGATCAAATCTCTAAACAGATGTGTCGCTTGTGGAATGGATCCTTCTACAAAGATCAATGATTGAAATACACGAATGGAAGGGAAGAAAAGCAAAATGTCAAATGTTGAATAGTTTGTGAAGACTCACACCGTTGAAATGTGCATTTCCACTTTTAAATGATTGAATCTATAATGCAACTTGCCTAAGAATGGAAAGGACCAAATGCTAACATTACAAATACTTATCTCTTTGAGTCGTCCTCTCTAGCCAACAAGATCCCGTTTCTTCTCATGACCAGGATATCCATTATTTAGCAGTAAAAGATGAATGGAAATGGCCCCTGATTAAGTGGTTCATGGCTCTAACCCAAGATCTCAAGAGCAACCAAAAAGCCTTGTCTCTTTATTTTTTACTGTTTCTTGCATCGAGTTGATTCCCTTCAATGGCTGAAAATCCCGTGGGGAGACCAGGTGACAGGCAAAACGGCGACCTTACTATGGAGGCAGCAAAAAATGGCAACCCTACAGTGAAGGCACCAAATAAGAGGCGACCATGAATGTCGATAGACTGACTGTTTGCTAGGGTTTTATAATCGCCCAGCATGTTCGACAGAGAAAATCTAGTGCACATTCACATATCTTCTTTAGGGAGCCCCTGATATAGGACACCATCTGGAGTAAAGCCAGTCCTTGGCCCAAGCTGCGGCCATTGGCAAGGGAGGAATATTCAAAGCCTTAGTTATGTTCTTATCCATCATGACACTCGTTCATCAACGTCATCATAGCATCAAGACCTTATCCTAATTAGGGGTCGGTCACATGAATCTTGTTCTTTTATTCTTCTTTATTAAGTCTCATGGCTTACATTTAGTCCTGAAGTTTTTAAATATTTTCTCAGCGCTTATATTTATATTCTTTTCAGCCTTCCTCTTGCCCTTCTAGAACCTTTGACTTGGATTGTCTCATTCCTTATAATCTGTGATGTTTTTGGTCTCCATTGGACATGTCAAAACCATCTAAGTCTAACCTCCCTCATCTTGTTACCTATTAGTGCTATTTATAAATTTCCTCTAATATTTTTATTTCTAATTATATTTTTTCTTGTCTTACCGCCCATCTATCTCAACATCTTCATTTCAATGACACTCATCCTATATACATATTGTTCACTAACTACCCCCCTCACTTAAAGGGAACCTGATATAATGTTGGGTTTGTCTCTTCCCAACACCCAACAGACTAGGAAACCCAATGAGAGGGAGAATTAGGGAGAGAAGAAGAGAAAGGAAAGAAGGAAAGAGAAGAGAGGAAAGAGGAAAGGGAAGAGAAAGAAGAAGAGGAAGGAGACAGCTCGCTAGGGAAGTCTACCAGCTGGCAAGGAGGGAAAAATGGGAGTTCGGGTTCTTCGAGTGCCGAAGTTCACAGACCTTACCACAAAAGACAATGCCTCAGATCGTCAATTTGAGACCGACCAATCTCCTCAACACGCTAGCAGGAACCAAAACCCTAACGTTTTGGAACGATCCATACATTATTGAGTGCTGGGTTGAAAAGGGGTTCATTGCATACTAGCTTTGGAGGGCTTCACGACGAATCTGAGCCAATCCAACTCATTCCAAAGAGAAAAAACAAGAAAATCCGTCTAATAGGTGAGATCTACAAAACCTAACTCTTAATTTGATGAATTTTGTGGAATCCATGCATTTTTATGCTAAATCTAAAATTACGGATAATCCAACTGTCCAATCCCCAATCCAAGTATAGGGATAGGTAATTTAGTGCATGATGTATCTTTGATCACACAAAAACTTCAAAATTGAGGCTGAAAATCGATCAAACGATCTTAGCCGTCCGATCGAGTACTGTTCACACAGTAACTTTTGATGTCTGATCGACGATTAGACGCCACAAATAAGTTTTAGAGCACTGAAATTGTTAGGATATGGCACAAATTGAAAATTTTAGACTGAAATTGATCTAAAAATCTAAATCGTTCGATTGAACAGTAGAGTAATAAGGACATAACACTTCTGATTGGTGGTTAGACTCTACTATGGTGTACCCTAGAATTATATATCTGAATGTGTTTTTGTATTTTACAAAGGCATGATTGATTGGGAGCACGTACACGAACTGAGTAAAGTATTCACGTCAGTGAACTAGAAGAGCACCAGTTGAGGTAAGTGGAATTAAGATTACTAAGATTTTTTGTTATATATGTATTTGTATATAAATTTCGAGCATTGAAACAAGTCTTTTTAGTTTATACGAAAGATAAGATGAATGCGCATGCTGAAATTGAACCGTGATTAAACTATTCATCCATAAACTATGCATTATTATGAACTATGTGAGAAAATATAAGATTGATACTAGGAAATTGTGAAATGACTTATATGACAAAAAAAGAGTTGTTATGATTTGGGCGGGCCCTCAGGCTAGACAAGCTACCGGTTCCTAACTGGACAAGCTATCGGTCCTTGAGAGTTTAGTCTCATTGTTTGCGGAGTTTGATGCGTTTTGAGGGGTCATTATGATGTAGGTGGACCATGGAGTCGTTATGATGTGGGTGGGCCTTCAAGTTGGACAAGCTACCAGTTCCTGGCTAGACAAGCTACCGATCTCTCAAGAGCAAAGCCTTGAGGTGTATCTTTGGGTTTAACCCACTACATCGACTCACTGCTCCAAAGAAGATAATATTATTTGCCGTGTACTTGATATACACAACAACACATTAGTATTTGACAATGTGAAATGGCTCGTAAGAGCGAAGACTGGTATCAAGAAATGAAAATGATTTGTGAGTTTGACATGTGACTGTATACTCTGCATTTCAAGAATGTGTTTCAGTACTAATGCATTGATATTTCTTCCATTTTGGCATGAATTCATAATTTTGATGAATGTTGAATTATTTTAAGCTAAATGATAATTGAATGTTAGTTGCATGATTCATCATGGACAAATTAATTTATATAGAAATATCATGATTTTGTTTATATACAAATGCATCTTATTCCACCTACACAAGTGCAAACTTACTGAGATATTGTATTTATTTACAATATCTTAGAGCAGAGGATTTTGAAGAAATAGGAGCTTACTGACCGGAATACGCCGACGAAAGCTTTTGACCTAGACAGATAGCACTTGGTTTATGCCTAAAGTTATTTTACCAGAAATAGGAAAGAGACTACTATGCATGTAATTTTGGAGAGTTTGGATAACTTAAATAACTGGGTTGTGACATGAAGTTTCTGGGTGTGTTTTGTTTGATGTAATTTGTTTTATTTCTTTAGACGTATGAAAAAGAGACAGAATCTCTATTTATGTTATAAAAATGTCTATAAATGTTTATAATGTACTTTATAATGACATGCATTAAATGTCATGTGTCCAAAAAATAGAAGAAACTCTGCCGAATTTTCTGTAGAAATGAGCACTCATTTTACCGAGAATCTTTATTTTGAGAAAAGAAAAAAAATGACACTCGAGGTTTTTCAAAGTGAATTTAAAAGAAAAGATTATTTTGCTGTTGTTTACTCTTTAAAAATGATTTTATTAGAGTTCGAGCTCGCTAAGTCAATGTTTTTTGTATTTAAAAAAAAAAAATTGTTATGAAAACTGGGGTCATCAGAGTTCCCTTGCCTCTTCAAGAAGCACAGGAAGAACATCCTTAAAAGGACCTATAAATTGCCTTTCGCCTCACTCATTGAGGCCAAGGTAATTAACCTACAGGGTGTCCCATAAGCATTAAGAGAATACTATCAGAATACATTCTCTTATAATAATTTGAACCATTAACCTCTAAAGGAAAGAAAGTTACGGAATGCATAATAGAGTGAGGATTATAACACTATGCTTCCATAAATCTTGTCCCCGAGGATGCAGGTATTCTGCATATTTGGCCGACAATGAATGACCATGTCGAATGAAGGCTTAAACATGCCAACCTTGTTGTCTAGCGACCAATTTCTGCTTAGTTAAGGAATTTGAGCTAAGGCCCTATAGTGTAATGAGCCGAAGTGGAACCTTGGTGCAATGGTAGAGTTGTCGACGTGTGACCTGAGGTCACGGGTTCAAGGCATAGAAACAAACAAGGTAAAGCTGCGTACTATAAACCCTTGTGGTCTGCCCCTTCCTCGGACCTTGCATACATGGGAGCTTTGCGCACCAGACTGCACTCTACTGCAGTGAGCTAGAAGGTTTGAGCCTCTCCCATGGTAGGACACCGGTTCGATGCAGCTGGCTCTATGTGTCAACAAAATGCTAGCAAGAAGTTAGCATTGTCCTGAACCAACTAGGCTTAACATGGTCCTAAACTAATCACACGATACTCATTTTTGAAGTTGCAGACGGTTAAGGTGCCAAAATTCCGCTTCCCTTCATGGACATAAAATATTACACAAAAACAAAGATTAATACATATTATATTACGTCATGTCAACCCATATTTTCCAACCCATCTCAACCCAACTCAAGCGACATTTTCAATCGTCGTTTCAAACCATCTCTAATCATATAATGCCAGATCTTAGACCATGGGCGAAAAGACGACCGAATTTGGCATGGGATAAAAGACAAATTCATCGTAGAATTCAATTCCATCTCAGTGAACCGATTGGAAGTCTACATGAAAGCCAAATGGAAAGATTTCAGATTCTATAGCCAAAATTTATGACTGGTGGAATCTAATATGGTGAATTTCGCACCAGTGAATTGAAGAGCAAGCTATGCAAGGATGCAAATGTGGAGCCCACCATAGAATTCAATTCCATCCCGACTTATGATCCAGTAAGCTCACAGCCAAGTAACTTTCTAGTGTGAGTAGAAAGTTTTATGATTATGTCTCAGCCCTAAATTCTAATTTCAACTTGCTCCTTCAAGACTAATCAAATCAGTTATAAATTTGATTAAATTTCACAGATTTATTTAGACAAAATGCAGACATTGGACAAATGATCCCCAATGCTACTTGTAAAATATGGCGCCACTTATGCAAGTGAGACCCACATGTCTGCTCTACCATTGGCTCAAGTGATGGCATCCAATAAATTGCGTTGGGCTCCATGTGGCCTGGGTCCCACTTGATGTACAAATATCTACTTAAGTAGTATGGATCTCTTTCAGTACTTGTCCCACTGTTGGAGTGTAAGTGATCCATGTTGGCAGGAGATTCCCAACACATATTTCCTCTTTCCACGTGCTCCCATGTGCGAACCGCTGTAAATATTCCAAAAAAGAGAAAAAGAAAAAAAGAGGAGGAGAAATGTATGAGTAATTCTTCGTGATTAGCAATCTCACTTATATACCATGATCGGGACCGTGGATCTATGAAGCCTCCCAATAGATTGTTTGTAAGCTCAAAATCAATGGAGATTTAACTACTCTGAAAGGCTGAGCAATGGTTATATAAGACAAGAAACGAGGTTATCTAATAAAAAATGCAGTTATAGATCTCTTAGCGCATGATAAATGCGTTCTTTAGTGAGACCAGAATGCACAACCTTCAGTCAATTTGGGCCGTTCATCTGATTTCTTTGACTTTGGATGTCTAGTAGCCCAAAAATCATGCTGATTGGATAATCTCGCACCCAAAGCAATGCGCTTTTGGTCGTTGAATGTGAACCATTGTTTGGATAAAGTTTCTAATCACGTGTCCCCAACAATCAACCCTAAAACATGCTTGAATCATTCAATTAGGATGATTTTTGACTATTGGATATCCTAAGTCAGATAATTAGATGAATGGACCAGATCAACAAATGCCAGGACCTTGTACAAATGGTGCATGGTAACTCACCCTGAGAAAGCATTTGAGTGCCCATCAATAATCAGTCCAATCTTGGGTCTTAAGATTCACCCATCAATTTTGTGTAGGCCCTCTTGCTAACACTGGATTAGTGGATTGAGATAAATTGAAATTTTGGTGAATAAAGTGCATATTGAAATATCTGTTAGTAGTGCATTGAGATGTTGAGAAAATTCAGAAAATCTCAATGGTAGTCCGCTGAGATATTGAACAAAAGTTGGATTTTGCAAAATCTAAAGTTGTTACGATGAAAATCCTAGTCTTTGAGATATCTAGACATTCAGATGTTAGCTTGATTGGAGCAACGTAAAATACTAGTGCTTTTGCAATATCCTGTTTTTCCTCTAAGTTTGAACTCATGGCCTACTAAGAGGAGGATATATTTACTTGAGCTACTACAAATAAATAAGGCTTTTACATGAAACTCCATATGACTCCTACTTTACACTGCACCCCTGCACTAATTAAAGTAAGCCCATGTTATATCTTCTTTTCTTTACCATAAAAGAATAATGTGGGGCCACCTTTTGATTTATCAAACTCATTCATCTTATTTGTGTTGTAGGATATCTAAATTATACACATCATAGTTTATAATGGGTTTAAATTTAGAATATTTAAATCATTCAAATCACATGTAAGAGTTGAGTCTATAATTTTTAGAATATATAAACCATAGTTACGTGAGATTAAACTCAAATTTTAGGATGCTTAAACCATTCAGATCGCAAGTAAGAGTTAGACCTAAATTTTAATAGCTCTAAATTATTCACATAATAGGTTATGTGGGAGTTGAGCCTACATTCAGAAGATCTAAATCATTCATGTATTGGTTGTGTGAGATTTGTGCACACAATTTAGAAGATCAAAACTATTCAAATAATTGGCCATGTAAGACCTTTGCTCACATTTTATAACATCTAGTTCATGTAGGAGTTGGATTCACATGTTAGAATATCTAAACCATTCAAATCATAAGCATATAAGAGTTGGGTCTACATTTTAGAAGCTCTATTATAAGAGTTTAGCTTATATTTTAGATGATCTAAATCATTCAAATCATAGGCCATATAAGACTCATGTCCACCTTTTTTATTGACTTAGATGTTATAAACATGGGCTTAATATCTTACATAGTCTATTATTTAATACTTTATATGTTCTAAAATATGGGCTCAAGTCCTACATAACATATTATGTGAATGGTTTATATCATCTAAAATGTGAACGTTACTTTCGAACATCATTAAATGTTTAATTACAATTTTTAATCAACAAGTATATTGGATACTAGGGTAAGCTTTTTTGCTTATAATTTTAATAAGGCCTTGCATACCATATATCTTATTGTAAACAAGGACCAGCTAATTAATCATATTTTATATTTTCCAAAAATACTCTAAATTTGGTTTTAGTTCTATATGGTTTTATGGTAACTAGCCCCAAGCCCCGATAAAGGAGGGTTATGCTTTAGGTGCTAGCCGGCAAGGAAAACCCATGGCAAGCTCCATGCGTGAATCAATTTATGACATTTCCTCAAGCTAGGGTGTTCCCCATAAGCGATAAGTTACACCGGATCTCGGATGTGGTGGAAAATGAATAAAAGCTATCAGGGCATTCTGCCAAAATTGACACGCAACATCGAATCTCTGGTGTAGTGGAGAATAGGCAAGGGCTGCTAAAGCGCTTTCTAGGAAGTGATGCATTGCATCAGAACCCAGGTCTAAGAAATGCATGAAGAGTAACTAGGCTAGGTCAAGAGAATAAGACTCATATCGGTATATGAAATATAGATACACTGACATATAAGAGTCTAGAGTTAGTAAATACAATGAAATGTAGGAGAGTCAACACCACTTGTATCCGAGAAACTAAATAGAAATGGGCTAAAACTAGAGAAATCGATGAATATAAGATCTAGTACACAGAAAAGGACAATAATAGAAATTGAATAGGGATAATTGCAGATAAAGATTTAAATGATAAAGTTGTAGACGTTAAAAGAACCAATGATAGAATTATACTAACAAAACTTATTTTAGAAGAGAAGATCATAAATGTCATTAGTGCATACACACCACAAAATAGGGTTAAATGATAGAATTAAAAGACAGTTTTGGGAAGATATAGAGAGAGTCATGTAAGACACTCCCAACACATAGGAAATATTTATATAAGTAGATTTTAATGATCATATAGGAAAAGAAAGGGAATGATATGATAACGACATAGGGATATGGTATTAGAGAAAGAAATGAGATGAGAGAAGCTATACTTGATTTTGCCTTAGCATATAATCTAACTATAGCAAACACTTACTTAATAAGAGGGGTGACTACTAACCTTTAAAGGTGAACTATGTGTTTATGTTATATGTGATAGTTGTCTATGGACAAACCCTAGGTTAGGTTTTGTTTTTGGATCTGTATATCACCGTGATGTGTATGTTTTTTCACCTTTAAACTTATAATTTTGTGGGTCGTATAACTCTTGGGGTTTTAAAATGAGTCTTTCATTTGAAATGTTTGTTTTTAATTAATTTTAAAAATAAAAAATTTAATCACGTATCCTGACTTTTTAAAAATTTGTGTTTATATGATGTGTAAAAGACTCGGGGTGTCGCACTAAAGGATTTAAAGTTAGTCGAACTAAGATAGGGTATATGGAATGCAATTTTAGCAAGGTGGGGTGCTAGACTAAAGCACTAGTAAAGATTGATAACCAAGAAGTCATTTTAAAAGAACACTTTTAATACTTAGGATTGATAATTTATGAGAGTGAAGAAATTGAGAATGAGGTTACCTAGAGAATCCAAATGGGTTAGAACAAATGGAGATGCACCTTTGGAATTTTTGTATAATCTAAGGGTGTCACTCAAACTGAAAGAAAATTCTATAAGATGGCTATAAGGCCAGCCATGCTTATGGATCATATTGTTGGGGAATTAAGGAATAACATACACATAAGATAAGTGTCGCCGAAATGTGGATGTTAAGATGGATAAGTGGCAAGACAAAAAAGGATAGAATTAGAAATGAAAATGTTAGAGGAAACTTATGTGTAGTACCAGTAGGCAACAAAATGAGAGAGATTAGACTTATATGGTTTTGACATGTCCAACATAGACAAAAAGGGTAGAAGTGAGCCGATCTAAGTCATAGTTTCTAAAAGGGCAAGAAAAATACCCAAAAGAATGTGGATAGAAGTGGTGAGCAAAGATTTAAAAACTTTGGGTCTAAATGAATCATTGACACTTAATAGAGGAGAATGGAGAACAAGATTCATGTGACCAACTCCTAATCAGGATAAGATCTTAATGATGATGAGTTTTAAATTAGATTTTGTAAAATACTAGATGTTTAAAAACTTTAATAAAATTTGATAAAAATATTTAAAAAAACCTTAATTTTTGCAAAATTCTAATTTCTCACGAACCATTCCCTTAACCCATAATTTCTTGTAGTAAATGAGATGAAGACGTGAAGAGCGTCAAGATTGTCCGAAATGGCCCTCTTGCTAAGCACATGCATTGTATTAGAGTAGGGATAAATTTGTTATTTTTTGGAAAAGATAAGAATATTCTTGTCAATCCACAAAGTTAAATGTGCTAAAAAGATACATGTGGGGCAACACTTGGTTTGTAATACAATTTATCTTAATAGAACACTTTGGTTAGCCATTCCAAGAAAAGAATCTTCTCCATTGGATGATGATAGTCCAATAATACTAGTAAATAGCACAATACTTTTTCACGCGTCTCCACTACTTGAATATTGAATATCATAATCACAAATAAGAATGAAACGATAATAACTCTCACACAAACTTCTTAGGAGATCATAGCCGAGAAGTCGAGACCTAACAAAAGAAGTAAACCTTAAGTGTTACCAAAGACTAGGACGACAAATAATAGAATGTACTGTCAAACCAGAGATCAAAAGAGGGCTCGAAGAAACAGAAGGTATCAAGGTACATCAGCCTTATCTAAACTACACAAAATTCTCCACTACTTGGATCATTCTAAAGCCTTTAATATGTAAGGATAATATGTTGATTAACACTAACCATCGATCTTGGTCCATGATTCATCCTAGCACTCGGCCTGGCATAATAGAAGATTGGGATCATTCAAAATAATGAGCAGGGCCCAGTTTGTACTTTGACCTTATCATATTTTCCAGCGATGATGTGCAGATCCACCATCCAACTGCTCTCAACGGCCAAGATTATCTAACGTGCATCTACACATTAACTGACGCGTCTTCCTGGTCCCGTACGGTTTTCAAAAAAATAACTCAACGCGGTTCAAGACTCCACGAAAACTGTCGTTCTTACCCACGAAGCAATCACAGTTTAGATTCGAGAGAAAGCCACAAGAAAACGTGGCGTCGAAGAATTGAATTCCGCGATACAAAACGGCTCGTTTCCGCAAGAACAACACAGAAGCTCCCAATCAACAAGAAGAACAAAACTAGGGTTTCGATCGCAAAATCGACATAATCGCCGGAAATGGATCTTCCACAGGCCGATAAACCCGATGCGAAGAAATTGGACGAAGTGCATTCATCGGATTACGCTCCATATCCAAAAATTGATCCAAGTGACGTCGCTCCCCCACCGACTCGGGAGAAATGGGACACCGTTGCGACGGGATCAGCTCAGTCGTCTGATTCAGCACCGAATGCACCCAGTCCTAACTCCGTCAGCTGGAGTCCCGAGTTAACGAGGGAGTCGTTGCCGCCTACTTCTCAGGCGACGTCTATGCCGGAGGAATCGAATCCTTACGTTTCTCCTTCTCCTGTTTCTTCTTCGCCTTCGACTGCAACGAGTGAGTTTTTGATTGTTGGAAGAGTGAATTCTTGATCCGTCACTGCCTTGTTAGTTTGATCTTTGATCTTGCAGCGATTGCATTTGCCCCAAATCTGCAATCTATTTTTTGGTGATTGAATTTGAATATGTGTAATTGCTTTGATTGAACTAGATACGATGAACACGGTTCGTGATACGCTTGGAAAATGGGGGAAGAAGGTGGGAGAAGCAACGAAGAAGGCTGAGGAGTTGGCTACAAATACTTGGCAACACTGTAAGTTTTGGTTACTTCTGTTTTGTAGGATTCAATTGTACGTTTTGATTGTTGATTGGAGTAGTTTTTGTCTCTTCAAGAAATAAGATCAATGTGCTGGTTTTAGATTGGATGAGTTGGTGTTTCAATCAAAATTTGAATATTCTGTTCTTATTATTATATATCACATGCGGATTCAAGTCCACTGCTACCCTAAAAAGAAAAAAGAACTTAATATTTATCTCACGATTGAAATGCAAATACTGGTTAGGTAAGATACTGTAATGCATCCAATGGATGTGGGATCCAAACTGCTCATCACCAAAAAAGAAAAGGTAAAGGAAACATATTAGGATTCAAGGAAAAGCATTGGAACCAATGGCAGATTGACTATGAGATATGAGTCTGAGTTAATATATGCTTTCATGGCATATAATACATGGTTTTCAATATGCACTAGGAATGAGATGCTTACTGCTGTGAACTTCTTAGAGAAGGATTCATTTTAAAAATATAGTTGGAAAGTGATATTTACCTTTTGAAAAGTTACATGGTTCTTCTCCTAGTGGCAGTTATCCGAGCTCTAGATAAAAGTGATGGGGAATCTTCTGAGTTTTTTTGGTTGAATTGCAGTCAAGAACTTGATGTAGAACATCCTGAGAAGAAGGTGCTAGATATCCACCAAATGTAACATGACCTTTGGACTAATTATCATTATATTTAGGATTTCTGAACCATGTGCCTACTGGGTACCTCTTCAATGAAAATATGACTTGTGATCATCCGTTGTCTCTGATGTTTCAATTCAAATAATTCATCAGGAGGGTTAGACACCTTTAAATTGATCTAATATCTTTACGACGTGTACTACAAGCATGATTGTTGTTTTTTCCCAAGGAGTAACTTATGCTACAGTGATTGTGACAATTCGGGTTGAAAGAAGGATGAGACAACAATTTGGAGGACATTTTGTGGAACATGATTAGAGGATTGGATAAAAATGAGATGCTGAAGAACAAGATAAGGATCAGAGATATTAGGTTCAGTGGTAGAATAGAAAACATGAGAGAAATTAAAGGGTCCATAGCATGAAATGAAATGGATGGAAACTTGAGAGGAATCTGGATTTGTGACTGATAGGTTCTTTTTCTTTGACTGTGGATGTTAACATGCACCTTTCTGAGTTGGTTGAGGAGGGGACTCTCAATTTGAACAATCACTTAAATTCTTTCTAACGACCACCACTTATTTAGGAGTATGTTAAACTATATTTTGTTTTTGAACGAATTAAGTTTGATATCTACTAGCCAATGAAAATGGGAGTGAATAGAGAAGGTCCTATGAATTTGAGCTTGGAAAGGTAAATCCCTTGCGTGAAATGCAAAGGAAAAGAGATAGATGATGGAAAGAAGAATAAATGATTTCTTTAAAAAGGATATAGTTCTCTCAAAACATGAGAAGAGTGTATCAGAGAACCGGTTTGGTTTCATGCTTGGGAGGTTTACCATGGAAGCTATTTTTTTGCTTAGACAATTAAAAAAGGAGCAGCCTATGTGGGGTCCAGGGAAGGGGCGGACCACAAGGGCCTAAAGTACACAGCCTTACCTTGCATTTTGCAAGAGGCTGTTTCCATGCCTTGAACCCGTGACCTCAAGGTCACATGACGACAACTTTTACTGTTGTGCCAAGGCTCCCCTTCTTTCTGCTTAGACAATTGATAGAGAAATATAGAGGGAGGAGGAAGGGCCTCTATGTGGTCTTTATTGACTTAGGAAAAGCTTATGATAGAGTCCTTGAATAGTTAATTTGGTGGGTGTTAGACGAGAAAGGGGTTTCATGGGTGTATATAGACATAATTAAGGATATGTTTGAGGGATTGTAGCAAATATTAGGACAATTAGCAGAGAGACTTGTGATTTTCCTGTCACTATATAATTGCACCAATGATTGGCACTAAACCCGTACCTTTTCATGTTGGTTATAGATGAGTTAACAAAACATCTGCACGAGGAGATTTCGTGGTGCTATTTGCTGGTGGTATAGTTTTGATTGATAAGACAAGGGATGATGTAAACATAACTAGAGTTATGGAGAGATGCATTAGAATCTAAAGGATATAAAATTAGTTGAACTAAGACCGAGTATATGGAATGCAATTTTAACAGGTAAAGGAGCAGGAGTGAAGCACCAATCACGATTGATAACTAAGAAGTCCCTCAAAAGACCACTTTCAATACTTATGATCGATAATTCATGAGAGCGAAGAGATTGAGAGGGAGGTTACCCAGATAATCCAAGTGGGTTGGAACAAATGAAGATACGCCTCAAGAGTTTGGTTGTTATCAGTGGATGTTACTCAAATTGAAAGGAAAACTCTATAGGATGGTTGTAAGACTGGCTATGCTCCATGCATCAGAGTATTGGGTAGTTAAGGAACAATATGTGCATAAGATGAGTGTAGTCGAAATGAGGATGTTAAGATGGATGTGTGATAAGACAAGAAAGGATATAATTAGAAATGAAAACGTTAGAGGAAACTTAAGAGTAGCATTTGACTTTCCAAGCATTGGTGATTCAACACTTAGCAAACAAGTATAAACAGATCCCTATTGGCATGTGGCAAGGAATTCAAGTAGAAAATCCATTGTTTGACAACAACTAGCCAGCCAGGCACTATATAATGCCAATGACTAGAATTTGCAAAACTACCTTATTTATATTTAATTTATTTATATTTTTTTTTGGGCAAGTACACAAGTTGCAATGATGTACATCATCAGGAGATCTACTCACTGTGATGGTAGGTTTTGGATCAATAGTCTCTGTTAAAATATGATGGTCAGTCTGTTTGGAGTGGTTTGCTGGTAGATGTGGGGAATAAAGGTGTGGGTTGAGGGAACTAAAAGAAGCTTGTCTGGGTGAAATTATTGATAGCACACGTTGGATAGTGGGGTTGGGTAAAATAGATTTATCTTAAAATTATTGTCTAGCTTGTGGCTTTGGATAAAGGGCAGCCTGGTGCACAAAGCTCCTGCATATGCAGGGTCCGGGGAAGGAGTGGACCACAAAGGATCTATAGTATGTAGCTTTACCTTGCATTTTTGCAAGAGACTGTTTCCACACTTTGTACCCATGACCTCCAGGTTACACGGCAACAACTCGACTGTTGCACCAAGGCTTCCCTTCTGTTAGCTTTTTGCTTTGGATGTTGAAGAATTTAATGTTGTTAGAAAAGCCTAGAGAAAGAACTATTGACTCGTTGGTTTTATTTGCATGGTGTGACTCCAAATGTGGAAGATCGCGACCTTCACAATTGCTTAAGCCTGATACTCTTTGGATTGTTGCGGACTTCAAACTTCAACCATCTACTCTATTCTTTCCACTATCTTTTTCTCTTTCCTGTTTTCTCTCTGAAAACTCTCTGCTTCTGCATAACAACATTGTTGTTTATGCTTGTCTTTATTGACATTTCCATGTCGACAATTTCTATTGTGAATCACACGTGACCATATTGACGATTTATCTTAAAATTCTTGTCTAGCTTGTTGCTTTGGATAAAGGAAAGCCTAGTGCATGAAGCTTCTGCATATGCGGGGTTCAGGGTAGGGCGGACCACAAGAGTCTATAGTGCGCAGCCTTACCTTGCACTTTTGCAAGAGGCTGTTTACCCGCCTCGTACTTGTGACCTCTGGGTTACATGGCAACAACTCTACCTTTGTGCCAAGGCTCCCCCTCTGTTAGCTCGTTGCTTTGGATGTTGAAGAATTTAGTGTTGTTAAAAAGGCCTAGGGAAAGAACTGCTGACTGGCTGGTTTTATTTGCATGGTGCGACTCCATGCAAATAAAACCAGCCTTGGCGCAATGGTAAAAGTTGTCGTCATGTGACCTTTAGGTCACGGGTTCAAGGCGTGGAAACAACCTCTTGCAAAAATGCAAGGTAAGGCTGAGTAGTATAGGCCCTTGTGGTCCGCCCCTTCCCGGACCCTGCATAGGTGGGAGCTTCGTGCACTGGGGCTGTCCTTCTACTCCAAATGTGGAAGATCGCAACCTTCATAGTTGCTCAAGCCTGATACTCTTTGGATTCTTGGTGACTTCAACCTTCAACCATATACTCTGTTCTCTCCACTATCTTTTTCTCTTTTCCTATTTTCTCTCTGGAAACTCTGTTTCTGCATAACAAAATTGTTGTTTATGTTTGTTTGTTTTGACATTTCCATGTCGACCATATTGACAATTTTCTATAAATCAGTGAAAACAGGTCCTAGTGTCACTGATGCTGCCATGGGGAGGATTGCACAGGGAACCAAAGTTCTCGCTGAAGGTGGTTATGAGAAGATCTTTCGGCAAACTTTTGAGACACTTCCAGAAGAGCAATTCTACGAGTCATATGCTTGCTACTTATCAACATCTGCTGGTCCAGTTATGGGAATATTATATATGTCGACCGCAAAGCTTGCATTTTGCAGTGACAATCCTCTATCATACAAAGTTGGAGACCAAACGGAATGGAGCTACTATAAGGTATTTTTTTATTTTGTTCTTGGTTCTTACATATTGGCAACAGCTAATCATCATCATCATCATCATCATCATCATCATCAAAACCTTATCCCAATTAGGGGTCGACCACATGAATCTTATTCCTCCATTCCACTCTATTAAATACCATGGCTTCATTTAGTCCCAGCGTTTTTAAATCTTTCCTCACCACTTCTATCCACGTTCTTTTGGGCCTTCCCCTTGCCCTTTTAGAACCTTCTACTTGTATTGCCTCACTTCTTCTAACTGGTGTCATTGTTGGTCTCTTTTGAACATGTCCAAACCATCTAAGTCTAGTCTCCCTCATCTTGTTACCTATTGGTGCTATCTCTAAATTTCCTCGAATATTTTCATTTCTAATTCTATCATTTCTTGTCTTACTACTCATCCATCTCAACATCCTCATTTATGCGATGCTCAACCTATGAGTATGATGTTCCTTAACTGCCCAACACTCTGATCCATAGAGCATGGCCGGCCGTATGGCCATTTTATAGAATTTTCCTTTTAGTTTGAGTGGCACTCGTCGATCACACAAAACTCCAGATGCACATCTCCATTTGTTCCAACCCGCTTGGATTCTCTGGGTAATCTCCCTGTCAATCTTTCCACTCTCATGAATCATTGATCCTAAGTACCGAAAGTGGTCTTTAACGGGGACTTCTTGGTTATCAATCTTGACTGGTGTTCTACTCCTACCCTCCTTACTAAAATTACATTCCACATATTCTGTCTTAGTTTGGCTAATTTTAAATCCTTCATCTAATAATAGAAAATATTTGAACTGGAATTTTTTTTGTACTTTATAATGATTGGCAAAACCATTCTGATGTGTAGGAAATGTCACCTTTACAGCTACTCTGACAATGATAATATAACTACATTTGTTAAACTACTTCAATTCTTATATGACTTCATTCGTTTGCTAGTTCTTACATTGTTCTATTTACAAGTTTCATAGGAGCTACTTCTGGTTCTTGCTCCTTCGTATGACAAGGATCTCCATTACAGAATGCACTATGTAATTTTTGACAAGCAGATAATGATTGTCATGGTATGTTTTGCATCTAAATTCGTAGCAGGTTCCTGATTAGCTCAGGCTTCTAAAAGCTAAAAGTAGCGCTAGAACATTTTTTCAGTACCTGTGCTGGATCACAAAATTCATTTGTCTTCTGCATTAGATTCTGTTGACTTGTGTACATGGTAATATTGATTGTTGATTGTGTACTCTGCCCAATGCACAATCTATATTAGCATAGAACATAGATTATACTAAAATATGAAGATATCTCCACCATTTTCGAGTGCTTCTCTTTAGGTATTTTGGTTATTGATGTATACTTTGTGATGTTTCCTCAAGGCATACATGAAGTGCATAAGAAATCCAACCCCAAATGCTATGTTATCAAGTGATGGTGAACTAGGCCTCTCTAACCGTCAAAGTCCATATAGTAGTGGATTTTCTTTGGGGCTTAATTATCCCTATGGTTCTTAGGTTCTTAATACCTTGATTAGTCGAAAGTAACAAGTTCTGTAATTAGTGACCTGTCGCCTTCTTGCAGCTCACAACAATGAGATACCAATGTCCCCTTGTTTAAATCATGCACTCTGTAATTAGTGTCCTGCTGTCTTCTTGCAGCCAGAACAATGAGATACCAATGTCCTCTTGCTTAAATCATGCAATAATTTTAAAATTTTTTAAAGTTGTACGGTTATTAAAGTTGCCTCTACTATTTCTCTACTTTTTTGGTAGCTTTCTTGACATCTTTTATTGTGAACATGTCACTATTTTGTACAAGTACAAGAGAGACAGTTTGCTGATTAACTAATGAAGGGTTTCCATCACTACCTGACTTGCAAATTAATTTCACCTCTTATTTTGCTGAAATTTGTACTAAAAAAAACTGGACCTCTTGGAAACTCTTGAATGGAAAGATGTATTCCATGGCTGGGTGTAGCTTTGCCACTCATGCTCACTGTGATTGCTGGACTTCAAAAGAATGAAGTGTACAGATGAAGTCAATCAGTCTTGAACTAAATTAACGTTATGCAAATTAGTTTTTGGCTGGTAACAGCTATGAACTAACTTCCTTACCTGGCAGAGTCAGCAAAGATATAGACAGTTTGATCTAGCCAGTGGGCAGAAGCCTTCATCACAAAAATAGATAACCAGTTAAACTCTTCAGCAATGGCACTCTGCTCTTTTTCACCAGTGTTGGTTGACTCTGGCTTTCCATTCTTCTCTTCCACCTTCACTTGAAGTGAAGGCTCCTTTAGTTTCCTCCGTTGAAAGAAAAAGATTAGGCAAATTAGCCATTAAAGATCATCAGTCAGTCGGACAGTTCTTTAGATTAGTCAAGTTCCCTGCACATTGTTTGCTCAGATTGAGTCGAACTATGACCCCAAGGCATTCAAAGACATCTGTCCTGCTAAGTTGAACTTTATGAAAGCTTCTGGAATGAGAGAGGCTCTCTTGATTTCTTAGGCATTAGGGGCTAATTTTGGTCCTTTAGGTAATAGCATTGGTTTAGTGCCCTCCAGCTTGGCTGACTGAAGATTCCTTCAGTGCCCCAGGATTCTTAGACACTTGCTCTTCTGTGAATTGAGCTCTGCAGGGAGTTCCATCTACACCTGTAATATTTTGAAGTGCATTTGGTCCTCGCATCACTTTCTTACAGTTGTAACTAACTGGAAACATTGAAGGGGATAGACTTTAGTAAACTAAGAGACTCAAAGCATTTTGTTTTCTAAAATAAGCAACCAAAAAAAATTCCTCAGCAGACAAAAGATATCTTAGAACTGTGCTTCTCAAATTTCCGTCACATTGAAAAGAACACTTAGAAGGGGAGTCTTGGCGCAATGGTAGAGTTGTCATCGGGTGGCCTTGAGGTCACGGGTTGGAGGTGTGGAAACTGTCTCTTTCAAAATGCAAGGTAAGGCTGCATACTATAGACCCTTGTAGTCAGCCCCTTACCCGGACCCCACATACGCAAGAGCTTCGTACATTGGGCTGTCCTTTTTTTTTATTGAAGAGAACACTTGGTGCCTTTTTTCTGATGTGCGAGTGAGTGCTAGAATCCAGCAAAGCATGTTTGGCGCTAGATTTGACAAACTCTGAAAATAAAGATAGGGAGATTCGGCTGTATTTTTTTCAGCTTGAAACTGCTAGTCTTTGTCGTGAATTTACTTAAGAAGAACCTGCTGGGTGTATCACCACCTTGCTTGGCAAGTGTCATTTAAAGTTTTGAAAGCTCCCCACTCTCTCTCAACCCCCACCAATCCAGACAGCATCTCAGAGCAAGTTCAGGGAGGTAAACATTTGAATATCACAAAAGAAAAATGAAAGAAAAAGAAATTCTCTATGTGATTAGGTACTGAAAAGTATAGCTGACAAAAAACTCTGAATAATTAATTTTTCTTGGAAAAGTCCCAACCTTTTGATCTCCCGAATTTTCCCCTGAACAAATCAGAAGTTCTTATACATTTCCAATTTTGGGTAAATTTATCAAATTAGATATGAATTTATGAAATTGAACTCATATTTGAAGAATAATTTATTACATATTTATATTATTTGCAGATCTAGTAAAAACTGCAAATTAAAAGATTAAACTCATATCCTTGTAATTCTTTTTCTCCGACTTTTTTCTATTTTTTCTCAAAAATTTCCCAAGTTTTACAATTTTTTGGCTTGCTGACTTATCCCCAAATCCAAGCTTCATAACTACGTTGAGAAGAGGAGAATAAAAAACAGAATCGTAAATGGGAATCAAATGCAATAAGTAAGGAGACCCATGGATAATTGGAGTGCTCTTGTGATACGTTGTTGGGTCTAGGATGTTTTAAGACTTACCATCCACAGTCACTGGTCCAATAGGAGGCTGCTTCCAGTGGGCAGATCTTCCCATGAGGCACCTGACTACTTGGGATTTGCCACCAATATTTGCTGTAGCTGTCAATGTTTGAACTCCTTACTCATTGTGCCCTGGAGCTGCGTGGACTTCTCATTTTCTTCTGGATGCCATGACTGCTATTTGAACCAAAGTGTTGGCACAATGTTTGCCCCTCACCTCTAACTTGGTAATGCATTGTATCATGAACTTATTAAAGGAATTGCAACTTCCTCAATATCAAGACCTTATCTGGATTATGGGTTGGTCACACAAATCTTGTTCCTCCAGTCCCCTCTATTAAGTGTCATGGATTCATTTAGTCTCATAGTTTTTAAATCTTTTCTCACCACTTCTATCCATGTTCTTTTGGGTAGGCCCCTTGCCTTTTTAGAACCTTCAACTTGGATTGCCTCACTCCTTCTAACTAGTGCCCTTTTTAGTCTCTGTTGGACATGTCCAAACTATCTAAGTCTAATATCCCTTATCTTGTTACCTATTGGTGCTACTTGTATATTTCCTCTAATGTTTTCATTTCTAACTCTATTCTTTCTAGTGCTGTTCTGGGTCAACGGGGTCCTCATCTTACTTGTATTATGTTTTAGGTACTTGGTCAAACCTTGGCCAATTTTTGTATCACCCTAGATCAGTAATATGAGTGACATCTGTTGTTTATTGGATTCACCCTTATTTGCTAACTAAATCAGTATGTTTGACTTGCTAGTCTTTTTAACTCTTGATCACTCAGGTGAGATATTTACTCTAGAGCCACTTAAACCTAGTTGAGTCATTCTCTTAGAGTTTCTTTTGGTAAAAAAATCCACTTCTTCCTAACGAATGTTATGCCAAATAGATTGACCTAAAGGTTACCTAATCAGTAATTTGCATGATTTAACTCCTTTCTGGAAATTACACGTTGGATATCATTCGATAATCCATACCAAAAAGCTACTTTTGTCAGATTGTTGACCACCTGCTAAGAAAATAAAATGTTGGGAGTAGGAGTGACATCTGGATAACATAACTGAGTCTCATTTGACATACATATTCTTCAGGTTCAATTTGGTACAAGCTCTAGCTTGGCTGAGGGTCTATTGTGGTACACAGGCTGCTCCAAGGAGTGGCTCAATGAGATGATTTTGTCCATGCAAAAGTTTCTTTTGGTTGAGCGACAACACCGTATAGGATCATTCTGAACATGTCCCAACTGTTCAAATCACCTGGTCATTT
The DNA here is from genome assembly GCA_035236585.1 of Warburgia ugandensis. Classification (NCBI taxonomy): domain Eukaryota; kingdom Viridiplantae; phylum Streptophyta; class Magnoliopsida; order Canellales; family Canellaceae; genus Warburgia; species Warburgia ugandensis. The sequence continues at coordinate 63,552,136 of CP141129.1, read as the reverse complement.
TGATTTGCATTTTGGTCGGTATTTTGTTCCATTCTTGTATGTTTTGGTCAATGTTGTAAAGAAAACACACTTAAGGGCCCTGTTGCTTGGAAAAACATTTGTTCATCAAAGTGAAGGTTCAGAGAGAACAAAATCCTCTCTGCTCATGGTTGTATTACATTATGTTTCTCTTAGATATATGTTGACATTATTATAATAAATGGTAAAATATGTAGCTATATATGCAGTAGTTTTTCCTATTATTCTATAACTAGTTGAGTGCATGTGCTTCGCACATTAAGTTCTCATCTTTGTTCTTTTCCCCTTTAATTTTGGCTTTCAATTGTTGTTGCTTTTTTCACAATGAATCTGGTGTTAATGTGATATTGTCTGACATGCGTTATGTCCACCATTTAGGGTTATGTTCCTGACCAAACCTGAAGGGGAGCCTTGGAGCAACGGTATAAGTTGTCGTCATGTGACCTTGAGGTCACGGGTTCAAGGCGTGGAATCAGCCTCTTGCAAAAATGCAAGGTAAGGCTGCCTACTTTAGGCCATTGTGGCCCGCCCCTTCCCCGGACCCCGCATAGGCGGGAGCTTTGTGCACCGGGGCTGCCCTTTTCCTTTTCCTGACCAAACCATTACTAATTGACAAGAACAGAGAAATTTCCTATTTATGTAGATCCAATCATTTGTCTTTTGGGGCTTCTATCAGAAGAGACTACAAGTGTATCCAATGATCTAAACAGTCTCTCTTGTTAGGCCATGCTTTGGTTGAGCATGCCGCAAATTCAGACATCTAAGCTTGTAAGTGTATGATTTTTGGCCTTTAAAGGGTAGTTCTATTTATAATTGGTCTATAACTCTACATCAATTGAATGGTTTGGATTGTTATATGTGGGATGCACATAGTTTGACTTGGAAATATTACCTGGTTGATATTTAAGTGGGATTTTTTAAAATGATCCAAACCTTTATTTCTGTGGGGCGTGCAATGGATGAGTTATATACAAATGTGTGTGCCATCCAATGGCTATAAATCTTTTATATGTACTAATATTTGTTAATAAACACAAACAATTGTTTTGACTTTATTACACTGTTTGGAGGCTAGGGTTCAAATGTATAATAATTAGCTGGTTGTTTCTTCATTTTTTTCTTCAGAACCAAAAGTGGACCCTAGTGGTGGTTTATGACAAATAATTGCAGTTATAGATGTGGCTTCAATATTGCCAAAGTCGTACAGCATTAGAGAACCATAACCTTTTGTTTGTCTGGATGTCTTTAACATAAAGGAATTTCTAAGAATGTTGGTAAATAGACAACTTAGTCATCAATATTGTAAGCCCTTAGCCATTGGTTAATAAAGGCAGATTATCAGCTTTGGAAAAAGCAGTCTTTTCTTTAATGCTATTTAAAATATAGCTGGTGTATGATTAGTCACTATGAATATGGGCTCATAGGATTAAGAGAAGGAATGCCAATGTTTAAGGGCATTTTTGTCATTTGGCTTAAAGGTATTTTTTCATTGGATTAAAGAAAGAGATGCTGCATAATTTAGGTATTTTTGTCATTTGCTTTTAAGAAATAGAGGCTGCATAAAAAGAGTGGGAGAGTATTTATACAAAATTACTGTGATACTTTCACAGAGAGTGATTGAGAGAGTGGAAAGTTGCATAGATGCATATATCATTAAATGTCTCGGGGCAGAATACTCTCTAGTAAAGTCTGTTTTTGTCAAGAATGGGGAAACAGGCAGGTTGGTTAAAAAAAGCTGGCTGCTTCTTAACCAACTTGCTTTTTCCTTTAAAAATAGATTGAATTCTTTTTCTACTGCTATTTGAATTTAAAAAAGTTGAACTTCCAAAGGTTTCATAGTGGGTGAAATTCTGATTATGTCCTCTAAAAAGATTTGAGTGCTATGGAATTGACAACTAAGGCACCGTCAGAGGCATTTTTTCATGCACGACCAAGGAATGCCTCTGATAAATGATGTATTCAGATTCACATGATACAATAACAAAATCAGCTGCAGAGGAGTTGTCAATGCCGATACAGGTTACCTCTTAAAACAAGCTTTTTTTATTTCAGGAAATGATATACTGAGGCTCTTTAACTAGGCCTCAACATGAGGCTCCCTCTCAGGATGATACGTGTCTCAGCTGAGAATTGTGGGTCAGGAGTTGACTGAAGCTGGGAGGGAACCTCACTTTGAGGCCCAGTTAAAGAGCCTCAGTATCTCACTTCCTCTGTTTATAGAATAATAACTTACGTCATTGTAGTAAGAACAAAAATCCTACGGTAGGTCAAGCAACAAAGTTGAATAGCCAATGGTGTCTGTTGTAAAAGATTTCAGGTTAGTGTCCCCGTGAAGGGATTCTGGGGCATCATTGAAGTTTCTGGTACCAACTGGCTTTGTGTTTTTAGAAATGAAGGTGAAATGCAAAGAAATATGCTCCAGTATTCAATTTTTTTTATCTTTGAGTGAATGAAGAGGTTTTATTGTATGAAAAGATGTTTTCTAAGAACCATATGACTCTTCTCATGCTACGAAATGGTGGTATCTAGTCCTTCAGTGGAAAAGATTTACTTGATTCAAAGTTGGTGGGAAATAGCCTAGTCTGTGTTTGGGCAGCTTTGGTTCTCCTCTTATTGAAGTATTTTGTTAGAAAGTAAAAAGGTAAAATTCCATAAAGAGAGACATGCTCAAAAATGAGAAGTTTCTCCTCTGTTGTGGCTGTGCAGTTTTTTGCAGAAAGGAGAAATCTTTAATGTACTTTTTTCACTGTAAGGTGGCATGTAGGATTTACCGAGGGATTTTATGTTGTTGTGAGATATCTTGACCTTTAGAATGGTGTTGGTGACGGTATCACAAAGTTGGAAATATTGAGATCTCTGGTTGTGTAAGTGAAAAAAGAAACAAGGATAAGCTATTTGTAGATATTTGTGGTACATATGGAGAAAAGAAACAAGAAAATAGTTGAGGTTAATATAAGGCCAATGTCAAAGTTTCCATACTCAATGGTTTAAGAAAATATTCTTGCAGCCAAAAAGCCTAATAGCCCAATGGTTTGGTCAAAAGAGAGGCGCCTCTCCTGTTGATGCAAGGTCAGGGGAGGGTTTGGGGTTGGCACCCTATAGGAGTCTGTTAGTGGTTTCCTTCATTGTTCTTTGCTTGGACAGAAAAAAAAGGGGAAACATTTCTGCAGGAGTGGTTTGGAGATCTGATGCAAATAAAGTGGCATTAGATGTTCCAGGTTTCCAGCAGAGCTCTGCATTTCTTGACCATAGGAGACTTGAGGAGCCCAGCTAGTGGAAAATATATCTGTAATGTAGATTAGGTCTCAGAGATCTTGTCGTCTTCTCTGCACTTGCTGTTCAATTTGCTTCTGGAGAATGTAGATTAGGTACCAATCTACTACTTTTCTTTTCTTGTTCTCCATAGAAGACTTAATGAAACTCTTTTCTGTGCTAATGTCAAGGATTCTCTTTTTCCTGCAACCACTGCTTAACAGCCCAACTGATCGTACTAGTTAATAGCATCTTTTCTTAAAGCTTTCATTTATGCTGCTCTTTTATGTAACTGAACTTGTTAGGTGTCTAACCACCCCCTGATCGGGATAAGGCTTTGATGATGATGATGATGAACTTGTTAGGTGTCTCCTTCTGCTTCTTTGAAAGCAAATCCTTCCATTATTGAATTTTCACACACTTCATTGTTTCTTCTGTTTCTCAGTAATCTCGTGGTTCCTCATTCTTTATCCAGGTTCCTCATTCATTTGAATCACTTGCATAATTCTCTAGGCAATTATTAATTTCTTGATCCATATGCGTTCCTCTGATTCTGTATCTTTCCTTGACAGGCGGTCATTCCATTGCTTCAGCTGAAAGCAGTTAATCCTTCTGCAAGCAAAGTCAATCCTGCTGAAAAATACATCCAGATTGTCTCTGTTGACAACCACGAATTTTGGTTCATGGGTTTTGTTAACTATGGCAGTGCTGTAAAACATCTACAAGAAGCATTGGCAGCCCGTGGCCCACTGTCCGCGTGATGGATGCCAGATTAACCATTTAATCTTCAACCATTTCATAAGCTGCTTTTGTTGCAAAGAACAGAGGGAATCTCATTGTGCTATATTTGAAATGTCTGGAAAAGATGGTCCTACTTGCGCTTGTAGAAACTTTCCGCTCATATTGTATGATCGTAGTAAGAGATTTTACTGATTCACTTTGTGATATATCTTGGTTGGACCTATGTAAATGCTTAGTTGTTCTATTTGATCGAGGTTTATACAGTAACTTTAAACACATTTTATTTTTTTAAGCAGTCAATAAGGTTCAAGTCCAGAAAGCGTTACTAGCTTTTCTTAACATGGGAAAATTCATCCTGTATTTTTGTCTTCCCGTTATGTTTTAAAAGGATTTCCTTCTCCTTCTGATTAACGAGAAATTAATCCTGGTAAGAGTTCAAGCTCAAGGGACGTGGAATGAGGCTTATGCCCATTTTTTCATGCTTGGTGAAATTTATTGTACATTTAAGCTGTTTATCAAGTTAGGAGTATGAGAAACCAATGCGTTTGGCCGACTAACCACCTTTTTTGGGCCTTTGAAAAAATAAAAAGGGTAGCCTAGTACACTACCTCATATTCAGGGTCCTAAGAAGGAGAAGACTGTTAAGGGCTTTATAGAATGCAGCCTTACTTTGCCTTTTAGCAAAAGGCTGTTTTCAATCTCTGGATTTTAACGTCACAAGATGACAACTTTATCATTTCAAAATTTGGCCCAAATAAAAAAAAAAAAAAGGACAACTAAGTGTAAAAAGCTCCTGCAAATATGGGGTCCAAAAAAGGCGTGGGCCACAAAGGGTCTTCACATGATCTCAGGTCTGGGCCACAAAGGGTCTTCACATGATCTCAGGTCTGATCTGACAGTGAATAGTGAAATCCTTTATTTTAGAATAAAAGCATCATATGCTAGTATCACGGCATAACCACTTTTGGGTCCGATGCTTGTGAATGGTTTGCATCTTTTAGAAGGTGCCACACGGACCCGTCACTAGAACTATACATGAAATCACTGTGACTTTGTTTGCTGTCCCCATAGGCATCAGTAACCTGAGTCCGCCTACTTGGGAATGCACTTTCCAATCACTTGCTGTGCTTATAAGGCACTATCCGATCAAGTAAGTACACTCTGTACTTGCATGGGAAAAAAATATGTGACGATCCATACCAAGAAATCGGCTCTGTCCCATGCCAAATGGATACTTTATTGGCACGCTACAGTTGACCAAAAGCCAATAATTCACATTTCCTCGCAAACCCCAAATGATGTGGGGATGAAGGGTCTAGGAATGATCAATAAAATCATCAATATCTATAGGAGGCCCTATCCACCATATTAACAGATTGGATCTTGATAATATTGCACATGTGAAACCAAAAATGTAGACTTTTTTCTTCAGCAGGCAAGTGCACTTTTTGAATATTTAAATATCAAGCATCACAGCTGAAGTAAACTTTTGTGCAATCTTTAGGCAGACTACCGCCATGTTGGATTTAGCCGTTCACAAATTTAACTGCAATTTACAGATGTTTCTTTATGCCTGCAACTCTTTGGTGAAATGATCACTCCTCTATATATATTGATGTTTGGTAACGAGTCTCAAACCTTGGTCACCCAGGTGAGACTCCTGTGCTGCTGTGCTAAGAGGCTTTGGTGTGTATATATATAATTACATTTCATGACTTGCAACACCTAAAGTTACTATCCGCATTTGGACCATAAACTTTCCTAGAATCCATTTCGAAGTAGTGCTTATCGCAACCCAAAGCATAATTGACTCTACCAGAATCCTTTTCATGATTCTGCAAATTGCTTCCCAAAACACTTTACTGGAATATACTAGTTCCACCCCCGTTAGTCAGTAATTTATAGCAATTCTGTTCATGTGTGGGTAAAATTTTTCCTTTGGTTCTTTCAAAAACATATACCTCTCGTGTCAGCATCCAATAGAAGTTTCACAGAACCTGGTGAACCCGTAGCCAGTTGCCACTATCTTTACTCTTGCCTTGGTGGCTAGTCTGTGTGCCACTTGATTCACCTCATTGTAAGTGTGATCGACTTGGATTGCTTGCATTCTTCATAGCTAGTAGGAAAGGCCTTCGCAAACTCGTCTGTCTTTCCAGTGTATTTGCTGGTGGGAGGTCGGGCAGCACTGGGGGAATTGTCATTGTCTGCACTGAATTTGGTGGTGTTTGAGGCAATGGCAATTTCTGAGAGAACGTAATCCGAGTCCCCTAATACCTGCAGGAGTGAAATATTAAGTTAGATCTAAAACCATTCCAACTTTAAGTGCAAGCCATTCTGCCTTGCTATGAGAGGCAAACCCCGTAAAAATGACTGTAACCCTCAAGGTTAGTAACTGGTCCTCTAGAAAAAAAGGAGCATTGTCCAGTTAGTTAGCTTGTTTACCTGTGAAGATAAAGCATTTATTCCGGATCTTAGTTGTATCAAAGGGTGTTCATTGGTGTAAAAATTTATTTCTACCTTCCCATATACACCATGACAGACTGCAGCAAGCAATGGATTGTGTAATAGGTATTCTGAAATTTTGATGTTTCACTGCCAGCCACTTAACATAGGCGTCCTCAGCTTGTGTGTTAAGATCCAGATCTGTGTTGAATGATTTAACTAATTGTCGCCGTAGTCCCTTCACCTTAGAGCATGTGCTTTACTGTTTCTTGCTGCTCACCGCAGATTGAGCAGCTAAAACCTGATTATTTCTCCACGAACATCTTACTTCAGGAAGACACCCATGCAGCATAAGCCACATAAACAATTTGATCCTCGGGAGACTTCTCAGCTGCCATAGAAGTTTCCATTTTCTCTCAGCTCTAGGCAATGAGTTAGTGTCATCTCTTTGTGCTGGTTTATAGCCGCTTTAAAAAGAAAAAGAAAAAAGAAAACCTGAATTGGCGAGTGTCCCCAAAAGTCTATCCTCTTTCCCTTAGAATGGCGTAGTGGCAATAATGTGCTCAACAATCCTTGCCATTCCTTCATTCATTCAAGGTTTCATCCTTGACAGGAGACATCAATTATAGCATCAATAGTTGCATTCAAGTCAGTATTGGGAGGAAATTTGAAATCCAAAAACTCCCCCAAAGTTTTGTTTGCTATCCATGGGTCAAGCCATAGCCTAACTATTTTACCTGAACCAATAGACCATCTGATACCCTATCTGCGTAAATCTCTAGCATTAAGAATAGCTTTCAAAATCAATGAATGTCCTCTCCTTGGTTTAGCATTGAAGAAGTTTGTTTTATCCAGGTACTTTCTGTTGATGTAATCAATCCAAATTGATTCTTAATCCGTCAAGATAGACCACCCAAGCTTGGCTTTAAAAGCCAAAGCCAAGACTTAGCAAATATTCTAAAACCCAACACACCTTCCCTTTTGTGGCAACAAGACCGTTCCCAGCTAACAAGCTGCATACTACTCTCAAGAGTACCGAGTTCCAGTAAAAACTTCTTTGGATTTTGTCACGTTCATTAAGAATAAAATTTCGGATCGGGTGTAGGTAGGCAAAGAGGAAGTTACGGCCTCAATGGGGGTGTACTTAGCAGCTCTAGAAAGGGTTTAACGTTTCCAAGCTTGGAGCCTCACCATGATTCTGTCAGTGAGAAAGCTATAATCTTTTTTGCTTTAACTACGAGTAATAACCGGTAAGCCTAAATACTTCTTCCTGGACAGGTCATTATGAACACCAAAGATTTGTTTTTTCCTCAAATTCTTCCCTCAAAGAAGGGATGTATATTGTCAGAAAATAGATTGATGATTTTGGCAAAGAAATTTCAAGCCCCGATTCTTTTCCAAAGGAGTTGAGAATGTCTTTCAAGCCATAAAAATTATTAAAAGAGGTGCTACCAAAAAAACAAGACACCTTGAGCAAGGTGCGTCAAGCGTGATGGGTCATTAGAAAATTTATAAGGAATGCACTCGCCAGATTCAACCTTGCATCTAATAAGAGATGACAAAGCTTCCAAGTACAGAACAAAAAGATAGGGTGACAATGCATCATCGTGTCTAATACCCCTTGGCTGGATGAAACCAAATGGAAGATACTCTATTATGTGTGATGTTACACATTTCATGATAAGGTTAACAATCAGAGGCGGGAAATTCATCACCTTGTCTAATACCCTTTGGCTGGATGAAACCGAATAGAAGGCACTCTATTAAGAAGAACAGATATCCTAGGTGATGTTATACAGTTCATGATAAGATTAACAATCAGAGTTGGGAAATTCATTTTAACTAGGACCTTAAAAAATGAAGTCCCATCTGATTCAGTAAGATCACCCTTTGGAAGGTTCTTTTCTTTTTTGTTTTTAAGATTCAACATGATTTCCTGAAGCAAAAGTTATCTTGAATGTGATGACCTGGAACAAAAGCATTTTGATTCCGGCAAATAATCTCATTCAGGTTTAGTGCATATATTTTGAGGAATAGGGTCAATGACATGGTAAGTTTTACCTTTCCATGTTCTTTTTTCTTTGTTTTGATTTTCTGAACTGGTCTCATATGGAATTTAACGTGTCTCACAACCCATAAATTCTTCAGGAAGAGTTCAATTTTGATTTGAGATCCGCTGAATAGTTGCATGAAAGGCCTAACTTTTCGTTGACCCGAACAGTTAATCTCATTTCTCCCATGTCAGATGTGCAGTAGCCCAAAAATCACGCCATTTATACATCTCTATCTTCCTCCAAAATGTGTAAGCCTTGACTCGTCAGATTTGCAGTGCTGATTGACATAAAAGTTTCGGACCATCCAGGTCTGACGACCATATATGCAGCTTTCATGGGTAGCTAGCGCTCCCATTATGGTCAGCAGAACTGGACAGTCTTCGAGCCCAAGTCTTTAGATAAGCTAAAGGAGCCCTGACTACCTGACCAACTTGATCGCTGGGCCACTGGAGATTCACGGGGAAGGCCTATCAGGTGGAGTATCCAGATAAACCCAATAAGATCAGGGCTGCAGGCTGAAAGTATATAAAAGGTGATGGATGTGCTTCTAAGATTAGTCAGGCCCCCATTCCTAAATTTGCCTTTTTCTGAAAATGTAAAAAGATAACACAAAACATGCATAAATGCCTAAATTCTATAGGTTTCAGTAGTACATGTTCTTAGTCCAACCTTGATAGGAGGAGCTTAGCCAATTGATATATCACACTTAGGTTAAGGTTCCACCAACGAAACCCAAATCAGCTGATTTGCAGCCTTGATATTACATATGGAGTATCGGTTATACCCTTGTACATGGTTCAGGACAGTGTTCCATAGCAGATTGAGCTACATAGACAACTAAGTTAATTTCAGTTAAGGGAGGGAAGCGAATTAGCGAGATTACCCATAAGCTGCTGATGGAGAAGCTCTTGTAGCTTCCCTTGATTTGCTGCTACACCGAGGTGCCGGCTTGCCGAGTCACCAATCACTTTTTTCTTGCTAACGAGTTCAAGAACTTCAACACTCATGGCCAATTGGAACTATAAGGAATAATCCGGCACATAATGGTATAGACAGGATTATATCAGCCTTGCCAACCGAATCTCTAGCGACTGCTTAATTGAGTATGCTTTGCCATTTGTTGTTTTGTTGGGTAATGCCGTTTCACATTCAAGATCTTTGTCATGCATGATATTGGAAGATAAAATTAGAAAATGCAAGTTATGGGGCTAGACATTACTTGCTATAATTTGGGCCATATGGACATGGAGAAACAAAAGAATTTTCCAAGGTTTTAGTACTACTTATGATGTCTTTTTGGAGAAGATTAAGATGACAGTGACGTTTTGGTGATGGAGGATGCCTCATTCAAAGGATTCCCAGCACAACATGTCTTGAGAAATTGGAAGACTTTGAGTGAAATAACTTTGGCAATGCCAAAAAAGGTTTGTGCATGGAAAGCTCCCATGTTGGAAGTAAACCAAAAGCATATATGTGGGCCCAATGACATGGGTGGGCCCATCTTATCCCTTTTTCTTTTTGTTATGAGCTTGGCCCTAAGTTTTGTACAAAAGGCCCATAATCTAGAAGGCCTATGTTCTAGAATGTGTATAAAAGTCAACAAATCTAGATTAATCTTTAGAAATATCTAAGGTAAATATTTATGGAGTTCTATGGAAGATTCAAGTTGTAATTTCTAGAAAAGTGTTAACCATTAGATTAAAGATACTTGGAATAATCTCTACCACGCATTAAGGAGGTGGTAGGTGGAGGACAAGTCTAAATAGATGTGCCCTCCTCATTTGTAAGTAAGTGAGAAAGAAGAGAGAAAGAGGTGAGTGAGAGTATGAGGGAGTGAGTCTTGTAAAGATAGCAACATTGTATTTGTAATTGTTCTTGAGTGAATTTGAGAGAAAATTTTCTTCTTTCATTAGTGTTTTTTCTTCTTATTTCCCTCACGCATCATAGTTGTGGGTGAAGGCTTAGCAAAGCCAACATCCAACATAGTGGTATCAAAGTAAGGTTAGGTTTAGGGTCGCAGGAGTTATGCTGAAGTTTTGTCCCTCATCTCACATCAAAGATGTCTTCCAACTTGGTGCAAACTCAAATTCTCAAGTTGTTAGAAGACAACTATGAAAGATGGTAGATTCAAATGAAGGCGTTGCTTGGGTCGCAAGATTTATGGGAGATTGTTGCTGATGGATATGAGGAGCTCACTGTAGAGCAAGAAGATTCCTACACTGAGGATCAAAAGAAGAATCTTAAGGAGCAAAGAAAGAAGGATAAGAAGGCATTGTTCTTATTCTATCAAGGAGTAGATGAATTAACATTTGAGAATATCATGAAAGTGAAGTCAAGCAAGGAAGCATGGGAGAATCTAAGCACCTACTTCAAGGGTGTTGATTGGGTAAGAAGGGTTCGTTTGCAAACTTTAAGGGCTGAGTTTGAAGCTGCTCATATGAAAGAAGGTGAGTCTATCTTTGACTACTTCTTAAGGTTATCAGTTATTGTTAATAACCTAAAAAGGAATGAGGAAAAGATTGACGATGTTTATGTAATAGAGAAAATATTGTGATCCCTCACAACCAAATTTAAACATGCAGTTGTGGCCATCGAAGGATCCAAAGATTTGGATACTCTTATAGTTGAAGAATTAATGGGATCACTTCAAGTGCATGAGCAGCGCATGATAAAGAGCAGTAGCCCAGTCATAATGGAGCAAGCACTTGAGTCAAAATTGACTCTAAATGATCAAAGGGGTGGTCGTTCTCAATGTGGAGGTGTTAAGTGTTTAATTTTGGTCAAAATTCCCCTAATTTAGCGTTCAATTAGATCATCTAACCGTTCAATTTTACAAAACTTAGCTTGATTTTGAATATAAATCCAATTGACCATCCAAACCTTAATTTGTCAAAACCAACGGTCAGATGATCATTAGAGCTCATTAGATGACTAATGTGCGGTTCAGATGAGTCTAATTTAGTTTGTTCTTTTGCAGATCAACCAAAGGACGCACGGACTGCTGTGATTAAAAGATAATGGTGCAGATCATCTTAAAGGGCAATGGATGGACCAGATCACCCATGAAGATGGATATGATAGTTTCCTAGAAGACAATGGAGCTAAATTTAGAATCATGGAGAAAAAGGAAACCCTTTCCCCCACTTCTTTTTTTCTTTTTCCTTTTCTTTTTCTTTTTCTTCCTTTTTCCTTTTTCCTTTTTCCTTCTTTCCTTTTCCTTTTTCTTTTTCCTTCCTCACTCTCACGTACCCACTTTCCTTACTTTTCTTCTCCTTCTCTCAACGTCTTTATCACCCATCTTCTACTTCTCTCCATTCTACTTTCTTTGCTCTCTCTATCCCCATCTTCCTCTCTTTCCCAACCTCTTCTTCCCTACACCCAACTGTACCCAACTCTCCCTCTTCTTCTCCTTCTTACCCACTTCTTCTCCTCTCTTCCCATCTTCACGTTCTACCCTTCCTCTTGCTCTCTCTCCTCTTCCACCATCTCCCACTTCTCTCTTCTCTTCTCCTCTCATTCTCTCTTCTCCCTTCTTTCTCATAACTCTTCTTCCCTACACCCTGCTTCTCCTTCAACACCCCAATTCCTCCTACCGCTCAAAGCCCAGCCTAATCTGGTCGCACCTATCACCGGTCGAACCATCCTCTGCTCCCTTTTGTTTACCCAACTCCTCCGGCCAAGTCACGTAATCCCCATCTTTTTCTCTCAATTCCCATCTTTTTTCCCACCGCTTACCGTTTTCTCGTGACTATCCAGACCACCTCTCTTTCCCAAATACTCTATCCACCACCTTACCTGCTCCACTTTCTCACCACAACCTAGACCGCCCAGTTTCCTTTTTGCTCCAGACAAACCAGACGACGGCCAAAAACAAGGCATCGTTTTTCTTTACTTCTGCTCATCTAGTACTAGTGGATGATGCCCAAAGTACGCATATCACCAGCCTAGCTTTTCCAATGTTATGCGCCCCAGGCGTCGTTTTTTTTACCACCGGTAACCCATCTCCTCTTCTCTCTCTTTGCTCTCTCTCCATCCTCTTTCTTTCTCACGATCTCTTTCAATTTTTCTTCTCCGGCCGGATTGCCAAGCAGAGCCAGCTTTTTCTGGAACTTCCCAGAAGCTCTCTCTTGTTTCCTCTCCCTTTGCCTTCACCAGCTCTGCCCTACCCCTTTATCCAGCACCTCTCCACCGGCCAGGAGCTCCCGCACCATTGACCCAGGCGACGACTCCGGCCGTCCCAGGGAGAGAAAACCCATATCCCATCTCTTCTCCTCTCCTCTCCTCTCCTCTCCTCTTTTCTCTTTCTCTTTCTCTTTCTCTTTCTCTTCTTCCTCTTCTCCCTTCTTCTTCTTCTTTCGCCTCTAGCTCCTCCTTCGTTTCTCTCCCTCTTCGTCTGGTTTTTTTTTCTTCTAAAAACCAGATTTCTCATGTAATTCTGGTTTTGCCCCTTTCTCCTTTAAAACAATTACAATTCTGTCCTCTTCTTTTAATTCCATCTGTGTCCCATTTTATTCCTGTTTTGTTTTATCCGTGTTTTTCTTATCCAGGAACTGCCTAATTTGAATTAGATCAATTAAGGCCTAACCCATCAACGGGTTAGCCTTAATCAAAACCAAATCTTCAATTTCTCCTTCTTTTCTCATCTGATTTCAAATTAATTTTACAGGTTCATTCTTAGGACATCCCTAGACATAACCAATGCTTCTGATCTTAGATCTGAAATCCAGAAATCAATCTGAGCCGTCCAAATCTTGAAATCACAATTTAGCCCAGATCTTGACCATTTTGAAGAATCTGTGAAATCCGACCGGTGGATCACTAATCAAGAATGGGTTGAAGATATCTATAAAGGAGGATCAGCTTTTAGAAGACCAGAAGTGAAGATTTTGATGAAAATTGATCTAAGGAAGTAGTTTTTTCTTATTATTTGATTTTGTTTGTTTTCTTTAAGAATTGGAAATTCTGTAATTTTGAGAAGTTTATTAGATCTGAACATTGATTCTCATTTTAATAATTCTAGTAATTTTGAGTGATTTATTTTTAATTTTAAATAATTATATTTTATTGAAAACTCCATTTTAAATCAAGTCCTCGTGGGATCGACCCATACTTGCATAAGCTACCCTACAATAGCCCGTGCACTTGCGGTAAAACAATCAACATGAGGCATCACCAGTGGCAATCGTAGAAGAGGCCATGGGAGAGGCGCCTATCAACATCAGGGGACAAGTCAATGGAAGCCCGCAAACATTGAAAGAGGAATGAGTAGAGGCAAATTTACTCATGGTCGTGGATGTGGAGATAGAAGAATTGTCCAGTGTTATAATTGCAACAAGACTGGGCATTATGCATCTAAGTACTGGAGCAACCAATCAGGTAATCAAAATCATCAATCTAATTTTGCAGAAGCATTTGGAGGCATGAAAGAAGATGTCACACTTCTCATTGCATAAGGAGACACATAATCAACAAGATGTATGATATCTTAACTTTGGAGCAAGCAATCATATGCGTGGTAAGAAAAAGCTCTTTGAAGATTTGGTTGAAGATGTTCATGGCAATGTCAGCCTTGGGGATTCATCCAAAGTACTCGTGAAAGGTAAGGGCAAAATTAAAATTTATCAAAAGAATGGTGCTCCCCAATATATCTCAAATGTGTATTTTGTACCCAACATGAAGCAATTTTCTTAGCATTGGGCAACTCTTAGAGAAAGGGTACAAAATACACATGGAGGATGGATGTCTCTTTTTGATGAATACACAAGGGAGACTCGTTACAAAAGTTCAAATGACACCCAATAGAATGTTTCCTCTCTATATTAATACAAGCCTCGAAGAGTGTTTATATGGAAGCATTAAGGACGAATTGTTGAAGTGGCATCTTCGCTTTGGGCATCTAAATTTTAATGGACTTAAGCTATTATCTACATCGAGCATGGTACGAGGATTGCCAAATATAGAGAAGCCAGAGTACGTATGTGAGTGTTGCACTCTTGGCAAGCAGCAAAGAGCTCTTGAAGAGCAACAGATCCTCTACACCTGGTACACACCAATATTTACGAACCCATCGAGCCTGCTTCATTTGGAGGTAATAGATGCTTCATCACCTTTATTGATGATTTAAATAGAAAACTTTGAGACTATTTCATGAAAGAAAAATATGCTGCCTTTACTATTTTTAAAAGTTTCAAAGCTCATGTTGAAGTTGAAAGTGGCCATTCACTTAAGATATTAAGATCTGATAGAGGTGGGAAATACACTTCTAACGAGTTCTAAAGTTATTGTAAGGAGAATGACATCAAATAACAATTTATAGTAGCATATACCCCACAACAAAATGGCATCGCTTAAAGAAAGAATCAAACCATCCTTGACATGACAAGAACTATGCTTAAGGAGAAAAGCTTGCCAAAGAATTTTTAGGCTAAAGCTATAGCATGTACATCTTATCTTCTCAACCCGTGTCCTACAAAGAGTAAAGAATAAGACACCACAAGAAGCATGGAGTGGTTACAAGCCAAGTGTGACACACATTATGGTCTTTGGGTGCATTGCATATGCTCAAGTACCTAAGGCAAAGAGAAAGAAGTTAGATGATTGTGGAGAGAAGTGCATCTTTATTGGCTATAGCGAGGAGTCCAAAGCATACAAACTCTATGTAATATCCTTAATTTTTAGGATAAAATAGGAAATTATTAAATAAATTAAAATAAAAATTTATGGATGAAATTTTTTCCTGAAAACATAAGAATTAGAAAGTGCTCGTCGATACGAATCCAATGCCACCAAGAACGCGAAAAACGGAGCTCAAACGAGGGAGTTATGAGTAGTCAAAGTTGGAAGGGCAAATTGGTCATTTGATAGAGACGTGTTAGACAGGGGTCCAAATTGATACTGGCACCCCCGTCTTCCACACGTCTCTACCAGTGCCGGAAAAATCGTCGGAGAGACGTGGAAAGAGACGTGTGGGGAAGAGTTTCTCTTCCCCAAGACTCTAAAACCCTATATCTATGCTCCTCTAGGAGCCAAAATGCTCCACTTTGAGCGTTTTCTCTGAGTTTTTACGCAAAACCCTAGCCCTGCAAAACTTGGATTTTCCGGCGAGTGGAACCCCGGCAACACGAGCAACACCAGCCAGGCGCAAGGTAAGCCTCAAATCCATGTTTTTATGTATTTATTAATTAGAAAATTTATTAGGAAAGTATTTAAAAATTAGGAAAAATCAGATATTTTGGGAACCTGTGTGCACGCTGCTGTTGGAGTGTGATTTCACGGATCAAACCCCATCCGTTTGAAAATCGCACCGTCCAACTAGTGCACAAGAGACCCAAGAGCATACCCTTTAAATTTGGGAGTGATCCAACGGTGGATTTCTCCAGAAAACCCAAAAACCAGTACCTATGGAAGATTTTAGAAACTTGGAAAAAATTGTTTAAAAACCATAGTTTTTGGCAAAATCAGTGAAAAAGGAGGGCATAAATGGATTCTAGAGAGAATTCTGAAGAAAATGGCGCAAAAATCACGCAAAACGGAGCTTTGTAGCTCCGCCGGAGACGACCGGAATCTGGTCGTCTTCTCCGGCGTCGTCAACGACGTCGGTGCCCTGGCGCTGACGCCAGGACGCAGTCGGGGACGCACAAAGGATGACGTCACATGACGTCGTCGTTGCACGCGTGTGTGGAGCCGCGCGCGTGCAGGGGAAAGCCAGATGGCGGTCGCGGTGGGGCCGGGACGCGGCGCATCCCCGTGCTCGTCTGCGTGCGCCGGTATACGCCAGTGTAAACCGGCGAAAAAGGGCGCCGCCGGTATAAACCACCTTATGGTGGTCCGGCAGGCCCCATTTGAGGGTGGTTTTCACTAAAACTTGATTTTGGGGAGCTAGAGAGGTCCAAATCACGGACCTAGTTCTAACTTAAAAACCTAGAAATGACTACTTTTTATTTAGAAAATTTTTAAAATAGTGATGTGACATGTACAGGTGCACTTGAATATACCAGTTAAAGGGAGTTATTAGCAAGCTAGTGGTCTCACATTGAGGTAGGTGACGACAACTAATGTTTTGCCTTGATTTTTAAACCATGTTTAAACATAGCATCATGTGTGATTGTGTTTTAAATTGCAATTATTATTTACCGTGGATTTCATGCGACATTGAGTACAGGATGGTTATTCCAAATTGCAATCTTTCACTAAATAAACTTATTTCAAATACTTTTACAAGCATGATGTTAATTAGTTATGATTAATTAGAGACTTAATTCTTATGATATATATAGAAAAATGCATGGATTTACATGGAAATGAGAATAGAGGCTTATTAGCTGGTCCTTTTATAGGCTAACCCTAGGATGAGGGGCATGTCTTGGGGATTTCAAGCTATAAGTGCTCTTGAGTTTTAGCATATACATATGATTTTCGTATTTTATATTTGATGATGGGTGCTCTCGCCCGGTGGGCGTCATGCTAGGAGGGATAGGGCCGGCCACCCACCTTCCGAGATTATGATGTGATGAGTTTGTGATATGATAGACACCTGCCCATAGATGGCATTCGGTAGGGGTTTGGTAACATGGATAGTCCACACTACCTGACCTGAGCCTTTCCATGGGGACAGACGCTAAGTCTCCCGTTATGGTGTCGACGGGGAGCGGCGGTGGTTGATACCCATGGAGGGTTACCACTGCAGCATGATGGCCCATATTCTTATTATGTGTGCATGTATGATGAGCATGGTTATGGATGATATGCCTGGGTGTGACGACACTCAGAGGTTGACTACGTGTACCCCTGATCAGGGATGTTAGTGCGATGTGGTGGGACCCATTACCTTAGGGTGCCCTTATTCTGGTTGTATGCTCCATTTTATTGATTCATGTCATGTTTTAACTCCTTGAATTTTATGTTTTAGCATATGGAATAAATTGGCATTTATTGAACATGGCATTATGATATCACTATTTTCATAAATGTTAGATTTTTCATTAGTACTGTTCATTATTTCTTTCATTTATTACATTAATTGTATATGTACCTACACAAGCGATAGCTTGCTGAGGCATTGCTTTGTTTTGCAATGCCTTAGATCTCGAGCGAGACACCAGGAAAGGAAAAGCGGTTGATAAACCTTGAGAGCTGCTGAAGACTAGTTTTTCCTATAGTTTTAGACAGTAATGTGAGTCATTAGAGTGGATTATCATTTGAATTTTATTATGGACTGCATACTTTATAATTGGATGTGATTTAAATCTTTGGACATATGTTGGACATTTATATGAGATGTTATGATGGATAGACCCTGGGCCATATTATTATTGTCTTTTGGACGTTTATTTGATTTAAAATAAAGGCGCCTATTTATTTGACGTTGATTTATACGCGGATTATTTATTTATGTTAAATTTACATGTATGCCATTTTGAGAAAGGAAAACTAACACTCGGAGTTTTTAAGATAAGTTTAGTAAAATGTTAAATAAATCTTTTCTCATGGGATCCCAAATGCTCTTATTTAAAATGCCATTATTATTATAAAAAAAAAAAAGTCTTAAAAATCCGAGGTGTTACACTCTACAATCCACTTACACAGAAAGTGGTGGTAAGTAGAGATGTAATTTTTAGAGAAGATAAAGCATGGAATTGGAGAGAAGCAAACATATATAAGGAAAATCATCTTAAGATGGAGGAACAAGCAGAAGCAAGCCATGAAGTTTCAGAAAGAGGAGTTTCAACACCATCCCGTACAGATCATATGACTTCACAAAGTTAAGGTAATATATCTCCATCCTCTACACCAGTTAAGATGAGAAGTCTTAGAAAAATTTATGAACAAACTGAAGACATAACTGAAGACATAAATCTATTTTGTCTATATGCTGATGCTCTAACATTCCAAGATTGTTGGAAGAAAGTAATGCAGGAAGAAATTAATGCTATTGAGAAGAATGACATATGGGAGTTAACTATGCTCCCCAAAGGTTAAAGGGCAATCAGTGTCAAATGGGTATATAAAATCAAGCGAACGGCTGACGGAAAGATTGAAAGATTTAAGGCTCGACTTGAAGCAAAAGGCTACAAGCAAAAATATGGGATCGACTATGAAGAAGTATTTGCACCAGTTACACGACTTGAAGCAAAAGGCTACAAGCAAAAATATGGGATCGACTATGAAGAAGTATTTGCACCAGTTGCACGACTTGACACCATAAGGATGATGATCTCTCTTGCTATCTATCACAATTGGAAGATATACCAATTTGATGTAAAGTTAGCATTCCTAAATGGCAAGCTAGAAGAAGTTTATGTGGAGCAGCCTGAAGGTTTTGTAAAAGAAGAGCAAAAAGTGTATCAGTTAAAGAAAGCTCTATATGACTTGAAGCAAGCCCCAAGCTCTTGGAACTCCCGCATTGATGGCTACCTTGAAGAAAATGGTTTCACCAAATGCCCGTATGAACATGCTATTTATATCAAGAAGAATGATCACGGTGAGATACTTATTGTTTGTTTGTATGTTGATGATCTATTATTCACATGAAATAGCCAAAAGATGATTCAGGAGTTCAAGCAAGCCATGTTCAAGGAGTTCAATATGATAGATTCTGGTCTTATGCCATTTTTTTTTAGAATTGAGGTATGTCAAAATTTCGATGGTATTTTCATATCTCAAAAGAAGTATGCTAGAGAGTTACTTGAAAATTTTAGAATGAGTAATCGCAATAAAGTAAATACACCTCTTTCATTGGGTTTAAAGATAACAAAAGAAGGAGAAGGGAAGAGCATAGATTCTACTCTTTTCAAGAGTTTAATTGGAAGCTTAAGGTACCTCACAATCACATGACCAGATATTATGTTTAGTGTTGGACTCTTAAGTAGGTACATGGAAAACCCAAAAGAGTTACACAGGTTGGCTATAAAGAGGATCTTAAGATATATAGAAGGTACGTTGGACTTTGGCCTCTTTTACTCTTACAAGGATGATGCAACTTTGTTTGGTTATTCAGATAGTGATTGGGCTAAAGTTCAAGATGAAAGAAAGAGTATTTCAGCCTATGTATTTTACCTTGGGACAACTGCCTTTACTTAGATGTCTAAGAAGCAAGAAGCAGTAGTATTATCATCATCCGAAGCTAAATATATGGCTACCTCCTCTATTGTCTGTGAAGTAGTTTGGTTGAGAAACTTCTTAAAGCAATTAGATCATCCTCAAGAAGATTCTATACCTATATATATATGTTGACAATAAGTCTGCCATTAAGCTTACCAAAAATCTAGTACAACATAGAAGAAGCAAGCACATTGATATAAAGTATTACTTCTTGAGAGACAAAGTAAAGCAAAGAATAGTAAAGCTGGAGTACTGCAATACTAAAGAGCAAGTGGCTGACATTTTCACAAAAGTATTGCCCACCAACACATTTATTAGGTTGAGGATTATGCTTGGAATGAAGAAGTTTTTGGTTTAATGGGGGATATGTTGGAAGTAAACTAAAAGCATAGATGTGGGCCCAGTGACATGGGTGGGCCTATCTTATCATTTTTTCTTTCGGTTATGGGTTTGGCCCTAAGTTTTATACAAAAGGCCCATAATCTAGAAGGCCTATATTCTAGAAAGTGTATAAAAGTCAACAAATCTAGATTAATCTTTAGAAATATCTAAGGTAGATATTTATGGAGTTCTGTGGAAGATTCAAGTTATAATTTCTAGAAAAGTGTTAACCATTAGATTAAAGATACTTGGAATAATCTCTACCATACATTGAGGAGGTGGTAGGTGGAGGACAAGGATAAATAGATGTGCCCTCCTCATTTGTAAGCAAATGAAAAAGAAGAGAGAAAGAGGTGAGTCAGGAATGAGTGAGAGTGCGAGGGAGTGAGTCATGTAAAGATAATAACCTTGTATTTGTAATTGTTCTTGAGTGAATTTGAGAGAAATTTTTTTTCTTTCATTAGTGTTTTCTCTTCTTATTTCCCTCACACGTCATAGTTGTAGGTGAAGGCTTAGCAAAGCCAACATCCAACATCCCACACATGGATGTATTAAACTTAAATTTGATGGCTCAAGCTAGGGCGATGTATGTGTAGCTGGAATTCATCAAGCACAATGAAATCGCCTTTGATCTGCTGCAAAGTCTTGGCAGCTTGCTAGTTTCCGTCAATTTTCTTGCGAACAATTTTCTTGGCAGACATACAAGTAACTAGATGCTTTTGGGATGAGCTCTTCCAGTGCAGCAGAAGCTTCTTCTGCAGAGACTATTGGTACGCTCTCTAATTCTTGGTGACACCAAACAATAGATCTTCTAGCTGATCTTGCGCGTCTTGATCACTGTCGATCTTGTGCAATCTATCTTGTCCACCACAGATCTCGTTCAACCATTTGACTCACCAAAGCTCAAGATTGCAGTCAAATCAAGGGTTCCCTGCCAGAGCAAAATCCCCACTTTCGGCTTGGATTTAACCTTAAAGCGACAACCTTGCTGGAGGTTCTCCACCCATATTTTGCCTTCAGTTGTCGCATCTCCATTTTAACTTTTGGCATGTCGATCGTGGTTGGCTGTCTTTCAATTCCTCCTTGACGGAGACTTTACCAATTCTCTTCAGATTTCTCATTGCCATTCACATCTGTTGCATCTTGAATCACCATCATCTTCTTTCTTGCCACCATCGTCGTCGTCGCTAGTTGTCATTCACCATCTGTTTTTCTCACCAAAAAGAGAAGTCAAAAGAGGAAAGTAGATGCCTCTTATATCACCATTTTCAAAAGGCCATTTGGTTCTCGAATTCTGTAACAGCCCGAGGGCCCACACCCTGCAACGATATTGTCCGTGCCAGAGTGCCCATACACCCCGCACGGTTTTGTTCTTCCCCAGTTGTCCAGGGAAAAGGCCTCGTTGCAAGGGAAGTCCTCATCACTCTTATCAAGAGCCCAGTAACTTTCCCCCTAGCGATGTGGGACTAACTCTTAGTCTTTCACCTTGCCTAGAAGCCTGCCAGCCCTCTTGGCCAGCCCTCATCGTCCAAGGCTTCACAACTGTTAGTCCCACATCCTGCAACAGTTGCAGGGTGTGGGCCCTCGGGCTGTTACAAGTGGTATCAGAGCCAGACCCCGACCCGGTGTGGGTGGCTAGCCGCACGTGGGCGGTCGAGTGTGGTAAGACACGCGGGGACGCGTGTCCCCTAAGGGGGAGAGGTTGTGAAGCCTTGGCCGATGAGGGCGGGCCAAGAGGGCTGGCAGGCTTCTAGACAAGGTGAAAGATTGAGAGTTAGTCCCACATCGCTAGGGGGAAAGTTACTGGGCTCTTGATAAGAGTGATGAGGACTTCCCTTGCAACGAGGCCTTTTCCCTGGGCAACTGGGGAAGAACAAAACCGTGAGGGGTGTATGGGCACTCCGGCACGGACAATATCGTTGCAGGGTGTGGGCCCTCGGGCTGTTACAAATTCAAAAGAGTCTTTCAGGTTAAATTTGCCTCTGCCACATTGATGGAATAGGAGAGGAAATGGGATTGCACTAAATCCATTTGGAAGAGTAGAAACGGTTTCAATATCTTGGAAAGTGCCATTCTTTGCATGGATAATGAGCCTTAACAATACTCTTACCATCGAGCCTTTTTAATAGGAGTTGGCACTATCGTTTTTGAGGACTAACACTTTTACAACCCTTTAATAGTTTGATCCCTGTTGGGCTCTCTCTATCTTTGCATCTCTTTAATCAAATAAAGCTTAATCCTTCTCCAATCTAAGATATCGACAATTGTTGTGCCATCGAGATCTATGTGAAAATAGCTTATGGCCACTAGATATCAGTTTCTAACATAGCTTTTGACAGCCATATAAGATGCTGACTTTGCTGATAACAAATTGCCAATCTTCGATCTTGCCAATTGCATTTAAAATCACCAATCTTCCATCTTGCAGATCATATCCACGATCACCAATTTTATTGATCGTATCTACGATTGTCAATCTCATCCTCAACCTACGATCATGTTCATGCTATTCTATCTGAAGGTTGATACTCTCCCAATAATCAATGCCCAAGTTCCCCACTTTCTCTGACTGATCACCAACATGAAGGAATCGTGGCTCATAAGTAAAGAAGCTGTGTTATCTGATTTTCTTATTAGGAGATCAACCTCGTGAAAGTCGTTTGAAAAGCCTTCAATCTGACATCTTCTTGTGGATTGGGCTTCCGCCTATCATTATTGTCCAAATATTCTGATGGACCACCGTAAATCGCTTCAACTATTATTCGATTTTGCGAAGTGCTTAAGGATATAATGCCCATTACTAGGGATTTTTAATCTAGTCAAACACAATCAAGTTGGGTTCATTGAAGAAGACATCGTTGATTTTGGAGCTACTTCCAATGACAAAGGAAGTTTGGATTGACATGAGATTATGCTCTTTAGTCAATTATTAAAGAAGTAATCATTCAATTACATCATTTAATCAGTAAACTAATGTCAAAATTATCTTTACATTAGCTTGATGGGAGTGTTATTATATAAGATCTGCTAGAGAAATTATTAACTAAATAGATCTACATTATCTTTGGTGCTCATCAATATGTCACTTCTATATAAGCATATTTGTATCTCTTTGAAATCAATCAATTTAGTAAAGATGTAGATTCTAACAATTATACAATAGAAATTTCTTTAATCTGCTCTTTTGGTTGACTTCTATAATAATTATGAAAGACATTAAGAGATGAGAGAGAGAGGGAGAGAGAGAGAGAACATTTTGTACGAAAATTTTCCAACAGATTTTCACTTTAAGTGATTGATTAGTACTTGCTACCACAAAGGATCTCTAAGTACATAGCTCCCAGAGGATGCAATGTTACCTGGCACTGTTATTTCTAGTAGATCTTGTGGAGGTAATCTGTCAAGTGCATAAAAGCTTCAAACCTGGGTGGCGAATGACCAGGACAATTTTAATCTAGCAAGAGATCGGTTTTTAATGAAACATGAACCTTTATTTCATAATGAAACTGTTTCATAACTTTGGTGAGAAGACCAGTTGGATCGATATAATTCCATCATTACAGCATCATATTAGGGCCTTTTAATACTCCTAACTGAAAGCCTTCAGTCAGTAATCAAGCTATATACATTAGGCATGCCTTGTGAAAGGTTATCCACCTGGGCTTTGGATGAAAATGCCCCATAAAGTAGTGAAATGATGTACCCTTTGTCAAATGGATTCGGTCATGGAAAAGAATGTTATACCCAATCTCAGTACTAGAAGGAAGTGTCTGAATCGGAAGGGAAGGAGTTAGGTTGGCTTCTCTTGATGAAGAAATATAAAAGCAAAATTTCTTCAAATGCTCCTTCCATTTTTAAGAGTTGTCAGTCTCCAAAATTTTGGTCATAGTCGCTAATTTCAGTGATGTTCTGATGATGATTTGGGATGCCACTCTTAACAACTTACAGCAGTTATTAGGGTTAAAAACTAACCTAGACGAGTTTGTGATCCCACTTGATTTTGGTGGATTCCATGCATAACCTCACCGAAGGCTGGTTAGACAATGAAACTAAGATACATTCGAACGACAAGGAAAAGTTTTCTGTATATAGTATGATGGATCTTGTGGTCATCAGCCCTTGATCTTTAATCTTGATGAAGCAGATCTCCAAGTGGAAGATGTTGGATCTTGTGGCCAACAGCTCTTGCAATTACTCTCTCTCTCTCTCTCTCTCTCTCTCTCTCTCTCTCTCTCTCTCTCTCTCTCTCTCTCTCTCACACACACACACACACACACACACACACACACACACACACACACACACACACACACCTAGGTAGGGCTATGCGATATGATTGCAGTGTGGGGCCCAGATGTGTATGATACTACACATTGATTGGATCCCACTAGAGGCATTGAGTGAAATGAGCCACTAAGTCTGTTAAAGACTCTTGGCATTGTCGGTTACAATCTTTTTTATTGTGAAAGTTACAATGGGAAAGTGTTGATAAGTATCCTCTCTGGACATGGATTTGGATATGATAAAGAAAATCGGTATATATAGTGGCACATCATCGGTCTTACTGGGTTGATCATCCCATACTCATGTTTAGATCTTCACCAAGGTTTTCTGAATTCAAATCCATGTCCAATAAAGAATTGAGAAAATATATTCTCATCTTGATCTAGTAAACTACGTTTGGATCACCAATAGTTATCAGCAACGGTTGATAGATCAGGTTTTCTATTTCTTAGGACTACCCGGCGTTTGTATAGCTCATATTTGTGATTCTTGAGTAGCAAAAAGTGGGGTGTTTACAGTTTGATACCCTTTAAGGATATCACTGGTGGTGTAAAGATTGGAATCATCTGAATTTAGTCGAGATCTCATCAATGGGATCCAACACCTGGCTTAGGTATCACATTATACACCAAATAATGTAGTATATGACCTGCATTCACCAAACACTAGTCCATAGTATATGACCTGCATGATATCCTTACTATAAAACCTGATTGATGATTTCCACGATACATAGCCAAGCTTTAATTTGATCTTCTACTAGAAGAAGAAACAATAGCAGAGAAACTTAGAGAAAGGGAGTAGGTGCCCTTTCAACCAACTTAGGAAACTGTAATTTTCTAAGGACACAGCTCAAATAAAATAGATTGTGCTTCAAGTGCAACCCAAAACCTTCTATTCCTTGCAAGTAAAAGGCGTTTGTTTTTCCTACTTGAAAAGTTAAACACATTTTACCCCTACTATTTGAGACAGCTTTGGCGCCTAGTTTTGAATAAGTTTACTAAATGACACCATCAATAGTCTATGAGTTTGAAAATGAACTCAACGTCCATTTCTTCCCACTAAGAAGCCTCCAGTTAGACATGGCAGAACGCATTTAAAGAAGGGCTTTGAACTAGAAACTCTTGGCGTGGAGGAACAAGAAAGCAACTTGATAACAGGTCATCTACTTCAACTGTACAACTGATTGGATATTTTCATTTCTTATATGAGCTTTAATTACATAAAATGTTTGTCAGTTTTATGGATTTCGTTAAGCAAGAGTCTCTGGATCAAGCTAGCAAGGACTTCATCCGGGCTGATCAGGTGGTGAACTATGGATTCTTTTCGTTCTTGCATGGTTATATACTTCTTTAGTTTTGTTATACTGATGGAGGGACGAGCAAATCAGATTGCCGCAAATGAAGGAGATTCGTTTGAGAAAAGTTTTGGGGTTAGCATCATGTCAGAAGAGAAATAAAAGATCCAAGCAGAGCTGGAGATTGAAGTGCAGAGGGATTTGGAACAAGAAATTAAGGATGATATTTACCATCTCGCTCTTCGTTGACATCACTTATACCAAAACCAGAAGGATAGAAATGCAAGACATCCATCCACATCTGGCGTCGAACTTCAGTCTGAGATGAAAAGCAAGAGGTTTACTGGGGTGATATAACCATCAGGATGGAGGTCCAAGGTTGAGATGTTTAAGAGCAAGAAAGGGATTGAAGCAAAGGATCCAGTCCAGAACTTCAAATCAGACAACATAAGCAAAGAAGGATTTCTTCGAGTGGAAGGGAATTCAACTGGGCAAGGACCCTTGGATCAGGAACAGGTTCTTCTATTTCTATGAATAAGAAACAGGAGATCTACCGCAGGATCGCGTACTAAGGAAAAACACCAACATTGATCCGAATGCTAACCAAGGTATAAGGAAAAGGAAGAAGATCAGCAGTTCTCCTAAGCAGGGTAAGGACACTAAGTTGCTTAAATTGGGATGGACAAATTAACAACATTTGATGTCATTGCATCAAAGAATGAGAATGGTATAGTATGTTCTTATACTCTTCTGTGAGTGTCACAGCCATTACTATCAGTCAGTGAGATTGAAGGGATGGTTTTCGTGAGTGTAAAAAGTGTTGTAAACCAATAAAACTTCTACTATATTCTGCTTTCAAATCTTCCTTTCTGTTGCCCCTCTACTTGAAGTAAGCTATGAAGACACAGTGAATAAGCATCTTTTATACTTCTCTATCACGATCTCATCAACCACAGACATTTTTCTAGTGGGATCTTTGCAAGAACCATCACATCTTCAGTTAATTTTCTGGTACTTAGGAAGTATTAAATGCCCTGGAATTTTACAGCTTCATAAACTTTTACCATTATGTGGGAAATTTGGGGGATGCCATTCATAGCATTAATACGACACAATTGTGCTAGGGTCCACCAACAGAAGCAATTACAAGAAAATTATGCAAATAGAGCTCTCAAGTTCCAATATTCAGAATCATCTCATCTGAAAATGCTTCCTTACTGCAAACTCATGTGACTGGAGGGCAATGAAAAGAAACCGATGCCCTTCACTTACACATTCTTTGAATCATCCAGATTCTTGTTATTGTGGTTTAACTTCCAACAAGTTGGCAACGGAGACTGACATTTAGGGAGAGCAAACTCACATCAACCTTTCAAGTGTAGGACTGTTGGTCTCACAACGCCAAATTTTATTCTCGAAGGCATAAGGCCAGTTTCTAGTGTAGGAATCGAAGGATTCCGTAACTTCAGCATTTTACTTGCATGAACTAAGTACTAATTAGCCTTTGCAATTTTTTTTCCAAAGAAAATAAAGTAGTTTAAAAAGGCCGTTTTGGAATATACAAAACCAATCAAAATAGAAAGATAAAAGAATTAAGAGTCCTAATAAGTAGCTAAATAAAAGTATAAAGGGTGTGTATTTGAACCTTCATGAAGTATAAATTCTTAAAAGAGTGCGTATTAAGGTGTATTTCAAATGCTCTATTGAAATACTTGAAAACAAGCAAAGGAGAAATATCACTCAACAAGATATTCGTTGAAGGCAAAAGAAATCCTTATGGGCAGTTACAATCACCTTTTCTAAAACAGCCGTAAAATGCAGTATGATAGCGGTTTCATCGGTAGAACCCTAGAGTCTAATGTATCCCGAGTTCGTTAACTGCGAATATAAAAGTCTGCAAGGGCTGTTTTGCACTGTATAAGTATGAAAACACAATTAATAATTACTAAGAGCCAACAAAGTCTAGCGCAGTGGATTGCAGACATCAAAGCATCTCCTCTAGAATATGATTGATCCGATTTGCTAGTTTTTCCTTTGTCCAGAGATTGGATTAGGGTTAGATTTAAGAGAGTACTGCATGGGTGATTTCTGATCTGCTTTGTAATTCTTTGCTTGTTTCAAAAGGAAAGAAACAATTATTAAAAATGGTTATTCGCTAGATAAACCGAACATGGCAGCAATCGTGGTGCGAAACGAACACTTATGGATCGTGGTCTAAAGCTGTAAGGAATACTCATGGCAGCTATCCCTGGCCGGCCAAGCAGAACCTTAAGGACTATGGTTTGTAGACACAGTGAGAAGCATTAAGACACTGCCATGTTTGATGGTGATTGGTACATGGCAATGCTCTTAAACCACTTAAAGGCAGAGAATATGGGTTTGATACCATCATGATATTAGGGTTATCATGGAGAAAATGGGCCCTCGTTGGTTGATCATTTCCTAGTAGGTTAGACGTAGACGGGCACACAAAAACTTGAAAACATCACTTCAAATTGATGTGATTAGTGTTTAATTAATGACCTTACTAAATGAAAAATTAACGATTTCAAGATTGGTTTTTCGCGTTAATTATCCTTAAATAACGACAGAAGTTCATCATTCAGAATAAAATGGATATTAGGTGGATGTATTCTACCTTAACTCTGTAACAACAAACATTAGATAAAATCGTGCACAGATGGTGATCTTATCGCTTGTTGTTGGCTGCACTAAAATATGATAAAATGACTCAGACATGAAATGTTTGCCTTAAGAACACGGGCTGTTTCTTCTTAATAATTTTATCTTTGTTATAACAATTTGGATAAGAGTGGTAGGGGATAAAAATCCTTGGATGATTCAGTCCATGAATTGTAACCCCATGCAGGAAAGATCCTTTGCTAGGTGCATAGGGGCCTAAAACGGGCTATAATCTTTGTCCAGTAGAGGTAAGATGGTGGCCTCTCCCTACCAGACAATCTGAGGTTTTGATTTGTGAATTCTCTCGCGGGATTTGAATGCTATTAATCAGTCCTTGTAGGATTCAATAGCATGAGCAGACCTTGTAGGATTCAAATAGCATGAGCAGGGAAAAAAATTTGAGAAAGAGTGGAAATGCAATATAGTATGGATTGAGCCTGTATGGATATACTTCTTTTAAAGTGTTATTTGCCCTCACTCTGTCAAGCAAGAGATTGACCACTTTAGGGTAGAACAAGCTTTTACGTGGACTGTCATAAGCAATTTTAGAAGATCCACACTGAATTCTAAGATAGGTAGGCATTGATATGGGACTTAAACCCTTTAGCTTTTATAACTACCAATGATGAAACCTAACTTGATTTTCAATAAACACATGCCTCAAGTTTAATGTGGTATAAACAAGTCATTGATAAGTAGTTGGAATCAATATTAAAAAGAAGTAATGTTGGTGTTACTGTAATAAGAGAATGATTATGTACCTTAATGAAATAGTAATGAATTAGACAAGTGCATATCAAAGTAATAGATAATTGTACAAACTTCACCTATATAAGCATAAGGGTGGTGCTGCCTCTCATGAAAGTGAGGGTTCTCTCTGGATTGCTAATGAAGCAGGGACTAGTACATGGCCATTTATGGTGGTGGATAAAATGCTAAACTTCTTATTTGGTAGTATTATTACATGGGTGGTGTCTCCAAATTTACCAAATGGCTTACCTAATTTGAAGGTTTTAGTTCACTAGAAAATTAGATAAAACTTTGAGGTTCTCACACTAAATGGAGATTCAAAATCAAAAGATACTTTCATTCATACATGATAATTTAGTAATAATCTAACTAAATTAATTATATTTAATGGTAGAGACTATAAAATATATTTAATTAAGTGGGAGATTGGTGGATTTTTATTAAATATTTTGTAAAAAAATTTATTGAATCATTTTTCTCAAAATAAATTGTTTTGAAAACCTTTTAAAAAATTTCAAATTGAGGAGTTGATTCATCTTCCAAGAATAATTGTCATAAGATGGAGTCAACTCCTTCAAAGGAAATGACTCCTCCTAGAGGAATCAAAAGTAATGGGAGTCGACTCCTTTGGGGGAGTTTACTCCTTCCCAAGAAATCCAAGTGAAGCAATGGGAGTTGACTCCTTTGAAGGAGTCAACTCTTGACAGCTTTCTGAAGTGTTTTAGATGCAAAACGAGTTGACTCTTTTAGTTGAAGTCAACTCCATAAGCAATTTGACTGCCATTAAAGGTATCTTTTCATTGGAAATGTGCCATTTTCGTAGAAAACTCATATTTGACTATTTTTGTTCCTTAATAAGATTATTTTATGACTATTAAAGAGGCTTTTAGTCTTGATTTTGAGAGTTGTTTGAAATCTATAAATGGGTCTTGGATTTGATCGTTCAAAAGTAGAATAAGATAGGAAATAAATTTATTTACCACTTTCTGTTTTTGACTAATTTTTCATTTTTAAATCTCATTATTTTCTTTACATTAGATCAATATAGCTTGATTATCATGACTTATTAATATGGGAAACATTAGTTTAGGCCATACTAGAATATCTACTAAAATATTTCTTAAACATTCAACTTCTTTATGAGTTGCTGATAATGCAAAGAACTTTGACTCCATAGATGAATGTGAGATGCAAGTTTGATTTTTAAACCCTAGGAAACAACTGCTTGTCCTAGGGTGAATGGTTGACTTATTGTCACTTATTTTTTATATTCAATTAGCAACAAAAGGACTTCTTAAAGTGTTCGACATCCCTCATAAGATATACAATATTCGAGGTTAATTTAAGATAACTAAGAACCCTCAATAGCCTTCAAATATTCCATTCTTGAATTATGAGTAAACCTTCTAAGTTTACTAGTCTTGAAGGCTATATCAAGTCTAGAGCAATGCATTGCATTCATAGACTTCCAATAGTACTAGCATATTCCAACCATGCAATTGCTCTACCTTCATGTCGCTCTTCTTTAATATTTCTAATCATATGAGGATATATAATATTTTCATATTAAGATGTTGAAATTTCTTCGGCACCTTTTCTATATAATGGGTTTGACTCATGAGTAACCTTCGCTATTTTTTATATACTTTGATGCCTAGAATGGTATTTAACTCCCTAAGATCTTTCATTTTGAATCTAGAACATAGAAAATATTTCGTCTTTTGTATGTCATCCATGCTTGAACTAATAATCATCAAATCATCTATATATAAATAGACAATCACAAAGCAATCCTGATATTAGAGTAATTACATTTATTGGCATCATTATGCTTAAAACCATGAGATAAACTTATAGAATCAAATTTGTCATTCATTTTTTAGGTACTTGTTTTAAGTCATACAAGGATTTAACTAATATGTGTAACTTGTTTTCTTGACAAGGAAAGACAAAACCTTCTGTTTGTTTCATATAAACTTCTTCATCAAGATCACTATTAAGAAATGCAATTTTCAAATCTACTTGATCTAGATGCTAATGCAAACTAGATTCATATTGAAATCTAGCTCCTAGTGCATATGTATGAAAATAATTTATACATTCTTTTTGTCTAAAACCTTTGGCTACTAATATAGATTTAAATGCTCACTCAAAATGAAATCTCTCTAAAGACCCACTTTCAATCAATGGCATGTCAAACAAGTTGGTAAATCATCCTATAAATGCAAGTACTGTTTGTATATAATTGAATCCCATTCATCATATGTAGCTTCTTCCCAAAATGCTACA
Source organism: Warburgia ugandensis (assembly GCA_035236585.1). Classification (NCBI taxonomy): domain Eukaryota; kingdom Viridiplantae; phylum Streptophyta; class Magnoliopsida; order Canellales; family Canellaceae; genus Warburgia; species Warburgia ugandensis. The sequence continues at coordinate 63,520,846 of CP141129.1, read as the reverse complement.
TCTGTAGATGTCATTGCTTCCTTATAAGACTTTGTATCATCTTTGTTATAAAACTAAAGGAATTTTAGCGATTATACTACTCCTATTTCCTTCAATTAAGAAGGTTGTGGATTGAGAGTCAATGAAATGGGAACCTAAGTTCTTTTGTTTCTAAACCCTTGTACTTCTATAAGGCTCAATTTGAGCTCACTTTTCTTTTTAGTAACTTCGTTATAGGATGATTTAATGTCTTGATTAGATTAAGGCGTAACTTCTTCATTATGTTCTGAAGCTATCTTATCTTCAAAAAATTCAACATCTCTTCATTATACCACAACATTTGAATCTAAGTCAAGTAACCCATATGCTTTACTATTTTTTGCATAAACAATAAAGTTGTTTTTAACTCCTTTAGGCCCTTATTTAAACTTTTTATGGTTAGAAACTCCATAATAGACACAATTATTTCAAATTTGGTGCTCTTCCTTACTAGAATATTTAGTTTCTTTAAAGGAATTATATTTAATATAATACATGTAGATAGTAAAGCCTCACCCCAAAGAATTAAAAGTCAATTTAGTACTCATAAGCATAGAACTAACTATTTCTACCAATGTATGATTTTTCCTTTCGGTTAGACCATTTTATTGTGGTGTAAAGGATGTTGTACATTAATAAACAATGTCGTGTTCTTTAAAGAAATAAAAAAAAAAATATTTGAGAGATACTCACTAACTCTATCACTACAAAGAAATTTCATGTAAAATTTTAACTTTACCTTTATGACTTTTAAAATTCAACATCTTTCAAATTCAAAGCAAATTTCAAGAAATTAATATGCATTTATCTAATAAGTCTCAAATTTCAAAAATAATTTGTCAAATTCTCAATACTAGAAAACTAGTTAAAATTTTAAATAATAAGCTTAAACTCATACTTGAATATGAATTTTTCTAATTTTTTCCAAACATCTCATGAACGTTTGCCTAACTTTTTGAATAGCCAGCTTGCCAATTTTTCATGAATCCAAACCTTGTGACTATCACTAGAAATTAGAATCACCTTGTATCATCAAGTGACAGCCGAAAAAATGATCAATAAGTAAATTAGCAGGTTTAGTTGTCAATACTTTCGCCTCAACAATCGCCTCTTTTCAATTGGGCCCGAAAGCTCAAGGATGTCACAAAAAATGCCATGTGTTGCAAAGCATAATACAATAGGTACTAGAAAGGGCAAGTTTGTGTCTTTACACAAAACTAGTTGGCATTAGAAATGATGTGAGCCTTCAATGAATTAATGACGACCTACCAAAGCATGGAGTTAAGATCCGAACTCATCTTACTTGAACCTTGTAAAGTGTTAAATGGACATATCTTTGCCTATCTAGGTTCACAACATGTTATATATTAACACCATTTAATGCATGTCATATAACATACATGAAACGCTTAAAACCGGTTTAGTTCCTATAGATTTTGCGCGTGACTGGATTTCAAGTTTGGTATGGAAAAGCTTACGAAACACCAAGCATTGCATTAGAAGAGAAAGATGTATGGCTTGAATGCACCACACTTTGGCATGAAGGAGCCCCAACTTTAAATAAGTGGACCTGTTCCACTAATTGCTTCAGCTTTGGATGTCTATTCTAAACATGCCTTTTTGACAATCCTAGCATTTGATAAATTATATTTTTCATCATAGAAACAAATAGGCATGAAACTTTGTGTAAAAATCAGTAAAAATTTAGCTCTTAAAAGATAGCTTTCAGGATGTTAGATTCATCTAAATTGCAATCATCATGATTGCTCCAGCTTTGAATGTCTATTCTAAACAGGACTTTTTGACAATCCTAGCATTTGATAAATTGTACTTTTCATCATAGAAACAAATAGGTATGAAACTTTGCATAAAAATCAGTGTAAATTTAGCTCTTAAAAGATAGCTTTCAGGATGCTGGATTAATCTAAATTCCAATTTTGGTTATTGATCTCCACCACTATAATACCTTTAGATTACCATTTCATGATGGAACCAAAATTGATTTATCAAAACAATTGTGATCAACAAAATAAACATGATTTACAGCATAAGTGTAGACACCCTTATTTTTCCACCCAAAAATTTCATTTCCCTTCAATAGAAACTTCAGTAGAATTTACTTCCTCTTCACAATGAGTTTTACTACAAAGTCTCTAGTTCTACACTTATAATATTGGATCAGGAAATATTTGCGGCTCTTCCTATTCACAATGGATTTTACTATAAAGGCTCTAATTCTACTCTTACAATATTGGATTAGGATATATCTGTGCCTCAATGCTCAAGTGAAAAAGGTAAGTAAACTTCAAGTTTTGACAAAGTCCTCAATGAAAAACCATCTCATACAAAAGGTTTTTTGTTAATCTCCAAAAGGTGGGATGATTATTGGAAGGACTTGGACAAAATATATTAGATTTCTATTTTTGAATTTCCATTGCATTTTTGGGATGTCAATTCTTTTAGATGATTGCAGCCAACATTGGAAAGATTCTTATGGTTGATTCTTCCTGTAAATTTGGAAGCTGTATCGATGAAGGCCAAATATTAATTAAAAGCAAAGGATCATTTCCAAAATCTTGTTATGTTCTGGTCGATCTGATTAAGAGAGATGGTGGGGATATCAAAGGAGCATTTTAAGGTAAGTGGGGATACTAAAGAGGTGAAATGTGAATTTTCTTGTTCTAGAGTTTCTCATTCTAACACCTCAATTCATCAATCTTCTCATCCTAGTTATCATCTTCAAACCCATCACAATTCTAATTCTCATTATCCCTCTCCATCTTCTATTGGTAATTCCTCTACCCATTCCAAACATATACTTTGATATATCTGTTGAAATTTCTATTCTTAGAACACAACCTTTTGGAATTTTTTTTCCTCTCAATCTTATTATCAAACTACTGAGTGTCCTCACTCCACTCCCCTCCCCTCATTATGGATGGACCCTTCCTCATATCTTAAGGATTGGGTCAAATTTATCTTTTTCATCTTACTAGGATTACAACAATCAAATGGGTCTGTCTTTATTATCCAACCTAGATAATTTTGCAATCTCTCCTCTTTCCACATCTTCTTTTAGTCTAAAGAGGAATCCATGTTTGTCTTCCCATCTCCTTCTCTCTTTTCTCCTATTGTCGGCCTTTCCCATATCCTTATCTCATTCTCATCCCATTTGCTCCTCATTTCTTGTTCTTTCCCAAAGTCTCCCCACTCTCATTCCCTCAATTAAATCTAGTTCTCTTCGTTCTTTTTTAATATAGACTAGATTTTATTTCCAATGAATACCATCTTGAGATTAATGATTGCATGAGTCAGATTATTAATTTTTCTTGAGAAATCTGTTGATGAATGGATGCTTGAGTAAATTTCTGATAACATAGATTTAGTTTTAACAGTGATTCTTGTCTTTACAAGGACTCTCGCCTTAACTTTAGAATTGATAAAACTTAAGAATTCTCATTCATGATGACCTTATTTAGTTTTAATCAATCTGGTTGAATGCAGGTTTGTCCCAAAAGTCCAATGGAAGACCATATATGCATAGCCAAATAAGCTTTTCTTCATGTTTGATTTGTACTACTCTCATTTAGAAGTTTAGTAATTGCCTCTTGAAAAGGGAATAAGATGATGACTTCCTTAAGGCTTATGAGTTTAATCTTAAAGGATTGATTCATTCCCCTTTTCTCCTTCTCTTTAAGAGAGCAATGAGATTTTTTGAATCACTCTGCCAATGATGGCTCATTTCAACTGATTTCTTTTGGCTTATATTTCTTTAGCCAAGACTTTTGATGATCTTGGGGATCATTGTAGGAATTTATCTATTTATTTTCAAATTTATTTTGCTTTGAACACCAAATTTTCTATTTTGATCTTTTTACATTCCATGTGGGTTCCTTCTATTTTTGTTCTCCAAGCAATATCTACCCTTATAATAGTTCTTCATGATCAAATATTGACAAAAAGCTAGAAAAGAGTAGGACCTGAAAAAGAAAATCTGGTCAGGGGTGAGAAAACATTTGAAATCTCCTCAAAACAGTTGGTATCTTGTTAGAGATGGAGCTTTAGTAAGATTTTGGAGAGACACTTGGATAGATGATCTGCCTTTGCATGATCTATTCTAACATCTTTTCTCTTTATCTCAAGATGAGAACACTCTAGTCTTAAGTTTTTTCACTATCCAAAGGAAGGCAATTAATAGATTCTTAACTCTAGAAGAAGTATGGGTTCGTTTATGTAGAAGATCAAGCAACTCATCTTTTGAACTTGCTCAAATGCACTACATTAGAGGCTTGGGGTTGGATAAAAGAATTTGATATTATAATCCTTCCATGTCTTTGTTGGTTAGCAATCTATTTTTCCAATATCCAAAAGTTGGGATTGGAATATACTACCTCACATTCTTTTTATTGCTGGCTTATGAGAAAGGATAAGTTATTAATGATAGATAATCTTGTTTCTAGAGGTTAGTATCATGTGAATAGGTGCTTAATGTGCTACTCCATCTCCGAAGACATTCACCATTTGTTCATACATTGAGATACTATTGGCATGGTGGAAAAACTCTAAGATGTGCATGGTGAAAATTATGGACGTGGACTTTGCCGACAATTCTTTGTTCTTTGTGGCTTGAAACTCCCAAATTTTTAGAGGCAAATAATCTAGTATTGAACAAATTGTTGATTGCATCAAGCACTTAGTTTCATCATGGCTTGCTATTGATGAAGATTCCAATGCTTAATGAAATCTCTGGACCAATTGAGGAAAAGAGGTGACAAAAGCCACAATAGTAGCAGCTAAGGTGAGTATTCGTTTAGGTGAAAAGTTTGTCCCCTCTCATAATCGATGGTGATAGAATTGGATGTTGGATTATGCAAACAACATGGGATGGAAGTTTGCCAGCATATGTCTAAAATCTAGAAATTCCTCAAATTGAGACAATATCTCATCATTAAAATTCATAGATCAGCAAATGATAGAGCTGATATCTTGGCAAAATTTAGTGCTCACAATCAAGGATTGAGTATTACTATTTCTGAGGAAGGAAAGAGGTCCATGGTGTCAAAATATTCCGATTGAATGTCTTTAGTGAAAGGATTGGAGTATAGATCTCTTTTCTTGGTTGCTGGATGTCACATTGATTGTACTCTAGGTGCAAATAATATTCATTCATGGGCACATCTTTCTATTAGTGGCTACTTAGCACAAGGGCCCTTTAGTAGTGAGTCGCATCCCCATGTACTTTGGACAACTTTTAGAATATAGCTATAAATTTTCTCTATTGTATTTGGTGTAAGATCAGAGCACATATAATCATGTCCTTCTACCTTAGCTTTTAGATTTGTTTAGTTAGGTTTCCTTTAGCAGCCAGTTACTTCAATTTGACCTCTTCCTAGTTCTAAGGTTGCCCAGTTATTTCATTTCTTTAGATACTGGGAGCATTTGTACTTCTTGAGATCTTCTCAATCTCTTTTTTAATGAAATTCATACATTTTTCAAAAGAAATCTCCTTAAAATAAAGGGAAACAAGAAGAAACCCCATATTCAAGAAGATGTCCAATGGACATAACTGATCTCTAGAAATTCTTCAAATACTTGTAAACACTAATAAATAGTGAGAATAATTATGAGAAATCCTTGAAACTAGATCAAAAGATGGCTGCAAAACATAGCTCAATATTGTCTTTTCAAATAGAATCACGTTTTCTGGTGGTTTTTGGGTTTTCTAGACATTTTTTGGATGCCCTTGTATTCTCTGTCTAAATGTAGTCTTTGACATGATAAAGTTGATGTTGAGTTAGCTTCTAGTAGTTCTTTGGGGAGGGAGATTGTTAGGTGAGGAATGCTCAACTTATCGCACTATGAGGTATGGTTTAGTGACCACATATTTTAGAGCCTACCTTCATGTGATCTAAAGTATTCATCTCATTGCTCCAACTTTATAATTGGTATAGGTAAAATATCATATGCTTTGGATGTTTGTAGCCTCTAGGAAATTGTATGTTGTTTATAAATTTTCAAAACTATTTGAATCTAATAAAGCTTTTAAAAAGCTCCATTCATCCAAACAAAATGCTTTTTGATCTATAAGATATCTAAATCTAGAGCAATGTGATGAACAAATCAATCAAAATATTTAAAGGTTGCTTCAAAAAATGTAATTGCTAAATCACAAATACTACAGTTAGTTTAACATTCCTCTTAGGAAAGATTAATGGACCTTATGGGTGGATTTCTTTTTCCTTTGTTGGAAGGGATAAGATTTTGTAAAGACATAAACCTAATAGTGTCTCACAAGGTTAGTAAACTAGTTTACCAGGAGCAATTACATCTAGATAACTCATGGTTTCGATTGTGTTTACTTCATGTTTTCACTTTGATTATGTTAATGCCCCTGATAAATAACTTCAAACTATAGTGATTACTGATTCAAATAAAATGAGATTTTTTTTAGTAGTCCAACTTGATTCATAAAATCCAATTATGAACTTAATTTTATTAGCTATTATCTAGGTCTTGGTCAACAACTTTGGGCCATCTGATTAAGTTAGAACTATATTTTTTGTTGATTGAAAGATTAGTACTTGTAGGAATGGAAACAAATTGGATGGTGTGTTCATTTTGTATGCATAAAACTAAATGTAAACATAAGGGCACCTATACAACTGAATTTAGTTAAGGATTTGTCCCAATTAGGATGATGCAAGGGACCTAACATGATTTTGTGCACAATTAGTTGTGACTATAATCTTGACCATTTCAATGAGAAATAAAACTGAAAACTTGTATTAAAATTATCTAGCATATTAGAAGCTAGCTAGCATAAGGTGTGTGAGCATGGTGCAATGGCGTAAGAGTGACCTCGCAAGTGGCAAGGTTACAAGTTCATGGCTCCTCAATGGGAGTGGGTGAGTGAGTGCATGGATCCCCATTTCACAAAAAAATAAATAAACTAACTAAATAAAAGGTTGGGAGTCAGCATTAGGTGGGCACTGTACTCCATCAGGTGTTATGGGAGCATTAGGTCCAATTCTAGATTAAGGAAAAAAACAAGAGGTCACCTCAAAAGCATGCTTAGTAGTTTCAAACTTGATTAGGTTCGGGTAACATGGGCAATTACCAACTTCCAAATAAAACTTAGGAGTTCAGTATGAAACCATCTGCAATGGAGGGCATAGGGTTCATGATTCTCTTGTCTATATTCTTCAGTAGAATGATGGTAGTTCACCTTGCTAAATTAATACAAGTCACAAGGTAGCATTTATCATTACAATCTTTTCCTCATATGCTTGCCATTGGAACCTAAATTGTGAAGGTCATTCACTTAGTGGATATTGACTCTCTTATTAGAGGCTACATACAATGCCTTGAGATGGCTTTTAGATAATCAAACATTACTAAATGGTGTAAGCATTTTATGATTTTAATTATTGTGCTAACTTGCATATATACATTTTTAGTGATATAATTTAGTTAACAATGTTAGTTAAACCCACAATCGCTGAACATTCAACGTTTTGGCTCCTTATCGATTGCCATTGACTTTCTTTGTTTTCCAAACTTTCTTTTTCTTTATGGAATTCTCCCCACTCCATTCATGCACTTATCCTTTGTATTCTTTATCAATCACCTCGGTGGTTTCTCTATGGATCTTATTGGACTTTCAAAACACCAATATGAAAGCCAAAATATAATATTTTTTGGAATTTCAAGTACATGAGGCTAAGGGTACTAATATTCGGCTATGGATGGTTGCATAGTGAGAAGCTCTTGATAAATTATTGAGGGCCAATTTGAAAGTTACTGATATGTTTAAGTGATTTGATCTTAGTTTGAGTCCTCTAACACAATTTTAGAATAAAAACTCTATCATATTTGGATAAGTGGTTCTATTAATAATCAATCATATGAGATATTAGATAGCAGGCTTGTAATCCACAATCTTTTAGATTCTCATTTTGCTTTTCCTAAAAAAAAAAAAAACATCATAATGTCCATATCTTGCGGTTTGCATCACTTCTTATTCATTGGTAGATTCCTAACTAGATGGTAGATGATGAAGTTGGAAATAGCGAGATGACCAATACGAACAAAATAAAATTCATATTATAGTATGGATGGATGGAAAATTACAACTTCCAAAGTCATCATATTTCTAAAGGGCCTTCATCTCATATGCTAAGTAGTTCATCTGTTTTAGCCTATTAATAGAGTATCCCTTTTATTTTTTATTTTTATAAGTGAAGAATTACAAACCAATCAGTCATACATGCAGTCTCCTAAATCTAATCTTAGGTCAAATGAGACATTGATAACTCGAATCAGTAACCAAAGCATATTCTAGGAGAGATGTGTATTTGGATGTTTCAAGCAATTATTGACTTGTGTTTCATTTATTTTAGAATAAAAACTCTACCATATTTGGAAAAGTGGTTCTATTAACAATCAATCACATGAGATATTAGATAGCAGTCTTGTAATCCACGATCTTCTGGATTCTCATTTTGCTTTTTCCTAAAAAAAAAAAAAAACATCATAATGTCCATATCTTGCGGTTTGCATCATTGCTTATTCATTGGTAGATTCCTAACTAAATCGTAGATGATGAACTTGGAAAAAGCGGGATGACCAGTTCGAACTAAATAAAATTCATATTATAGCATGGATGGATGAAAAATTACAACTTCCAAAGTCATCATATTTCTAAAGGGCCTTCATCTCATATGCTAAGTAGTCCATTTGTTTTAGCCTATTAATAGAGTATCCCTTTTATTTTTTATTTTTATTAGTGAAGAATTACAAAGCAATCACTCATCCATGTAGTCTCCTAAATCTAATCCCTGGTCAAATGAGACATTGACAACTTGAATCAGTAATCAAAGCATATTCTAAGAGAGATGTGTATTTGAATGTTTCAAGCAATTATTGACTTATGTTTCATTTATTTTAGAATAAAAACTCTATCATATTTGGATAAGTGGTTCTATTTACAATCAATCATATGAGATATTAGATAGCAGTCTTGTAACCCACTATCTTTTAGATTCTCATTTTGCTTTTCCTAAAAAAAGAAAAACATCATAATGTCCATATCTTGCGGTTTGCATCATTGCTTATTCATTGGTAGATTCCTAACTAGATGGTAGATGATGAAGTTGGAAATAGCAAGATGACCAGTACAAACTAAATAAAATTCATATTATAGCATGGATGGATGAAAAATTACAACTTCCAAAGTCATCATATTTCTAAAGAGCCTTCATCTCATATGCTAAGTAGTCCATCTGTTTTAGCCTATTAATAGAGTATCCCTTTTATTTTTTGTTTTTATTAGTGAAGAATTACAAAGCAATCACTCATCCATGTAGTCTCCTAAATCTAATCCCTGGTCAAATGAGACATTGACAACTCAAATAAGTAACCAAAGCATATTCTAGGAGAGATGTGTATTTGAATGTTTCAAGCAATTATTGACTTATGTTTCATTTATTTTAGAATAAAAACTCTACCATATTTGGATAAGTGGTTCTATTAACAATCAATCATATGAGATATTAGATAGTAGTCTTGTAACCCACGATCTTTTAGATTCTCATTTTGCTTTTCCTAAAAAAAGAAAAACATTATAATGTCCATATCTTGTGGTTTGCATCATTGCTTATTCATTGGTAGATTCCTAACTAGATGGTAGATGATGAAGTTGGAAATAGCAAGATGACCAGTACGAACTAAACAAAATTCATATTATAGCATGGATGGATGAAAAATTACAACTTCCAAAGTCATCATATTTCTAAAGGGCCTTCATCTCATATGCTAAGTAGTCCATCTGTTTTAGCCTATTAATAGAGTATCCCTTTTATTTTTTGTTTTTATTAGTGAAGAATTACAAAGCAATCACTCATCCATGTAGTCTCCTAAATCTAATCCCTGGTCAAATGAGACATTGACAACTCAAATAAGTAACCAAAGCATATTCTAGGAGAGATGTGTATTTGAATGTTTCAAGCAATTATTGACTTATGTTTCATTTATTTTAGAATAAAAACTCTACCATATTTGGATAAGTGGTTCTATTAACAATCAATCATATGAGATATTAGATAGTAGTCTTGTAACCCACGATCTTTTAGATTCTCATTTTGCTTTTCCTAAAAAAAGAAAAACATTATAATGTCCATATCTTGTGGTTTGCATCATTGCTTATTCATTGGTAGATTCCTAACTAGATGGTAGATGATGAAGTTGGAAATAGCAAGATGACCAGTACGAACTAAACAAAATTCATATTATAGCATGGATGGATGAAAAATTACAACTTCCAAAGTCATCATATTTCTAAAGGGTCTTCATCTCATATGCTAAGTAGTCCATCTATCTTAGCCTATTAATAGAGTATCCCTTTTATTTTTTATTTTTATAAGTGAAGAATTACAAACCAATCACTCATACATGCAGTCTCCTAAATCTAATCCCTGGTCAAATGAGACATTGACTACTTGAATCAGTAACCAAAGCATATTCTAAGAGAGATGTGTATTTGAATGTTTCAAGCAATTATTGACTTATGTTTCATTTATTTTAGAATAAAAACTCTACCATATTTGGATAAGTGGTTCTATTAACAATCAATCATATGAGATATTAGATAGCAGTCTTGTAATCCACAATCTTTTGGATTCTCATTTTGCTTTTACTAAATAAAAAAAAACATTATAATGTCCATATCTTGTGGTTTGCATCATTGCTTATTCATTGGTAGATTCCTAACTAGATGGTAGATGATAAAGTTGGAAACAGCGAGATGACCAGTACGAACTAAATAAAATTCATATTATAGCATGGATGGATGGAAAATTATAACTTCCAAAGTCATCATATTTCTAAAGGGTCTTCATCTCATATGCTAAGTAGTCCATCTATCTTAGCCTATTAATAGAGTATCCCTTTTATTTTTTATTTTTATAAGTGAAGAATTACAAACCAATCACTCATACATGCAGTCTCCTAAATCTAATCCATGGTCAAATGAGACATTGACAACTCGAATCAATAACCAAAGCATATTCTAGGAGAGACATGTATTTGAATGTTTCAAGCAATTATTGACTTATGTTTCATTTATTTTACGCTTGTTGGGTTGGCTAGATTAAATATTTCTTATATTAAATTAGTCGTCTTATTTTCCATCTCTATATTTTAGTTATTTTAAGTACGTCGGGGTTTGTTGTTATTTTTTAAAATTCTTTTATATAGATTTGTCGTAATTGAAGAAAATTAATAAGGAAAAAGCTATAAGATATATATATATATATATATATATATATATATATATATTTCCTCTCTTATGAGAGGCAACAATTCTAATAAAATGTTTCTTGAATGAAACAACACTAATATAATTATAATATAAAGTAACTAAATGCTAAATTATTTATTTATTTTATGAAATGAGCTATTTCATTGTTAGCTCTTGTTTTTGAGTCATTAGAAAAGCAATTTAGTCCTTCGTGGTACATTTTTCTAATCTTGGGTTCTGCATAATTGTCATGTATTGCCTGCAAACTTAGCAATTCGAATACAACATGCTTTCAGTTGGAGTATTTTTGCCGAGCACCCTATCTCTCAACCAAGAGGTTGTGGGCTCAACTCCACTCAACAGTAAGAAGAGAAAACTTACAGTTTACCCTGTGGATTCTGATCAAGTCCTTGTCAAGGGAGTTTAAGGAGGGCAACTAAAGCTACAACACTCATTTTTGTTGGGAAATGATCGTCTCATGCTCCTTTCGTCCACTCTCTTGAATTGCCAACCCGAGAATGACACCTGCCCTTTCTTGTTCTTAAGTTGGGTATTTTGGCCATATGGAAAGGACAAGACTTTCTGGTCTTCCACTCATCTGTGGCATGCTCCTCTAGACCTTGCTGTTCCTAGTTTATTTTGCCAAACGTTTCGTTCCAGTTAGACTGAAGGAGAACCATCTCTTGTTGTTACTTCTATTTTTCCATGTAGTCCAACAGTCTGAAACTTGGCTTTGGACTGAGTTAGAATAAACTCGAGCGGATTAATGTTTTTTGTTCGTGAATGTTGAACATAGAATCAGGAGCAGCCTCAAAAGTGTGACCTACCATAGGAGAGGCTTTTTAGGGAGGCACTACATACGCTAGAAGGCCTTAGTTCAACTCTAGCAGATTATTACAACAAGTGTCTAGATTTACCAAAGTTTGTACATGCTAAATTGGTTTCTTAAGAAATTGTCCACCTTGAGTTGTATAACTTGGGTTAACGCTGTAAAATTTGTCTGTTAGAATAGTAAACATTAAAATCTAACAGTTTTCATGTACTTACTCTGTCTCAACTTACTTAGAAAGAGAGAATGGAAGGAGAAGAAAAGCATCACAGGATGAGATCTCAATTGGGGAAGCAAGAAAGTACATGCAGTAATTGCAAAGTTGTATGAAATGGTTTGGATCTTTGCTAACAAATCCTAAAAGATTAGATGATTTCATTCTCGTCCTTGACATTCCCAAGTTATTGACTCTAGCAATTGACTTCCCCTTCCATTGTAAGGTGCTAAGAGGGTCTTAATTGCACATGACAAAGCTCTACCATTAAGGAGAATTCTTAATATTCTCATATAAACCTGAGATATTAGTGGAGAAAGCAACACAAAATGCCTAGCCAAACGTTGTAAGTTTTGTCGATGCCAAAGAAAAGGCAAGGTTGCCTTGGACATTCACTGATCAATACAAAAACACGTCCCCAACCAACACACATCAATCGTCTTGTGAGATTTAGACATTTTTTGCATTTCATCATGATAAAAGAGAATATCTCCTGTCAATCCAAGGCATTCTAAGTAGCTGCAAAGATGTGATTATTTATTTATTTTTTGTTCTTCTTTTTGAATATTTCTCCTTAAATTTAGGACACATGGGCAAGGTTATAGGCTAGAGGAAAGGAGGAACAGAAGCAATGATGGAAATAGAGTTAAGAGACAAAGGAGGATAGCTTTATACCTTCTCTTCACAACCTTTCCTAGTGGTGGGCATGTCAGGCACCTGACCCAACTCATCTACAACTGTTTGACATCCATGTGGCCCTCACATCCCCCACAAAAATTAGAAAAACCCATCATTATCTTTAGCCAGAAGTCCACACATTTTCCTTTGAAGTCTGAACACACTGATCCAAATCAGAGATTATTTTAGCTTCCCAGACCTAAGTAGCTAAATTGAAGAAAGATTTTTATTTTTTATTTTTAATATGGATCCAAATTTCATCTCTTTTAGTAAAGAAAATTTTAAAAAATATTTTTTTTTATTGAAATTTGAAAGAACCAGATGCAAAATAGAGATATTTTCCTTTTATTAGCTTCTTACTCAGTCCTAAACAGCTATAAGGGAACAAAAAACAGATGGGAAGACCACTCTCATTATCTAGTGAAAAATTCTATTTTCCATTGAAGTTTGACAAGGCCAGATCCAAACAAAATGGTATCATAGCTTCTCAGAGATAAACAGCTACGAGGAAGAAAGAGACATGGATAGAGAATCTCCTCTTTAGCGTCAAAAAATTTCACGTTCTCCATGAAAAGCTGGAAAACGCAGATGCAAACTAGTCCTTTCAGCTTCTAAGTGCTAGAGAACTAGAAAAAGGAAGTACACATGTACAACACATCGAAAAAAAAAAAAACCTATTTCTTTAATGAAAAGTTGTCAATTTCCATTGAAAACCCAAATCTCAAGCTATTACTACTAATTTTAGATGCTCAGTCCTAAACAGCTATAAGACAGAAAGACTCACCACACCAAAAAAATGAAATGAAAAATGAAAAAAAAAACCTACTCTTTGGTTAGAAATCCATGTTTTCCATTACAACTTGAAAAACCCAGTGCCAAAACTAGAACAAACAAAGAAGAAAATCCATTTTTCATTCTTTTAGTCTACATATTTTTCATCATAAACTGCCTACAGATGCATCATCAGTTAAAGTGAACAAAGAAAAGTGTAAAAAAATAAAAGAGAGAAAAAAAAGCGTGTAAGTATGTAAATGGTGCAATGGTTGGGTGGTGGGAGGAAAATGCGGGGTCCATATCGTGTATGGGATGGCAATCCCTCTCTCTCTCTCTCTCTCTCTCTCTCTCTCTCTCTCTCTCTCTCTCATGGAAAAGGCTGCAAAGAATAGTAATGGAAATCACGGTCGACCCACCCTTTTCTCGTCTTGTCACTATCCATCTCTCCTTTTTTCCCGCAAAACCCTCCCCCCACCCTCTCATTAGTTTACACACATAAACAGAACGGAACGGTTGGCTGCAGAGCCACCAACACCACCCGCTGGTATCTCCGTTCAGAACGGAACGGACGAGGATAAAAAGGAAAAGTTAGAGAGAGATAGAGAGAGAGAGAGAGAAAAAGAAGCAGAAAAGCAAAACCAAGAAGGCAAAGAAAGTTGTGGGTTCGAATCCAGTCGATGATTGGGTGAAAATGGAGATGCTGGTGCGGTGGCGGAGACAGGCGAAGGGAAAGAAGGAAAAGCACCGTCGGACGCAGTTTTGGTTTCAGCCGGAGGGAGGAGCGGAGTGAGTTCCGTTTCCTCGGCAGCTGACAGAAGTGACGTACGCCGCCAGTGCGTCGGGTCAGACGTGCCCGCTTGGCTGGCTGGCTGGCTGGCTCGTTGCCTGCCTGCTCACATGCCCATCTTTCCCATGACCGCCCTTCACTTCCGACTAATTTATTATTCTTTTTGGCTTCTCCTTGCCCCTCCAAGTCCCAAGATGTAACGTCTCTCTCTCTCTCTCTCTCTCTCTCTCTCTAACCTTTTCTTCCCTCTCTCTCAATCACTTTCTCTGATAATTTTACGTTATTTTTATTGTTTAAGTTAAACATGAACACCCTACATCCGTACGTCCCGGGATTTACCCATTTATCTAATACATAATCATTTTATGACGAAAATGCCCTCTATTAAGTAAAGTGTTTTTAATTAATTAACAAATTAGATAAGTAGAAGGAAAGCCTTGGCATAATGATAAAATAAGGCGACCTTAAAGTTACTAAATTGATGTGTGAAAATAACTTCTTGTAAAAATGCATACTGTAAGCCTTTGTGGTCCTTAATTTCTCCAGACTCTACATACACAGGAGCTTCATGCATTAGACTCTTTTTTCTTGATAAGTAACACAGTTTATCTAACTAGGGTTTGAATTGTGAAAGGATTACCCCTCCAACAATTCATAATCTAATTGACAAGGTTAACATAGTAAACTCCAATACGGGCAATCATATGTGATGATCCAAGTCATTCATCTGATATAGATGTCTTAAACAAATGGGCATTTAAAAGATCTCTTCATTTGATGATGTAACTTTCATTTGGCTAAGATTTTACTATAATTTTCTCTAAACTTGACCTACCCTTTCTCTTGATCAGGACCTTGTTTGCATGCTTATACAATCCATGGGATAATCATAACCTAGTGAACCTGGTTATATAAGACTTGCCAATTCAGCCTTATGCTTCCTCGGCTGTCCATTTTTTTACTATCAGATGAGGTAACGCAATAGTTATCATCCTAGAAATACTCCCAAGATGAACTGTTTGGACCCCAAACTTGTTGGTGCAACTACTACTTTGAGCTGCATGCTAAGTCCAGTAATGGGTGCTAACTAAAAGAGGTCAAGTTGGTCATTTCAACTGAGAATAAGATTCTACATCCCTTTTTTGCTAAACTTTATAAAATAAACAGAAAATGCTTCTATTTCTATATATGTATGTATATAAGCCAAGTCGGAGGGAGAGAGGGGGGTCTGGTTTTTCTTTTAGGGACAGGCATATTAAATGGGTGTTGACGCATTGGGGCGTCACGTATGTCCGAGATGGACGCACGTACCCAGCAGCCTTAAATGCCGACAAATTATATTTTCCGAAGTAATTCCGTGTCTCAGTACTACCACCCCACTGCGGCCGCTGCTCTTCCTCGCTGCTGCATGTTTCATACATCTCCTCTTGTATGCATTTGTTCAAACACTTCCCACTCCATTGTGCCTTTTCCCACGCCTGATCCATCCCCACTCTCTCTCACTCCATCAGGCGTCAGAAAACCCGCCCCGTCATCTCAACACGACGCGACGGGGACATTTTCTCCCTCTGTTTTGTTTTATCTCGCTAGAAATTCCACATTTATTGCGTCCAAGTTTTCACCCAATCAGTAGTTCTCTTTTACCGCACAGTAAATGAGGTTAGAAAAGTGCGCGGTTTAAGGTGGCAGGAGGTGGGGAGATGGGTGGCGATATCAAAAGGGAGGGGTAATATAGAGAGGGAAACAGTGAGTGTTGCTTTCAGAAACGGAAAGTATATGAGAGGGTTGGAAGAGCGGTCTCTTTTTGCAGCAGGCGACGGATTGATGGCCACACTCCTCTCATCTTCTTCTTATCTTTTCTCACGGTGGAAAAGCCCAAGTTAAAACGGGAGAGAGAGAGAGAGAGAGATAAGAGAGAGAAATTGCAGATTATTCGCCGAGATCTGGCCGGATTTTGCCATGTAGAACACAGACAAAATTTTGGGAGCTGGAGGAGAGACTAGAGAGCGAGTGAGAGTTAGAGGAGGAAATCGAGATGGATTTTGATGATCATGTGGAGCCACAGGAGGAGATCGGGCTGCCAGTTTCTGGTAGCTACGACGGAAATTCATCCCGGAAAACCCCGGGCGATCGGAAAACATCGGGCCGATACAGAGAATGCCTGAAGAATCACGCGGTCAGTATCGGTGGTCACGCCGTGGATGGCTGCGGCGAATTCATGGCGGCAGGGGAAGAAGGAACGCTGGACGCGCTCAAATGCGCCGCGTGTAACTGTCACCGCAATTTCCACCGCAAAGAGACTGACGGAGACGGCGGTATTTCCGGCAGTGCTGCCGCAGCGGCGGCATACCACCATCAGTTCTCGCCGTACTACCGAACTCCGGCAGGGTACCTCCACGTGGCCCCGCATCATAGGCCCCCAACCTTAGCTTTACCGTCGACGTCTGGTGGGGGCGGTGCAGCCCACAGTAGGGAAGATCAGGAGGATGTTTCGAATCCAAGCTCTGGAGGAGGCGGTGGAAGTGGGAGCAAGAAACGGTTCCGTACGAAATTCACCCTAGAGCAGAAGGATAAAATGCTAGCGTTTGCAGAGCGGCTTGGGTGGAGGATTCAGAAGCATGATGAAGAAGCCGTACAACAGTTTTGTACGGAGACGTGCGTGAAGCGGCACGTCTTGAAGGTGTGGATGCACAACAACAAGCACACTCTGGGTAAGAAACCCTAAATCGTGCAAGCAGGCAACCCCAATTTCATGTCTTACTTTCCATTGATCCATCTTCGTCCTCTCGCTATTTATCGATGAATTTGGCCCCTATTATTATTATTATTATTATTATTATAATCGGATAGTATGAACACGAAGGGGAGGAATTTCGGAGTTGTTGTCTTTCGAATGGGTTCTTCCTTCTCATTCTTCAGAGAATTTACTTTAGGTTTTTTTATTATTTATCTTTTTAGTTTATCTTTCATGTTATTTTTGGTTTCTGGGTTGGTATTATGAAGGATGCGTGGTTGTTTCTTGGTGCATTATTGTTGATGGCCATTGCTCATACAAAGTGCCAGAATGTGACCCAAAATGCCCAAACCTGTTTGTGTTCCTTCTCATTTCATGGAAAATTTAGACTGACTAGAACTGTACTGTCACACTTTTTTTTTTTCTTTTTAATTTTTAGGGTTCTGGGTTTTGGTTTTGGAGACAGCTTCAGCTGAAAATTCAAGTCCAATCACATCTCTCTCTCTCTCTCTCTCTCTCTCTAGATTGCTGGGTTTTCCATTTGATGAAAGCTTGAAGAGAAAATTTATATCCAAAACCATTTTTAGTCTTTCTCAATCTTACTTGCAATCTTAGATAGGGATTTTTCTTTTGATAAAAGATTGAAGAGAAGTTCTAGTTAACCACCATGTTTAAATTCTTCTCTCAATCCCTCTTTCTCTCACTGTAACCTTAGACGACAGTTGCTCCAGCATTTTCCAAGGAAAGCTAAACGTGTATGGCATGCAAAGCTGCAGTATTTCCATGCACATCTGTCATCCCTGTGATGAAAATGCTCCATCTCTCTTCTACCTTCCTTTAGAGTTTCAGTTTTTTTTTTTTTTTGCCTTTTTAACAGTACAGATTTACAAGCATGAGACTAGGGAAAGGGCGAGTGGAGAAGCCAAAGCCATATGTAAACATGTTATGGAAATGAATGAATGGACTTTCTTCTTTGTCTTCCTTCAGTGGTATGTTCTCCTTCTCTCCTCTCTCTAATTCAGTTCCTATACTTCCACTGCTCCATCATAGCTGCTACGTTTATTGTCCATTCCATTTAAAAGACATTGGTGTGGTTCATCTCTTCTTTGCTCATTTGAAAAGGTAGCCAATGTCAACGAAGCCATATAGATGGCAGGTCTTTCATGAGTTTTTTGTCTGAGAATCCTTTGACAATTCAGAGCTCCCTCTTCTATTGCATTTACCCCTCTCAGTTGTTCTGGATGGCAGTAACGAGGGTGCAGATAACGAACTTTATGGCCGTTGCTTCTCTTTCCTTCTTGGATTTCTAGTTGATTTTAATGTCTTCGAGGAAATGTAGGAGACTGGCTGTCTCAGTTCCATTATTGTTATTATTTTTTTAAGCCTGTTATGGAGCTTCCTTGGGAGACGCTCAACGAACTAATGATCGCATGTTGGTTTTCTTTCTGGAGATGCAATCGGCCCTATCGGACTTCTAAACTGGTTATCGCATTTGTATAATTGATAGCGTCTCTGATTTTAAAAATGGTGATCTTTTTCGATCTTCTACATTGGCATTTTCAATACAAACGCCTTCGGAGTACGCTAGTTCAGCTCCCCCGGATACTCTCACTTTTCAACGAATTTGGTGAGAAGTTTTTGCTGCCATCAGTGAGAGCTAGATGCTATTATCAAATAATATATTCCACGTTTAAGTTGCAATCTGGTTTAAGGAGTGAAGAAACATGAAATGTAGAATGGAGAATGTGATGTTGAAGGAAGAAATCATTTCTCCATGGAAAGATGTCTCTCATCTCATTCATTGGATCCATTGGTGGGACCCTTCTGGGACGATATGGGTCTGCTTTTGTTTTCAGTATGGGTCCCATTCCTTGTTCTGTTGTTGGTCCTTTGACGCAGTGATCTTCGTCTGGAGCAGAAGATTCGAGTTTGGTCTGTATGATGTTGGGTATTCTTCAAAAAGTAGAAATGAATCTGTTTCATTTAAATAGTCCTTGGTGTGAGGAAAATGAGGACCATACCAGCAATTGCAGCTCAAAATGCAGCATGTGTGGGCCGGCTTCATATCAACATGAACTCACCTGGCTAGGTTTCTTGTGGATGGGCCTCTCTGTATGGTGCTAATCAGCATGTACAATGGGGCTACTCAAATGACGTCGACTATTTTGGTTGCATTTTTTTGGAGTCCACTGTACGATGTCCAGCGACGTCACTTTTTTCTTTGGAAATAAGAAAGAATTGAAGAATGTAATGAGAAGTTCATAGAGAAGTGGTTGAAGAATTTGGCAATTACTTAGAGATCACAAAGTGGTAATTAACTTAATCAAGAGAAGATGAAAAGCACGTAAAACCTGTGTGTTAAGGACGCTACATTAAGGCAATAACAAATTTGGAGTCCCCTTGAATTAATCTAGAAAAGCTTCTCAAGCTGGAGATCTAATGTATGCCATCGTCGTGGACATGTCTTCTTCCCATTGGAGGGTTGGAAATGATTTTCCGTGGTGGATCAAAATAATGTAGTCAGATGGTGGTCCCATGACTTTCCCTAGTGGGGTTGGGGGATTACCATACTTCATTTTCAGTTGCAGAAGACTGGGTGCAAGAAAGGAAGTCTACAGGAGGTTTTGTACCGAGAAAGAGTGTCTCTCACAAAAGCTGTCTTTCAAGCCAAAAAGGTTTCTAAAGCTCTAGCTTTCGAAGTTCTCTCATGAGGCAGAGATGTTTGACCGAACTTGGACGTTCCTGTTTTAGTTCATTGGTCATTTTCCATGTATAGTTTGTATTGATTACAGTCATGCCCTTCTGTATTGATCTACTTACCCGTTTTCCTTTCTTTTTATCTTGCTTGCAAAAGAAGAACAGAAACAGCAGGAGCATCTCTTAATTGCACTTCCACAATTCTACACAAGTTCTTCTTTTGACATGCAAACACTTCGAAGTTCTTTTGGCACTTTTGGAAGATATTTGCTGCATTAAATCTTCACTTGCAGGGTCTCTTTGTAATGTGGGTGGAGTTCCGTAGTTGACTTAGACTTACTAATAACTCTGTAACGTTGATGCGAGTCCTGGAATCCAGTATTGTTCAAGTTGAAGAGCAAATTGATGATCCTAAGGAGCATCAGAGGATAATTATGAGGGGAAAATAAAGATGAGGTGCACATAGTTGCTCCTCTTATATCTTATCAAATTTAAATATCAACGATGAAGCATTAGACTGTTGAGAAATGATGCTTGCAGGTATAGGTCACCATACAGCTAGATATTTGGAGAGCTTAGGAATGTTGTTTATACTTCCTGTTAACCCTACTTCTTCACCTATATTTTGGCTACGATTGTAATTGTTAGACCATTCTCGTGTATAGCACAATCTCGGTCCCGAGATTGTATTTCTCTAATGGTGATTGAGAAATATATGCAACAAGTTACAATAGTTCTGTGTAACCAAAGTTTCACAGTCAGTCATCCAATCTATTCGTTTAACTCAAAACTCATAGAGGCAGATAGGCCCCTTCTCCACTTATTACACTTCCAACTGATTTCGAATGGCAACTTGGTTATACATAGGAAAAAGTTGCCATCAGAAAGCTAACCCAAAGAACAAGTTGGAACCAGCAAGAGGTCCAGTGAAAATAGCTTGCTGCCAGGTAACCCTAAACCGGAGCTCAACTATTGACTAGAGGAAGAAGACTTGTAGAATCTCAAGTACAAAGCATATTCAAAATATATATCAAAAGAGATTCCATCCTGTTCCCTTATTTTTCAAATTGCGATTCTCAAAGATCTTGAAGCAACTTCTTCTTTAGCTAGAGCATAGGTTTATTGATTTGTAGGCCGTGGAATATGCCGAATTGAGAAGCTGCTTCTTGATAGAACATCCATAATCTCACCCATCGCATCTAATCCGTAAGAAGAATCGCTGTTTTAGTTACTAAAGTTTCAGCTTCAATGGTCTCCTTCATCCCGATTAGTCTAGCGAATTCAGGAAGCAAATCACCTTGATCATCTCTAACAATACGACCAATACTTGGGGAAGCAATATCATCATTAGTAGAACCATCGGAGTTAAGCTTCATGGCATCAGAAGTTGGTTTTAACCAACTGCAAATCTCTCGATCTCTCGATTTTGAATAAAACTAAAATCATAGTTTGATACAGTAGGAATTTACATCTCCCCTGATACAAAATCCCCCTATATCATTCATTAATCACTTAGTGTAAACAAGTACTTTCCATTCCATTGCCCAAACAATTCTGATGCAGAAGCTTTTTTGGTTAAAAATTTTGCCGCTTCATTTGCTGCAGTATGAACATGCATGAACCGACCCCTTGGACCTTGCAACAGTCTCCTACAATCTTCCTGAACTTGCATCACTCTGTGTGGACCTTGACCTGCGCCTAAAAGCATTCAGGACCAAATTAGAGTCCTCACAAATCTGCAAACAATTAACGCCCACGTTAGTTGCCAATTTGATTCTATGCCACAGTGCAAGCCATTTTCCCTCATTCTTTGTCTTCTTGTCAAGGTAAATACTATAGGCTTCGAAGCATCTCCCCCAAAGTATCACGTAGAAGCCCAACGGCCGTAGCCTTGCCTGGATTACCCAAGGTTGACCCATCAAAATACAACTATGTCTCTTCTGGGTCAGAAGGTGCCTACTGGACTTCAATCACCCGTCTTCTGGCCTGGTTAAGCTCCCTTTGGCACCATCCCTTTAGAATTGGGACCTAGTGATCAAAGAACAAAGGGCAAGAGTCTACTTCGTAAGCAGTTTCAATGTATCTACTTTTCCATTTCATAAGCTCTAAGCTAATCCACCCGTCCCCCATGAAGCACTTATTCCTCTCATACCATACAGTGTCAAATACCAAACAGCAAGCATTCTAAACAAGTGCATTTATTCTCAATTTTCTGTTACCTACATTCATATGCTTTATTAGTGCTTGCTTGATGCTAGTCATAATATCAACATTAAATTCTTGTTATATATGCTGCCAGACATAGCAGACACATCTTATTTTCAATTTGCAACTATTTAATGCAACTTCATACATGTAATATATTCAATGCAAGTTTCCATAACAATAATTTGACTCTAGGTTGAAGCTTTGACAACCAAATATTTTTCCAATGACAGAGAGACTTACAAGCTGTTTTTATTAGAAAACCTACCATCAGTTGCAGGTAACTATATAATTTTATCCTGGAGATGCTTGAACACACCCTGATTCTCAATGATCTATTTGCATTCATCCAAACAAATGCAATTTATCCATCATCCATTTAACTTCTTCGGCCATAATGTCAAAACCTAAATGGGAGGGTGAACATTCCTTCCATCTTGGGATAGGCACAGAGTCAATTAAAGGTCCCATAAATTTCCAATCATCATACCATAGGAATTTATAGTCTCCATTTTCAATGATCTTCCTTATCCTGAGTTTGAACTGGTCCTCGCACTTTAGAATGCTTCTATAAACAGGTGATGCTGATGAATGGGCTTTAATAGAAAAGAAAGAGGCTCTATTAAGATACTTGGCTGAGCTTAGCCTAGTCCATAGTGAATTGGTAGAGATAATATTCCATGCAGTCTTCAAAGCCTTATCAAGCTTATTTAGATCTCCAACTCCTAACAACATTAAATTTGCTCCTACAAATCTAATCTTATTTATACCATTTAGAGCTATGCTAATGATCCTTAGAATTGTTTCAAAAGAACTCACTTTGGTTAGCTTGAATGCATTTAGTTGTTTCCTTGAGATGACTGAGGCTGGCATTAGTAATTTCTAAGAGAAGAAGTAATGTAGTTAAGCAGGACAGTCTTATTTGCTTTTGACAGAGTATGTCTCTTCCATGCAGCTAACTTCCCATTGAGTTTTAGTTGTGGGGGACTACAAGTAGGAGGTACCCCTCTCTTGCAAGTAGAAATTGCTCCAAGTTCAGATGATATTTTCTATTGACTAGCCTAAATATTCTTATCTTTAGCCACCCAACCACTCTATTTTCAAACATAAGCAATTTGCTGGCATATCTGCACCATTATAGATGCAGTTATTCCTTTGTTTCCAAAGTAATTAAATTATTGTAGATAGACTCCATTTCCACAATTTCTTCAATTTGCTACATTTGGATTTATAATTCCACTATAGAAATAAGTGATTAATATAGGACTACATAGCCCATAGCATCTGAAACCCTACAAAAACCTTTCAATAACAAAACAAGGAAGTGCCATTAGCCACGGGCTCATTTCAACTTCACTATGTTGCAATGCTAGCATAATTTCATTCAACAAATCTTGAGAGGACTCTAATTACAAAAGTGTTCTTTCTTCTTCTTCTTCTTTTCCTTTGTTTGTTATTTGTTAATAATAAATAAAAATTTAGGAAAAAGCTAGCAGTTGGAGGACTACATGTTTTGCTTGCTTTCATGTTGGGACAGATCCTTCAATGGATATACCTTCCTCCTAAATGATGATCATATGCTTCCAAAAATTTAGTTGCATAAAAATTTTGTGGTTTTTATGGAAGCAATCACTTAACCTTGAAAAGAAATATATGCAAAGTAGTTTTGTCCTTTCTTTCCGTCAATACAAGCAAAGAACCAGAAAGCAAATCACTCTCGCACTCTCCTAAATCTTACTTTAAGCCAAAGGAAAAAATGGTAACTCAAAGCTATAACCAAGTGTGTTCCAAAAAAGATGCCAAGAAGTTTATGACAAATTGTAGTGGACTTTGTTGGCAAATAATGTTGTAGTGTTTGCACTTAATAATCCAAGTTGATGAATTATCCTAGTTCCTTATTTAGGAATCTACTCAATCTGTACAGGAAAACTATCCCACCCTTTTTTAAGGGTGACCCTCCTACTTTTTACTTGCTAATTAATATAATATACCCAAGTTTTAACATGCTATAGAAATGTGACTCCTTTAAAATTTTATCTATATATATATATATTATCTCTTATCAATCCTATTGTATCTACAATTCATCCTATATTCTCTGTCATCTGTCTATTTTCTCTCTATTAGGTTCACAAAGCTCTATCCATCTTGTCTCTCTCTCCCAAGTATGGTCTTTCATCTACAATTGTTAATCATTTTATATTTGTAAGTGTATCTTCCTATACCTTCTTTTTCTTCCTTCAAAAATTTGATAAAGCATAAAGTTTATTAAAACTTGTTCTTAAAAACTATCTACTCAAGTGTTCTTCCCCCACTCACCAAATGGATATGTGCATATTGGCGTAAAAGCACCATGTTAAGGATCATAACATGCTTCATGCTACACATAATTTGACTTGATCGCCTTGCTCTTTGGTAGTAGTCAATAAGAGGAAAGGGGGGGATTTAATGTACTTATATTTTTATTTCTTTTGATAAAAATATGTAAATTTATTAATAGCCAAACGACCATCCTTAGTAAGCTTATCCCCTTACATATTGATTCCCTTTAGAAGAGGTAACCTGTGAAAACCCCAAATTTTCTAGAATTATTTGGAGTTAATAGGAATTTTTATAAAAATCGAGGTGGAATATTATATATAGTATAATATTAATTTTTAGAACAAGAATCAGGTCTTGAAACATAAATATTTGGAATCATTCATGGGAAACCAGTCAGAATGATTGTAAGCACGCTGAAATCTGAGATAGGGTGAAAATTTCCTATTTTTCTTAATTTTATGAATTTACCTTTACTCATAGGGGTAAAATGGTCATTTTACTCTTGTGTGCGGTCCACAAAAGTTAGGTAAGTTGGTGGATAGCCAGCTCAGGGAATATCAATGATGAAGAATAAACATGATAAGGAATCTCTTTTGAATTAAATAAGAAAAGTTAAAATTTTATTTAAAATAAAAATAATTAAAATTTTAATTAAAATAACCCTATAAATTCCTCTCCTACTATTCCCAGAAAATTCCATAAATCCCCAAGACTCTACCTCTCTTTCTCTCTCTCTTTGCTCCTCTCTTTCTCCCTCTTTCTTTTCTTTTCCTTTTCTTTTCTCTCTCCTCTCTTTCTAGCTAGAACGGCGATCCCCACACGCACCTAGCATAGGAGCCAGCCTCTCCCAGGCTGGCGCGTCCTCAGACCCACCTTCTAACCCGACTCAAACAAGATTTCAACCGACTAGGGTTTTTCCTAGGCTGGCAAAATTGTCTCCAATCTTCCACTTCTCCAGCCAAAATACCAAACCTGAACCCAAAATTGGGTTCCCCACACTCTCCTCTTCAATTCCCCTCTGTCCTAGTTCCTTCTCTGGCTCCGATGAGGGCTCACTAGTAAGTGAAAACTAGTAAGCATCTACTGTACTTTGACGCCAAATTTCAGCCCCAAAATCGAGGTCTTCGGCACAAATCCATCGAAAGGAAAGAGATAGGCCAACTTCCCTTCAATGCCCAGTAGAAATCCCCTTCATTTCCTATCAAAAGCCTAGGATTATCGTTTAGTTTGTTTCATCGGCGACTAGTTCACCGGTGAAACAGATCCAGTGAGGGTAATTGGGGATCCACCTATAAACAGCTCAGATGGAGAAGTTGAGCCGTCTGATGAGTTGGTGGGACCCCAAAATCTTCAGATCTGGATTCAAAGTGAGATTTCAATTAGATTTGGCTATTGATCTGGGGAAGAGCTGATCTGATAGTCCAGATCGGATCGTCTCGACTATCATAGGTCACCCCTCCCTGTACACTGGCTATCATCAATGGAACAAGGCAGAGACATGCCGCTGATTGTCCCCGTCAATCCACAAGGGCTAGATTGAATCTGTGCCCTTGTTTTGATCTGCAAACTTAAAATCGTAATTCAAATCTCATTTTAGCTCCAAATCAAGATTGAAAAGAAGTTTTGGATTCTTGGTGAAGAGTAAAATCTAATGAAACATAAAATTTAGGTTTTATTCACTGTAAAATTTTGTAAATTATAAAAAGAGGTACTAATTCCCAAGATCGGTCAAATCTGACATGATCAAACCTTGAATTTCTAATCAATCAGTGATTTAAGGATGAGGGAACATGTAATCAAGAGTTAGATATGACTAATCTTGGATGAATTAAGAAATTTAACCTTAGTGGAAGAGAAATCTTAAAAATGATCATGGATCTACTTGATATGAGAAATCAAGCATGATCAGACTATGAAAATCAGTTTGAATGATGATCTAAAGTTAAGATCATATGGATTGATGAGCCTAATGTGGCTAATTTGGGATAGATTGAGATCTATGCCCTTAATTTTAACAAAATGGCCTGACATCTTCTTGATTAGTTGGATAAAGAAAGATCAGATCATATGATGAGATGCATCAATGATCTAGTGATGATATCACATTAAGAAAATGTGATAGATCTCAATAAAAATAAAAGATCAAGATCTAAACTTTTAATGAGATGAAAAATGAATAAAAATCAAAATATGATTGTGGGATCAAAATGGACAAATAAGATATATTCAAATAAGCATCTGAGTTATTATATTCTATTGTAAATGTTATTTTATTTTCTTAGTAGATTTAATTGTTAGATTTATTTATTTACACTTTAAATGTTCATGTTATGTAAATTACATGAAAAATATAATTAAATAAAATAGATATTGATGAACATTTACAATGAATATGGACATGGACTTAATGATAGTAAGAGATATAGTAGTAGGACAATATAAGGAATATCATTTTCTTGGCCTATTTTAGGAGAATAATAAACCCCATGAATGACATTTTAAATATTCATGGATTTAATTAAAATCAAATAGCACGAGTACTTAGGGTTTAATGCTCATAGGAAGGTTGAGCTAAGGTCACCCCAATAAATGCTGACCATGGTGATTAAGGG
The DNA here is from genome assembly GCA_035236585.1 of Warburgia ugandensis. Taxonomy (NCBI): domain Eukaryota; kingdom Viridiplantae; phylum Streptophyta; class Magnoliopsida; order Canellales; family Canellaceae; genus Warburgia; species Warburgia ugandensis. Next base: position 63,493,680 of record CP141129.1, on the reverse strand, counting down.
GGTTCTCTAATAGAGCCTCGCTCTTCCCTCACCTTCTAATGACGTTTGTGAGATCTAAATGCCTCCTTACATGATGATTGAATTAAGCACTCTGTGAGCTGCTTTTAACTGGTAAGCCTTCATCAATTCTGAAATAAGGAATTGTCTAGTATTAGGAAAGAAATAAACTATCTTCAATTAGTAAGACATTAACTAGTTGAATAATAATAAGATCATAAAAGGATAGTAAACTATCTAATCCTAATAAAAATGATAGTTAAGTTAATCAAAGATCAAACAAGATCCATAGGGAGATCTTGAATGATAAAGAATAATAAGAAACATAATATTGTGTTAGTATGTATGTTTTTGAATTAATATGAATATAGATGAATAGATTAGACCTTGATCAATATGATCCAAGAAAAAAGATGCAAATCATCTTATGTATGGATGATCAAAAGAAAAACTAGGAAGTATAAATGAGTTGAGGAATGAATGTGTGTGTGTATATATATATATATGATTTGATAGATGTAATATCTTCAATTTTAGGTATAAATTATTAATTTATTAAATAAATTAAATTAAAATTTTACAGATGGAATTTGGTCTTGAAAACTTAAAAATTAGAAAGTACACATCGATAGAATTCCAATACCATAAAGAACACGAAAAACGGAGCTCAAACGAAAAAGTTATTAGCCGTTGAAATTATAGGGGTATTTTGGTAAATTGGTAGAGCTGTAAAACATAGGGGCCTGAATTGATAATGGCACCCCCTTCTTCTATACGTCTCTATCAGATATGGCAAATTCGCCAGAGAAATCAACGGAGGAGAAGCGTAAAATGGGAAGAGCCTCATTCCCCCTCCTCATAGGCCAACTCCTTTCCCTAGTTGCTCCTCAATCTCCCTTCTACGCTCTTCAACGCATCTCTGTTTTACCCTAAACCCTAGCCTCTGTAGATTTGTATTTTTCAGGCAAGTAGGACTCCGACAACATCCACCAACGCCCAGCAAACGAAGTAAGCCTTAATCTCTTGAATTTTTATATTAAAAATGTATATTTGTAAATTAGAAATACATGAAAAATCAGGAAAAAGGTAGTTTTTCCTGGGAACCTTGTTTACGCTACTATTAGAGCGTAAATCCATTGATGAAAATGCATAAGAGACCCAAGATCAAACCCATTAAATTTGGGAGAGATCCAACGACTGGTTTTGCCGAAAAACGTGAAGAACAGTACCTAGGAAAGTTTTAGGAACATGGAAAAAAATTACATAAAAAACATAGTTTTTGGAAAAATCAATAGAAATGGATGGTAGAAATGGAAACTAGACAAAATTTTGAAGAAAATAGCTCACAAACCAAGTGATTTGGACACCTGTAGGGTCACCGGAGATGACCGAAAGATGGTTGTCTTCTCTGGTGTCAATTTCCGCATCGCCGGTGTAACCCAGTGTAAACTGGGGTCGCCCCGTGTAACTCAGTGTAAACTAGGTCCCCGTACAAATCGGTGTAAACTGCGCTGCTGGTGCAAAAGAGCTCATGGTGGTCGGTCAGCCCTAAAAGAGGCATAATTTCACTTTAAACTTGATTTTTGAGAACTACAGAGGTCCAAATCGTGATCCAAAAGAGGCGTTGTGCCCGTATTGACGACATGGACCTAGATTTAACCTAAAAACTTATAAATAACCACTTTTACTTTAGAAAATTTTTAAAATAGTGATGTGACATTAACAGGTGCATCCGAACATATAAGTTAAAGGGATTTTTCGAGCGAATTGAGTGATCTCACGTCGAGGTAGGTGACGAAAATTAATGTTTTATTTTGATTTTCAAACTCTGCATGATTATAACATCATAATTGATTTCGAATTTAAATTTCACTTGATAGTAATTGTTGATTTTGCTAGATTTAGAATTCAATACTATGATCGTTACTTGATTTCAATCATGTATTAAACGGGTTTATTACAAATGATTTCATGAGATGGTGTTATCTATTATGCATAATTAGAAATTCCTTTTCTTTATTACATCATTGAAATTAATAGATTTGCATGAGAAAGAAAAATAGGGACTTGGTGGCTGATCCTTTTAGAGGCTAACCCCGGGATGAAGGGTGTGCCTTGGGGATTGCGAGCTACGAGTACTCTTGAGTTTTTGCATATATATATGATTTTCGTGTTTTTATGTTTTATGACTGGTGCTCTCACCCGGTGAGCGTCATGCTAGGAGGGAGAGGGCCGGCCACTCACCCTCCGAGATTTGTGATGTGATGAGATTTTGATATGATAGATACCTACCCGTAGATGGCATTCGGTAGTGGTTTGGTAACATGGATAGTCCACACTACCGATCCGAGCCTTTCCATGGGGACGGACGCTAAGTCTCCCGTTATGGTGTCGACGGGGAGCGGCGGTAGTTGAGACCCATGGAGGGTTGCCACTGTAGCATGACGACCCATACTCTTATTATGTGTGCTTGCATGATGAGCATAGTGATGAGATGATATGCCTGGGTGTGATAACACTCAGAGGTTGGATATAAGTACTCATGATCAGTGATATTTGTTTATATGATGCTTGTGGGACCCATTACCTTAGGGTGCCATTATTATTATTGTATGCTCATTTACATTGATTCATATCATGTTTTATATCCGTAGAATGCATGTTTAGGCATACTTGATAAATGGATATTATGTCAGCATGAGTTATAATGATTTTATCGTCATAAATGATAGAAATTTTATTTTGTCATTACTGTTATTTCATTTATTTTATTAATTGTCTATGTACCTGCACAAGCAATAGCTTACTAAGACATTGCTTTGTTTTGTAATGTCTTAGATCTCAAGCGCGACATCAAGAAAGGTAAGACCGTGGAGAAATCGTGATAGCAGTGGGAGATTTCCTTACTTGAGTTATAAATATTGATGTGAGTTAATAAACAGGACTACAATTTGACTTTCTATATGGACTGTATACTTTTATTCTATGGATTTGATTAAGACAGTTAAACATATGATGAACATTTAGATGGGATGTTATGATGAATAGACCTTAGGCCATATTATTATCGTATTTTGGATATTTATTGGTTTGAAAATAAAGGCGCCAATGCATGTTGACATTGATTGACATGTCTATTATTTCAATTCTATTATCACGAAATTATACTTATGTTGTGAATTAAATTACGATGTTTTGGAAAAATAAAATAAAACCTGGAGGTTTTCAAGAAATGTTTTAGTAAACAAATTAATAAAAAAAAAATTTCTCATGAGATCCTAAATGTTATTATTATAGAAAAAATGTAAGAAAATCCCAGGGTGTTACAACAGATACATGAAGGATATGATGATCAAGATCAATGAATGTTGAAAGTAAAGGTAGGTGAACCTTAAGAATATATTCAATAGAGAAGATACATGTATTTTACACATAATCTTATCTTGATAACTATAGATTGATTATAATTGCCTTATAATTGTTTATGAATCAACAGATGATGTTGAAATGAATACAAAGGGATTGATTAAGTAATTATGAAATTACTTAATGAGTAGAATGAAAATATTTGAACTACATAAGTTAGACCTCCACATCTTAAGGACATAAGTTATAGGCATGTCCTATTATAACTAGATACACAGTCTGTATGTATAAAATATTATTTTTCATACAAGCATGAAGGCTTGTGATTTTGTTTTAACATAGGCTTATGCTTGGGGATGCCAATGCTAGGAGAGTTATGAGGGTTTGGCCACCCGCTCTCCGAAACTGATTATGATGATAATACTATGCCTAAAGAGAGGCAAAATGTCTGGTAGGGCAATTATGGGAAGGCTGCCATTGTGACAGCCATGGTTCCCCCATACAAACATGGATCTGTATTTTCCACTGTGGTATCAGTGGAGTATTAAGCCGTTATTCAGGCGCACTATGTGGATTAAGATTGCAAGCATGGTAGTCCTTTGATTATTCTGCATTATGTTGCAATTGAGATATGGCATGATGAGATGCCAGTAAAAATTATTACCAATGTTGTATTGGAGAATGATTTTCAGTACACTATGATTATATGATTATATATATTACACCTAGTGTTAATATTGAAATCAATTGAGAATGAGATATTATTGATGATATTGACTATATTCACGATTTTCAGTAGTTTTGTCTATATGTAATATAGACATATAATTCATATGATGAGTGAAGGATAAAATGGTTATCCAATTATATAAATTGATTTATGTCATGGATATAATGAATTGTTGATTTTGAAATATATTGAATATATTTCTTAAATCCCCTACTAAGCATAGCTTGTTGAGATATTGTAAATGTTTGAATGTTTACAATATCTTAGATACAATGAAAGAAGATTGAAATCTTAAGACTTGAAGATAATCATCACTAAACTACTACTCAAGGTATTCACTTTAAGGAAGATTGTATTGATTGTTTTGTAATTTGGATTGTAATATTTAGACAAGGTATGTAATGACTACCAGGGCTGTGTATATGAACCATTGGATTGATCCTTATTTTAATAAAAGTATTTCTATTGTTATTCAATGAAAATTTTATTTTACACAAAAATCTATGTATGATAAGTAATTTGATGTGACACCCAAGTTTTTAACAAATCAATTTTAAAGAAAATATGTTTCTATTGTTTGAATTTTAAATTTTTTTCAAAATCAGGGCCCTACCTTTGTAAATATTTATGAAAATGTGTTTTAAAAACTCTGGTCGTCACATAACCATACTAAGACCCATAGCCAAACAACCATCCTTAGCAACCTTATCCATTTTATCATTCACTACCTCAAGATATGCAAAATGAAACTAATGTTTGAGAGGGTATCCAAAATTTTATCAACAATATTTGCAAACGTCCAACCTACTGACTCTAGGTTCTTGAGCCACCCAATCACAACTTTGAAGTATCCTATAATAATCATATTGCAACTCTCAGATATATCTACAATAAGAAAACATGTCTATTAATAACAACTCATTTTCTACTACATCCTTTGGCCCAATAGGACCTGAGTGTTCAATAAGGATATCACCCTTGTTGTTTCTCGGATATCACAAAATACATTTATAACATTGTCTATTATATGATAACTAATTAAGATGATAGATCATGGCATTTAGTGCTAATGGTGGTTGTTATTTGGGTTTCTTTTGATGAAAATATGTAAATTTATTAATAGCCAAACAACCATCTTTAGCAAGCTTATACTCTTACATATTTATTCCCTTTTGTAGAAGTAACCATACTAAGACCCATAGCCAAACAGCCATCCTTAGCAACCTTATCCATTTTATCATTCACCCCCCTCAAGTTATGCAAAATGAAATTGATGTTTGAGAGGGTATTCAAAATTTCATCAACAATATTAGCAAATGTCCAACCTACTGACTCAATGTTCATGAGCCACCCAATCACAACTTTGAAGTATCATATAATAATTAGATTACAATTCTCAAATATATCTACAATAAGAAAACCTATCTTAGTAAATAACAACTCATTTTCTACTACGTCCTTTGGTCCAATAGGACTTTAGTATTCAATAAGGATATCACCCTTGTTGTCTCCTAGATATCACAAAATACATTTATGACATTGTCTATAATATGATAGCTAATTAAGACAGTAGATCATGGCATTTACTGCTATAGTGGTTGTTATTTGGTGCATGCCTATCTAAGATGTGGTCTACAACTCTTTGGTGTATGCCTATATAAGATGTGGTCTACAACACAAGTGGTTTTTGATTACCGAAGGTATAGGCCACACATATATCTTATAGAGTGCTAATGGTACCTGTGATGATATGAGATATTCCAACCATTTTTAGTGGTACTGGAATTGAGTTGAGATAAAGTAGTATCTCCCCATCTCATGGTGCTTAAGATGAGTTGAAATGAAGATCATTTCATTTCAACTAGTAGTGCTTGAGATGAAATGAGAAATTCCAATCTCATTCCAACTCACTGTTAGTAGTCTGCCTATAACTTCCATCTCAAGCCATCTCATCTCATTTATAGGGTAAGAGAAATTCATTTTTTCTTATCCCAAAAATCAGCTCACTCCTGTATTTTGTTTGAAGTGGACATGAGCCATATCATGTTATATCTCAACTATCTCATCTTAATCCATCTCCTCCAACTCATTTCAACCCAATTTAAATGATATTTCCACTCTTCACAACTTCATCTCAAGCCAATTTTGGGTCATCTCAACCTAACTCAACTAGTCTAAGTACACATAACAGTGACTTTAGTCCATTATGATGCATAAAGCTGTCAAAATAGATTGACGGGTCTGATTTGATACGTTGCAGATCAAGATCTAAACAAAATTTGATATTACTATATGCATTTTTTTAAATGGATAAAAATACTTCAATCCATATTTGATGCACATCTGGGCAACTGATTCATGAATAATCCGCAATAACAAAATTGATATATAAATATAATTTTTTCAGAAAAAACTATTAAATTCTCTTGATGAATTTTGTTGCCAAATGCAAATAATCAATTATGATGGAATTAAGTTCTCCCAATAAATTTCATCTACACCACGACCACTCATTGGCAGCGCTGTATATAGTCTCCCAAACAGCATCTCATTATTTTTTTAGAAGTGATATATGTAAGAGCACTAACTGCTCCCACATCTTGTGAGCTTTCTTGAGAAGACACATATCCAGTTTAACCTACGGGTTATGCCTAATCAAACTCGGTTAACCATTATCTTGGGTTGAGAAGGCACTTGGCTTCCAGAGTACACACCTAATGCTTAAGAGCAGTTAACGCTCTACATATATAATTTCTTTTGTTTATACAATGATGCGTGTATCATCTCATTTTCAAACAAAAGAAGAAGACAATAGTACATTTTTTCCTCTACTTCTACCATTTTTCAAGTTTGCCGTTTTAAATGGATATTTGTGGATGTCTGTAGATAAACCTTTACGGGTACATATTTAATGGATTGGATAGTTTTGATTCATTTTTGTAAACAAATCTCATTTCTTCGATCCAACTTATGGGTCACAAATTTAATGGATCGAACCGTTTTGATGTCTTTATCAAACAAATCTCATTTCTTCAATCCAAATCTGCAAACTTAAATGGATATTCGCAGATTTTAATCCATTTTGTGACTCTATTGATGCTGTCGTACAATGTTGTCCTCAAATCCGATCGACACAAGTTTAATGTCCATTACAAGATAATAAGTGAGCCAACAAACGGACCCAAGTCACAACCCGACAACTCAACCTCGTCTTACAAGTAATGGTTGGCAATGTGGTTGAACAGCAAGTGTCGGTTCCGACGTTGAAGACTGCTTATGTTAAGTCCAGATCTTCTACTGTATATGACATAACCGTAGATATAAACTCGCACAAGGATAGTGACATTACTCCTTGCTATTGGCAATACTAACAGATGGACAAATTAAACTTGGATAAAATGCACCTAATACCTGCCTGGACGGGATCAAATGGATGAAAGGGCTGGCCCCAAAAACCTAGGGCTGTTGACTCTTAAATAGTTTCATATAGGCGTCCATGTCAGTCTATAGGAGAAATACTGCAGATATGTTAATCGAAAGATTGTTATTCATGTGCCAAAGGCTCCACAAAGTTCTGCTTATCTTAAAAGGAGTCAAAGTTATGTGCCTAGATGCACCTATCCCGCCCACCCAGCCCCTCTGAGTGATGGATCTGGTAGGGGCTTCGGTAATGTTGGTTGTTTTCCTGCATCAAAAGCCCCACAAAGCTTTCCCATCATGAAATGACTCAATAGACGGGTGCCTAAATGGGACTGTCTACCCATGGGTTCCTTTCAACTTAACTTCGATGGATCTAAAGTTGGTGGATTGATTCGGGGTAAATCACTCACTATCGAAGATAGCTATTAAAGTAGTAATTGGCTGGCTCAAACATCCAACTTCGGTTGGTTGGAGATTCTTAGAGGTGATGGATGGATGGAATTGGACAATTTATTGAAATTAGACGAACTTCATGGGGTCTTATATTTGAAGAATAGAGAGTGATGTTGCCGACGAACTGGCAAAAAAGCGAGCAATTGCAGTGGGCTGTAAATTTCAGTTTCGGGCAGCTGATCAAAGAATTATGTATGAAAGTGAAAGTTCTCGTATCGGTGGGATTTTGTCAACATGTAATAGAGGGTAGTAGGCAGAATTTTCGAAGCTCTTATCCTCTCTCTGTTTTTGGCTTCAGTTTTTTGGGCTTGTTCAGACCTCGTGCATCTCAAGTAGAGCAGTCTCTACTCTCTAGCAGCAACTACATCACATCTATGGACATCTCGTTGGTTCAGAGGCTTCCTCTCCTGCATTTGCTGAGGTCTATAGATGGCATTTCTATATTCTGCAATCCACTCGATCATTTTGCTTGATAAATTCCAATAAAAAAAAGTTTGTATTGAGAAATTATTTGGTGTTCTAAAGAACAAAGATGACACTACGATCCGGTTGGACTAGAAGCTGGGTTATTTCTGCGATCCACACAATTAGTGAATGGGCCTTTTGTCATACACAGTACGTGACCCAAAATTCCTTTGATTGGGTGATCCTAGCATTCGATGGCATGACCACTATTTTGTCAGTTGGGATATCGCAGCCTTCTGATGGCCTGAGATTTATGGGAAGCCTATCCAGGACAGGCTCATAAGGTAAAGGGGCAGTCCCGGTGCACGAAGCTCTAGCTTATGCAGGGTCTGGAAAAGGGGCGGACCACAAGGGCCTATAGTACACAGCCTTACCTTGCATTTTGCAAGAGGCTGTTTCCACGCCTTGAACCCGTGACCTCAAGGTCACACAACGACATAAAAGGTAGGGTGCCCTCTTTTCTAGACTTCTAATGCTAGAATCGTCGCATCCGCAAGATTTTTAGATTAGTAAATATTCAAAGGTGCGGAAATCAGACTAGCTAGTCTGATTATCCAAATGTGAGACTTATTGTGCAAGAGTAGGTGCCTGACCCTCAGTCACTTGCCCTGAACATCACACTTGGAAGAAACAATCGATGCATCCACTTTTATAATCCAGAACTTTTGGAAAGAACTTACGGAGTTAGTCACTGAGTAAATCACTCGATTTTGTGCGATTTTGACCAATTTTTCAGCATGATTATGAAAGTCTCACTAGCTCCCATCACAAGGTAAGCTTAGGTCAATTATCATCTTAGCTATTGCAAACTCATTGCTAGTTCGTCCAAAGCCATCTGGCACGCTTGGTCGAAGAATTAGGATGCCTCTCCTCATTATGCTTGGTTGGAGGTTTGAGGTGACACTTTCTCCTTATTTGAGAGATTTCAAGTAGATTTAAGATATTTATGTGTTGGCCTTACGAGTTATCCACAATTTACATCTATTTTTTAATAAACGCTTTTTACATGATAGAATTAAGAAGCTTTTCATACATTTTTAAATAAGAAGCTATTTATATGAGGGGCCTAAAAGCTTTATAGAAATATTTCAAATTAAGACACGATTTACACGATGGGGCTTAGAAGATATCTACACTATTTTCATATAGAAGATATTTATATGGTAGGACTCAAAAGCTATTCATGCCTTTTCAAATAAGAAGTTATTTGCATGATGGACTCTAAAAGCTGCTGCACCTACTTTCAAATGAAAAGTTATATACATAGTGGGCCTCAAAGTTATACACACATTTTCAATAAAGAAACTATTTACGTGATAGGCCTAAAAGCCATTCCTCATTTTTAAATTAAAACTACAGATGCCCACAAATTAGCTTCATAACATGCATGGTATGACTTCAAATAGGTTCCATCATGAGCAAGGAGGCCACAAAATAGGCTTTATAGTATGCAATAAAGGCTAAAGGCTCACAAAATGATTCATGGTATGCTTGGAGGGCTTACAAACCGGTTTAGTGACTACAATGGAGGCCCAAAAACATGTTCTTGTTAGAGACTACCACTCTAGGCCCACACAGGTTTTACAAGAATTGTGTATGAATGAAAATTATTTTAATATTAAATGTTTATATAAATTCCATTCAAACAGGGTCAGTTTCTTCTTGGCTCAGGTTAAACTCAACTCACCCTAACTTATCCTAACATTTTCAAATTTTAACTAGCTCAAGTGTCATAAATATGAGCTAGATCGGGTAAAACTAAGATTTTGGACTTTATATCTAGCTATAGTCTAGTCAGACCAATATTAGCCAATCTCGGGCCAGATTAAGTAACCTCAACCTTTGACTAACATACTCTTAACTTGTAAAGTGTTTGAAATGATCAAAGAAAAATGTCAAGGAGGAGAAGAAAGGAAGTACAAACAGAAATTCCCCCGCATACATATAAAGCCCATGGACTCCATTATGTAAGGTGGCTAGATCAATTGTTGATTGAAGGATATGCCCAAAGAAAATGGAAACGGCAGCCACAAGATCTAAGACGTCTGCTTAACCAACGGCTCAAGCACGAAGTAAGGCACTCCACAGTAGTTGAGTACCAAAAACTTTTGCATTGAATCCTCCACAGTAGTTTGAGTATCAACAACTTTTGCGTTGAATCCTCCTGTCTCTTCATTGGGCTCTCTGTCGATTAAGTTTCTTAACATAAAGCGAGTAAGGGTACTTCAAAGTGATCCGAATTTTGATGAAACTTCAAATGCTCTGAACTTAGTTGAAAGTAGACGCATTTTTGGCTTATCTGAACTAGCACATAAGCTGTCTAGCGTATGGAGTCACATATGGAAAAAGAAGTGGATGAAGAGGTTCGTTGCAGACTCAAATTCCCAAATTTAAGCTGCTTTCGTAAATTCCTTGATGAGTTCTAAATAGGGAACAGGATGTAGGTCGCCGTAGATTGTCTGGTAGAATTCCAGTGGGAGCCATATTAGCATTAATTCTGCTCTTTTAAATGGTGGCATAGAAAGTAAAGACACAGAAGGTGCATTGTGCGAGAACCCACATTCGAAGTGCGGCAAGAATGTTTAAGATCCTGCAATAGGATGAATGGTGGCGACTGGATTTTCAACCGCAACAGAAACACGCATAAAATTCCTCTAGCTGACAAGACATTGGCTAAATATACCATACATATATAGCACCTGAAAGACTTCTATTTAGGAGTACGCTGAACACCTGAGAACAGAAGCTTACCTTTCCAGCTCCGACTAGTTTTTTCAGGAAGTTATAGTTTTTTCAGGAAGTTAGAGCTAGCAATTCAAACATTATGCCACCAGGCCCACAACCCAAGGTATGGAGCCAAGAGGAGGTGGTGTCTGATTTCTTCAACATTTCATTCAAGGAGCCTTTACAGAGTCTTTGTTGCTTTTTCAAGAAGACTTTCAGGTATGACTGTAACATTATCTGCGAATATACTATTCTGAGGGAACAAAGCAATTTTTGAAGAACAATGCTAACTTCGATATACACAAGAACTGAAGGCAAAAACTAAAATATGAAAACCTTAATGAAATGCGATAAATTGAAGAAGCTAGGTTGCTATTGTAGACTGACTAAGATCCACTTACATCTAACTCGTTACTGCTTTGAACTCTGTTAACCTTTTCATATCAACTTTTTCTATATGGAGCAGTCATCTATTCTTCTATGGCTTCAATCCACCTATTATTTCTCAAGTTCTACAAATGAGTAGGATTCCTGGTGGTAGTCATTTGTGCCGCCACGGTAAGCATCTGTCATGTCATCAAATGTAGAGCCTCTCAAAATGTTACACCATCCCAGCCACCTTGATGATTAATGGATATGATCAGTATCGAATATGCTCATTCCTATATCAGATGAAAATGATGCATCTCAAAGCCTATAGGGACAACTTCTGGCTCTAGTATTAGGAATGTAGGCTCTGTAAATGAAACCTTAGGGTATAGAATATGAATACTTTGTCCACCAAATAGGACTAGAAACAGTGTATATTGTACCAAGATGCAGGAAAGCCAGATATGGACAACAATGTAGCCATGTACAACATCTCCATCCATGGATACTGAGGAGCTCCCAAGATGGCATGTCATACTTACCCACTTCTGATAAATGATGATCTTGTTTTCAACAATATCATTACACAAAGGTGTCTATAAGCAGTGTGTGGTAGTATACTTGAAAGTCTTGAGATGTGTATTCACACCCTATCATTGCTATGAATATGTCTATACGATGAGTAGCACAAGTATAAAACAACAAAAAATGGCGACAACAAATTTTCCATTTTGAAGGAAAAACTATGTAAAACAAGAAAACCATTCTACAGAAATTACATAAAATGTAGAAGTAGAGAAAGAAGAAGCAGGGAGTAAAGGGGAATCTCTTTGTATGGATGGTTTTTATGAGTAGCAGAAAGAAAGAGAGAGAGACTCAAGAAGCTAGTTAAAAGAAGTTACAGTAAATGATAAGAAAGCTAAACAAAGTAAGGATCTACCATTCATCTGGAGGAGGTTATGATTACATATGGACAGTGATGAAGACTGGGAAAAATGGTAGTAAGCAGTACCTCTATGCTCAGATGTCGAGGATCTGAAAACAGGACCATTGAAGAAGTGAGGTTGTAGTAACCAGCAATCCTAGTGGATAACTTTCTAAACTGTAGATCATTCACAATATCAAAAGAAAACAGGAAAACAAAATAGATCTCTGGCATGAACTGTGAAACAGAAAGTAATTTGTGTCGCATTATTAGAAAGTAAATAAACTTCAGCAGCATGTAAATAGTCAATACAGGAATAACAGTTATCCATGAGAGTGTCAGTAAAGGCATGACGTAAAAGGAAAACAGAACACCTAAATTTCTGTCATATGAAGTGTGCTTACCCATATCAACCAACAACATCGTTTATAACAGTGACTGAAGCTATAGATCCCCATATCATGAGCATGAGATCTAGCCTATAAATTGAACTGTAGCAGTGAGAGAACTCAATGCAACTATGATTCCATTAGCCACATATTAACAGCTCCCAGAGACCAAATGGCCAAAACCATATAATAGAGCCAGGTCCCCCAGTATATGGGGATTGAAAAACAATGTTTTGCATGAGAATAGAATACCATGTTGAGGCCAGTGTAGGGAGCTATAAATTATAAATATCCATGTCTGGGTGAAGTACAAGTGTGCTAATAGGGGATATGGGAGCAGTTCCTCAATGACACCAAAGAAGATGGTAACTAGCAGGTAATGGGGGATCCAAACTCTCTGAGTAACAAAGTAACAGGATGCCTGTTTCAAGCTGACTGGCAGAGCTAAGGATATTGTACGACAAGCAAAACAATGGAAAAAGATCAAAATTCTTATCAGGTCAGCATCAATGCTCTGAAGACACAAAGCACACAACTTCTATTGGCATTGCAAAAGCCCAAATTTGTTCTAGCACCTCAAACATGGAAAAACATATGTTCATGAAGCTGGAGGAATAGATTTTCCATGCTGTAACCATGAGGCATGAGAAAGTTACTGATGACTGACGCCCATCCAATGTGGAATATGAGGTCAGCCCTTTCTTTTGAAATCTTAATGGATACACCATAGATATTGGTAGCATAGATCAGGTTCAGAGTAAGGTAAAATTTCCACAGGACCATTTTTAACTGCAAAGAGAGTGATTCACCAACTTCAATCCTTAGCCGTAAATCCATGGTGGCCTTTAACCTTCCATCTAGTAGTTGTAATCTACTTGGGATAGTAACATGCATAGGGTTAAAAAATAAACTTTATTTTCATATATACGAATCCAGGTCATGAGAACAATACTTGGTTAGTTGATTTAGACATACTGGCACAAATGACTCAAGTTTGAGATGACAAAATTCACATAATTTAAAATTTCCAGATATTTGTATTTTCCATATTATTAATAAATATTTCCTTCTTTAGTGAGGAACTACTATTTTACCTTTTATGTCAATGCCGGACAAGATAAACTGTGACCAGATGTAAAGATTAGCAACTAAAAACTGACACGATCAGCATAAAGGTTATTGGGGTACTCATAAACCTATTTGGACGCAGAGGAGCTACATCCATGGAGGAGATTAAGATCATTCTGCTCCTTATGTCATTCAGTTCAATTATGTACTATTGTGCAGAAGGCATGGATACCCATAGCATACCAGTTTCAAGCAATGAATAACAAAGCTAATCTAGACCAGCTGTAATCCCTCACTTGCAATTTCTTGGCAACATGGAATATTGTTAAGATGTTTTATTGTTACGAATCTTTTAATGGTCTCACCCTATAAACATATTAATTTGGGCAGCACAAGAAAATATTACACTAAGAAAACTAAGCAGCAGAAAAATGACGAAACCTGGTGCACAAAGCTCCCACGTATGCAAGGTCCAGGGAAGGGATGGACTACAAAGGGTCTATAATACGCAGCCTTACCCGTGACCTGTAGTCACATGACAACAACTCTACTGTTGCACCAAGGCTCTCATTCTAAGCAGCAGAAAAATGAGGCAAGGACCTAATAAAGCCATCTGCTGCTAGTGACATGAAAATGAAGATGTTCACTGCAGCATTCTTCTCAGAGAGAAAAAGATATACATCTCCAAACCACAAAAAAATAATTAGACTCATGAGCAAAAAGGTAAGACACACTCAGCATTTAGAATGCAGCTAATCTAAAGTCATACACGGCCTTAGGCTAGGCGTATGATCAAAGGAGGCTGTGGTTTAAATGTGCAAAAAACTGTAAGCTAACAAAATTCCCCACTGCAAGTTTACACAGACAATTCAATCAAATTGCACAGATTAATCCTCAGTAAACAATAGAAAGGTTGTATGAAAAATCGTGATGGAATTTCTTATTCTGAAGAATGCAAGTGGGCATTGAATCTTACATGGATCTGATGCAAAGAAACCCAATTACCTGTTGCCATCTAGACAATAGAAAAGGACAACCTGCAAACCCCGACCCTGGAACACGTAGTACACACAAAGGCCCCAACACATGATGAAGCAGTAGCGCATGGGCTGTTCAGAGAGCAGCTATCCCTCCTTACAAACATGAAGTCACAGTCTCCTTTAAGTATCTTCTTTGTGAGATTCTTTTCCAAGCTCGGACACATCTACTTCTCCAGGACATGGGCTGTTTTCAAGCTGAAGCACACACCCCTTTTGGCAACCATGCACCAGCTGTCCAACCCGCAATATCTCAATAGACTGTGACTGGTTAAATTTAATCCTGGGCATCCTTACAGCTAAACCCATCCCTCTGATGGGAGCAATCTGGTTGCTGATTTGAGAATCAGACTCCACTTTTACTTCAGTAGCTGACCTATTTGGATCCTGACAACCACTACAACTTACAGCTATACAATTTAGTTCGTCAGCAACATTGACACTGGGCTTCACATTGGACGATTTTCTGTTTCTCGCTGAATTTCTGGTGGCATGCTTCATGTTCATCCCTTTTACTTCCACGAATTCAGTTTCAAATGTATCACGGAAGTTTGAGTTTGTTTCTGTTTCTAAATCAACGGACGATGACTTCCTCATCCGGTTTTTCATACTGCCCCAAATCAGCGATGACATTCGCTTGTTCATGATCCGGAGACAATTCACAACTTCACTCATTGACGGCCTCATCTCCACATTGGACCTGACACAGCGCGCAGCCAGGATTGCTAGCTGCCGCATCACAAAGAGATCCTTTGGCGGCCCAAGCCGGGGATCATAAAGCATGTCGAATTCTGCCCGCTTGATAATAGGTGGTGCCCAATTGACAACCGAAGGAGGACTATAATTCACATCGATGGCATTACGCCCACTGATCATCTCTAACAACAGAATCCCAAAACTGAAGACATCACTTTTTGTACTGAGAGTCTCCGGAGTAACATACCACGGATCGAGATAACCCAAAGTTCCCGCTGGGGGTGTCGACCTAATCCTGACATCCTCCACATGCCCTCTCAATGCCAGCCCAAAATCCCCCAACCGAGCATTCCAATTCTCATCAACCAAAATGTTCGACGACTTTATATCCCTGTGAATTACTGGAGGATTCGACAAATGCAAAGTTTCTACCGCCTTAGCAATCTGCAATGCAAATTTTACCCGTTTTCTCCATCCAGGAGGCCGAGGATTACGATGTAACAGATTATGAAGAGTACCATTCGACATAAACTCAACAACAATTATCTTTCTGTCATTTGGATCAAGAGTAAAACCTAAGAGATTCACAAGACGCGGGCTTCTGATTCTTGAAAGAACTTCAATCTCATTCTCACCTGGAATGTTATTGTTGTTGTTGTTGTTGTTATTGAACGCATTGCTACTGCTGCATTCTTCTGGAAAACCCGCCATCGTTTTCTTCACGGCGACTACGAGTTTACCACCATCAAGTACGGCTTTATACACGCTGCCATGGCTTCCTTTTCCGAGGAGATTCTCTGGTGAGAATCCAGCAGTGGCGTATTCCAGCTCCTCATAGCGGAATTCGCGTAGAACCGTCGTATTCTTTGATTTCTTCTTCTTCTTTTTCTTCTCCATGTTGTATGGATCGCATGCTGCAATTGCTGCTTCATTACTGCAAGATAAAAGCCCCATCCTTTTCCCTTTCTTGTGGATTTTAGAGAAGATGAGGTAACAGCGTTACAGAGATTATGGAAGTAAAGATAGATTAGACATGTAAGGCCAACATGAGACTGAAACTCCCATTTTCAGTGTAGTTTATTGAGATTTCAATTGAAATTCTCTCTCCCTCTCTGCAGATTTTCAGAACATATGAGACTGCCGAAACGCCGCAGAGGTACGCAAGAAGACAGAATCTCTCTCTCTCTCTCTCTCTCTCTCTCTCTCTCTCTCTCTCTCTCTCTCTCTCTCTCTCTCTCTCTCTCTCTCTCTCTCTCTCTCCAGAACAGAATAAGAAAACAGTGTTGCAGAGATTACAGGAGGAACAAAAATCGTATTTTTACTGTAAACCACTCAGATTTGAACGGAATTTTTCAAAATAAACAAGAATCTCTCTCTCTCTCTCTCTCTGGATTCCAGAAAGGATGAGAATGCAGTCAGGTAGCTGAGATCAGAACAGGAAACAAAAAATCAGCAACGGAAGCGAAATCAATGACTGAGAATCATGCATCCAGTGCAATTTATTCCGATCCGAACTGACTTCTACCAAAGAAGAAGGAAAGAAGAACGTCTCACCAACTATACTAACACGCTCTGTCTCTTTTTTCTCTGGAATTCACAACGAACGGGAGGAACAAAGTTGCAGAGAGATTATCAAAGGAAAGATGAATCTGCCATGGAAGGACGGATTAAAAGTGTTAAAAAATCGTACTTTTTTGTAATTTATTACGATTGGAAAGGAATTTTGTCAAAAGTAAGAACGAAGAAAAAGAGCGGACAGATTCGTTGGGATTTCTTGGTGTTTGGATACAAGAAAACAAGCGAAGAGAGAGAGAGAGAGAGAGAGAGACTGTCCGTCCCACGACGACATTCTCGAATTGAATTTGCGTCACTACACCCTCATCCGGTGTATATCCCCGGATTATAAATGCCAGTATGTGTTTGGCAGCAGTGAAGGCAACAAAAAACTAGATCTTTGCTGGCTGCTTACTTGCCAATCTCACACCTCCCACAGTCGTTTGCGTGACTTTCGTAACTTCCAGTTGCGGCGAGCCGGTTGAGAGACGAAGTTTACTGTAGGTGCTGCGGAATTAGCCCCATCTAATTTTTTGTGGGTCCTATTAATAAATGGTTTAGATTACTTGATGAAGATTCAGAGAAATAAAAAAGGCTAGGAAAAACACATATTTACTTGGTTTCGTATGTCTGAATCGAATTATGCACAAGGATTTATACCAGTTTCACTATTTCTACCATTAGAAAATAGCTGCAACAAGATACAAAAGATTTTTTTATTTTTTACCTAGTCTCAAGGTAATGTAAATATATATACACACACACACATACATGGGGTGTATTAATTTCAGCTGTTTCCTGCAAGTCGCATACACATATATACAGGAGTGTGTAAATTTTAACTGTTTCATGTAAGTGTTTCTTTTTCTCAATCAATTAAATGTTCTCTACACTTTATACCTATAACTCTTTGCAATTAACATTTGATTGGCTAAAAAAAACAAAAAAAATTTTAAAAAAAAATGGCAATTAAAAACTTCTTCCAAATCAATCAAATGTCACCTGCAACTCCTTCATGAAACTACCACTATTTATTGAGGCTTTATCCTCACGCACCTTGCACCCTAGCAAATTGACAGCGCAGCTCATCCTTCTCTTAGCTAAACCCCTAATTTGTAGCACAACATAATTGATATGTTGCATGGAGATGTACTATGTAAATTAAATATTCAGTGGATCATGATCTTATCCTTTGCAAGCTTAGAACGATGATAAATTTTTTAATGACAGACAGGGTAAGATGTTAGGATTGTTTTATATATGTTGAATAATTCCATCTTTTCTAGATGCCAATAGCTAAGAAAAAGATCTTTATTCACGGATAAGTTTATCCGTACTTCCTTATCCTTTGTCCAGTCAGCCTCTGAAAGAGGCTCACGTGTCAACGCAACGTTTATCTGATCATGGTAAAATCAGGGTCAATTAGAGAGAGTTAGAATGATCTGTTGAACAAATGGAATGGATCAAGCCCATATACCATCGTGGGCCTCAATAGTGGCCCCATCGTGAACCAATAGATCCAACCCACCAGCGAATTAGCATGAGGGAGGTCAATGGGTCATGTCGGGCTAGATTTTTTACTGATCCTGACCTTGACCCTAGCCCTTTTCTTCTGCCCCTAACCCGAACCTAAGCCACCTTGGTTCAAAAATTTCTCACCCTAACCTTGCTCCGATAAAAAAATTTATGATCCTAACATTCATCTGGTCAAAGATGTATGGGTCAAACAGAATGGGTCCCTAATTTGAACTTATCTCCCTCTCGTAGTTCTTCCATATTAACCATATCTCAACAAAAAAGATACCAATAAGTACATATTGAAGAATAAATTATACTAAATTGATAGACAATGTTAATATGCTAGTGCCATTGCTACCTCCTTCACTATGGGTGGGGTCAGGTTAAATTTTTGCCTGACCTTGACCCAACCCTAGCCCTGCCTAGGGTCATAAAAATTCAACCCTAATCCTTACAGGTCATTAAAATCGGTCCTCTTATAAGACCCCGCCCATTGCCATACACAGAGAAAATGGGGGTGTTGCATGACAACAGGTCCTTTTGTCCCTACTGGTGATAATATTTGTTTCTTTGTCTATGTCTGGACATCCTTGTCTTAAGCCAAGGTTTGAAATTGCACTCATCCAGTGATCGCAACCATTGATAAATTGACATTCTACATTGTATATTAATGTTCTAATAAGTCAGATCAAATACAAAAGGGTCCAACTGGTGCACCCTCTAGCTAGCCTGTAAAGTCATAGACAATGTACGATAAATGAGACACTAACACGGACGGTCTAGATCATGGTCACGCTCCCCACATGTATGATGGCGATGGAATTGATCACCCCAAATTTCCTTACAGAGGAATGATCTACCCGAGACAAGCACAAACCTTTAGGTGTATGTCGACATCAGACACCGCAGACATAAACCCAAATTCCGGTGTGGTCCAACCGAGCAACGGTCCTCCTAAAAGTAAGTGAGAAACACCAACGGCTCCGATTAAATCCCTTCACCTAGAGGAAGCAATGAGAACAGGCAGCGGAAAGCGGCCGCAAGGCACTAGTTTTATAAGGCAGAAGACGACAACAACGAATGCCCCGCGAGTCAGCTTTTCGCCGACAAAGGGATGCTACTTTCAAGTCGAAGGCTTTGAAATGCCTTGACTGAGGGGACCACACTTTTGACTAGGGCAGGTCACGAGGTGATGGTAACTTGGACTTTTTTTTTTCGGTCTATGCATGCAAGTATTTCAGCGTCAAAGAAGTAAGCGCCCAACGAAGAAGTTAGCTGCGATGGTACACCTTAGCTTTGGTGTGTGTTAGAATTAACCGGCGCCTTTTACTCAACCGTCGTGCTGTAGTCTCTCCGTCTTGGCAGGAGCACCCTTTCTTTTCCTTATAGTTTAAGCTCTCGCTTGTTTGGATTAGCAAATAAAAGGGATAGCTCCTTGCATGAAGCTCCGGTCTATATGCGTCCGAGAAAAAGGTAGGCCACAATGGTCTAAAGTAGTCAGTCTTATCTTGTATTTTTGTAAAAGGCTAATTCCATATCTTGAACCTGTGACCTTAAGTCACATGACGATAATTTTTACCGTTGTGCCAAGAGGTAGGTAATATACACGCTCAAAGGAATGTAATATATACCCACCAGGATAAAACTTTTATTGCAGATCTAAAACGTTAGCATAGATAGAATGAAACTCAATCTCATGCTCATTGTATAGTTGTAGCCCACGTGTTTGTAGGTAAAATTTATGATCCATTTTTGTTAGATTTTTCAAAGACCCAAAATAAGTGGTTCAGATCATTCTATCTAGAGGTGTCAATGGTCTAATTTTGGTCCGGTTGAACCTAAAATTGGAATCGAAGCATTCCTTTCTAACTAGGACCAAAATTTAGAACCTAACCAAACTAAGTTCAGTTTAACTTTACGGACCATGACCAAACTATTCAATTCTTTTAGTCCAGTTCTTGGTCCTTGTGGGTCCTATAATCAATTCTAGCATCTTAACATGAAGATGACAGGGTGTTGAGGCAGTAAAAAATTGAGATTATTACATGAGAACATCTGATATGATTGGTTCTTTGTTCTTCTTCCTTCTGTGAAGGGTTAGGGCTTCAGTTGAGAAAAGCTTTAAAAAAAACCCTCGCAAATCTATGTTTTATTCAAGTCTACAACTACTAGCTTGCTAGGGAATCTACTGGAGATAAACAAAACCTCCATCTTCTCCACTTTCTAGCAAATTATTGTTCATTACTTCATTTCTTTTTGTATGCAACATTATAGTTTTTCTACAAAAACAAGAAAAAAGAAGGAAAGAAAAAAGACAACCTAGAAAAAAGCCTTAAATCTCTAGTTTTTTCAGCTAAATTTCCTCCCATTCAATTGGAAGGCCATAGTTATAATTTACTTCTTACATTTATAGCTCAAACTTAGCTTTTTATCAAGAAAAAAAATGTATTATGTACGCATTTTTATGAAATCAAGTACTTGTAGCGTTAGCTTCTGATATGGGGATTTTGAGAATTTAGAGAAAAATCTCAAATAGTGTTTTTTTTTTTTTCACTGTATTTATGCTAATTGTCTAATATACCATTACATATTTATGCTAGCCCATTGTATTTAAGCTAAATATCTAATATAATAAAATTTGAAATATTTTTAGTCTTGCAAAATTTAAGGTACAAAGACCAAATTATCCTTAACTAAACTATAGTAAAGTATAAACTAATAGGCGTATTATAATTTAGTTAATCGGTCCTCAAATTTGGTTCGGTTCTTCTTGCATGCAATTGGAAGTAGATCTAAATTAATTGGGTTCCATTGGCAAAGAACCAAAACTGGACTACCAGTCCCAACTGAAGGAGTAGAATCTAATTTTTTAGTATGGTTTAGCTTGGTTCTTGAATCCTTGTGGTGACATAATGAACCACTTAGATTTAACAAAAAAATTCTACCTTGCATAGAAAAATGAGTGTGTACACGTTCTCTCTCTTGGCGGGTATGCTTACTGGGACTTCACAAATTGCACATTGCAGATTGTGTATAATCGAAATCGAGGCAATCTTTGTCGCTTTATAAGTTAGACACACCCGTATGCACAACCTGAAGGGGGGCTTTGGTGCAAGGATAAAAGTTGTTGTCGTGTGACTTTGAGGTCATGGGTTAAAGGCATGGAAACAGCCTCTTGCAAAAATGCAAGATAAAGCTGACTACTATAGGCCCCTGTGGTCTGCCCCTTCCCTGGACCCTGCATAGGCGGGAGCTTCGGGCTGCCCCCTTTCTACCCCTGTGCACAACCTAGAAACCTGTGGTTCGACTATAAACACACGTCAATGGTTACAACAATTAGAGAAGCTCCGGTACGAGAAGATTCAAGAGTACACGAAAATCAAACTCGAACTCGTAGGAGTCATTTGTTTCTAACGACGAACTAGCGATGTCAGATTTAATTCATAAGTGGCCTGTGTGAAAGCGCAATGGTAGAGCTGTTGAGTATGATGTTTAATCTTTGGTGAGGCCATCCTTTAATGGAATTAGAGACGGTCAACTTGAAATCAGCCCAGTTCGGCCGGGAGGGAAACACAGGAGGGGATTCGTAAAGCGAATGTCACGTCATTGAGTTCATTAACGATATTATCTGTGTTTGCTTGTTCCATCTGAAAAGCTTGTGGTGGGTTCAAATTGTGAGTTGTGTACTTGGTGTATCTTTAATCACAATCTAAAAGTTCAATGTAGAAAGCAAAGATCATTTTCTGCTTGACAGTGTGAAAATGCAAAGACAGGTATTGGTGGTGCACAAAAGTTGCCCCAATCTTTAATGCACCAAAGCAAGTATAAAAGGATTAACTCAAGGAGCTTGCAATTGACTCATAGCATACAATTGTACGGGGAGGGCGGATCACTGGGGTCAATAGTAGCAGCCTCACCTTGCATTTTGCAAGAGTCTATTTCCAAGCCTTGAACCTATGACCTGAAGGTCACACGACAGCAACTCTACCATTGGTGCCAAAGCTCCCCTTCTAGCTAATAGATTACCAAGTTTAATAGTAATCAAGACTGTTTTGAAAATCAGTTTCCATGATCTAAGGGAAAGACGTTACAAGTCATGCTAAGAGAAAAAAGAGACCTAGGGGTAGGTGAGTGACTTCCAAGTCAAGCAGTGGACATCCCCAAGGTCTCTGATAGCAAAAGCTGCACTTAGAGATTGAAAAAACGAGCAAATGACAAATGTGTTGTTAACTGTCACCAAGAAGTCATCCACATAGATTAATAAGTAAAGAATTACATTAGCTTGACTAAGCATAAACAGTAGGGTGGCAGTCTTCGGTGCGACAAATCCACATTCTTGAAGGAAACTGCTTAGTTTCTGATACCAGGCCCTTGGTGCCTGCTTTTGGCCATACAAATGAACGTTGCAAAAAGGCAAACATGATCCGGCTTATTTTGATCAACGAAGCCTGGGGTCTGGATATCTAAACAGTTTCATACGTCCAACTGTCGAGTAGGCCATCGAAACAGAAGGTTTCAGCACCGGGCTAAAGGTTTACTTAAAGTCGATTCGGCGCCTTCGATGAAAGCCCTTGAAAATAACTTGGGCCTTGAAATGCCCTATACTACCATCTGGCCTGGTTTTAAGGTAGAAAATCCATTTGCAACCAATTAGATTGTGAGCTAGATGTTTAGGAAGCAACCATCATGTGCCAAGTGCATTAATCTCTTCTTGCAAAGTATTGAGCCACTCAACATGTTTGACTACTTCGGTAAAACAGTTCGGCTACATGAGGAGAAGGATGCATGGTCCCTACTACTACACATGAGACTTTAAAAGTCAATATAAAGAAGTCGTTATTTCCACTGTCATCGTAAATATTTTACAAGTCGTTTGAAAAAAAATTATTTTAAAAGTCTACACTTAAAAAGTCGTTTAACAAAAAAACGACTTCTTAACAATGAGAACTAGTTTGAGAGTGTGATCTATGCTCAAGTGGTGGTCGCGAGGGTGCTAAGGGGGAGGGTGGAGATGGAATAGACTGATTGGGCTGATGTTGATTAAGGTCAACAATCATATCTGAAGTCGGTAGAGAGGTGAGAGGCAGACGTAACGAAGGTGAAGGCGTAGGAAGTCAAGAGGCACAGGTGAGGAAGGAGATGATGTATTAGGTGGTGTTGACGCATTGGAGACGAGATTGGACAGTCTATATGGAAGAAATTTGATTTAGGTACTATTCATCATTTTGAATAGCCTAACATGCTGATCTAAAGAGTTTAGTTGGATTGGTTGATAATTAATTCCAGTAGCATTTTGTTCGCTTTAGAATCACCTCAATCAGAGGTGTCCTGAAGCGTAAGAGTGTGCAAGATGAATTATAATGAAGATACGTTGATTGTGGATCATGGAATTTGCATGTGTGGATGGATGAGCATGTGTTCATGTGATACAGTACAGAATGCGAATATTTATGTGTAGGGCAATAATTTCTTGTTCTCTCACTAAATATATGTATTCTACTTGAGCAATTGCTTACATAGCTGGTTTGTCAAGATTCTCTTAATCTTTTGGACTGTAATACTATTTTGTATTAGGAGATTTAGATAGATGAGTACATGATATTCTCATGAAGATACGACATGAAAATGAAGCCTAATAGGATGATTGATTAAGAGGATCCTACTTTTAGTGGGAGATTAATATATTTGAAGGACACATAGAATTGTGGAAAATTATCATTATTCATGAAAAATCATAGAAAGCATTATATGATTCATTTCATGATAAAAGGTCTATAACCATTATATTAAATGTGTATGTTATTTGCGTGCTTCGTTTGATTCATGAGATGAACGGTATGCTAGATGAATGTGTAGGCACATATCTATTATATAATGGCTATTACTTTTAAAAATATCAAGTTTAAAGCCTTCCACTAAATTTCAAGTGCAATTGATAGAAGTCATTGGGATAGGTACTCTCAAGACACACTATTATCACCCTATCAAATATAATTGTAATTGTAAGAGGGTCCAACTTAATGTAATATCCTTAATTTTTAGGATAAAATAGGAAATTATTAAATAAATTAAAATAAAAATTTATGGATGAAATTTTTTCCTGAAAACATAAGAATTAGAAAGTGCTCGTCGATACAAATCCAACGCCACCAAGAACGCGAAAAACGGAGCTCAAACGAGGGAGTTATGAGCCGTCAAAGTTGAAAGGGCAAATTGGTCATTTGATAGAGACGTGTTAGATAGGGGTCCAAATTGATACTGGCACCCCCGTCTTCCACACGTCTCTACCAGTGCCGGAAAAATCGCCGGAGAGAGGTGGAAAGAGACGTGTGGGGAAGAGAAACCTATATCTATGCTCCTCTAGGAGCCAAAACGCTCTACTTTGAGCGTTTTCTCTGAGTTTTTACGCAAAACGCTAGTCCTGCAAAACTTGGATTTTCAGGCGAGTGGAGCCCCGGCAACACGAGCAACTCCGGCTAGGTGCAAGGTAAGCCTCAAACCTATGTTTTTCGTATTTATTAAATAGAAAAACAATTAGGAAAACATAAAAAAAAAAAATTTAAGAAAAATCAGATTTTTAGGAACCTGGGTGCACGCTACTGTTGGAGCGTGATTTCACGGATCAAACCACGTTCGTTTGAAAATCGCACCGTCCAACTAGTGCACAAGAGATCCAAGAGCATACTCTTTAAATTTGGGAGTGATCCAAAGGTGGATTTCTCCAGAAAACCCAAAAACCAGTACCTAGGGAGGATTTTAGGAACTTGGGAAAAATCATTTAAAAACCATGGTTTTTGGAAAAATCAGTAAAAAAAGGAGGGCATAAATGGATTCTAGAGAGAATTCTAAAGAAAATGGTGCAAAAATTGCGCAAAACGGAGCTCTGTAGCTCCGCCGGAGGCGACCAGAATCCTATTGCGGTCTGTCTTCTCCCACGCGTCGGCGCCGACGCGCGTCGCACTCGGAGACGCACCCAGGATGACGTCACATGACATTGTCGTCGCACACGTGCGCGGCGTCGCACGCGTGTGGGAGCGCGTTGGTTGATGGTCGCGGTGGGGTCGAGACGCGGCGCGTCACGGTGCCGAAGACACACGGCGCGCGTCCCGTGCGGCGTCTGCGTCTTCGTGCGCCGGTATACGCCGGTGTAAACCGGCGGAAAAGGGCGCCGCCGGTATAAACCACCTTATGGTGGTCCGGCAGGCCCCATTTGAGGGTAGTTTTCACTAAAACTTGATTTTTGGAAGCTAGAGAGGTCCAAATCACGATCCGGAAGAGGCATTGTGACCGTATTGACTACGCGGACCTAGTTTTAACTTAAAAACTTAGAAATGACAACTTTTTCTTTAGAAAAATTTTAAAATAGTGATGTGACATGTACAGGTGCACTTGAATATACCAGTTAAAGGGAGTTATTAGCAAGCTAGTGGTCTCACACTGAGGTAGGTGACGACAACTAATGTTTTTTCTTGATTTTTAAACCATGTTTAAACATAGCATCATGTGTGATTGTGTTTTAAAAATGGAATTATTATTTACCATGGATTTCATGCGACATTGCGTACAGGATGGTTATTCCAAATTGAAATCTTTTACTGAATAAACTTATTTAAAATGCTTTTACAAGCATGATGTTAATTTGTTATGCTTAATTAGAGACTTATTTCTTATTATATATATAGAAAATGCATGGATTTACATGGAAATGAGAATAGAGGCTTATTAATTTCGGTCCTTTTATAGGCTAACCCTAGGGATGAGGGGCATGTCTTGGGGATTGCAAGCTATAAGTGCTCTTGAGTTTTAGCATATACATATGATTTCCGTGTTTTATATTTGATGACGGGTGCTCTCGCCCGTGGGCGTCATGCTTGGGAGGGATAGGGCAGCCGCTCACCTTCCGAGATTGTGATGTGATGAGTTTGTGATATGATGTACACCGCCCATAGATGGCATTCGGTAGAGGGGTTTGGTAACATAGATAGTCCACACTGGAGTCGAGCCTTTCCATGGGGACAGACGCTATGTCTCCCGTTATGGTGTCGATGGGGAGCGGCGGTGGTTGATACCCATGGGGGGTTACCACTATGACATGATGGCCCATATTCTTATTATGTGTGCATGTATGATGAGCATGGTTATGGATGATATGCCTGGGTGTGACGACACTCAGAGGTTGACTACGTGTACCCCTGATCAGGGATGTTAGTGCGATGTGGTGGGACCCATTACCTTAGGGTGCCCTTATTCTGGTTGTATGCTCCATTTTATTGATTCATGTCATGTTTTAACTCCGTGAATTTCATATTTTAGCATATGGAATAGATTGGCATTTATTGAACAAGGCATTATGATATCACTATTTTCATAAATGTTAGATTTTTCATCAGTATTGTTCATTATTTCTTGCATTTATTACATTAAGTGTCTATGTACCTACACAAGCGATAGCTTGCTGAGGTATTGCTTTGTTTTGCAATGCCTTAGATCTCGAGCGCGATAACAGGAAAGGCAAGGCTGTTGAGAAGCCGTGAGAGCTGTTGAAAACCATTTTTCTATAGTGTTAGACAGTGATGTGAGTCATTAAACGGGATTATCATTTGGATTTTATTATGGACTGCATATTTTATAATTGGATGTGATTTAGATCTTTGGACATATGTTGGACATTTATATGGGATGTTATGATGGATAGACCCTGGGCCATATTATTATTGTCTTTTGGACGTTTATTTGATTTAAAATAAAGGCGCCTATTTAATTGACGTTGATTTATATGCGAATTATTTATTTATGTTTAAATTACATGTACGCCATTTTGAGAAAGGAAAACTAACACCCGGAGTTTTTAAGATAGGTTTAGTAAAATGTTAAATAAATCTTTTCTCATGAGATCCTAAATGCTCTTATTTAAAATGCCATTATTATTATAAAAAAAAATTGTCTTAAAAATCCGGGGTGTTACACTTAATTATCCAAGAAAGGCTATAATCATTGTATACTAGTTTTAGTCTCTACATAGAGGCTAAAAGATATCAAAGTCTGATATACATGATATTTTACTGTTGCTCCAAGGCTCCCCTTCTTTAGTATACACGATACTAGTGATAAATAAGGAGTTATTTGCCTCTATCGACATCATCGATAGTTACATGTTATTAATAGTGTGTGTGTGTGTGTGTGTGTGTGCGTGCGTGCGTGCCAAAATACAAAGATATATTGTGGGAGGAAATTTGCACAAAGTAATGTAATAAATTATTTACATATAGCAGAACCCACAGATATATTGTGGAAGGAAATTTCCAATAAATATTATGATAAATTATTACCAAAATACAACCTTATGTATGTATTGAAGGGTCAAGCTTCTCATATCATGTGTAACTCATGTAGTAGTTCATTTATTTCATTTTCATAAGCTAATATCTCCAGGCAAAACAAAGAAAAACCAACAAGGAGGGAGCTTTTGTTTGGTTAGTAAGGCAAGTAATTGACCAAATTCATAAGATTATATACAAGAAAAATCATGATTTAAATCTCAAACTTGCACGAGTTTTTCATTTAACTCTAAAACTTTTCGAGCTTTTGAATTCATCCTGAACGTTTTTTTTTTTTCTCAGAAACGCCCAAAACTGTTAATGCTAGGTGGTGTTAAAGTGCCAGCTGAAATGTCTATTTACGGGGAGAGAATATTTATAAAAAAAAACAAAAATGAACCTAGCCCACATTCCTGATTCTCACTAGACAAAACCCTAGAGATTGTCTGGAGATCCAACAGCGGAAATGTCCTATGGAATGCCTTCATTTACTCTTGGCATTTGTACTGATATATACACACAGACACGCAGAGACCACGTTGTAATATCAACTGCTAAATTATAAGCCCTTGGATTTAAACCCCAATCTTTATTTTTACCACTCTATTTCTTCTTTAAAGCCTATATAATGGACAGTTTGGAGAGTGAAAACCTTAACTTTCACCTTCCTTTCACTTCCTTCATACATGTTAGGGTTTGATCATTCTCTTCCCTCGTATATCTGCAAGGGTTAGATCCTTGCAATAGTACTCTATACCTGGGTTTTTCTTCTTTCACTCTATTCCTATTCTTTGCCTTAACAATCACTGTTTTTTTAGTAGTGAGGTCAAATGATGAACTTTTTCAACATAGTGTGCCTATCTAAAAGGACAAGGGGACAACAAAGAAAAAAAAGGGCACTAATTAGAATGAGTAAGGTAGTCAAGTGGAAGGTTCTAAAAGGATGAGGAGATGCCCAAAAGAATATAGGTAGATGTGGTGAGAAAAGATTTAAAAACTTTGAGACCAAATGAAGCTAGAAAACTTAATAGAGGAGAATGGAAGAACAAGAATCATGTGACCGATTCTTAATTGGGATAAGGTCCTAGCTTAATAGAGGAGAGTGGAAGAACAAGATTCATGTGACTGATTCTTAATCGGGATAAGGTCTTAATGATGATAATGATTTATTGTTTCCTAAGAACTCTGTAGCCAACTTGGTTGAGTATTTGGTGATTTAAACCCCAAACTTGCACGAGTTTTTCCATGAGAGTTGAAAGTCAACTTAGAATGTGAAAATGGAAAAGACAAAAGGGATGTGAGCTAGTTTTGTTCTGTTCTGTTTTGTTTCTTTTCTTTTGTTTTTTGTTTTTTTTAAAGATCTCCTTCCACGTAAATGGACACTTCATTTAGCACTTAACAGTGTCAATAGCATCAGCGCTTTTGGGTGCTTCTGGAAAAGCAAAAAAGAAAAGAAAAATGTTGAGATGAATCCAAATTCTCGGAAAGTTTAGGATTAAAATGAAAAACGGGTGCAAGTTTGGGTTTAAATCGTGAGTTCCCATTTTATATACGTTCGGGAACTTCTGTAAATACCTTCCGACTATAGATGTCCGTGGGTTCTGTTGATCCTCTATTAGATGATCCCAACCATCGTGGGGCATTATGTATCTAAGATGATGCTAGCATGCAAACGGTTTGGTCACACAAAAGATTAAGCCCGGTCAGTTTCTCAGAGGTCTAAACAAATACCGTGGGTAACTGCTGTTTCATAACTGATCCCATGTTCGGTGCTGTTTGTGGACTAATCTTTTGGTCATGATTTTTCTGCAGGAAAAAGCAGGTTCAGTGCCCAGTTGTTATTAATGTTGGAGCATCATTTTTCCAATCCTTTTTGACGCTTGGTTGCAGTCACGGACACCAGTTGAAAGCCACATAGCTGCCGCCTTATGTCTGCAAGTGAATTCTTTGTGTTCAGTCATTTTTTGCACTGCTTGAGATTTTTTTTTTTTTTTTTTTCTGATAAAAGGAAGGAGTACGTTATTTTTTCAGTAGCCAAACTCCATGTAATGAAGTGATCCACTTCCATTCTCGTGTTCTTTCATATTTGCTTGTATCATAACCTTTTTTTTCTGTGAAATCACTGGTTTATTTGTTCGGGTAGACCCGTGCGTATCTATACCCATGTGAGGAAACCTGCTAAGGATAAAGTTTGATCAGGATAAGGATCAAACATATAGGAGTCTATCTTTATCTACGTGAGAAAAATCCTATATATATGTAATACTAGGATTAGGTGTGTGAGGGTGCGAGAGAGCTTGTGCTTAGAGAAAGAGAGGGCTGGAGGAAGCTCTAAGCCTTCTCCTCCTTTTCATCTATGTAATCTGATTATATCATAGTGGAATCCTCCTCTCCTGTGGACGTAGGCCGTGTTTGGCCTAACCACGCAAATCTCCATGTCTTCTATTATTTGTGTGTATGATTGAATTGATCCTAATCTCCACCAGATCTATAATATCTGGCACATCAAAGTGGTGTCAGAGCTATGGCTGTTGGACCAATTGATGAATAGCGATAAACATGGAAAGCGTCGTGGAGCAGCCTTTGGACTTGCTGGTGTAGCAAAAGGTTTTGGGATTTCATGCCTTAAGAAATATGGAATTGTTGCTGCACTACGTGAGGGTCTAGAAAATGGAAATTCAGCAAAAGCACGTGAAGGTGCTTTACTTGGATTTGAGTGCCTTTGTGAGAAGTTGGGGAGATTGTTTGAGCCATATGTAATTCAAATTCTGCCCTTGCTTCTGGTTTCTTTCTCCGATGAAGTTTGATCCTGATTCTGGTCCAAGACCTCGCACCAGGTCTTCAAGAGGCTTTGGTCATGATAGACCATTGCCTCATCAGTCAACATTAAATCCAACAATAAAGTGGTCTCATGACCCCTGGATTATCAAAGCTAATCGGTCATGACTCCAGATCTAACTGACTACCGAAGACATCCTCTATAAAAATCTACAGAAGCAGGATACAAGATCATTTGTGTGCCATCCTTTGGAGATTCAAAGCTGCTGCGCTCTGCTGAATACCAGATAGAGGGAGATCGTCGAGTCTCTTCACAACGAAGAAGGTGTGGTCATATTTGTCACCCATCAAACTGCTTCGGTGGTATGGTGTCTTCATATGACCATGTAAGACTGACTCCAACTTTGGAGGCTTATGCACAACTTTCTATCCCGGAAGGTGTTCGGGATGGTTCCATGCCTTACGCTGCATGGAAAATTGTGACTTACAGACGAGGTTCAACTATTGTGTCTTCTTGATGGACGAAGAACGGGAACAAGGGTCGGATGCTAATCAGTCGATGCCGCTTTATCTCTCCGAAATGGCACCCCGCCAAGCATCGTGGTGCACTTAACATGGGAGAAGATCGGTGGGTCTTGCCTATCAATGAGAACAATAAGAAAAAGGAAAGATCGAGTGAAGAAGGAAAGCCGGGAGAAATAAAAAAAGGTCGGGCCGATTTGAACCCAACGACACCGACACCGAAGATCCATTGCTCTCCCCTCGCAGCAGAGTGAATATCACCGAAGATGATGAAAGCGGGACAGATGAGACAGAGATGCTTGACGGGTGAAAGAAAACGCTGGTGATAGGGAGACTTAGCCAATTGAATAGATCACCGCGTGGAGCACTGGAAGGGCAGAGACGTTGAAACTAGACGATCACCAATGGCAGACCATGACATGCAGGGAAGAGAAAGGAAAGAAAAAAAAAAGAAGGCAAAGGTCCGAAAAGTGATACGAGTACCATTCTCATGAAAAATTAGAGAACCCCAATTTTGACACGGACACTCAAGAGAACAGAATTATAACCTCATGAAATTGATAATGACATCCTTGTTCAGTAAACCTATATTGGTGAGTTGACTTGGTGATAGCTAAAGAGTGGTTTGGTGATAATTAGGAGTTAACTCAGTGAACAAGTGAAGAAAGTGGT
Organism: Warburgia ugandensis; assembly: GCA_035236585.1. NCBI lineage: Eukaryota > Viridiplantae > Streptophyta > Magnoliopsida > Canellales > Canellaceae > Warburgia > Warburgia ugandensis. The sequence continues at coordinate 63,461,680 of CP141129.1, read as the reverse complement.
CACAGTGACTACTATGAGTGGACTCGGCAACCGCGAGTAGGGGCTGGCTCGTAAACAGTAGTGAGATGACTCAAGAGCAGTAGGAGGACAATTGGGTGAATAGTGGTATGATGGCTCGGTGAACAGTGGTGAGATGACTTCGTGAAAGGGGTTTGCAATTCGAGCGAACTCAGTGATCATTCCGAGCAAACTCGATAATCATTTTGAGTGGACGTGACCATTCTGAGTGATATTTATGAGTATCTAACGACGGCAGGTGTGAGGCACTGGCAGGCTTCTAGGCGAACAAGCTTGTAGATGCTTATGGTATACTCGATGACTTATTGGCACTTAAACTTAATAGAGAGTGCTAAGCAAGGAGAGCAGTAAATCTTCTAGTAGAAGTCGCAAATATGCCCAACAGAGCCACTGAAAAGTACAGACGACTATAGCAGGAAAAGGTGGTTAAAAGACATACTTATAATTTGTGGGGAGCTAAATCAAATGAAAGTATTTAGTGCATGCTCCTCTCATGAGTATAGAGGGGGAGATTGTTGGGGTGGACCTGCGTGTGGTCCATACCCATGTGAGGAAACCTGATAGGGCAAACTTAGGATAAAGATTGATCAAGATAAGGATCAAACAAATAGGAGTCCATCCTTATCTATGTGAGGAAAATCCTCTCTCTCTCTCTCTCTCTCTCTCTCTCTCTCTCTCTCTCTCTCTCTCTCTCTCTCTCTCTCTCTCTCTCTATATATATATATATATATATATATATATATATATAATATGTAATACTAGGATTACGTGTGTGAGAGAGCTTGTGCTTAGAGAAAGAGACGACTGGGCCTCCTCCTCTTCATCTATGTAATCTGATCTAATCATAGTGGAATTCTCCTCTCCCGTTAGGCCGTGTTTGGCCAAACCATATAAATCTCGTTGTCTTCTTTTGTTTGTGTGTGTGATTGAATGAATCCTGATCACCGGCTCTGTAATATCTAGCACATCATTATTTACTCTTAGATGATTGGTTTATGTTACTACACAGGACTTGCAAATGTGCGATTTGGTACCCTTGTTATTTGTGTTCTCTGTTTATGGTATATGAGTAGATTGTCACAGATTTTCTTTGCAAGACCTGTGACTAAAACCTCAAGATCTAAGGGAGGTCTGCTCAACTCATGGATGTGGCCTAAAGGACTCTGTCCCACGTTCTTGAATCTGTGGTGCAAGGCCTGATTCTAGAAGGCTTAGTTTCTGGATGAGTCTATATAAATACCTTAGATTTTTTGAAGTAGTTTAGAATACTCTAGAAGAATGGTACAATAATCTAGAAAGAGTAAGAGAGTTCTAGAATACGAACTGGACTATTGATGTATTAACACTTAGAATAATTCTAACCATCTATTAAGGAGGTGGATGGGAGTGAGCATGTATAAATAAGGGTTAGCGCTTCATTTATAATCAACTCAAACAATTCCATTATACCTCAAGCAACGGTTAACGAGTTCTCTTTGAGCAAAGTCTCTTTTTAAGTTCCTCTCATTACTTTAGTGGGTGAGAGAGTGTAGTCCTAGCAAGTGAGAATAGGAGTAGAAGGCTGACCTGTGTTCTACAAAAGAGTTGCACACAAGTGCTATATGGGTTTAGCATAGGTGAAACCGACCCTGTGACAAGATGCTTGGATGTGTTCATTTTTGCCCTTTGCTACTTTTGTTTTGCAGTGCGTGCAAGAAATTCTTCTTGAATAATGGTTAAGATCAGAGGAACAGGTGGTTATTTTTTCTTAGTTTCACCAGCACAAGGGCATAGAAAAAGTGAGAATGTTTTCTTTATTGGTTGATATCAGAACTACGTGGTTAATTGTTCTGTAGTGTGGTGGTACCTTACATGTTGTAGTAGCTTACATGCCTGTGGATAACAGGAACTGATCCAACTGAGACACTTCTAGTAGCATCAACTGAGTATGTGAATGTTACTTCAAGTGACAATGATTCATGCATATGTAGACGTGTGAGACCTGCAAACAGCATATGACTTCTTCATGTTCAGAGAAATGGTTTTTGAGGTTCGCGACGTGTTCTGGTCCTTCGATTCGCATCCTCTAGGTGGTGTTTTGATGTTGCTTGGTGCTGGGTTGGAGTTCTGGTGAATTTACAGGAGATGCTCAGTCCTACTGTTCTGAGCTGCTGCTTCAAGAAGTGCGAGTGTTTCAACCCATTTATGCAGGTCTTTTGTTCATCAATGGGAGCTCGAATCCATCTGTTATTTACATTACTGCTGGTTTGCACCTATGCACCTGTAGGTTATCTGTGTTTCTATGCATTTCTGCAGGTCTGCACCTGTGAATCTGTTTGGTGATTTGAACTGGTGGTGCATTGGTTTCGGCCTATATCTTACACATGACCTTGGTATTAACTATTTCTAGCTTTTATGTTTCGCTCTTTCTATCGAGTTCTCGAGTAAAAATACATAGCTTGTTTCTGGCCTTTCACATTCTCTAAACGTGGAATAGTTTAAGGAAACACCGGTGACTTTGTTATATGTCTGGTGAACAGCAGTATTGAAAGCCATCACTTAAATAGATCTTTCTTTAATACAATAGAAAATGCTTAAGGCTTGTATTTACATTTTATTGAACTGGGTGTTTCAACCTCCTCCGCCACTTCTAAGTTGGCTTTCCACACCAGCGTACTGGTTTAGGGTTGTGTGGGTGGGGTTAGTGTTGTATGTGATGTCTGGGCTGGTGTCCTAGATGGACTGTGGATGTTTGGATGAAGTTATGTACTGTTTGGGAAGTCTTAGAGGAACTGGTGGCCTGATGGATTAGTTGCGTGTGAGGTGGACGGGTTTTGAACATTTGAAACAAGTGTACACGGAGTTGTGCAGGCTTTGGAACTGAAATGATGTGAAAGCCATTCTTGTGACTTGATGCATTCTTCATTTCATTCATCGGCAAGAATCTGGCACATTGGAGACACACACACACATATATGTTCAAATGGAGAGTTCTAGTGTCTACTATAGAGTTCCCCTGTTTCTGAGAACAGCTTCTAGTTCTTGGACAGACAAGACTGGTCAATAGGACCAGAACAAGTGTGTGCTGGTCTGTACATGGCTTTGCCGATCTCCCACTTGCTTGTCATTGGAAATGTGTTTCTTCTTGCTATTTCTAACTGTTTACCAGCCAAATTCACTGCTATTGTAAGGCATTGAAGCTACTGCAAACGTAGCAGATTACAAATGCAAGGGTTTTGATATTGGAATTTTTTGCATCAGATACCAGACATTGATTTGGGATTATTTCATGAAGTACATTCTAACTGCCCCTTTTGGTTTTAGAAAAAGAAACAAACTCATGTCATTCTGCTCTCTGCGTGTTGCACATCTGCCCACATGTCCATGTGTCCGCACTCACATCAACTGGGCTGCTGCCCGCACACATTGGGCTGTCTTGGACGGACTGGTGCATGAACTGGTTTGGCAGGTTGGGACTGGTCTTGCACCCAATTGTCTCGAGATTGTGCACTGGAATGTGTGCTAGTGGGGCAAAATGGTGTACTGGTTTGGTACACTTGGAGCAAGTGTGTGCCAGTTTAGCGTACTTGTAACAGATGCTCTAGGTAACAACTTTTCTTCATGATCTTTCACTTAATTCATGCTCTTCTTGCAGCTGAAACTCTTACACATGGTTTTTATTCTATAAAACTATTCTGAAAGAAACATGGGCAGAAATCAAACTCCCATGAACAAATACATTCATAACAACCATGCATTTGGGCGTAAAACAACCACATATTTGTATTCTATTGTTCTCAACAAATATGTTTGGGCAGAAAACAAACTGAAAACCGTCATCAGTCTAATAAAAAGGCTAAGTTAGACCTCCCAAGGCACTTGAGAGGAGCTATGGAGGATCCATGATTGAATAGACTATTGCCTATTGGCCAAAAGCGGTCTAGCACAATTAGTTGCATGTAGCAAGACTCTTCTCTTAGGTATGCTTGGTGAGAGCTCGAGGTAGCACTTCTCCTATATAATAGAGATTTCAAGTAAGTTCAGGAATTACGCTATAGCTTCTTAGCAGTTTGCTTCATAACTCGTTGCTGTAGAACGAACAAAAAAAAGAAAAAGACCATTGCCTATTGATTTTCTAATTGTAAGGCTAAAAACTTACAGAAGGGGAGCGTTGGCACAAAGGTAGAGTTCTTATCGTGTGACTTGGAGGTCATGGGTTCAAAGCGTGGAAACAACCTCTTGCAAAAATGCAAGGTAAGACCGTGCACTATTGACCCTTGTAGTCTATCCCTTCCCTGAACTCTTCGTATATGGGAGCTTCATGCACCACAACTGTTCCTTTGAAGGCTAAAAACTTATAAGGTTACCATACTTAGATTCATCTGGATGTTGGTGCATGACTCATCTGTAGCATGGAAAGCTTGGCCCCTGGAGTAGACGTTCCAAATAGATAAAAGCCCTTATATCAAATGTGCTTGGTCAGGTAATCAAGACCGCACCATTGTCTAGCAAGACATGGACTCAAACTTCAAAACAGAGGAATGATCAAACACGTCCTAACGGACTTGCAAGACATGGACTGAGACTTCAGACGCAGCAAATTAGATGTTTCCTTGGATAAACTAATCTAAAAAAATGATTAATAAAATTTAACCGTAAAATAATAAAACACAACTATTATGAAAAATAAATAAACAATCAATAATCAATAAAAACTAATTACATGTATCCATTCTGGTCCTAATTTGCATTCCCAGCGCTTGCTAATGTGTGAGTAATGGCTTGTGTGTGTATACAAAGCTTTGCTCTTTCCCAACTGCACATTTGCATGGCCAAGGTGCCAGACATTTACATAAAAAGGGGCAGCCTGGTGTATGATGCTCCTGCCTATGCGGTGTCCGGGGAAGGGACAGACCATAAGGGCCTAAAGCATACAGCCTTACTTTACATTTTGCAAGAAGCTGTTTTCACGCCTTGAACTAGTGACCTCAAGGTCATAGAACGACAATTTTTACCGTTGCAGCGAGGCTCGTGCCGAACATTTACATGACCTCGTTGTATTGGAGGGCTCGACATATAAAAGATTGCACTTCTTCGAGGTCATCCACCCACATTCCTATGCAACTTTGTTTGAAAATCGGAGGGCAGAAAAGCTCTCAATTATACCTTTTTTTATTGCCTTTTAAAAAGGAGATATTTCTGTATATATTCTATTCTTCCTCCACTTGCAAAGTTCCCCATTCCATGTAGGAAAAAGGGGTGGCCAACTTCAACGAGAGAAATCCTAAAAAGAGAAAATCCTGACTATAAGACTTTACTAAATTTGGGACTGCACCATTCATCCATGTCCTACCAGCATCCAAACTCTTATCTTTCTTGGTTATTAAAATGAAAATATGATTATACCATTTGATAAAGGAAACTGATATGGACAGCCATTAATTGGGCAGTTTTCACCTTTTCTTTTGTCTTACTTGAGTTCCTCTTACCTTTTCCTACAAGTCCAACTACGTGGGCAGTCATGGATAGGATCGAATCTTAAAACCAAAATTGGTGCCCAATATGAGGCATGGGTGCTGTGATCAGGACCATATATGATATAGACTTTGGGGAGGCAACCAGACAAAGTCCTGCTTCGATGCCAAATTGGTATCCAAACTATAAGATCAAGGCCCTAAGAATCAGAGCTTTCAGCTTCTCCTGGCAGAATCCACAATGAAAAGTTTATTGATGAGTGAAAGGATCATGATCAAGGTGGGTCCAACCAATGTGATCGAACTATGTTTGTGGGGCCAACAAGAAGTAGGGACGCCGACTGGGAGGCTACGGCAAATATTTGAACGCTCCGTTTCGGACCCTAAAATGTGGTTCCGGTCAACATTTACCTGCCCATGAGGCCCAGACCCTAACCTTTCCTGGTGGGTTTCTGAGAAAATATAAGTCAATTAGGATAAGATCATTATGCACGGATAAAGTTCATAAGCGTGATGGCAATGGGTCGAGTCGGGGCAAATTATTGCCCACCTCTAGCCAAGAACATAATGCATTTTATCCTGCCCTGACCCTATCAACTCGGGTTACAATCCTCCTGCCCGTCCCGATCCATACGGGTCATTTCACCTCAAGTCTCCTAAAAAACCCTGCCGATTCTTTTTTTTCATTTTTTTTCATTATTACAGCAAAACTACCTATAACCTTGTTGTGTCTAATTCTTAAATCTACTTGAATTCTCTCCAACAAAGAAAAAGTGCTACTTCAAACCTCCAACCAAGCATAAGGAGCGGCAACCAGTTCCTGTATCTATCTTTGAGTAATATTTTCGCATTTTAGTGCTGTGAATAGCAAGGGACAAGATCATGTCTGGATAAGTTGAGCAGTGGTTTTGTTAATTGTTATCCCCAGGCCAAACAACCTCATGCCCTTCTCCTTTTCTACAATTATTAACACGAATAATGCATATGGATCATTACGGTGAAATTCCTGCACAACGCTCTAGCTGTATGCAGGGTTCAGAAAAGGGGTGGACTACAAGGGTCTATAGTATACAGTCTTACCTTGTATTTTTGCAACAGGCTATTTCTATGGCTTGAACCTGTGACCACATAACAACAACTTTATCATCGCACAGAGGCTCCCCTTCATTACAATGGAATTCATAATCATATAAAATGTTGACGAAGAGGCCCAGTATCAAAATCACATGGATTAATCGATTTTGGCCAGTGGATCTGTAACCTTCAATCAGATGGTCAAGAATATATAATCTCTGTCCATTTCAACCCATCAATCTAAATACCCCGATCAAGAATAACTGGACCTACTAACAATCTTTATTGGAGCCAGTTTAATTGGATCAGAAAAAGAAACACCACATTCCATCATTTTTAATTGTGTACCCTGGTACTACTTGAAGAATAATAGCCACTTAAATTATGAATTTATTGACTTATAATTGCCAATAGATTTTCTTGGAACCACTTAAGAGAATCACTCACTTTCGCACCATTCAAAGTGGAAAATAGGAAGTGGATCACATGCTGCGATGAGCTCAAAATTTTTTATATCGATTACATAGAATCTTCACCACACATTTGTACTTAATTTCTTAATGGAACCATCAACGATCTGATGATAAGAACAAGAGATCTAAGTGGGACCCAACTCATTGGAGAAAATATTATTTAATTTCGTGATGGAATTTTGGTAAGAACCACCTTCGACGTCGGGAAGAAATCGTCCAGAAACATCAAATGGTATCACAATAATGCCTGCTCCTCGGACTACCATAGTTAGTAGTCCACCATAGATGCGAGTCATATCAAGATGGGTCCCACTGATATCACGGCGACGAGATGATCCTGGCCCATTCTAGACTTATGCTTAGTAATTGTTGACTTGATAAGTGCTACCTGATCAAGTATTTCCTTAAATTCAATAGTAGATGGGGAAGGTTCATGCAGGGCCCACATTTTTCATGAGAACCGTTCCATACGGCTTGGCGTCATCACATGTATGCCTCGTGACAGAAAATCCTGTCCATTTTTGTTTTGCACGGGAGAAGAATTTGTGAACTAAGTTATCCACAGATACTCGAAATATACAGCTCCATGTTGTGGTAGTTCTATTTCTCCATGTTTCTCGTGAGGTTAATTGATTGCAGATCATTCATTGACTATAACTCGATGAAATTTCTTCTCTACAGATTCTGCCAATTGATTGCATTTGATTTCTTTGATTGGTTTTCTCTCCTTAGAATTTGTCGGAGAAGTTTGCATTGTTAGAAATTTAAAGGTTACAATCATAACAAACATCTCAAGATTTTACGAGTATCCATATTATATACAAGCCAAGCATTGGCACAAAGAGGCAAACGGGGCACACAAGAACACGATGTTACAACAATACTATCAATTAGCATAATTATGGCTCATCCAAATACATTTGAAAATTCGACCCATCATATCCATGACCTCTGTCAGTGTATTGGTTCTACCAATTGGCACCATCCAAAACTCATAACAATCATAATGAGTTTAAAAAAAAATCATCTTAAAGATGTCATACCCTCTAAGTATTATACAACTCTAATTCTTAACTAGAATTCTCAAGAATTATTTAAATAAACATTTACTTCTCAATGATAACTAGCAATCAGTATTTCTATAGTGTGTGTGTGTATATATATATACATATAACTCATTTTCATTCCTTCAATCAATAATTCATTTACGTAAGTAAATTAACTGCAGTTGATTTTCCTAATATCAAAATTTATCCATCGAATATATCCACAACATATGTAGGCTAGTGTTGTAATTCTCTTAATTATTTTTTTTCTGAAGTTCTCTTCTATTGTGATTATTCTCTGCCCTCTTTTCATTATAATCAAAATATTATTATGCAATAATCATAATAATCCTTAAAGGTTTATACGCATCGTCAAAATTAAAACTTGGATCTTCTAAAGGTCGCCCCATGTGAATATATCTATCTCTGATAAGGTTTTCATTCAAATATACTAATTTTTATACTATTGTTTTTTACTTTAAGAACTATACTAATTTCATAAGATTACTCCTCTTACTCATACCAAGAATAAAAATATATTATCTCTTTAGAATTTGCCAACCCTCATGGGTTGCATTTATTGTCGTTGCGGCATTAGTTGATTGAGGTTTTTCTATCATGTTGGCCATGAAGTCTGTCATTTGACTCCCCTGGTCAAATGGCTCAGCGGAGGAGTTTATTGTCCTCTAACTTGTCCTTTTAGGTGACATTCTTCCCTTCATCACAAGATATTTTGATGAGTTACTCTCTACTCATAAATTCCAACATCTTACTTTAGAGACTACTTAAGACTTACTCAAAGTGACTCGTTGTGAGTGGATTGAACTTGGACTTTGATACCAACTGTGGTGACCCAAGTTTTCAAATGCAATTTTAAATACAAACTAATTTCTAATGCAGGATCGATCCAATTTGAAATAATTTTTGTAAAAAAAATGCAATACAGTAAAAAACCTTTCCTTTTAAATTCACTTTGAAAAACCCCGAGTATTATTTTTCTTTTCTCAAAAACAAGGATTCTCGATGAAATAAGCACTCATTTTTACCGAAAATCAGACAGAGTTTTCTCTGTTTTTCTAATATATGACATTTAATGCATGTCATTACGAAGTACGTAATAAACATTTGTTGACAATTTTAAAATATAAATGGAGACTATGTCTCCTTTTCATACATTTAACAAAATAAAAACAATTTACATCAACACAACTGTAACACCCCGGATTTTTAAGACTTATATATATATATATAATATATATATATAAGAGCATTTGGGATCCCATGAGAAAAGATTTATTTAACATTTTACTAAACCTATCTTAAAAACTCCAGGTGTTAGTTTTCCTTTCCTGTTATCGCACTCAAGATCTAAGGCATTGCAAAACAAAGCAATGCCTCAGCAAGCTATCGCTTGTGTAGGTACATAGACAATTAATGTAATAAATGAAAGAAATAATGAACAACTCTGATGAAAAGTCTAATATTTATGAAAATAATGATATCATAATGCCATGTTCAAATAAATGTCAATTTATTCCATATACTAAAACATGCAATTCACGAAGTTAAAACATGACATGAATCAATAAAATGGAGCATACAACAAGAATAAGGGGACCCCAAGGTAATGGGTCTCACCACATCGCACTAACAACCCTGATCAGGAGTACACGTAGTCAACCTCTGAGTGTCGTCACACCCAGGCATACCATCTATAACCATGCTCATCATACATGCACACATAATAAGACTATGGGTCATCATGCTGCAGTGGCAACCCTCCATGGGTATAAACCACCGCCGCTCTCCGTTGACACCATAACGGGAGACTTAGCGTCTGTCCCCATGGAAAGGCTCAGACTGGTAGTGTGGACTATCCATGTTACCAAACCCCTACCGAATGCCATCTATGGGCAGGTGTCTATCATATCACAAAATCATCACATCATAATCTCGGAAGGTGGGTGGCCGGCCCTATCCCTCCTAGCATGACGCCCACCGGGCAAGAGCATCCGTCATCAAATATAAAACACGGAAATCATATGTATATGCTAAAACTCAAGAGCACTTATAATTTGCAATCCCCAAGACATGCCCCTCATCCTAGGGTTAGCCTATAAAAGGACCAGCTAATAAGCCTCTTTTTTCATTTCCATGTAAATCCATGCATTTTCTATATATATAATAAGAAATAAGTCTCTAATTAAGCATAACTAATTAACATCATGCTTGTAAAAGCATTTTAAATAAGTGTATTCAGTAAAAGATTTCATTTTGGAATAACCATCCTGTACTTAATGTCGCATGAAATCCACGGTAATTAATAATTGCAATTTAAAACACCATCACACATGATGCTATGTTTAAACATGGTTTAAAAATCAAGAAAAAACATTAGTTGTCATCACCTATCTCTGTGTGAGACCACTAGCTTGCTAATAACTCCCTTTAACTGGTATATTCAAGTGCACCTGTACATGTCACATCACTATTTTAATATTTTTCTAAAGAAAAAGTGGTCATTTCTAAGTTTTTAAGTTAAAACTAGGTCCGCGTTGTCAATACGGTCACAATGCCTCTTTCGGATCGTGATTTGGACCTCTCTAGCTCCCAGAAATCAAGTTTTAGTGAAAACTACCCTCAAATGGGGCCTGCCAGACCACCATAAGGTGGTTTATACCGGCGGCGCCCTTTTCCGCCGGTTTATACCGGCTTACACTGGCGTACAAAGACGCCCGACCACCCAGAAGCCACATGGGACGCATGCGTGCGTCTTCGGCACCGTGACGCACGCGCATCTGCGTCACGGTAGCCAGGACGCGCAGCGTCCTGGCCCCACAGCGCCCGCCAATAGCAGTCCATCCATGCGCGAGGGCGTGCGACGCTGGCGTCATCCAACATCATCTCCTTGTGAGTCCCGCTATGCGTCCTGGCGTCAGCGCCAGGGCGCCGACGCCGTTGACGACATCGGAGAAGATGACCGGATTCTAGTCGCCTCCAGCGGAGCTACAGAGCTCTGTTTTGCGTGATTTTTGTGTCATTTTCTTCAGAATTCTTTCTAGAATCCATTTATGCCCTCTTTTTGCACTGATTTTGCCAAAAACCATGGTTTTTAAATGATTTTTCCCAAGTTCCTAAAATCATCCCTAGGTACTGTTTTTGCATTTTCTGGAGAAATCCACCGTTGGATCACTCCCAAATTTAAAGGGTTTGCTCTTGGGTCTCTTGTGCACTAGTTGGATGGTGCGATTTCCAAACGGAAGAGGTTTGATCAGTGAAATCATGCTCCAACAGTAGCGTGCAAAATTTTCCTTAAAAAAACTGATTTTTTTTCTAATTTTTAAATGCTTTCCCAATTATTTTTCTAATTAATAAATAACGAAAAACATAGATTTGAGGCTTACCTTGCACCTGGCCGGAGTTGCTCGTGTTGCCGGGGTTCCACTCGCCGAAAAACTCAAAACTTGCAAAGCTAGGGTTCTGAGTTAAAAATCCCAGAAGAACGCTCAAAGTGGAGCGTTTTAGCTCCTGAGGATGATTAGATATAGGTTTTAGAGTCTTGGGAAAGAGAAACTCTTCCCCACACGTCTCTTCCCACGTCTCTCCGGCGATTTTTCCGGCACTGGTAGAGACGTGTGGAAGATGGAGGTGCCATTATTAATTTGGACCCCTGTCTAACACGTCTCTATCAAATGACCAATTTGCCCTTACTACTTCGACGGCTCATAACTCCCTCATTTGAGCTCCGTTTTTCACGTTCTTGGTGGCGTTGGATTCGTATCGACGAGAACTTTCTAATTCTTATGTTTTCAGGAAAATTTTCCATCTATAGATTTTTATTTTTATTTATTTAAAAATATCCTATTTTATCCTAAAAATTAAGGATATTACAACAACACACCTAGAACCACCACAACACAACCCATTAGCATAAGTTTTCCAAATTGCCATAATTACATACAATGCAGTCTCTTTCTCATTTTTAATACGACAACTTCAATTCAAAGATCAATTCTTACATGTCCTCTTCCAAAGCTTCTGTTGGCACGCTCCTGTCAATATGCTGCTCTTATTTCTTGAAAGCCCCATGTTCTGAGACACTATCATCATGCCAAATCTACTTCTATTCTCTATATATGAAGCATTGCAAATCAAAGCAATACATCAACAAGCAATCGCTTGTGTAGGTGGAATAAGAGGCAAATTTTTTATAAACACAATTATGATAATTTTATATAAATCAATTTGTCCATGCTAAATAATGCAAACACAATTCAATTATCGTTTAACCTGAATCATTCAACATTCATAAAAATCATGAATCCATGCTAAAATGGAAGAAATACCAATGCATCAATACAAAACACATTCTTTGAAATGCCAAGTAAACAGTCAGATGTCAAACTTACAAGTTATTTACATTTCTTTATATCAGTCTTCCCTCTTACGAGCCATTTCATATATTAAATACCCATGCGTTGTTGTGAGTATCAGAGTGTATAACAAATAATATTATCCTTTTTGAGCCCCTCTGCAAGGTCACCTCATTCAGTACCCACCTTACTTGGGCTAACCCTCAAGGTTTTAATTCTCTCCACAAGGTCACTTCATTAAGTACCCACCTCGCTCGGGACGCGTCATTATGTGTTTCAAAGTGTACAGTAGACAATGTTATCTTTATTGGCAGACTGCCCCGTGGATGAACTGCTATCCAAAAGGCCTCACGTCGCCTCGAGGTTTTGTTTCACACAGTGTGGGCGCGCAATTGCCCAGAACTACTAATGAACCGGTCACTCCATGTCATAAACAAACAAATGAACTGAAACATCACAATGTACAATATGTGCTTACACACGAGCAATTTTTATCATGATTCAATCTCAGCATGCACATCCATCTTATCTTCATATAAATTGAAAAGACATGTTTTAATGCTTAAAATTTATATACAAATGCACACACACATATATATGTAGCATAAATCTTAGCAATCTTAATTCCACCTACCTCAAATTGTGCTCTTCTAGTTCACTGGTGTAACTACTTTGTTCAGTTCGTGTACATGCTCTCAATTAGTCACGCATCTATAAAATACATAAACACATTCAGAAACATCAAATGGTATCACAATAATGCCTGGTCCTTGGACTACCATAGTTAGTAGTCCACAATAGATGGGAGTCATATCAAGATGATTCCCACTGATATCACGCCGATGAGATGATCCTGGCCATTCTAGACTTATGCTTAGTAATTGTTGACTTGATAAGTGCTACCTGATCAAGTATTTCCTTAAATTCAATAGTAGATGGGGAAGGTTCATGCAGGGCCCACATTTTTCATGAGAACCGTTCTATACGGCTTGGCGTCATCACATGTATGCCTCGTGACAGAAAATCCTGTCCATTTTTGTTTTGCACGGGAGAAGAATTTGTGAACTAAGTTATCCACAGATACTCGAAATATATAGCTCCATGTTGTGGTAGTTCTATTTCTCCATGTTTCTCGTAAGGTTAATGGATTGCAGATCATTCATTGACTATAACTCGATGAAATTTCTTCTCTACCGATTTTGCCTTTTAAAAAGAGGAGACGGACTGTTATGGTTCACTCTTTGAGCCTGGAAATCACTGTCATTAAAGGTGACAATGCTTGCAAACTGTTCGATGTTGTTGGAGGATTGCATTTGATTTCTTTGATTGGTTTTCTCTCCTTATAATTTGTCGGAGAAGTTTGCATTGTTAGAAATTTAAAGGTTACAATCATAACAAACATCTCAAGATTTTACGAGTATCCATATTATATACAAGCCAAGCATTGGCACCAAGAGGCAAACGGGGCACACAAGGCACGATTTTAATAAACTGTGGATAAATTTATCCATGAGGGATCTTATTTCCTGCTGCTGGTCAGCCTAAAAAAAAAATATTTTGTGCTGTTTGTTGTGATAACTTTGTCAGGCTTCAAATAGTAGGAAAAGAATCGCTATCCATGGATAACCTTGACCCACTTTCGAGTTGTTGAGCACAACATACAAGCACTAGAAGATACGGTGGGCTACGAATTTTGGTGATGGGTTCACCTCAAACAGGTGTGAAGGGAGAGGAGGACAATAAATTAGGTCCAACCGCGTGGTCTTGCTTAGATTTTCTCATAACCACCTTGGGAAAAGCGTGCTTGGAATTTTCTGAGGTCATTCCGTATGCATACAATCACGGCACTATTTCATTAGCAACCATGCAACTATGTTTTCACTGAGTCTTGGTTTAATGGTAAAGTTGTCATTGTGTAATCTTAAAGTCATGAGTTCAAGGCGTAAAAACAGTTTCTTATAAAAATGCAAAATAAGGCTGCAAACTGAAGACCCATGTGCTCCTCCCCTTTCCCAGACCCTGCATAGGCAGGAGCTTCGTGCATTGAAACTGTTGGAAGCTGCCACTTGGTCATATGTCGCTGTTCTCTAACGTTTTCTTGCAATTTCATTTTTGTCATCTTCATTTCTTCTCCCACATTTGCTAAATGACACTCTTTATTTACATTTTTCCCTTTTTTTGGGAGTGATAATTTGCATTTTTATCACCAAATGTCAAAGGTTTGATCTCCCGCTTTTGATTATGGCAGTCTTGTTGCTGGGTTACATTTTTTCCTTTTCTTTGTATTGATTTAGATTTTACCCACAACTGTTAAAGTTGTAACAACCCGAAATTTTCTATGGCCATTTGTTAAGGGCTTTAGAGGATTCAATTATTTATGTTTACACAAGTACTATTAGCTTCCAAAAGCTATTCTGATTCTCAAACAACTTATAGCCATTTGATCACAAGAAAATTTGAGAAGCCTAGGCACCTTTTGGAGCCCATATATCCCATGTTTGCATCATCAAATCCAATGATCCGATGGCTCATGAAAGACTGTTCCATTGGTGCTGATTTTGTCTTGATTGGATGTCCTCCATTCACAAGGCCTTATTTGAGAAAAATGTAGACCATTGATTTCTCTTGGATTATATCTTGATGGCGATATATCCATTTGCCCATGGGACTAAAGTCTCATGTGTCTACTATTGATTGTCTGATACTTAAAAACGATATGGAGATGGTCTTCTCTCTGGTTTGAAGGGGATTCGGCAAAGGTAACCGTATCGGCAAATGGTCTTAAACCGGGCCTGTGGCAACTGGGGCACATCTGAACGAAATTAGGAACACATATAGGCAGAAGGGGAGCCTTGGCACCATGGTAATGTTGTCATCGTTTGAATTTGAGGTCAAAGATTCAAGGCGTAAAAACAGTCACTTGCAAAAATACACAGTAAAACTGTTATAGACCGTTGTGGTCCATCCCTTCCTCTGATCGAGATACACAAGAACTCTATGCAAATGGTCTTCCTAGCTTCTTTTTATCATGTTCTTTAAGTCCCTAAATGAATGAGCGGATGCCTTACTAAGAGGGTGTTCCAGATTGTATATAGAGGGCAAGCGCTGCCTATTATGTGAATTATTCGATATATATTTTCTTGTGAATAGAAATCTTTGACCATTTCAAAATGAAAAAGATTGATTAAAAGGGGGAGAAAAGGCTTAGTAAAGTGAATATTTAAGTAGCATGAAGCCTCACTGGCCGGATCAGGAAATATCCTGGCCCTGGATATGTCTAGAAGGATCCATATAATTTCTTAAAAGGGTGACTTGAAATAAAGCATATAAAAAAAAAAACAACAGTGGGCAGTAAATATTGTAACAACCATAGACCATTGCAGACGCCAGAGGTAGTTTAAAGTGGCCATTGTGTGAAATATGGACGACTTGGTTGACCCTAGGACTTGGTCTTGTTAAGCTTGAAATTTGTGTTGGTGGTCTGCTATGATTGACTGCGCTTATCATGCCACAATTCACTTGCCCACTTTCCATTTTAGACTTTTTTGGTTGCATTTCATAATTACCCAACAAGTTGTCAATGACCAATTGCATGAGTTTCAAACATGGAGGGTGTCAGTGACAAAACACGAGTATAAGAATACCCCTTGTGTTATTTTGTTAACATTTATTTCACAATAATTGGACAATCACAGCCGTTATTGGTGATTCACAGCCATGTGATGAAGAAATAGATGTGATTCCTGCACCAGGCAAAAGTTGTGGCATCCAAGAACAGTACTTTGTCTCCCTACAATCCAGTCATTGTAGGACCCCTAGAAGAATGATTTGCGGCATTACAACTGTACATTCTGTTTGCTCAATGGAAACCCAAGATTGTTCAGCATCCAACAAGGAAACTGTAAGAACCCATTCAATCTGGTGATAGTTTGATTTCTTCAATGTTTAACCTTATCAATGCCCTTCTACTCGCATTTAATAATCTGATTGTTGTTTGCTTAGTGTAAGACTTTCCACTCAGACCCAGTCAGTTTAGTTTCTTGGTATATATTAATAATCATCTATAGTTTATACAAAGAGAAAAACTGGTGTCTTTGAAGGGACTGTTTCATATATCTCCCATTACTGATGTTTATGGTGGAGGATTCTCACTTTCATTCATCGACATAATTATCATCTTTCATCTCAACCTAGGACATTGGTACATGCGTCGTGACAAATGGTCTACTGAAATACCAAGTAGCTAGAAAGGTTATAGCCCAAGACTCATCGCAACTGGACTATCTCAGGCATCTAAGCCGGTGTGGCTAGTCTTTAAAGAAAAAGTTGAACCAAATTAGAAACTATTTCTTGTTACATAAGAACAAAATTACAGCCACCAGACAGCTGAGATTCACTGATGGCCACGATTATCGAGCGGTGAACCATCTAAACGCTAGCCAATCAAGTCAATGGTCCCAGGACCAATCCGCCATGGCCATGGTGGGCAAGCTTCTATAGCTAGCTGGATACGAGGAAAGTAACCACATAATTTATCAAAAGAAAATGAGAGACTAGTAAGTAATAGACTAATGCAAAACTGAGCAAGGACCTCCCGTTTCTTCTCTCTAACCTTTCAAGAAGGTCCATGTTCTCTTGAGACAAACTACAACGATGACGCCACAACCATACGTGTATATATATCTACATACAGTGTAGCCAAGGTAAACTAACTAGACACCTCTTCTAAGAGCTTGTACCGGCGAACCTTACCTCTAAACACCTGCCTAGGCTTCGATATCTCGTCTGATCTCGACCATCGGATCGATTCCTTGCTGCAACCAGATACAGTCTTATTCTGCCCAGATGATATATTCGACGATCTCTGTTTTTTTATGGGATTATTCAGATGCAATGGAAAAGCACCTCGCTGAAATTTCACGACGTTACTGCTATTATCGTTGCTCTTGTTACTGTTATTGGTGCTATTATGAGTTTCTTCTTTCATGGTTTTTCCTCCGCCTTCTTTGAGACACCAGTTGCAGATTCGATATGATTGTGATTTTGGATAGAGATTGCTACAGTATCTGCAAACCGAAGAAAAGGAGGAAGGTTAACTTGTTTTATGTGTTCAAATTTGCTGGGTGAAATTTGATAAGGGCAGCTGAGAATCAGAAAAGAGTTTGTGGGTTCTTGCCTGTGCTGACATCTGAAGTGGCAGATTTTGCAGCGGAAGAGTTCGTGAGGCAGCCCATGATCGCCACACATGCAGCAATCGGAAGACTTTGGAGACGCTTGTTGTGGTGGGGTAACTCCTTTGCTTACCATTTTCGCCATCGAGAGAGAGAGAGGTTGCATATACAGGAAAGGAAGGGGAGATGAAGAGGCTTATATAGAGAGGAAAGTGAGGGAGGGAGGGAGGGAGAGAGAGAGAGGGTCATTGTGGCCACACATGTAGACTTCGTAGGTTTTCTTTTCTTAATGGGGGTGTCACTTTCAATGGCCCGCATGTGGAGAAGTAATAAACTTAATGAAGAAGACAAAGTAAAACGTATCTCACTTGCGCATATTATTATATGTAGAAGTGAGTAGTGAAAGGAGGGAAAGAGACCGACGGCACCGACTATACAATTATGATTTAGCCCAACGATCGGTTTCTCGGGATCATATCAGTGCGTGTAATCCAAACTCTTGGTTTTTTGGACCATCAAGGGGTGACTAATTTAGCAGAAAGTAATGGCTTAGCTTTCATGATTAATTATTACACCAACACCTTGGCCTTGAGAGTGGTTGCTATAACGAGCCTAGAGCCCATCGTCTTTTAGTATTTTCGACGTTCTATGCATAAAAGGTCTATGGTACCGTAGACCCTCTGTAGTTCACCCCATTCTCTGACTCGGCATGGGAGGGAGCTTTGTGCATCGGGGTTATTAATTTTTTATATATAAAAAGTAGTCCTAGTATATATGAAGCTTCTGTGTATGTGAGATTTGGGAAAAGAGTGGACCACAAGGGTCAATAGTAAGCAATCTTACCATGCATTTTGTAAGAGACTGTTTCTATGCCTTGAACCTATGACTTTAAAGTCACCCGACATTCTATACATCATAAGCATAAAGAAAAACATGTAAGCGAAAGTAAGGATGATGTGAGTCTTAACACAAAGGTAGAGTTATTGTCGTGTGACCTAGCAGGTTCAAGGCATAGAAATAGCCTCTTGCAAAATGCAAGGTAAAGCTGCATAGTATTAGCCCTTATGGCCCACTCCTTTCCCAGACCCTGCATAAGGAGGAGTTTCTTGTGCACGGACTGCCCTTTTACATAAGCAAAAAAAGGTTATGGAAAATGCTATCCCCACTATATTTTGGATGATCTAATCTAATTATCTTATTCTACTTTCTTTAAATTGGTTTAGACACTAAAATTTATGACCCTTAGATGTTTTAGTTATGCTAGATGTTTGAGCTCTTAAAAGTGATTATTGGAGTTTCAATTGAAAAAAGTAATATCTAGAAGCAATCACTGGGCATAATTTTTTGAAAATAACCTAAATAGAAGATACTGAATAAGATTATTTGAATCAGACCATCCAAAGATAAGAATTTGTAGGTGAGATTCCAGAGTCAGTCTTGAAATGCAGCACGAATAACATTTCTGAAAGTTTATAGGACAGTGGGTTTACGACAGCGATTTTTCATGGGCTACAGATGGAAGTGGTTTGTCTAATGCATCAATCACAGGCGGTGAGGGCGACAAGCCCCCTAATGTTTAAGTTTTATGAATAGTAACAGCTAGAGCCACCATACCATAATTATTTAATCCTTCAAAGTCTGAACGAGCTGTTGAAACTTAAAGGAATCAAAACCAACAATGTTATTGCCCTCGAACCACTAACCACGCAACCGAATGATCTGCAAGGTAAGTACTGTAGGGTCAAATAGAAAGCGACCATAGTACGACACAACACATGGCGAACTGTGAATCTTCCCTATTTTGTCTGCTGATCAGACGGCTGAGATCATCTAGTACATGATTTGTTACCAGCAAGGCCCACAAGTTTGGGTGTTATAGAACTAGTTGGTGAACACCCAAATCCACAGGGATCCTCGTACCCACCATATTAACCGACTGTGGGGGAGAAACCGAGAGGACTTCTAATTTGGGGAATTGTTTGTAGTATTACAAGGAGACTTGGTACTTCGACACTGGAAAGAAGGCAGCCAGACCAAGAACTCAGAAGGCGCCTGTAGCGGCGCCAGAATCGGCCGCACGTCTCAATGTCCCCTCTTATTTATTTGTAAGCATGCTCTCGGAGTAGTACCAGTATCAATTTAGAGCAATAAAAAAAAAAATTAAACATTTTGAAAGAGAGCCTTAGCACAACAGTAAAATTGTTGTCGTGTGATTTGAGGTCAAGGGTTCGAGGCGTGAAAATAGCCTCTTGCAAAAATACAAAGTAAAGCTGTCTACTATAAACTCTTGTAATTTGCTCTTTCTTCGGATCCCTCGTAGGCGGGAGGATCGTGCATTAGGGCTGCCCATTTTTAGGGTTGTTGTTGCGTGACTTGAGATCATGGGTTCGAAGCGTGAAAATAGCCTCGCACAGTGCAAAGTCTGCATACTATAGATCTGTGGTCTGCCACTTCTCCGGTTGGCATAAGCGAAAGCTTGTGCACCTAGCGTCCCTTTTTAAGAGATTAAACTTTTCCCATCCAGTGGACGTATTCAGGTTGAAGCCATGAATGAAATGAAAGATTATAAAGATCCAGGGGCGAAGGAGATTAGCATCTTTACATAGTATTTTATGTGATTTGATTAATTAAGAATGGAAAAGCAGAAACGTTTGATTGAGTCCTTTGCATCTTGTCTGTCTTTCCGTTGCGACCGCCTGGCAGTACCGAGATCGGCAAAAACCTCCCACATTCAACATTATTAAGCACACAAAAACGAAGGAACTTGTTCGGCAGCGTTGTTTCAGGAACCTGAGAGAAGGTGCCAATCTTCTTCCTTTCAGTTGTCAGATATGTAATTCCTTCCTCTCTCCTTTTGTTCCGCATGGATGAGCAGAGCTTTGGCTTTATCCACCACTTGGATCTTAACATCCCCTAATTTTACACCGGGCATTTGGACAACGATGGCATACGAGTCATGGCATTCCTTAACATCTGCAGGTAGTCAATTGAATGATATTCATTTAGTACACAGGCATGAATGATACGCCCAGGCAGTTTCCATTGCATTAAACTCAATTATTCCACTCTGTATATGAATCATTAGTAAGTTCCACTCTGTACACAAAAGTTGCACCAGTAATATGGTCAATTGCATATCGCACTGGTCATTGAGTGTGTTTCAGGAGAGAGCACATGGAATTTGTATTTCGAAAAGGTGATCCGATGTTAAGAGTAGTGGATGGTCAAAGAATTTGTATGGGATCAAAACTACATATCCGATCCAATTGTTTGGTAATCCCAACATGCAGTTCAACTTCTAGCCCCCATTAGACACGGCGCACCCCAATGACTAATACTCCGAACTCTAAGATGTAAAATGGACGGCTTGGAAAGTTGACGAGCAATAAAATAGCCCTGAACCAATTGGGTCATCGGAACTTGGGAACCATATGCTTCTTTGAACTGCCCAAAAAATCATTTTCAAAATAAAGAAGAAAAAAAATACCGAGAGAGAGAGAGAGAGAGAGAGAGAGAGAGAGAGAGAGAGAGAGAGAGACCTTTCTTTAAAGTATTCTTATCGCGAGTTGATCCATCACAGTGGAGCTGAACTTTGCATCTCGACTCCAATCATCAGGCAAACACTTACAATCCGTCACGTCTAAGTATACAGAAAACATTTTGTCGTCTTTTTCTTCTTCAGATATATCTGCAGTAGCCTGTTTTCAAATTGCAGATGAAGCCAATCAACCCCAAGAAAAGAAAATAAATAAATAAACACACACCACAAAACAAGTGATAGCCGGTGAATTACACAAATTTTCTGCTATAAGCACAGAAGGGGACGTGTGGTCACAAGTTTGAGGTATTGAAACAATTTCTTACAAAAAAAATGCAATGAAAGACTGCATACTATAAACTCTTTGTGATCTGCCCCTTTTCCAAATCCAGCATACAAGAGAGCTTCGTGCATGAGGAAACAGGAGTGCCACTGGTGTACTTTTGTTGAGATGCGCAGCTCTGATACCACTGTTGAGGAATTCGCTGTTTTGATACCACTATTGTGGAATTTACTATTAACTGAGAGAAAACACAAATACACACCAAAGAGATAGTATAGAAATTTTATGTGGTTCGGCCTGATATGGCCTACGTCCACGGAAAAAAGAAAAAAACACTCAATGGATTGAATAGGAATACAATGGAGGATGAGAATGATCACAACCATATCCTTACTCAACTCTACTCTCTCTCTCTCTCTCTCTCTCTCTCTCTCTCTCTCTCTCTCTCTCTCTCTCTTCAGATCAACTAATTTATTTCTTACACCCATTTTTTAGCAGCGATCGAATCATCCCTATTTATAGGGTGCAGATGATTTGATTGTGAGCAAATCTTGACAAATCCACATATTTGGTTGTCTAATTTGACAAATCCACATATTTGATTGCCAAATTGTGACTGTGCTGATTTCCAATTTTACTACACGAATTCTTGACTTTTAATTGCTGTGTTTTGACTTTGCAGATGTCTCCACATGGGTATAGACCCATCAATTCTCCCCTCCATACCGATGGGAGGAGAATATTATTTATCCTTTCAGTTTGAGTCCATCCCTGCTATGTCTCTACATAGCATCAGCTTTTCGTATGGTATCACTTTTGTCAATACGTCCGTTAGATTCTCATATGTGTGAATCTTCTCTATCTTCAGCAGTTCCTGTTCTATTACCTCACGTATCCAATAATAGCGAATATCGATGTTGTGACACCCTGGGTTTTTACAAACTTTTTTTCCCAAAATAATAATATGTTTTAAGAAAAATAAACGAGATCCTTAAAAATGAAAATTTATAGTATAAAAATTTTAGTGCAGCTTTAAAAGAGTTGACTGTAAGCGAAAACCTAGGGGGTCAACCACATTCAAAAACTGTAATCATAAATAAAATTAAACCCATGATACTCTAAGCATGCTCGATTCAAAACCACAATAAATACACATGCTAATTAAAGACAATAATAAATCAAGTCAAATGTCACCAGGTTCCATCCATGATCACCACAATATTTATATCTAAGATTTAACATTCTCCATACCATAATATGTGTCCAATCTATCCAAATATATAAACCTCTAAGTAAAATCTCAAAAGTCTAATACCAATCCAAGAGGCATACTCTAATCTATGTCCGAATATGGAAATAAAATATATGGTCTTCAGGTATTCTTCCAAATCACCGCTACTCCACCTGCTTTCCTTTTTTGTTATCACGTTCCAAATCTGAGGCATTGCAAAACAAAGCAATGCCTTAACAAACTATGCTTGTGTAGGTGATTATGCTTAAATAAAGTTTAACAAAATTTACAATATGATTCTCATGAAGGAAACATATATAAGACATATCAAATAATCAAATGCTCATAATTATAAACCTTCACAAATAGATATTAAGTTAAATCAGGATGGCATGCAAGGCATGATTAAAATACAAAAGTACTTACATCAAAACAATACAAGTTTATGTCTATAGGATAGTATGCATGCAATCATGATAAACAAGACACTGTATCAAAACAATACCAAAAATGTCCTAAGATACTCAATCACTAGTGATGTGTATCCATATTAACTCTGGGTCCCTCCCGTGCAGCCCGCATCAGCCCCCGGAGTCCCTCACGGCCTAGGCCCAGCTTGCCCCGGTACACCCCATATATAAATCCATATGAACATGCATAATAACTATATAGGCTACTATGCTGCAGTGGCAACCCTATTAGGATCTAAACCATTGCCGCTCCCTGTCAACACCCAAACGAGAGACTTTCTCTTTCCCCATGGGAAGGAGCGAACTCGTAGGGAGAACTACCCATGATACCACCACCTACGTACCTGGCCCTTTATCACTCAAGGGTGATGTCTAATCATCATCATCACAAAGTTAGAGGGCGGGTGGTCAACCCTACAACCCTCCTAGCATAGTACCCACCAGGTGAAAGCACCTATCATAAATCATCAACAAGATATAAATCATGTAAAGGCTTTATAAATAATCCCAATAAATACGATCAAAGCCCATGTCAAAATAGTGCATCACATGTAAACATAGTTATTAACAAAATGAAATGTCATGTTACAATACGAAAATAGGGATTTATTTATGTGCCATGAGAAGACATAAAACGCATGCCTCAAATACTTTAGAGATCCAATCATGGTTATTGAAATTACGAAGTAATTAAATGAAATCACTTACCTCAATAAATGCAATGCTCTAATCAAGCTCGTGGAAGTATCACGTTATGCGCTCTGACGTACCTGTTACATTATAAATCCTCCATCATTTGGCAATTCAATGATGTTTATCCCTCTAATCCCCTAGATTATCTCACATTTGATGTATACCATCAAGATCTAAGGTCTGATCATCCATTGATCAGTCTGATTTAGATTATCTCACCACATGCGATGGTTTAACCCTTAAAAAAAGGGAGATTTAGATCTAGATTTTCAAGTTAAATTTAGGTCCACGTTGTCGATACGGTCGCAACGCCTCTTTCAGATCGTGATTTGGACCTCTGTAGCTCTTAAAAATCAAGTTTTTGTAAATGGACGGGTAAGAGAACCTCAAAATTCCAAAAAAAAGAAAACGCATGCCGCACATGACGTTGTGAGCGTGCGCCATCTCACACGTGTGTGCTTGTTGTTGACGCGAGCGCATGCGCGCATGTCACCCGTGTGCGCACGTGCATCATTCACTAGCGCATGCGTGCGCGTGTGCGCTCATGTAGTGCTCACGCGTGGCGCCACGTGGTGTGTGCATGTTCGGCTCTCATGCGCTACCCATGTGGTGCCTGCATGGCACCTACGTGGCGTGCGCTAGTTGCGCTACGTGGTGCACGCGTGGCGCTACTTGGTGTGTGCTGTGCATGTGGCACCTACGTGTCGCTTACATGTCGTGCGCTAGTTGTGACACATGTCACCACTGGGTGCCGTCGCCAGAGACGACGACTGGACTCTGGTCACTGCCAACGACACTCAGGCATCCAAATGGTACGATTTTTGCACCGTTTCACTTAGTTTTTCACGTAGATAAAGCACCCTTTCAACAAGCTCTATTATAATCTAGTGTTTTTACACGATTTTGATTCACGTTCCTAAAATTTCTCCTTCTACTGTTTTCTGAGTTTTCGGCATCCCTAGCCATCCGATCACCATGAAAATTCATGCGTTTGTTCTTCTTGTTACTGTGCACAAGATGAACGGTTCAGATCACGATCTAATACCATTTCATCAATTTATATTGAAGAGAAAAAAATAGCACATAGTAGGTCATAGAAAAACAGCAATCCACACTATTTTCCAACAGTATAAATGACGAAAAAACTTTAAGAAAAGAAATGGAAATCGTAGAGGGTGGCCCACCGTGGTCAAATCGGCCAAAACTAGTCTTCCCTTCACCGCGTGCACCTGATTCCACATCGTTGCCGGCGTCGTCAACACAGAGACGGAGAGGGATAGTTTGGCCGTACAACAATACAGGGGAGACTTTTATAGCCTCATCGTGGGTCCCACACCCTGTAGGCCCACGTGTATTTACCATTTTACCCTCTCTTATTATTTATTTATTTATTTTGGCTATTACATATGTGCTTTATGCGTAAGTAGTACATTGAATTCTTGCTCAAGTCCAGAGTACTCTAACTATTATAATGTACCTTGTATTCCTCTTGTATAATACCAAGTTCCTAGATAAACCACTTTATCAACAACATCTCCTTGTCAGCTGTAACAATATACTCTGCTTTGTTGTTGATAAAGCAACACACTTCTGTAACTTAGACTGCCAAGATACAGCTCCCCCTACAAAAGTGAATAGAAATCCTAATGTTGATTTTTTGTCATCAAAATCCCATGCCATGTCAGCATCTGTGTATCCTTCTTGAACAGGTTCTGATTCTCCGAAACACAAACCCAACTTGGATATACCCTTGAGATACCTCAAGATCTACTTCACTGCTTCATAGTGATCTCTTCCTCAGTTAGATAGGAACCTGCTTACTACTATCGCATGAGCAATGTCTAGTCTTGTACACACCATTGAATACATCATACTTCCAACTGCTAACGAATATGGTATTGCTGACATCTTTTCTTTTTCCTATTCTGAAGAATGATAGGTCTGCTTGCTCATCTTGAAATGGTTACCAAGCGAAGTGTTGACTGGCTTGCATTCTCCATGTTAAATCTTTTGATTACTCGTTCAACATACTTCTATTGTACCAGCCATAACTTTCTTCCCTTTCTGTACAAGCAATCTGCTTGCCCAAAATTTGCTGAGATGAGCTTAAGTCCTTCATGTCAAAAGACTTAGATAACTCCTTCAACTTGCTAATCATAGCCACATCTTGTCCTGCAATCAACAAATCATCTACATAGAGGAGTATAATAAACTTCCCATAAGGGAATCTTTGCACATATATGCACTGGTCTATTGCTGTTTTCTTATACCCATGACTCGTCATGAGCTAATCAAACTTTTGTACCATTGCCTCGGTGCTTACTTGAGACCGTAAAGGCTCTTCTTTAATTTGCAGACTAGGTGCTTCTTCCTTGGAACTTTAAATCCTTCAGGTTGCTCAATGTAAATATCTTCCTCTAAATCTCCATGAAGAAAGGATTCTTCAAGTCTATTTATTCAAGCTCCAAATTTAAGCTAGCTAGAGTACAATTCGGATTGAAGTCATCTTTACCGCTGGTGAGAAGATTTCGTCAAAGTTGATTCCTTTCATTTATTTGAAGCCTTTGATGACCAATTGAGCCTTGTGCTTTACTAGCTTTTTGCTACCATCCTTCTTGAGCTTTAATACCCATTTGTTCTTCAGTGCTCTCTTGCCCTTGGGAAGTGTAACACCCCGGATTTTTAAGACATTTTTTTTATAGGAATAATAATGGTATTTTAAATAAGAGCATTTGGGATCCCATGAGAAAAGATTTATTTAACATTTTACTAAACCTATCTTAAAAACTCCGGCTGTTAATTTTCCTTTCTCAAAATGGTGTACATGTAATTTAAACATAAGTAAATAATCCGCGTATAAATCAACGTCAAATAAATAGGCGCCTTTATTTTAAATCAAATAAACGTCCAAAAGACAATAATAATATGACCCAGGGTCTATCCATCATAACATCCCATATAAATGTCCAACATATGTCCAAACATCTAAATCACATCCAAATATAAAGTATGCAGTCCATAATAAAATCCAAATGATAATCCTGTTTAATGACTCGCATCACTGTCTAACACTATAGAAAAATGGTCTTCAGCAACTCTCACGGCTTCTCAACAGCCTTGCCTTTCCTGTTATCGTGCTCGAGATCTAAGGCATTGCAAAACAAAGCAATGCCTCAGCAAGCTATCGCTTGTGTAGGTACATAAACAATTAATGTAATAAATGAAAGAAATAATGAACGGCACTGATGAAAAGTCTAACATTTATGAAAATAGTGATATCATAATGTCATGTTCAAATAAATGCCAAGTTATTCCATATGCTAAAACATGCAATCATAGAGTTAAAACATGACATGAATCAATAAAATGGAGCATACAACAAGAATAAAGGCACCCTAAGGTAATGGGTCCCACCATCGTACTAATATCACTGATCAGGAGTACTCATAGTCAACTTCTGAATGTCATCACACCCAGACATAACATCCATAATCATGCTCATCATACATGCACACATAACAAGAATATGGGCCATCATGCTGCAGTGACAACCCTCCATGGGTATCAACCACCGCCGCTCTCCGTCGACACCATAACGGGAGACTTAGCGTCTGTTCCCATGGAAAGGCTCAGACCGGTAGTGTGGACTATCCATGTTACCAAACCCCTACCGAATGCCATCTATGGGCAGGTGTCTATCATATCACAAAATCATCACATCATAATCTCGGAAGGTGGGTGGCCGGCCCTATCCCTCCTAGCATGACGCCCACTAGGCGAGAGCACCCGTCATCAAATATAAAACACAAAAATCATATGTATATGCTAAAACTCAAGAGCACTTAGAGCTTGCAATCCCCAAAACATGCCCCTCATCCTGGGGTTAGCCTATAAAAGGACCAGCTAATAAGCCTCTTTTCTCATTTCCATGTAAATCCATGCATTTTCTATATATATAATAAGAAATAAGTCTCTAATTAAGCATAACTAATTAACATCATGCTTGTAAAAGCATTTTAAATAAGTGTATTCAGTAAAAGATTTCATTTTGGAATAACCATCCTGTACTAAATGTTGCATGAAATCCACGGTAATTAATAATTGCAATTTAAAACACAATCACACATGATGCTATGTTTAAACATGGTTTAAAAATCAAGGAAAAACATTAGTTGTCATCACCTACCTCTGTGTGAGACCACTAGCTTGCTAATAATTCCCTTTAACTGGTATATTCAAGTGCACCTATACATGTTACATCACTATTTTAATATTTTTCTAAAGAAAAAGTGGTCATTTCTAAGTTTTTAAGTTAAAACTAGGTCCGTGTCGTCAATACGGTCACAACGCCTCTTTCGGATCGTGATTTGGACCTCTCTAGCTCCTAGAAATCAAGTTTTTGTGAAAACTACCCTCAAATGGGGCCTGCCGGACCACCATAAGGTGGTTTATACCGGCGGCCCCTTTTCCGCCGGTTTACATTGGCTTATACCGGCGCATGAAGACGCAGACGCAGACACTGCACAGGACGCGCGTGTGCGTCACGGTCGCCAGGACGCGCCACGTCCCGGCCCCACCGCGACTGCCAACTGGCGTCTTTCAGCACGCGTGCGACGACGACGTCATGTGACGTCGTCCCTGGTGCGTCCCCACTTGCGTCCTGGCGTCAGCGCCAGGGCGCCGACGCTGGAGAAGACGACCGGATTCCGGTTGTCTCCAGCGGAGCTATAGAGCTCCGTTTTGCGTGATTTTTGCTCCATTTTCTTCAGAATTCTCTCTAGAATCCATTTATGCCGTCCTTTTGCACTGATTTTGCCAAAAACCATGGTTTTTAAACGATTTTTCCCAAGTTCCTAAAATCATCCCTAGGTACTGGTTTTTGCCTTTTTTTAGAGAAATCCATCGTTGGATCACTCCCAAATTTAAAGGGTTTGCTCTTGGGTCTCTTGTGCACTAGTTGGACGGTGCGATTTCCAAACGGGCAAGGTTTGATCCGTGAAATCATGCTCCAACAGTAGCGTGCAAAATTTTCCTTAAAAAATCTGATTTTTTTCCTAATTTTTAAATGCTTTCCTAATTATTTTTCTAATTAATAAATACAGAAAAACATGGATTTGAGGCTTACCTTGCGCCTGGCTGGTGTTGCTCTTGTCACCAGGGTTCCACTCGCCGGAAAATCCAAGTTTTGCAGGGCTAGGGTTTTGCGTAAAAACTCAAAGAAAACACTCAAAGTGGAGCGTTTTGGCTCCTAGAGGAGCATAGATATAGGGTTTTAAAGTCTTGGGGAAGAGAAACTCTTCCCCACACGTCTCTTTCCACGTCTCTCTGGCGATTTTTCCAGTACTGGTAGAGACGTGTGGAAGACGGGGGTGCCATTATCAATTTGGACCCCTGTCTAACACGTCTCTATCAAATGACAAATTTGCCCTTACAACTTTGACGGCTCATAACTCCTTTGTTTGAGCTCTGTTTTTCGCGTTCTTGGTGGCGTTGGATTCGTATCGACGAGCACTTTCTAATTCTTATATTTTCAGGAAAAATTTCTATCTATAAATTTTTATTTTTATTTATTTAAAAATTTCCTATTTTATCCTAAAAATTAAGGATATTACAGGAAGCTTCACTAATTCACAAGTCTTGTTCTTTTGTAGTGAGTCAATTTTTTCTTGCATAGCTCACATCCACTTGCTCTTGTCTGCATGATTCTGTGCTTCCTGGAAACTTTTTGGCTCTCCCTTTTTAGTAAGTGTGATATACTCTAATTTCGGATATTACTTTGAAGGAGCAGTACACGCCTCTCGAAGATGTCTTTGAGTGAGGCTCATTATCTTCTATTGGAGGGATCTCTTCATCATTTGGTTATTGTGATGGTCTTACACCTTCTAGTAGAGGGGCTTCCAGCTCTCCCTACTCAATACCCTCTACATCATCTTCTTCTACTTTTGGAAAGTCATCCTACATGTTGTCTGTGTTAGGATGTACTGGTATAGGATCTAGAACAAAATCTGGAGTATTGGTACTTTCTTCATTTGAACTTTGTTGGTTTCTTAAAGTCCTCATAGAATTGGTTCTCGTGGAACATGACGTCTCTACTTTTAATAACTTTCTTAGCCTCTAGATCCCATAGCCTGTATCTAAATTTGTCCTCTCCATAGCCGATGAAGATACACTGTATTGAGTTGAGGTCGAGCTTTTGTCTTAACTCCTTAGATATATGCACAAAAGCTTTGCATCCGAACACTCTCAAGTGTTTGTTGAAAACTTTCTTACCAGACTACACCTTCTCCAGAACTTTAAAGTTCAATGGTGCTGATGGTGATCTATTGATGAGGTAACAGGTGGTTTGTATATCTTCTCCCCAAAATGGCTTAGGTAGCTTAGCCATATTAAGCATGCTTCTAACTCGTTCCACAATGGTCCGATCATTCTTTTAGCAACACCATTGTGTTGTGGGGTACTTGGGACCTTCTTCTAATGTCGAATATCGCGATCAGCACAATATGCCTCGAACTCTCTGGAAGTTTATTCCCTCAATTGTTTGTTCGCAGACACTTCAATTTCTTTCCAATTTACCTCTCCATCATCACATGGAATCTCTTAAAGTGCTCGAATACCTAGTCCTTCATTCTTACAAAATATATCCACACCTTTCTAGAAGCATCATCTATAAATGCTATAAAATATCTGTTTCCTCTTAAGGACTCTTCTTTTGTGAGACCACATACATCAGAGTACACTAAACTCAATATTTATTTTCTTTTATTACTAGGAGAAGAAAATACAACCCTATGTTGCTTTCCAAACAAATAATAATTGTAAGGGTTTAGAGTTATACCTTTGACTATTTTGGTGAACTGCTTCTTGGCGAGTATGAATAGCCCTTTCTCTCCCATGTGTCCAAGTCTTTTGTGCCAAAGATTTGGCGATGCTTCATCCTCTACTATGTTGAGACTATCTCAGCATATCTTCGTGTGAGTCTTGTACAAGGTGCTGCAGATATGCCCTCTTACCATGATCATCGAACCTTTTGTCAATTTCGAGGTGCTATTGTTAAAATAGTTTGTGTAGTCTTGTCTATCAAGTGCTAAGACTAAGATCAGGTTCAGCCTGAGTTCCTATATGTGCCGCACTTCTTTAGCATCACTGTGCAACCAAGGTTTGTCTTGATCAACACATCTCCAATCCCAATTGTTTGGGATGCAGATATCAAAGTCTCCTTTCCTATAAGTGATGAAGAATTCTTTATGTGGTGTGACGTGGTGGGATGCAGCTATGTCTACTACCCACTCAACTTCACTGTTGGCCACATGCAAGCACGCTTCTTCTTCAACTATTAGTACTAATATGTCATGTGCAATGATGACATTTATTTCACCATTACCTTCTTTTGTCTTGTTTTGTCCCATTTCTTTCTTTAGTTTTTGGCAATCCTTCTTCATGTGTCCTGGAATAATGCAATGGAAGCACTTGTATTGCCCCCTAGGCTGGCTCTTGGATCTGCCACGATCCTGTGATCTCCCCCTACTTCTACTTTTGCTTCTTTCTCAACTTCGACCTCTACTGTTGCTGCTTTCTTTGTTTTCTGCAACCAGGGCATGTGCCTGGTCTATTCAAGATTCTTTTCTCCTAGCCTCCTCGTTGAGTAGAGCATCCTTAACCATTGTCATGGTCAGTTTGCCTTCTAGAGCTAAGTTGCTGAGGGGAATTACCAAGGTTTCCCAACTTTCAGGTAAGGAACTTAGCAGTAACAAGGCATGCCCTTCATCTCCCATTGGAAACTCAGCTGATATGAGCTGGTTCACTAGGTTCTGAAATTCACTAGTGTACTCGGCTATTGCATTCCACTTTTCAACTTTAAATTCACTAACCTTTTCATCAACAAGGCTTTGTTGCGTACAGTCTTTGTTTAATACATGTTCTCTAGCTTTTTCAAAGAATATTAGCGTTTTCTTCTTAGGCTACATGATGGAAGACACTATGGTTGATCTATTGTCTGATTTGATCAATAGTTTTCAGGTTCATTTTAATCTACTCCTTTTTTGAAATTCCCTCAGGTCTTTTTCCTTCATCATCTAATGAGTCATAAAAATCTTTACAGTGTAAAAGATCCTTCATTTTAGGTCTTCATGAGGTATAATTGATGGCATTGAGTTTTATCATAACCCCAGCTACAACATTACTTGAACCAAATTCCTCCATGAATTTTTTAGAGTTTATTTCTAACTTTTCTAAGTCTAACCATGAGAAAAGGGATGCATGGTTGAGTCTGGAACAGTAAAAAAAACCTTGGGAGTGTTTGAGGGTTGCCTAGGAATTTTTTATGTATAGGGGGTACAATTGTCATTTTAGAGGGGACACTATTTAGGGGCAGAATTATAAATATTCAGGTATTATTTGGGGGTACTATTAAGGGTACTGTTCAACCTAGGTACTGTTCATAGGTTTGACTGTTCACGAGTCAACTCAGTCTCTGTTTTCGAGTTGCTACTGTATGGACTTTTACTATTCATAGGGGTGGCAGTATCAATTTTACAGGTTGCTATTTTTGGATTCTATATAAAAAGGAATACGAAGGGAAACCCTAACCTCTTTTAGGTTTTCTTCCTTCTCTTCCCCTGCTTCCCTGGTGTGGCAATGTCTTGCTGCTTCTTGAGGTTGAAGCAACTCCTTGCTGCCTCCCTTGGTTGAGGTGGTTGTTAGGTTGCCTTCGGTTCGATGATCTTCACCACTGCTTCCCCAGCTGCGGTATCCTCTTATAGAGTTTCTCGGGTGTAGAAATCTCCGGCAGGTGAGATCTGCAGATAAGTATCTACCCCTTTCCTTTTTTCTTCATCCCAGCAACGAGTTCACCAGTTTGGTCTGTTCTCAGAAAAGATCACCGATTGTGATCTTCTTCGTGGCAGGGCCAGCTACTACGTCGGTCTTCTTCTCAGAAGAGGACTGGCTGTCAAAGTCAATTTTCTCTCTCTACCTTCTCTGTTGTTTTTTCTGTGAGAATCTCACATGTGAAAGGATTCTCTGATCTGGGCAAGTTCCGATCTGGGTCGCTCGATCTAGATTGCGTGACCTTGGCCGTACGATATGGGCTTCTGCTCGGTTTAGATTTGGACAGGCCTACCTGGGTCTGAACGTAATTTGGGATGTACCTGCCTGGGCCTACTCTGAACTAGGCCGTACCTTGCCTGAGTCTGGACTGGACTTGGGCCGCACTTGGCCCAAATCACAACGCTATCTATGTTCTACTTCAACACATGTTCTGTGCTCACCGGCTCTGTTCCGGCAATCCTTAGTGTGAACCAAGGCTCTGATACCACTATTGAGATGTGTAGCTCTGATACAACTGTTGAGGAATGCACCGTTTTGATACCACTGTTGCAGAATCTACTGTTGACTAAGAGAGAACACAAACACACACCAAAAAGATAACACAGAGATTTTACATGGTTCGGCCTACGTCCACAGGGAAAGGAGAAAAACACTCACTAGATTGAGTAGGAATAAAATGGAGGAGGAGGAGGATCATAACCCGACTCTACTCTCTCACACACTCTCTCTCTTCAGATCAACTAGTCTGTTTCTTACACCCATTTTTTAGCAGCGATCGGATCTCCCCTATTTATAGGGTGCAGATGATCCGATTGTCAAGATCTACAGCGCAGCAGATCTTGACAAACCACATATTCGGTTACCTAATTTGACTGTTTATTCGGTGCCAATTTTTTACTTTGCTGATTTCCAATTTTACTACACCGATTCTTAACTTTCAGTTGCTATGTTTTGACTTTGCAGATGTCTCCACGTGGGTATGGACCCATAAACTTTGATGAGGAAAACATCGGAGTAGAGTATGTTGGCATCTAATTTAGAAAAGTTGTTGATGGTCCAAGTGCATATCGATGATGGAGGATACTTCACCATACTCATAGCTGTATGTTTAATAATGTGTGAATGACTCAAAGAGCGGGTGTTTAGCCTTAAAGAGGGAGAAGGCAAGGCACGTTTGCCTCTTGATGTGCCTATCTTGACTCCTTTGAAACTCTTCAATTAAAAGAGTAAGTTACTTTAAGGGAACTTACAACTTCCAATGTGAAAAACTTCGAGAAAAACCAAATATTCTATTGATAAACAGAGAGTCTTATTTATAGTATTACATTTCAGTCATGGTGGCTAAAGTCTTGCCACTTACAATGAAACTGACTCCACTAACAAAACATGAACAACTCAATCAACACACGACTCAACCTACATGGCAATTAAACAATTATTCTAACTAACCTTGTTGGCATGAGCACATATCAGTTTAACTGCTCAAAATTAGAAATTTCAAAAACAAGGAGAGAAAAAAAAGGAATTTGGGAACGAAAATTCATATTTATCGATATCAAAATGGAATCGAATGCAAAACCTCCTCATTATGTGGTTCGGTGTTTAAAACACTTCAGCTAACTGCTTGAACCCTAGAAGTTGAAAAAGTTACCTCTCATTGATTATTTCTCTAAACAACGTGTTGAATCCACAAGAATCAGAAATCGTGATGTAATACCTTCCACGGTGAAAACCCATCGTTTTGGTTACAACTGAATTGATTTATACACCTGACAGTGCTACTTGATTCTTAGAGTTCTATGATAATTCTTAGTCAATAGACGAACTAAAGAATGAAGAGAGAAAGACAATGGAGCACTACGAACTTACCATTGTATGTAGCACACGAGCTAAGCACTATATGCATATCAATGTTCACAAATCAGAGTTATAACTTTTCAAAAACTAGTAATAGAAAGAGTCAAGATAAACAATGAAATAATTGGAAGTTTCTATCTAAATATGTTTCCTTCCTAGGAAACTATATTAACATTATCCTTTGATATTTGTTGATAGAATCTACATCTTTATTGCATTGATTAATTATCAAAGGGTAATACAAATATACATACAAAATCTCACCGTGATTATAGCATAAAATATCTACTATAATCTTGTAATTACAGCAGGAGATAGTGGCTGTAATCTTGTGATTATAGCTTAACCCCCCCTCAAGCTGATGCCAAGATAACTTTGGTATCACTTACCAATTAAATACTATAATTGAAGGATTGCTTTTTTAATAAATGACTAAAGAGCATAATCTTAAGTCAATCCAAACTGTCTTTATTGTTGGAAGTAAATCCAAAATCGACGATGTCTTGAACCCAACTTGATTGCATTTCACTGTATAAAAAAATCCATTAGTAATGGGCATTATATCCTTAAGCACTTATAGCAAAATTGAATGATGATTGAAGCAATTCAAGCAGTCCATCAGAATATCCAGATGATCAATAATAGTTGGAGGCCTAATTTGCCAGAAGATGTCAGATCGCAGGCTTTTCAAATGACTTTTATAAGATTGTCTCTTGATAAGAAAATCATACGACATAGCTCCTTTATGAGTTGTGATCTCTCCTCGTCAATAATTGGTCTAAGAAATTGGGAACTTGGGAGATCTGAGCATTGAGAAAACATCGACCTTCAAATAGAACAGCACATGTGTGATCATTAGTCAGGGACGAAAATAATGGTAGCCAAGGGAGATTGCTTGAGATCGGCAGTGGTCGAAATGCTCATTTTGGGAGGCATCGTCTGGATGAAAATTCTAGTCTTTCTATGGCAATTAGTGATAGCCGCAATATAGTCGCCTCTGGAACTAATGCCATCATCATAACTATACTAGCACACATTCCAAATGCCACAATCAGCGTAGATTCAGCCCCCTCTAATGTATTGATCTTCTCCTCCACGACTTGAATGATTGGGTTTCCATAATGATCATACTCAAAACTCTCATGCGTTCCTTCCTTGAACGCAATTAGCTTATCAGTGGTCTTAAACATGTAGGCAAAAGTATTAACAACTGGGTCATGATTGCATTAGTAACTATACCAGCCCTAATCTTTCACTAGCATGTCCTGCCATGCTTCTGGTGGAGCTAAAAAAATGTGGCCTTAGAATCAGTCAAGTCGGACAACTATGCATTGTTGGAGTTGTAGGAGCCATCACTATGGGAACCATGGTTGTATTCCTAGCAATGGCAGTTGCAGGAGGGACAGAAGCGGGATTCAACCATGAAGCAACAATAACTTGAGCATCGCTGATGTTACTGCAGTTCCTCTGGGTTTTTATGCTAAGCTACTGGACAAAGTTGGGGGGGAAAGGAAGATCAAAATAGAGAGACCAAAGGAAGAAGATCCACGAAAAGAATTTGATCCCTTGGTGTTAAATCGACCGAAGAAAACAGGATCAGATCGGCATTCAATCCCGGGCATTGAAGACTGAAAACAGAAGAACCCGAATTAGAATGTTTCCTCCGCAAGCCTAATTTCTTGAAAAGATGCCATCGCCGTCGCAGGAATGTCCTCTAGTGCCAAAAGTCTTTAGATGTGCTTTATCTTCGAGTGCATGATAAGGATCGTGCGAGCAAATACAACTGCGAACTATGATCGGACGAATCTGATATTCAGAAATTAGTTGACAAGTATGACCGAGAGTGATAGATATATACGAGCACTCAGATCTGATTTGTTCTTCCTTTTTTTCTTGGCTACAGATTGATGAGCGCAACTCACAAGGGATCACTAAATCATAGATCCACTTTTGCCATTGATTGCCGAGCAGAAACGAGAGAAGGAGAGCCGGGGAAATATCACCGATTTGTTCTTCTGGCCACAGATGAGACATTATAACCAAGAAAGACAACACGGATTTGCTTTCCTCGCCAAAGATCGATGAACCAAACAGCAAGAGAGATTCAAGAGCACCGATCGTCAAACTAATTCGGGAGAAGAAATTGGAAAAGCAAATCTATCTTTTCGCCTACAAATGAGCAAAGAAAACCCGAAAGGAGAAGAGCTAAACACGAATCAGCATCAAAATCTTAGTCCAAGACAATCCCCCAAGGACTGGCAGTTACCTTCGCCAGAAAAGATGATGGCCGTCCATCTTAATACTGTGGGAAAGGGAATTTGGTGGAAGAGATTTGCAGCGTGGGAGAGGGTTGAGGGAGTTTTGGAGTAGGGGTGATGAGTGTGTATCCCTCGTCTAAAACTCCACGCGGTGGAATCGTTTGACTGAGGACGGCAGCCTGGGCAGAATGCACGGGCAGAAGGAGAGTCTTGGCGCAACGGTAAAAGTTATGGTCATGTGATCTTGAAATCACGGGTTCAAGGCGTGAAATCAGCCTCTTGCATCTCTTGCAAAAATTAAGGCTGCCTACTTTAGGCCATTGTGGCCTGCCCTTCCCTAAATCCCACATAGGCAGGAGCTTCTTACATCGGGGCTGCCCTTACCTCTCACTCTCTATATATATAAAGAGAGAGGGAGGGAGGGACGGAGAAGAAGAAGAAAAGTCTGATTGGGGGCAATAGAACAAATTCAAGATACAGATCTTCGCTGCAGAGCTCTAATATTATGATAAAATCTACTTTTTTACTGCATTAATTAATTATAAAAGTAAGTAAAAATATATATAGAGAATCCCACAATAATTATAGCATAAAATATCTGCTATAATCCAATGGTTATCGGCTGTAATTTCATGATTACAATTTATCCCAATAGTTGTAAACACCCATTCGATTTTTTGATATCAACTTCTTGGTCGCATGAGAGAAGAGAGAGAGAGAGAGCTCCTTTATTAACCCTATACTCATTGTCTAGTTGATGAATCACAGCAAAGCTATACTTTGTATCCGTCTTGACTCCAACCTTTAGGAACACTGAAAATTTGGCACCCCAAGTACAAAGCCAACATTTTCCTGTGTTTGTCTACCTTGGGAGATATCTGCAGTAGCCTGTTTTAATTGCCAATTAAAACCAATCAACTCTATTTCTCAACAAAAACATAATGTAAAAGCATATCTCTTGCATGAGAATCATAAGCAGAGAGACGAAACAGATTTGTGCTGCCATCCCGGATCTAAAAAACATCTCAGTAGTGCACACTGGCATTTAATTTATATAAGTTCTTGATAGTCCAACTCCATGTCGCCAATGGAGGATACTCCACCATGCTTGGGCTTTATCCTTAATCCGAAAGATCAAGAAAAGAGGGACCAATATATTAACAATGAGAATATGTTAAAGCTGCAAGTAGATTCAGGCCCGAAACTCTCGGAAGGACAAGTGTGGCATCCTTTATGAGAGAGAATATGTAGCAACGTAGCATAAAAGCGTAAGCGTGGCTGCTTTCTATAAGAAGTCTCCATGGAGCAATTAATATAACTCACCCTTCCATGTCCCTAGGTATGGATATGCATTATATAGAGAGATCATGTTGAGAAACACTGCAGAAGGGGAGTATTGGCGCAACGGTAAAAGTTATCGTCATATGACTTTGGGGTCATTGATTTAAGGAGTGGAATCAGTCTCTTGCAAAATGCAAGGTAAGGCTGCCTACTATAGGACCTTGTGCTCCGCCTCTTCCCTAGACCCCGCATAGGTGGGAGCTTTATGCTCTGGGACTGTCCCTTTTTATGTTGAGGAACGCTACATTATGTACTCCAGCACAATAACCTCATTGGCCGATGATTTGCAAGAGTAACCCAGATTAAACTGATTTTTAGGGGAAGATGAAATATGAACGAAGGATTTGCAAGAGAGGCAGACTAAAATTTAGGACGACATCTTGGTCTACTAGTCGGCATATTTTTAAAAACCCTTTTCCATACTTGTATTTTCCTAAAGAGCAATTTTATAGCAAAAGTCAAGGAAACTCCTCAAAGAAATAGAGGTGCCTGCCAGTACTGACTGCCTTAATCTCATGCTGTACGATGCGATTTCAGTGAGAATGCCGATTCATTGTCGAACTCCATGTTTGGCATCTTTCCGACCATTCGGGCTATAAATATGTCGTTAAAAATGAGAAATAATTTGAAAATAAAAGTTGTATAATATTTTTATTGTTATTTGAAATCGTGATTAAAAGGATTGTTGGTGCCTTGATTCATTGCACAATATGGTCAGTCTAGTTGAAGATGTCAATTATCGAACTACTTTATAATAATAAATTTAATAAAAATAAATAAAACGAGTTTATCACTAAAAGTTATCTAAAATAGTTGGTCGCAGACAACATGGCACTTTATCCTATTACACTCGCTTGCAGTCCGACCTTAGGGAGGAGATTTCTAGTATACTTTATGAAATGTAATATACTATGCGTCTGTAAAAATAATAAATATATAAGAAAAAATTTCCTCACATGTACTAAATAATATCTTAATTTTAAAACATATTATACAAATAGTAACAAATTCATTATAAAAGGTGATATGTCCCTTATTTATAATAAACTAGCCCTCTACTAATCTAATATAAATTAAGCCTTTAATTAATTACACCCTACTAATGTAATGAATGGTTATAATTCAATGTGGCCTAATTTTGTAAAGATCCAAGCCGTTAGATGCACTATGATCCACCAATTAAATGATCTTAGATGTTTTTTGTGTTGTAGAACGTCCACTACAAAGAAAACTGCAATGACTGAGGAGATTAAGGACCACAAACCATTTACGTCCAAAGAACGACTTGGGTCTTGACAAACCTGGGCCCATGTAACAGAGAACAAATAATAATACATATTATTGTTATTATTCATGCATGTATTTGTCATAATTTTTACTTGCCGCCGGACACAAAGCCCTCCACTATCTAGGCTTGGGGATTAAGAGTGACTGAAGATTTTAGAAGGGCAAGTAGTAGCCAAAAGAGAATAAATAGTAACGAGAAAAGATTTTAAAACTTTATGACTAAATGAAACCATGACACTTAATAAAGAGGAATGGAAGAACAAGATTTATGTGCCTGACCCCTAATTGGAATAAAATCTTAATAATGCAACCATGTGTCAATTGATGCATTTTTATATGAGTGTCAAACGGGTGTTCATTATATTTCAAAGGTTCATGATATTTGAATTATAGTTCCCTAGTCTCACTACAATGAAAATGATACAGGAACAACCAATTGTCATCTGATGCTAGGAACTATTGGATCTTGACAAAACTGAAGATGCTTAATAGAGAAGATATTGTTAACATTATTATGAAAATGATAGAGGGGTCAGTTGATGCTTTGCAAGTATCAAAAAGCATGAAATGACTGTCGAAGTCACTGTACGAAATGTTCGTAATATTTGAAATCCTACTCCCCTTATACTACCACAATGAAAATGATACAGGCGGGGGTCAAACGGTGTTCATTTTATTTGAAATGTTCATGATACTTGAAATCCTACTACTCGTAATAGTCTTGTTGTGAAAGTTTGAGGCACGGAATTTGCCGAAGGCTCAAAATATCAACTGGCTCAGGAATTCCTCCTTCCCCGTGGGCTAATCCAACCGACAAAGCCTTGCCACAGAAGTGCAGCAAATTGCAACTCTTCCAAAACTGGAGTGATCTAATCAGTTTGACATCACCACCATAACCAGTATTATTGATATCAGGGGTGCGAAAACCCATACCAACTGTAATGGTGATATATAACTACAAGAATTGGTGCAACAAGAATAGTGGAATGCTGATGATAATGACAAATCGAAGTGAATATGATACACGAGAAAAAACAGTTGCTGATAACAACATTTGGATGGTTTTATTAACAACATCCCTATCAGGGCTAAAACAGAACCAGAAAGATGATTTCCTCGAGTACAATATAGCCATTGTATTTTACTCCCAACTATATTCCCTGTTGGCTGACTAGTAGAATCGCTTGAACTACCATGGCAGCATAGAGAAGGAACCCCTTACCCATCGTAACTCTCTCCTCAACCACTTCGGAATCACTGCTTGAACGTGCCCCGACGTCAATGCCTTCTGTTTCAGGGAACTGATTTTTCTCAGGTCAAATTATCTGTGGAAAAGAGAAAGTAAACTGGACACGTTATAATACCACAGAAATAAGGAAATGAGATAAACTCATGCAACAAAGACATAAATTCTGGAACTTGGTCCTTATTAAGTGTTCGTCTCAAGCATAGTTTACACGTTCAAGGCTATGTAAGAAGATCAGCAACGAGTGTCAACTCAGACTGCAGTAAGACTTAAAAAATGTTATATATCATTGGAGGCATATTTTCCTGAGGTCTCAAACTTATGTAATACAACCTGATAAAGGACAAACATTATCAAAATTGGCAATAAAAAGAAATGTTTGGACCACAATTTTAAAGGGAGAAGACCAAGATTGGCAGGAAATATTTCTCAGCTTCATAATCTTGACATACAAGCACTCTCAATTCTTCCTTTCCTAACAAAACAAAAACCAGGACTAGTTATAAAAAATGAAATGCTCAGCAAATTGCGATCACTCTGACCTTTCATTTCGACCTAGTTTCTAGAAATGTTTCATTGATAACTGAGCTTGTTCATGCCTATCACGGTGCTGATGAAACCCTATCCTTCCAACTATTTTATGTGCCAGCAGCTCATAGCTCTGGAATGGAACTTACTGATGTGAGGACACTAACTCGAGGATGTGAGCTTCATTTCTGCCATGTGCCTTAGATTTAAATATTATCTGCTGCCGGAGGCATGTACGTAATTACTAGCTTGCTACTTGCACATAATTAAGATATGTTTTATGAGGTATTTAAACCATGTCCG
The DNA here is from genome assembly GCA_035236585.1 of Warburgia ugandensis. Taxonomy (NCBI): domain Eukaryota; kingdom Viridiplantae; phylum Streptophyta; class Magnoliopsida; order Canellales; family Canellaceae; genus Warburgia; species Warburgia ugandensis. The sequence goes on along the minus strand of CP141129.1, from coordinate 63,420,211 downwards.
TAAGGACACATGCAGACATTCTGGAGTAGATCAAAAGTTACCTTGAAAGATAGATGTAAGGACTAACTCTGGGCACACTCAAAAGGATGTAAGGTCCCTTCAGCAAATTCATGCATTCGGAACCGCTCCAGAAGTTCAAAGGGCCTGCATATTATATGTAAGTCCATCTAAACTCAAAAATGAAAAGCAAGAAGAAAGAAGTAGAGAAAGAAAGCAATTAAAATGTGAAATATTAGCAAAATGTGCACATAGAAGTCGACCAAACCATACCCAATAACAAGTTGGTTATTCGCATATAGGATCTGGGACAATGAATTTTCAATGAACAAAGTAACAGCAACGACTCAAACACAAAAAGTCAAGATTTTAATACAGGGACATAACCTTGGAACAATTTGATGGATCCATTATCCAGGACAAGATAAGTGATAAGTAAATAAAGAGGAGAAAGCAACTAGCAAGTCCAAGGACTCATTTCAAATATATATACCATTAAGTTAATTGAGTCCAATGAACTCCGATTATGATCATACAGGACGGATGTGGACATTCCTTAAGCTTATACACAATGTCTGAGGTGTGCAATGGACAAAAGCAAAAGACAATTGCAATATCGATTTCTACAGTCACACAAGGTATTAGAATTCCAAGCTTCAGTGATTTTAGAGTTTTTCTAACTTTTCTGTGTTTAATTGTGCTTGTGCACATAGCTGGACAGCCTGGACTTGTTTCTCCACAGATTCAGAACAGCCTTAGTATAATGACAAGGTTACTTGGGATTGAGGTCCATACTATGTCCTACTAGAGACTCACTAATGTTCTATTTGCAAATATTATGCTCAATTTCCATCAATAAATGACTCCAGAAAATCTGGGTACCATTGATTTGCAAGTGATGTTCAGGGTTTCCACCTGATTGACAAGCAGTTTCTCTCCCCTCCGATAGAACCCAGTGATTTAGCTGTAGAACAACCAACTTTCTTCAACCGACAAGTTACTGGTCCGTGATGCACAGTTTGCAGGACTAGGAATCCAGCCATTCACAGCTTACCAATTAAAACAAAGCGATATAGAGGCATAGAATACTGTCCTACAAGAAATAAAGCAACTTTCCCCGCTACATAGGTCAAATGGAAACCTCTAGGCCTCATTAAATAGACAATACCATTTACGTATCAACCCTGACTTCTAAAAAGTACCCATATATCACAAGGTCAAAATGCTAGTTGATGTTATATCTTCAAAAAGAACAAATTGACAAACCTCAAGTCAAGCACAGACTTGAAGCTACAAAATAATTCTGAACTAACTGTTATGTGTGGGGTTTTGTTTAATAAAGGTGAATCAAGTTTCACTTTTGACTAAAAGATGAAATCGGCTTCCAAAATCTATTTTCTCAAGGAAATATGCCTGAAGCCCTTTGTGTTCCTTCAAGTAATACACTTTAATTTGATTAGCAGAGAAAGATGCAAATCACAACTAATCAAGAGACTGCTCCCCAACTAGCTCTTGCTTTTAGTGCCCCTAAATGCACAACATAAAGAACCATTCCTCCCTGGAGAGATTCTCAATTTCATGAGAATGACTTCCAGGCATCCAGGAGAAACCAAATAATCCCATTTCACGAATTGACCCACCCATAAGCTTTTCCCAAGAACCTGTCATTAAAAAGATCTGAGACCACCAAGTAACACTCACACCTTTTGGTTTCCTGATTTCCATTGTGCCATCCAACAACAGGTCCAGAAGCAATCACGATACCTTATCATAAGAGCATTGGAGCGATGTGGGTCAGTCACCCAGATTCATAACTCCATTAATGGGTTACAGAATACCATGCTAGCTGCAGACGTGCATAGTAACTCCATTTAAGAATGCCGTTTTATTCGCAAGAAAACCTTACAAGTTAAGTGAGGCTCAAGAATAGAACAAACTTCCGTAAACTTGACTGTATTTATTAGAGTTGATGCGACCTAGTTAGTCTAATAAAGGAGGTGCACACATGCTTATCTAGATGATAAGCAGTAACCTGTCCAAGAAGTATAATGTCAAATGAATTTGCATATTCAAGAGGCCTCACTTTTTTCTAGCAGTTGGTTCTAAAACAACAAGGCATCCCAAGTCAAAGGAGGGATGTTAAAAGCTTATTTAACTACAAGCTCAGTCTAGATTTCCTTGAATGATGTTATAAATCTTGATCAAGATTGTTAATGATTTGTAATGGAACAGAAGTGAGAAGCTTTATATCTTTCCATTCCCTATCTAAGATCTCAGTCTATATTTACTTGAATGATGGTATAAATCTTCATCAAAATTGTTAATAATTTGTAATGCAACAGATGCGAGGAGCCTTCTATGCTTCCAATCCCCAAGATCAAGAAAAACAAAAAGATCAACCAGAACTGGTCAAGGTAAGACAAGCAAAAAAGGCAGGGATATACAAAAAACAATTATAAAAGGGAGATGGTATTCCTACACCCATTTGGTACTAACGTCACACCCTCTTTTGGGGTTTTGGGGTAAAAGTACATGTGTGGTCAACATTTTTTAGTAATCAAACCATTTATCTTAAGCATCTTGTTATAGACGGGTCAATTCCCAAAAATCACATATTATGAACGATCCAAACCTTTATGTTACACCTCCCATACACCAGACGTATTCCAGGAAGAGGAGGTAGTTACAAGGAAACAAAATGATATCTGTGGCAAAAGATTTTCAGATTTTCTTCCAGCTATGACAGAAGATTATTCAGGGAATCAGTTGGTTAGGACATATAAAATTAGTTGGTTAGCATATAAAACCAAGTGATGCAGTCAGTTAGGATATACAGTTGAGCAGATGATATCAAATAGGCTGTTAGTATCCAGTCTGTTACAGAGTTATACGAGAATGGGAAAAGGGAAGATAAGAGGAGAAAAGAGGGAGAGGAGAAGGAGAAGGAAAAAAAAGTAAAAGGGAGTGGGAGGTGCAGAGGAGGAACTTCGGTTCCTACTTCCTACTAGTTCTATGTTGTCTTTTGCTTGGTTGATTTTGAAATTCCCTGTAATTCATCCATGTTCTTAATGAATTGAGTTCCATTTCTTCCTGAATTCTGTTTCTCATTAAGAATTATACCTTCCTGGGCTAACACTTTACCTTAGATGTTTCTAATATTGCTAATTTTTCTACCATTGATTTTAGAACTAAAAAAAAAGTAGTAGTACAATCATTCAGTGTATGCGATTTTTTTTGGTTATACCTCATTTATTGAAAAACAGCTAAGACAAACAGTTGAGATAATCATGACAGCAGGCTGCTCAGATAAAAGTATGATAAAACTCCAAAAGAGGGTGTGGCATCAGTACCAAAGGGGTGTGCAAAAATCAGCTCCCTAAAAGGAAAAAAATAAAAAAGAATTAAAAGCCAGCATCATACAGCCACTTGAAGAAGAACAAATATGTTTTGCTGTAAGATTCACACAATCACAAATATAATTTCCAAGAGATAGAAGGATTATCTCCCAGAAGAATGAATCATCCCACCTTTTAAGAAAAGAGGAAAAGCTGCAAAGATTTGGAGGATGATCCCATCACTGACTATTTTCTTTAGCAGCAAAAAGGAGATAATCAAAGGATAAAATTACTACAGAGTAATTTTCTCCCAGAAGAATGAATCATCCCACTTTTTAAGTAAAGAGGAAAGGGCAGCCCCGGTGCACGAAGCTCCCGCCTATGCGGGGTCCAGGGAAGGGGCGGACCACAAGGGCCTATAGTAGGCAGCCTTACCTTGCATTTTACAAGAGGCTGATTCCACGCCTTGAACCTGTGACCTCAAGGTCACATGACGACAACTTTTACCGTTGCACCAAAAAGGATAAGAAATGTGTGCCCAGAAAATTACTCCTCTGGAGGATCTCCTCTCACATCTAAGGAATCAAATTATAACATCTTCTTTGCAACACTCCAAAACAATAAAATAGACAGATTGGAGAAACTCAAGCCAAGGTCAGCTATGCATAATGGACCCATAATGCCTATAATGCAGATCACAGAAATTTCCATCGGAGAACTTTACAATTACCCCTAATGAAATAAATCATATTAAAGACAACATACTCAAAGTGTCAGTCTCAAAGGTCCAACAGCATAACTGTGCAGAACAAGATCCTTGTTCTCCTGTAGTCTGTAAAATTAAGAACCAGCTAAGATTTTGCATCATATTGAATGTAATTTTCAAGTGGCAATCATGAGTCCAACATTCCGTCAAGAGATCATCTACTTGACAAGTACATTCAAGAATATCTCACAGGTCAAGTTGTATATATTCAAAATGGTCTCCTCAGACAACTATTCACTACAGATAATGATACTTGTACATAAAGATGATGCCTTAAGTGCCACTTCCAGAGACATGCACATGATTTTCTTCTCAAAAGAATACTCCATGAAAATCAGAAGGTACAACTTGCACCCTATGTTGAAGATAAAACCTTCAAATACTAACTTTTTGAAGATCCCGTGGTGCAAGCCACATGGATCAACTTCCAGAAAGCTATTCTACAGATACAGCAACAAAACTCTACATCATATAAAAAATTATCACCGCAAGTCACTTCCCAGAGATCACATGCATCAAAAATGTTTCTCAAAATCATTACTTCATCTTTAGTAGGGGCTATCGTATGAACCAGAGATGCGTTATCCAAAATAAGAACTTACCACGATAAAGAAGATGACAATCACTGATCAAATCAGTCTCAATTAAACAACACTGAGCAAGATAAAGGAATTCTCAATGTGAAAAAGAAAAATCTTCCTTTCCTAGAGGAGACGCATAATTTCCTTCGAGTGACAACATAATAAAATCCTGGAAGATGTTGGAACCACCAAGGAAAAGCCAGATATTTCCTTTTCCAGAGGTTTATTCTGTAAAGTGTAAAATGTTCTCAGGATCCTCTCAATGGATAATCAAAGTTCTTCTTGCATAAAGCATGTAATTAACAGTCCAAAGATGGAAATTTATGTTTCAGTAAAACACCTTTTCAAGAAGGGAAACTTGATCTCCGTCTGTTTAAGCGCATTCTTTTTTTATGTGTATTATTTGTGAACACCAATCAACTGATATTTAGAATTCCAATGTATTCCAAAGTTTTGAACCAAAACTTTCTATCACCTATTACATCATCTGCGGAAATCTTTTGGCACTGACAAGTAGAGACAGCACGAAGTGCCACAGTTTCCAAGATTCACATGTTTGAAACAGCTTGATGGAGATGAAAGCAAATAAAGTTATTAAATACATAGTAAAGATTTACACTGGAATGTCATAATTCTTACTTTGTTTATAAACACAGAAAAAAATGTCAATGATAATGAAAGGGATAACACATATGGAGACTTGTGTGCTGAAGACTGACAGGGAAAACTTCTGTACTGAAGAGTTAAGACAGCATCAAGTGCTGTAGTTTTCAAGATTAACATGTTCAGAACTGTAATTGAATACCCAGGGAATAGTGTGGCATTACAAAGATGGTATCAGAGCATAGGTATGCAAGTCTTGATATGTTTAGTTTCAGTTCAGAGGGTAGAAAGTAGCAGCATGGATCTTGATAAGCCTATGAGAAGTTTCTAATTCATGTGCCTAGTTTGATGTTGCAATGCCGACATCCGGTGAATTTAGTGCTGGACAGCCTGTAAGATCACAAGAGTGTGAAATAGGAAGATTTTGGGTCAGTAATGTGATCGAATACCCTGGGAATTGTCATGCCTCAAAGTCCCTTAAAGAATCCAGATTTTGGGGCGTGATAGCAATGCCTTGACAGTAATAAAGAAACCAAATAAGTTATGATTACATGGTAATGTAATAATTTACACACTGCAACATCATAATCCTTAGTCTGATAATAAGCACACAAAGACTATATGCCCACAAACTTATCAATAATGATGAAAAGCATAACACATATTGACTACTGTGCTGGAGACTTATGGAAGTAGGCAACATCAATGATGATTAAAGGCATAACGCATTGACATAAATGCTGAAGAAAGTTTTAGGCAACATCAAAGATGATGAAAGCCATAATACATATAGAGATAAGTGCCGAAGAAAGTTTTGGAAGTAAGTTTACAGGACTGTTTCACGGTTGTGGCACAATTTGTGTTGATTGCTTTCCATAATGCTTAATACATCTGCAACCTCTGGTCCAGCCACTCCTCCAGCTACAATGGATGGGATTTGTGCACATGGCATCCATATCTACAAAACAAGTACAATTAGGATTACAGCAGATTGCAGCAATGAAAACAATATACTACTGCACTTACTTTTATTGTGCTATCGATTCCACTGGTTGCAATGGTGCAATCAAAAGGATGGCACTGTACACAGTTCACAACTGAAGACACAATGCACATTACCAAATCAGCAAGTGAGGTAAATGTCAATACTTTCACTCTAATGAGATAATAGCATACCAGTTTCATCTCCAGCAAGCACTTTTATGAGCCTTCCTGTTCTCTTCTCCCAAATAAACCATCTTCCATCATCACTTCCACTAGCAATGAACTCTCCTGCAGAAGGATCAACAAAACCACAGGAATCACAATCAACTATAGGAAAACAAGAAAGCAACAGTACAAACATCGTACTATTTATGGAAGAGTAACATGCTTAATGACCAGAAAAGAAAATAAATATTGCTATTTACTTAGATTTATTTTTGGCAAACTAATGCATATACAGCTGTTTGAGAAAATGTATCCTGTCACTTTCTTTACACCATAATCTTTTCTACAAGCTATGTTTCTGCTTCTTCCTCAACTCACCGTTATACTTGTTTCACAACATTGCACATTGTAGTGTATACTCAATGTTGCCAATCCACACAAAAATTTAGTGTTCAGAGCCATGTAGTCACTAGGCACAAAAAGGTGCAGTCATGCAACTCAACTAAGGCCAGACACAGTCAATTTAAGGGGCAGTACAACTAGGAACGCCTAGTTGCCCGACTTTCTGCACTTACGCCTTGCGCTTTCTGCACCCCCAACTCTAGGCACACCGTAAATAATTTAAAATCCTTATTTTTCCCTTTCATCTTCTTCTTTTTCTTCCCAAACTTCCTTCTTCTTATTGCGCCATCCTCATCTTTCATTGACAATTGAAGCTTTCTTGAAGTGATTAAAGGTAAGAAATTATAGATTTTTGTTGGGTGTCTCTCTATTATTCCTTTTCTGAAAAAGAAGGGTAAAACACTGCCATTTTTTCATTTATAACTATCAATGCCTAATTTTTGTCTAAAATGTCAACATATCTACACTGATGCTAAAAAAAGAAATCTCCATTTCATCATTTCCATTTCTTTTCATGGATTTAGTGTAGTATTTACTGTTTTTTCAGTTTCCTATATTTTTTACCGAAAATTGCAATATATATCAGTATTTTTTTCTCTAATTTTTTGTGGAATACATCCATAGGTTTACATTACATAGCAAAAATTGACATTTCTATGGTCTTGTTTCATGCTTTTTCTTTTACCTTTTTTTTTTCCAATTACTTTTCAATGAAAACTGTAAAACACAGTATATAGTAGGGTTTTTTTTGTTTGTGTTCGTTTTTGTAATAAATGTGTAAATGTTTCCATTATAATACTAAAATCGACAATTCTATATCAATGTTTTCATATTTTGCATGTTTTATTTACTTCTCTTTTTTTTTGTTACTTTCTTCTAAAGAACATGAAATCCATCACTGTTTATTTGTTAATTTCAGCGCTAAACTATGTAGTCGCAAGCACACCCAGGCGCAAGGGGTGCAACTTGCGCCTAGGGGGACTAGGCATGCCTAGTCGCGTGACTTGACAACAAGGCGCAAATTAGAAACCCATTATATAAATATATAATATATAATATAAGTTAGATTTTTCTTATAAAGGGAGGGGCCAGAATTGATAATGGCACCCCCTTTCTTAAAAACATAACAGACCTGAGTCGGATCTGACGAAGGAAACGAAAAAACTAGAGAGAGAGAGGAAAAGGAAGAGGAAGATGAAGGGGAGAGAGAGAGGGGAGGGGGAGGAAGAGGCCAGCTCACGGGGAAAGCCACAGCATGCTGACAAGAAGGGAAAGAAAATGTTGCGGGTTTGTCAGATTTGCAGCGGGTTCGTCAGAACTGCAGCGGTTTGCCGGAGAAGACAACAGCCGAGCCTATCATTCTCTTTAGCACACGAGTAAGAACCACAGCCCTAAGAAAATTTGATGACCCGTGTCGTTTTAAGGAATAGACGACTGACGCATGGAAATGGTATGTTTTCCGGCAAAATCTGCATTTCCCTTTCTCCTCTTACCTGTTCCCATCTTTGACGAAGCAAAATCAACGATCATGGCACCTGGAATTGAGGGCGCAAAAGTTGTGAGGCGCGCTAAGTGCAACTAGTCGTGCCTAGTCACACTGCGATTTTTTCCCCTGCGCTTACCCAAAATCGAGTCACACCCATGCACATTTTTGCTCCTTACGACTAATCACGCCTGTGACTACATAGGCACTAAAGCTAAAAATATCATTCTAATACTAAAAAATGACAATCCCACATCATACTTCTCATAATTTGTATGTTTTTTTTTTTTTTTTTACTTTTTTTGTTACTTTCTTCTAAAATTCATGAAATACATTACTATTTTTTGTTAATTTTGGTACTAATGTGATTCCACATCGTACTTTTCATAATTTGTATGTTTTTTACTGCTTTTTTTTTTTTAGCTACTTTGTTGTAAAATTCATGAAATACACTACTTTTTTTTGTCAATTTCAATAGTAATACTAAAAAAGTTGTTCTAGTGCTGGAAAATGACAATTTCCCATCATCCTTTTCATAATTTGTGTATTTTTTTTTATTTTTTTTTTGTTAGTTTCTTCAATAATTCATGAAGTATAGTCTCTTTCTTACATTCCTAAATAAGAAAAGAAACAAATGTGTATTATTTCCATTCTAATGCTAAAAGTGATTAATCCACAACATATGTTTCCATTCTTATGTTTGTTAACTTTGTTTACAAGGTTTAGCTTAGGTTTCCATTCAGAAGGGAAGCCTTGGCGCAACGGTAAAAGTTGTCATCATGTGACCTTAAGGTCACGGGTTCAAGGCGTGGAATCAGCCTCTTGTATAATACAAGGTAAGGCTGCCTACTATAGGCCCTTGTGGTCCACCCCTTCCCCGGAACCCCGCATAGGCGGGAGCTTCGTGCACCAGGGCTACCCTTTTTTTTAGCTTAGGTTTCCATTCCACAAGACATAGACTATAATGTGTCTTCATCAATGGGTTCCAACAGTGCATCATCAAGATCAACATATCTAGTATGGGAATATGGAGAGGCGAGAGATCCAACTAACAAAAATTTAGTGTAGTGCAAGCTGTGTGGGAATAATTACAGCGGTGGAATATTTAGATTGAAACAACATTTAACGAGTGGTCACAGAAGTGCAAAAAAATTCTCTCTTGTCACTCCTACGATATCTAAGAAGATATTAGATTACATGAATGAAGCAAAGAAGAAGAAATAGAACATAGCGAGAATAATAAAGGCGATGGAGAGGCCAGAGAATTTATTTGGCTAGTACGATGATAATGATGAGGTGAAGGTGAAGGTGAAGGTGGAGTAGATTGACAGTACTAGGGCTGGTGGTATTTCCATTGGAAGCAAGAAGGACAAGGAAAAGGCACCCATGCAACAAACAACAAAGGGGACTATTGACTATCTCTTTGCTCCCATCCCTGAGGCCCAGGGTAAGGGAAAGGCATCCATGCAGCAAACAACAATGAACAAAGCTTACAAGGAGTTTAGGACAAGAGCGTGCAATTACATTGCCTCTTGGTTCTATGAAAATAGCATTACATTCAATACTGCTCATTGTCATTTCTTTCAGACCATGTTAGAGGCACTTGCATAATATGGTCCAGGTATATATCTTGTACTTTAAATTATTAATAGTTTAATACTTATTTTAGCCTTTTACCTATTCTTATGATCTTCTCATTTATGTAACTAAGGTTTCAAGCGACCCTCATATCACGAGTTAAGGGTGAGTCATCTTCACAAGCAAGTAGAAAAAACAAAAGAATACGTAAAACAGCGTAAAGCTAATTGGATTAGGTATGTATTCAGTGTTTTTTTTTTTTTGCACCCTTGTATATTCCTATCAAGGTAACACTAAAGTGACTAAATAACTTACAAGTAATTTTATTTATGCTTTTAAGGTATGGGTGCTCTATTATGTCAGATTGGTGGACCAACAGCAAGGGTTGCACCCTTGTTAACTTTTTGGTCAACTGTCCAACTGGGACAATTTTTTTGAAATCTATTGATGAATTTACGCATGTCAAGAGTGCAAACTTAATACTTGACATGCTGAAGAAGGTGATTGATGAAGTTGGACAGAACAATATAGTTCAGGTAATTGTTTAGTTTTATATCTATAATTTGTTAAGTATTTAACTTGTTTATAATGCAAGTTCATCCTATATAATTTTACATTTGTATATTTTAGGTCATAATTGACAATGCCTCTAACTACATGGTTGCAGGAAGGGAGTTAATGCTGAGGCCACATTAATATTGGACCCCTTGTGCAGCACACCATATAGATCCGATGTTAGAAGACAAGCAAATTGCCAATTGTGAAGAAAATTGTGATAAACGCTAGGACGATCATGTCCTTCATCTTATGAGAAGATTTACAAAGAAAAAATATTTGGTCAGACTTGCAGTGACGCGCTTCATTACCAACTTCTTGAGTTTAGAAAGCATTCACAACTTGAAAACAGAGTTGAGGACAAACTGTTCAGAGTGGATGAACAGTAAATGGCTGAAAAGGCCTGAAGGTAAAAGAGCTAAAAGAATTGTGCTGCATACCAGTTTCTAAAACCACATCTTCTTTTGTTTGAAGATCATAGCCCCACTTGTAGAGGCTTTGAGGGTGGTGGACAGTGAAGAGAAGCTGACGGATAGGATACGTCTTCAAGGCCATAACCATAGCCAAACAAAAGATTCAAACCAATGTAGTAGTGAATGGGCATTAGGCAACCCATATTTGAGGGATCATAAGCAATAGATGAAGTTCTCCACTTCACCAGTCTATATATGCAGCTGGTTATTACCTCAACCCATCCTTCTATTACGACCATGACATTGAAATTGAGGGCAACAATGATATTAAGAATGGTCTAATGCATGCCATCAGTAGGCTATATGATGGAGAGGAGGCTGACATGCTAGTAGATAAGATATCTACTTATAGACATGCTAAAGGCTTATTTGGCAATAACCTGACAATACGCGAGGAAAAACCTAGCCCCTAGTAAGTGTTTTATGTTGTTCTGTTTTAACTTTTAAATTTATTTTTATGCTATTCTAATTTTGTTTATTTTTCTAACTTATAGTTTTCTTCAACTTTTGTAAGTGAGTGGTGGATTAACTTTAGGGCTGAAGCCCTACATCTTCAAACATTTTCCACTAAGGTCCTCTCCCAAATATGCCATGCATCTCCTAGCGAGTGTAATTAGAGCATCTTTGAGAACGTAAGCTACTTAAATACTAAGATTTAGTACTTATTAGTTATTACCTTTACGTTCATTATTTTCTAAGTTTACAAAAAAAAATTTAAGATCCACACTAAGAAGAGGAGGCTAATCTTAGTACTTATTAGTTATTACTTTTATGTTCATTATTTTCTAAGTAGATAAAAAAAATTGGCTAATCTTAGTGCTTATTAGTTATTACCTTTACGTTCATTATTTTCTAAGTATACAATTTTTTTTAAGATCCACACTAAGAAGTGGAATAGGTTGCATGCTAAGACAATGAATGATCTAGTATACGTTCAATACAATTAGAGTCCTCATCGTCGACATGAGAATCGTTTGAAAATGCAAACATATATAGATCATATTCTGTTATGAGAGGTCGACGGAAGTGATGAGTAAAAAGGGCATCCCCGGTGCACAAAGCTCCAGCATATACGAGGGCCGAGGAAGGGGCGGACCACAAGGGTCAATAGTAGGCAGCCTTACCTTGCATTTTGCAAGAGACTCTTTCCACACCTTGAACCCATGACTTCAAGGTCACACGACGACAACTCTACCATTGCACTAAGGCTCCCCTTCTACATAAGTGATGAGTGGATCGTTCAAAAAGATGCTAACGATGATCTGGTACATCCAGGTGATGAGCTCACCTGGTTAGATGTTGAGCTCTCTAAAAGATCAAGTGAAAATGATGCTCCATCTACTAGGCAATACTAGAGACCAGGGAGGGGGCAGAGGGGAGCCACATTCTTAGTCTCAACAAGAACCAGAGGAGGATGTTGAAGAAGTGAGCAGGAACAAAACAAAGAGAAAATGAGAAGGAACAAATAGTGTTCCTAATGATTGGAAGCATCGAATAAAAGTAATAACATCATTATCAAGACATTTTCTCGATTAGGAATCCCTCCATGAATCTTGTTCCTTCATTTCCCTCTATTAAGCATCATATCTTCATTTAGTCTTAAAGTTTTTAGATCTTTTTTCACCACTTCTGTTCACATTCTTTTGGGCCTTCCCCTTGCCCTTTAGAATCTTCAACTTGGATTGCTTTACTCCTAACCAGCATCATTTTCAATCTCCATTGGACATGTCCAAACCATCCAATTCCAATCTCCCTCATCTTGTTACCTATTGGTGCTACTCTTAAATTCCCTCTAATATTTTCATTTCTAATTCTATCCTTTCTTTTCTTGCTACTCAACCATCTCAACATCCTCATTTCATCTACGCTCATCCTATGTACATGTTGTTCCTTAACTTCCCAACATTTTGATCCATAAAGCATGGCCGGCCTTATAGTCATCCTAAATAATTTCCCTTTCAGTTTAAGTGGTATATGTCAATCAAACAAAACTCCAGAGGCATATCTCCATTTGTTCCAACCCACTTGGATTCTCAGGGTAACCTCCTTCTCAACATCTCTGCTCTCATGAATTATCAACCCAAGTTTCAAAAGTGGAATTTTAAGGGGGCTTTTCGGTTATCAATCTTTATTGGTGCTCTACTCTAGCTCCTCTCCTTGCCAAAATTGTATTCCATATATTCTGTCTTAATTTGACTAATTTTAAATCCTTTAGATTTTAATACATCTCTCCATAACTCTAGCTTTGTATTTACCCCATCCTTTGTCTTATCCATCAAAACTATATCATCAACAAATAACATGCACCATGAAATACCCTCGTGCAGATGTTTTGTTAACTCGTCCATAACCAATGTGAAAAGGTACGGGGTCAACGCTGATCTTTGGTGCAATCCTACTATGATAGAAAAATCACCGATCTCTCCGATAGTGGTCCTAACATTTTTTACCACTCCCTCATCCATATCCTTAGCTATATCTATATACCCCCCGAAACCCCTTTCTCGCCCAATGCCCACAAAATTAACTCTCTAGGGACCCTATCATAAGTTTTTCTAAATCAATAAAACCATGAGGTGGTCCTTCGTCCTCCCTCTATATTTCTCTATCAATTATCTAAGCAGGAAAATAGTTTCCATGTTAAACCTCCCAGGCGTGAAACTAAATTGGTTCTCCGATACACTCTTCTCATGTTGCAGCCTCTTCTCAATCACTCTTTCAAAAAGTTTCATGGTATAGCTTATAAGTTTGATCTCACAATAATTAGTGCAACTTTGTATATCTCCTTTATTCTTATAAATTGGTACAATCGAGCTCTTCATCCATTCATCTAAAATTTTCTTCAATTTTACAATCTTGTTAAATAACTTTGTCAACCAAACTATTCCAATATGTCTCATATATTTCCAACCCTCTATTGGTATTCCATTGAGCCCTAGTGTCTAATGTTACTTGGGTTTACAATACTTTCAATCCCTATAGAATAAAAGCAATAAAGCACCTCTACTGATAAGATTCTATCACTTAACTGCAGAGCTTCACATGCAAACAACTTATATTGAAATTAACAAATTTAATCTTACTTTATTTACATGGTGACATAAGATCTTTAAATTAGAATATAGGGCTTCATGATCCAATATGTTACTCCTCTAACTGAAAATTTGGCCCCTAACTAGTCTTAGCCTTCAAATACAACCTATAAAAAGCCATTGGAAATGTAGCTGGATGTTTACAAGAGAAACAAACAAACCCAAAACATTTGATACACATTTAGAAATCAATTACGCGTTAGATCAGAAAAATAACTAAATAAATAAAATGACATATGCTATGCATTATCTATAAAAGATGAATCCCCTATTCATTTTTACAAGGTGCTTTTACACCTATGACGACCTGTGAACTAGTATTTTGATCTTAATCATACTAGGTTTTGCATTCCTTATGAACAAAAATATATATGATAGAACACATTGAGAATTTATCATATCTTAATTTTGTCTCCTCTATATTTTTTTGGTTTTACATCCAATTTGTCAAAGATAGCCAAAACTCTTCAGGTTTAAAATACCCATATCACATCTGATAAAAATCTACATCTTTAGCCTGCTGAAATCCAAGGGCTGTGACAACAATTGCTGCTATACATTCCAAACAACATCATTACACATGCGTCTATAGAGCTCAAATACATAAACAGCTAAATTTTAGGGTTTCCTGCAACTACTTGGGAAAGTATTGAACAAAATAGCATGTTCCCCCCTTCTAGAGCTTAAATATATGAAATTCTGGGCATCTTAAATCCTAACCATCTTTTGACTCTAGTTGCAACTCCAACTCCTGCTTGTTAACATTCAGTAAAATAAAAGCAAAGAGCTTGTTCATTCTGCAAGTCCACTTGTGATAAGTAGGCAGTCAGTACTTGCAACAGATTAAGCATGTCTATAAAGAAAACATTATTCATGCAGATGGGCCCAAACCATCATACATGCATCACAGTAAATTTCCCACATGGTTCCATGGCATCGAGCAAATACTACTTACGAAACTCTGACTAGCTGAAAATTCCATTAGCGCCATAAGTTGCAAAAGGCAGGCAGCGGTTGACAAACTCACCTCTTTGTCCAAGAAAACTGGCCTGCTTTATGTCTGTTCCGACATTGCAATGGCCAACATATCTTTGTTTCATATCGATCACAACTTCTGGCTGCAAACAGGAAATTTAAAGGGTAAATGCAGATAACTATTAAGTAAGCTGCTGAATAAATTAAGGACCAAAAGAAGAACTATCATCAAGGATATTACATTGATAAAGTTCCCAGAAAGATTGTACAGTTCAATTAAATATTTGCAAGCACCAGATAAAACAGATTCACAAGATAGCAGAATGCATAACTCATAGAATCCAAATCCAAAAATCACTGCTTCAAATGCAGAGTTCCTAGAGAGTTCCCTAGGATGACTATGTTTCTATCCTATTGTGTCAATCAAAACTTTTGTTTCAGCAAGTCAATTATGAACTCCCCCGAGTCAATTTGGCTTTGGAGAATTTCTCGTCGGGAAGAATTTCATAAATGTTGGTCAGAATGAATGGTATACTTTAAAAAAAATGGCAGCCCAGTGCACTGTGGTCCAGGAAAGGGGTGGACCACAAACGGTCTATAGTATGCAGCCTTACCTTGCACTTTGCAAAAGTCTGTTTCCACACCCCAAATCCGTGACCTCTAGGTCACACGATGACACCAAAGCACCCCTTCAACAGAATGAAGAGTATCCGCTTAAAGCAAAATGTCTTAAAAGTAGTAGCTTGTACAAACTGGGATTCTCTTCCATCACAGATGTCCTCCCTCCTTTGTATAGGACTAGACTGACACCCACCAAAACCACAGCCATCAAGTCCATCAGTGGTATATGAACTTGGTTCTGTGTAGAGCAAACCCATGACTCTCACCAAGTTGCCACACCCTAAGCAGGTGATTCGCAATATATTAAACTACAGCTCAAATATAAAAGGAAGCATGAACTGTCATTGAAAAGAAGTGGCCGGAAGATTTCCAAAAAGCATTTTTTCCACAAAGTTGTCCAAAGATTTGTGTGCGTGTGTGTGTGTGTGTGTGTGTGTGTGTGTGTGTGTGTGTGTGTGTGTGTGTGTGTGTGTGTGTGTGTGTGTGTAAAACAGCATTAAGGTCTCTAGAAAGTTAGACGGCCTTAGATAAGTAAGCTTGTAACTTTGGGAGGTTGCCGGAGCATCTTATGATTTACATATGAAAGTCTCTCAAATGCTAATCAACCATCAAAAAGAACTTTGGTGCTTGCATTACAAAGTGCGTAATTTGCAATTTAAGATTGATAAAATGCAGAAATTGCGTTACTTAAAAATTTTGTACATAGACAGATTGTCAATATAAAGCACTTACATGTATGAAGTGCAAAAAATGAAGTTATGGAGGTAAAGTAGCAACAGTATTTGGTAGAAGCAGGAGGTTTTGCATGGGAATTCAGCCTGACAGAGATGTCTTTTGTATTGCAGCACCAGCGGAATCCTACCACTAAAGAGGAGATTGCTAAAGTTCCCTCAAAATTTAGAAAGATGAAAACAGTACCTGATATGCAGTATGATCACTCTGTGATGATGATGAAGGTGATCCACATGAGCCATTTGTACTGCATCTTTCTCTAACAGAATCACCTCTTCGATGAAATCTCAAGTTTAAACTTCCACGAAGAACGCCAGACTCAATATCATGACCTTCATCACCAGAAATTGATGTTTCAAAGTCCACTTCCATCTCCTCCTCATAGTCTGAATCTTCTCTTTCAGATCGTGGACCATCTTGAGATACATCACTATTGACATCTGATCGATAGAGGACATCAGTTAAAGATCTTAACCTTCTTGGCCGCACTTCTGACTTTGTTGTCCCATCGTTATTATTTTTTTGAGCTTCAGCTGTAAGAATGTTGATGTGTGAAAGAAAAAATTACTTAAAGGTAAAAAAATACATCATGATACCTATGGTACAGTAAGTAAATAGATAAAACAGATTACTGGGTTTGGAATCTTTTCGTGCATTTTCTTTTTTATTCATAAAATCCTCCCTAAATGAATTCCTCACTCAATTTCTGCAAGTCTGTGAAACACAAACTTGACCTCAGCTTACATTTAGGAGATGATTCCTTGACATGATCAAAGTTTCACTAAGATTCTAAAGAAATTTGGCAAGGAAATTAACAACTGCTACACTTTTATTTTCACAAAAAGGAAAGACTGACTTCAGGGAGTTATGAGAGACAAATAAATTACTTGAAAATATTTCCTACAGACACAAGAGGAAGGAGAATATTTGCTTCCTTAAAAAAAAGGGCAGCCTCGGCGCTTGAAGCTCCCGCGTATGCGGGGTCCGGGGAAGGGGCGGACCACAAGCATCAATAGTACACAGCCTTACCTTGCAGTTTACAAGAGGTTGTTTCCACGCCTTGGACCCGTGACCTCGATCTAGAAAATATTTGCTTCCTTAATCTAGAAAATATTTGATTAATATAAAACTTTTCTTTATGATTTTTTTTCGTCAATATTGCTAAAACAACCTTTTTTTTACTGTCTATCCTCATTGTTGATATTTAGATTCAAATACTTCCACATTGAAGTGATGGAGATTCACACATTTGTCTCCTTTCATACCCCAGTGCCACTAGACACAATGACCAGAGAAAGGCTCATTTGGGTTTACAAAGCATCAACCTGAATGCTTGCCAATCCAAGATATTTTAAAATGAAATACTTTTTGCGAATGACCACAGAAAGCATGCACTTCCCTAAGATATGAAATAGAACCAGCTCTCACGCAAACTATCTACTTTTCACAAGATTCTGGTAGTGAGACATCAGAGAGTTTCATCATCTGAGATCAGAAAGGCAAGTTCAAATAAAACCAGTGCACACAAGATGCAATTATAAGAGCAGTTCATTTATTCATTTACATCAGATAGCATAAGGGCACAAAAAACAAATAGCACCCTAAAAAAGGCTCCTGCACTGATTATAGCAACCAGGCTACTCATTTGCTTCCATGCCCCAAGGTTTGCACAAGAGGTGAAAGAAATAAAAGCTGCTTGTGCTTCCTCATCTCTCTGTTCTCCTACTTGACTATCCATAGCAACCATATAAAGCCTTCTAGCAGAAGAAACAACAGAAAAAAGTTTCCAAACCAACGTGAGAGAACGTTTTTTTATTTAGAATTGAGCAAGGGTTTCAGACCAAGAGAAGAGACACCTACCTCCCAGCAGCATCTATTCTGAAGGGACAAGTAGCCAATAGATCTAAGAATCAGGATCTCCAACTAGGTATGAAAATAAGGACAATATCAAATAAACAGGATACAGATGCAATCCACCAATTTTCACAATTTGTACGGTGGAAAAAAAAAAAGACATCCCCAAAAGTAGAACCACAAATGCATCACCAATCTTGGGTGTCATGATTCACTTCAAAAATCAGACGGATGGAGAAAATAGTCAGTACATAAAATGCCTGTGCATCTTCCGCTGCAGCATGTTTGTATAGTTAATATAAAATCATATACACCAATTTCCCTGAACCCCTCCGCAGAACATCAACCATATTTCATGAGATGGAGTGAATAATGCAAACCTGCTGCAAGATGCTCCTTTATACTCTCTACTCTATCTGACACCTCAGGATGTGATGGAGCCAAATACTGTGCAGCATTTGCATAGTCCAAAGCTTCTTTATATTTTCCTAACTGCAAATAGGTTGACAGGATGTAAGGTTATCAAAATGGGGAAGAAACTTACCAAGAAAGACATTAAGTGGCCAGGTTTTAAATAGACAACTAGGAAAAGATGCTGTGTTCAACGTTGAACAAGAAAATAACAAGTCCAAGTTGATGAAGCAGGAGCAATACTACCGGATACACAAGATTTATGATGCTAATATAACATTAGAGAAACCTGTTGAAGTGCTTCAGACATGAGAAAATGTGCTTGGAAAGACAAAGAGTCAATGGCCCTAGCTTTGTTGCAATCTCTTATAGCCATGTGAATGTCATTTTTCCACTTCCTCTGAGAACAAGG
Source organism: Warburgia ugandensis (assembly GCA_035236585.1). NCBI lineage: Eukaryota > Viridiplantae > Streptophyta > Magnoliopsida > Canellales > Canellaceae > Warburgia > Warburgia ugandensis. The sequence continues at coordinate 63,401,192 of CP141129.1, read as the reverse complement.
GTTGAAGTTAGTATAGATGTTGAGGAGACACAAAAAGAACAACGAATAACTTGAACTTCTAAAAACCTTGAGCAACAATGCTGCACGAATACATAGGAATTCGTGCTTCAGTGCAGGTTCAATTTCTGGACCTTTTCCTTCAAGCACCTCCGAACATGCTTCAATTCCATATAAATAGTTTGATCCTTCCAAGGAACTTTCAGCAGCCTGAAGTAACTCACGTACCTTCTGGAAACACAAGCAAATATTAGCTTCACAACAGATACTTGCCACATATGGGACTAGTGAATGCTAAGGTCATCTGTGACTACATACAGTCTAAGCAACAAAGAAAATGTCTACCTTGATAGGCATGTTGCTGTTTTTGGCAACAGCATTTGGGAAGGGTGCAGGTACAGATGGAGGTATCTTTGCTCCAACTATAGGCGCAAGAATCATTTGCTTTGGAATGTCATCTAAACTATATCTCACAGAATTCTCACCACCTGCAATTATAAGTAATAAAGATTCACCATATAAGCAAGCACAAATCCACAAATGAAAGATGGAAATGATCCAGTATTTACTCAGACATCTTGCAATGGAATTGAACCAACCACTGCCCTTGCATCATAAAATGAAAAGGCTAGTTACAGAAGCAAGTACTGTGCTCTTCTTTGAGGATATGAAGAAGTTATCCACTGTCAAGACCAGAGATAGTCCTAATGAACAAAAACAGATTAAGAAAAGGAAAAGACAGATTAAAGTGAGTTCATTTTCTCACTTGTTATTCAGCTTCATCTACATAGTTTTTTAGCTTAATTATGTACATCTATTGTTGTAGATGCCATAGTTTGGTTACTTTTTTAGTATTCTTACCATGTTTCAGAACACTTATATTTTTTCAGCATTTCCTTTCATTTTGTGTTTAATTTGAATAGAGCTAGATTTCTCTATCAACATGCCCGTATCCTTTTCTTTTTCATTGTTTTCTCTTCTTCAGATGCTTCTTTTATTCCATTTAACAAATGTATTTTTTATTGATTTCTTTCTTTTTTTCTTTTCTTTTTGGTACAAGGGTAGAATTGCAAAGAAACCACTAACTCTCCTAGATCTTTTCATCCACTAATGCAATGGAGGCTACTGACCTCGAACTCGCAATATAGCATCAATTGGGAGAGGCACCTCTTTTCACCAAACCACTAGGTAACTAGGCTCTTTGGCATGTATTTGTTCTTTATTAGTTATTAGAGAAAAGATATCCAAGTTGAATATTCCTAGACTGACTTCGTGGCCTCTCCAGAAAGGCCCACCTTTAGATGGTCTGACCCATTCATCTTTCAACCTCTCCTATTTAGGCTACCTGCAAAAAATCATGTAGATCAGATGCTTCTAGCTACTAAGACATCATTTGCGAACTCTTGTCAGGGGTGTCTTACTTTTTTTTGTGTGTGAGAGCTGTTGTCCACATCAGTCATTCCACAATAGAATATCAGAATAAACTTCTTTCTCTCTCTCTCTCTCTCTCTCTCTCTCTCTCTCTCTCTCTCTCTCTCTCTCTCTCTCTCTCTCTCTGTTTCCCTGTAACTGCTTATTGTGAAATGACTTTGTTGCATGATAATACCAAAAATGCCCATAACTTACTGTGAAACAGAAACTAAAAATTTGTTCTGAAATTAAAGTTATTATCCATATCAGTCATTGCACAATAAAATATCCAGATAAACATCTTCCACCCCGTAATAGGTGGTACAGAGGTGATATTTGATTAGTTTCTGTGCGGTTTGAGAGAACCATTAATTGATTTGGTTTGTTTTCATGGGTTTTGAGGTGGTTTGAACCTCTTTTTGAGTGTTGAAATTGGAAGATTTATGCATAAGCATTTGATGTTTCTGGTTTTTAAGGTGGTTCTAGAATTGGATTTTGATTTTTAAGAGAAATATGCAAGTTTTGTTGTGAATATTCTTGCATTTGAGTGGGTAAGATGGAATATAGGATTTTACATATCCAAACAGGTTTTCAACTGGCACGGTGTTTGCTGGCAGTGTTTTCTGAATGTTACTTGTGTTTGAAAGAAAAGGAACAGAAACAGTTCCCAAATGCAGCTTCGTTTTCTTAGTTGAAAATTCTAAATGATCATGATTTAAAATCGCAAAACAACATAGCTAAAATCATTTGAAGGTCATGAATTTTGGGTCTAGCCAATCTAGGGGAGGCTGAACAAGATGAATGGGTCAGATCATCCAAATGTGGGGTCGAGCTGGGGTGTCCCTGAGTCAGTCCTGAACATTCAGTCTGGATGGCATTTCTCCAGTTACTAAGCAGACACGCATCTGTGAACATATACAAAACATAAAAAACCACATTAAAGTAGCTTATCAGATATACATGTGACAATAACCTTCTCAAAGATCATTGACACCAAAAAGAAAAATTTGTCACAGGAAAATAATTTCTTGCTCAATTTCTTCTGTCCAAGTTCTTTAGTATAGTCACAGGTTTATCTGCTGGAATACGCTATGTATCAGCTGAGCCAACATATATTGGTTTCAGCTTCCAACCTTAAGGGCTACACACTCTAGTACTTCCAAGTTTAACTACAATTTTTCCTCAATGCCAGAAAGGAGGGAGGAAAGAAAGCAAACAAAAATTGCAAGACTTCTTTAATCATGTTTTAACTATGACCCTTTCCTCACTTCATAAAAGGAAAGCAAATGAAAATGCCCGACTTACTTCCTTAATCATGGACCATAGGACCCTTCAACCTTAGAGTCAATTCAAAAACCAATTAGAGTCATTTCAAACCAGTGCACTCACCAAGATTCACATCCATTAAGTAAACATGTTCTCCACTGTAACTAAGGAGCACTTCATCTCCATCTGGACTAAATGCAACATGAGTGAGGTGCAAGCTTGACTGACCCTGGAATAAAAAAGCAAAGAGCCAGAAAGATAAGATTTCCATACTAAAAAATTAAAGAACAACGAACAGTGAGAGGCAAAAACATTCAGAGCAAAAAATTCAACTCATAGAAATTCCTCAACAGTATAGATATTTACCATTATAACTGATATAAGACATTATCGAAAATGCACAAATAAATATGACCAACGGATGCCCATCTGTGCAGCAGCATTTCTCTAGAGTCGTGTGGATTCTTCTTTATAGTTTAGGGTTTAAGGAAATGTAAATTTTTGGCCTTGCAACAATTCCTTCTAAAGCATTCAGTACAGGTCATCTATATATAATCACCAATTCTTCAGTGAAACGGACCAAGGACCCTAACATTGCCTATCCAAGAATACTCATGGTACTCTCCAAAAGGAGATAAGATGATTACTGGGACATTCACTTATCAAAGGGGGATAAGACGCCTTGCAACTGCTAAATCAGATTATTATCAGCAGAAAAATTATAACAATTATGCAGATATTTGATATTCAAGAATTCATCCCCATCACTTCTGACTGATGCCGCAGTTAGTTTCCTAAACATGGTTGGCAACTCATTACATCAACAGTGACGATAATATGAAACAAGGTAGCTGATAACCCTTGCTGGATTGTTGCTATTCCTGACCTTAATTCTCACCATATGCATACATCACCACCAGCTCTTTTAGCACATAACCCTGGGGATGGAGTCTCCCATAACTAAGCAGACAATCTTACCTCCAATTTTTCAATGAAGACAGTGTATTACAATAATCACTCCCACGTAGCCTTGCTATCCATCATACATGTCATGCCAATTACACAAATGAACCAATTCACCCAGAATTTTGTTATATATGCCCAAGCTTTATCTTCCTATTTGAAGGAGAAAACAACTCTATATTCCTCATAATGAAACTATAATCAACTCTGCCACATTTTCTCCTCCCAATAGAAATTGACAACATAGATTAATGGCAGAGAACTCTCTCTTGTCTTACAGACATGGCTACAATTATTGAATAACTAGAAATATGCTGTTGTTAGTTAACATGTCCAATGACAACAAACTCTTTCTTACTCTTAATGCAAAAGAATATGAACAGCTAAACTTTAGTAACTTGAAGTTGTAACTTTTACCCAGACGACATTCTAACACATTTTAATTGGCTTGTGAGCATACAAGCAACGGTGAGAAAATATCCTATAAGAAGACACCTTTAGATGTTCTAAGAATCCAAGTCCAGATGTAGAACTATATCTGCATGTAAAACAGACAGATAACAGTACATAATGAGGTGGATTTCCACTGAGATAAACCAACCAAGTAACCAATATCTAAGAAGAACCAGAATCTTCCTAACAGCCAAACTACAAAATTAAAACTATTTAGAAGGGCAGCCCAGTGCACAAAGCTCCCGCATATGCAGGGTCCAAGGAAGGGGCGGACTACAAAGCGTCCATAGCTATGTAGTTAGAGGTGTGCCTAGGTGCTAGGAGCATGTACTTCGCCTGAATTTTGTAAAAGTCGCAGGAGTTTCAGGCGCCAGTGCCTAGGCATGAGCCTGGGGTGCGCATTGGTGCGCCTAGAGCCTATGTTCAGGCGCGCCTCTAATGCCTAGGCGCAGGTGACGAGTTGTTAGAACCTCAAACTTCAATTTTTTTCATTTTTTCATCTTCCAACCCTATTTTCTCCTCTTGAGAGCTTCTACTGTGGAAACAACCATTCTTCTTCAAGCTTTTACAGATCTAAGTGAAGAAAAGGTGTGGATTCATGAATCTTCCACCTAAAACCCTATTTTTCTATAAAAAACATAAAAAAAAACAGCACCTTTTTTTTATTTTTTCATTTTTGGCTTACTTTTCTTTTTTTTAAGTCTTGATGGTTTCTCATTCTGCCACACTATGAAACTTTTTGAAAGAGTGATTGAGAAGAGGCTACGACATGAAACAAGTGTATCAGAGAATCAGTTTGGTTTCATGCCTGGAAGGTCTACCATGGAAGCTATTTTCTTACTAAGACAATTAGTAGAGAAATATAGAGAGAGGAGGAAAGACCTCCACATGGTCTTTATCGACTTAGAGAAAGCTTATGATAGAGTCCCTAGAGAGTTAATATGGAGGGTGTTGGGTGGTAAAGGGGTTTCTCAGGGATATATAAACATAATTAAAGATATGTATGAGGGAGCGGTAACAAATGTTAAGACCACTAGTGGCGTGACTAGTGATTTTCCTATTACTATAGGATTGCACCAAGGATCGGCATTGAGTCCATACCTTTTCACATTGGTTATGGATGAGTTAACAAAACATCTGCATGAGGAGATTCCCTAGTGCATGCTATTTGCAGATGATATAGTCTTACTTAATGAGACAATGGAGGGTGTAAACATAAAGCTAGAGTTATGGAGAGAAGCATTAGAATCTGAAGGATTTAAAATTAGTCGAACTAAGACAAAATATGTGGAATATAATTTTAGCAAGGAGGGTAGGAGTAGAACACCAGTCAAGATTGATAAACAAGAAGTCCCCGTTAAAGACCACTTTCGGTACTTAGGATCAATGATTCATGAGAGTGGAGAGATTGCGAGCGAGGTTACCTAGAGAATCCAAGCAGGTTGGAACAAATGGGGATGTGCATCTGGAGTTTTGTGTAACCGGCAGGTGCCACTCAAACTAAAAGGAAAAATCTATAGGATGGCCATAAGGCCGGCCATACTCTATGGATCAAAGTGTTGGGTAGTTAAGGAACATCATACTCATAGGATGAGCGGCGCAGAAATGAGGATGTTGAGATGGATGAGTGGCAAGACAAGAAAGGATAGAATTAGAAATGAAAATATTCGAGAAAATTTAGGAATAGCACCAATAGCTTACAAGATGAGGGAGACTAGACTTAGATGGTTTGGACATATTCAAAGGAGACCAACAACGGCACTGGTTAGAAGAAGTGAGGCAATACTAGTAGAAGGTTCTAAAAGGGCAAAGGGAAGGCCCAAAAGAATGTGGATAGAAGTGGTGAGGAAAGATTTAAAAACGTTGGGACTAAATGAAGCCATGGTATTTAATGGAGTGAAATAGAGGAATAAGATTCATGTGGCCGACCCCTAATTGGGATAAGGTCTTGATGATGATGATGGTTTCCCATTCTATGGATTTCATTTGATTTTCTTGTTTGTTTGCTATAGATTTAACTTCTTTTTAGGTTTTCTTTCAATTTTTTCATTCTTTTAAAAAAGAGTTATAGGATTTTGAAAAAACTTTCATTTTTTACATTTATTCCTTAAACAGAATTTCATTCACATATATAGCTTCCATTCACAAAAATAGCATGTTTGAGTAATATTTCATCGTAGAATTATGTTACTATGTTTTTCTTACTTCTTTGGGAATTTTGAATTTTTATAATTCTTAATATCTATTTTTGCACCTTGTGATTCAAGTGTTGCCCCTAGGCCCTCCAGGCTCCAGGGGCACCCCTCGCGCCTAGTTGTGCCTTACGCCTCCAACTACATAGATCCATAGTACGTAGCCTTATCTTGCATTTTGCAAGTGGTTGTTTCCACGCCTCAAACCCATAACCTCCAGGTCATACAACGACAACTCAACCATTGCACTTAGGCTTCCCTTTTACAGAATTAAAACTATTTGAGATCCTAAATAGAGTAAATAATGCTCCACTTCCCAATCCATTCAAACAAGCTTCTAACAGACCTTCATAAAGAACTAAGATTTATCTTTAGAAGACATTACGTGGACTTGTTTATGTCAATCATCTCAGAAGGACATTTTTCAAGCTCATTGTAACATGTCTCCAAATTTAGTAACAAAATATCGGTGAAAACTGCCCTATGTAGCTCTTTGTGAACCCAGATTTAGTACTTTAGTGTTAAACATTCTGAAGCAAATCATTACTTTTCCATCTCCATTTTTCAGAGTCCACAAACTACTCTATGGAGAAACATGAGTATTGCAAGCTCAACAAAACACAATAATTCATGAAGAAAAGGAAGAAAATTAGAAGAAGGAGCTACATATCATTGACCAAATTCATAACATATTGCACTTCAATTGGAACAAAACCAACTCAAGAAGGAGAAATTTCTCAAATAACAGGTACAAAGATACTCTAAGAGCAAAGTTCAGACATAAAATAAATACACTGTAGATATAAGAAAGAACCCAGTTGCAATCAAGATGAAAAGGTGTACAGATAAGATCAACTAAGCCGAGAAGAGGTCAAAGCCTTGCAGCCTAACCCGTTCAGTGAGATGCAATGGACAGAAATAGTTCACACAAGGAGGTGGTTTCATCCTTTTCTGGCAAGAGCTCAGCTGTGGAAGCATTCTCCTATCATATAAACGGCCAAAAGCATCACTGCAGAAACGAAGATTTTGATGCATGCATTATTTGAAACACCTTATTGGAAAGAAGAAAAGAAAACCATGGAAGAACCAGTACAAAAGAGAAAACAAAGTGACTACCTCCCACCAACAAGCAGCTGATGGGGCCTAGAGGAACTGATGTCACAAGACTTCAGAGCAAGGCACTGTTTTGGGGAATCAGCAAGTGACTTCTTTACTCCATACCGTAAATCAAGCTGCCATTAAATACCAATGGTAATTAGATATTGAACAAATAGACAGATCTGAAGTCATAGAGAAAGCAGCAAATCAGAGCAAAGTGGAAATTGCTTGACCAAATAACAGGACAATCAGAAAACCCTCCAGAAAAATGTTACTCTATGGTTCATCATATGGAACCTAGTGCAAACATTTTGTCATTAAAGATGTACAACCTTGTGCAACACAAAATCCAACTATTTCACTTCGTAGATTCAAGACAAGTGTGCTAACACCAAAGTAGATAAATGTCATTTATTACCTAAAGAAGAATAACAAGAAAGTAACATGCAATAACAGCATCAGAAATCTGAACGAGTAACCCTGAATTTTATTAAAGTTCATTCTATATGAAGGTCCATCAAGGAAATTTTGCACTCTCGGCGGCTACACCTCAAATGGGCCTGGGAGTTTGGAACTGTAGAAAAGATATGGAGATTATGAAAAGTCTACAGTCCATGAGCTAACAATTAGGTTGCTGAAATTAGGCACTACATAAAGGGCAGCCACAGTGCACAAAGCTCCAGCGTATGCAGGGTCCGGGAAAGGGGCAGACCACAAGGGTCAATACTATGCAGCCTTACCTTGCATTTTGTAAGAGGTTGTTTTCACACGTTCAACCCGTGACCTCAAGGTATTTTGGAAACTACATCAACCCACTAAATAGAGGGACCGGGTATCTTGGAAACTAAATTTCTATACAAACTATTGAACCCTGGTACCCTAGGCTTTCGGTGCTGAGAAATGGTAAACCCAATTCCAACCTTCCTTTAATTTGTAACCGCATTAACACATGTTTGACCCAAGAATGCAGTAATTAGGACCATCTATCTTGCTGGTCTGCCTGCCATGGATGCAATTCATAAACCCATACATACAGATTTCCAATAGAAAAGATTATCACCCATCAGCAAGGGGGGTTTGACACTTCTAAGGAGGCCAGTTAATTTTCATCTTTAGTCTATTGAAAGGAATACTTCCTTGCAAACCAACAAATTCATCTAGCTTCAGCTGTTAAACGAAAAGAATCCATCAATTCTTTAATGTCAACTATTCATCGACTAACCAAGCAAAAGAGAAAAACAATTCATTCCTCTGCTTGCAAGAGGATAAGTTCAAGAAAATCTCCTCAGATCATTCTCAGATCCAACTTCACCAGGTACTCATATGACTCTACTGACTCAATACCCAGAAGGGACATTCCCTAATCAAACCACATACTGTATGGCCTGAGAAAAACAGGCACAATTTAAGAGAAGCATATACCGCATTACTGTTTTAAGGGGAGCCTTGGCGCAACGGTAAAAGTTGTCCTCATGTGACCTTGAGGTCACTGGTTCAAGGCATGGAATCAGCCTCTTGCAAAATGCAAGGTAAGGCTGCTTACTATAGGCCCTTGTGGTCCGCCCCTTCCCCGGACCCCGCATAGGCGGGAGCTTCGTGCACCGGGGCTGATGTTTTTATATACTGCATTACTGTTACAAGGTTAAATTGCAGAAGTTTCAGCATCCTGACACAGTTGTATTTTCCCTTACCAAAGAAAGTTTGCTTACGTTTTAAGTATGTGGGTAGCCTCATCACTTGCATAAAAGCTAGAAGCAGATGTTTCCTATTCCTACCTGACAATATGCCCAACAGCCTATCTGGTTCATCAATTAATTCAAAGATTAACACGAGATGCATTATCATCCTATATGCATAATGTTGGAAACGGAAATCAAAGATGGACATATTACTTGTCATGCCATTCGATGTCAAATGCATTCATAGCCAAGAAACAAGAGCATCTCTTATGTAAAATATTACTTTGTTACTTGAACGACGTATTAACTAAAATCATGAGAAACCATGCAAAGTTTTCTGGCTTGCTTTCCACATTTTATTCACTTCTGTGACATGGGAGTGTCTCTTTTTCAGAAATCCAATCATGGATTGAGGATTGACAAGATCAATCATCAAGAAATGGACGTCTTAGATCATCACATTTTGGACGTCATAGATCCATACGAAATGGACGTCTTAGATGTTTCAGACAGCCAAGACAGAACATCCTATGGTCCAACGCCAGCACTTCCCTTTTTTCCTTGGTGAAAACGTGTTCTTGAAGTTTCCCCCTCGTCAAAAACGTATTTACTTGGCAAGATCTCATATCAGTCAAAATTATGAAACTGCTTGAATGGAAAAAATGAAACTTAGGAAACCGCTTGTGTGTAAATTATATGTATGGAAACTGCTTGTATGAGTTTAGGAAAGCTACCTGAGGCTCAGAAATTATTGTTTAGGAAACAACCAAGTTTAAGAAACTACTATAGGCCCTTGTGGTCCGCCCCTTCCCCAGACCCCGCATAGGCGGGAGCTTCGTGCACCGGGGCTGCCCTTTTTTCTTTATTCAGTCTTGAAAACTACTTATCCTCGGAGAGCTGTTCCCTAGCTATTTAAACACTCTTGCAACTTGAATGAGAGCTTCTGGACATTTTTTAACACCTGAGAAGCTTGAGAATTCTCTGCTTCCTTTTGTCTTCTATATCTCTAGGAAAAACCCTAGAGTGGGGAGACTCCTGGTCCTATATCTTTAAGGTGGTGGTTCTCCTATAGCTTTTAAAGTGGTGAGCTAGTTCTATGTTTTGGCCCTGTATCTCTATGTTGGTTGTTCTCTTGTAGCCTTAGAGTGGTGAACTATTTTAGTCTATCATAATCTTGTTTATTCTATCCTTTTATCCAGTATCAAATTGGTATCTAGAGCACGGTTGCAATGGCATTTCAAGCCCGGTGTGTGAATATTTTTAAAAAATATGTACGCAACTTGGAGATGGACGATCTGAGGAGACAACTTGAATGACTCAAAGAATGTTTTGCACAATATGAAAAACAAAGCAGCATGGTGACCAGGGAGATGAAAAGTCAAACATTCTAGTTATGGCTCAGACCATTCTCAATCTTTTCCTACAAGAAGTCATGATTCCGATAGGAGATCATCATCAGACAATAATGTTAATAGGCATCGTAATTTTTAATTTTCAGATGTGAAGGTAGACATTCCTGAGTTTGAAGGAAGAATACAACCCTGTGAATTCCTGGACTAGCTTCATATGTGTTTTCAAATTCAAGAAGTTCCACGATGACTTTAAGGTAAAGTTGGTTGCTCTTTAAATCAAAATATATGCTTCTTTATGGTGAGATAATTTAGAAAAACAAAGAACGCATAAAGGAAGAAATAAGATTAGAAGTTAGGCAAAGATGAAAAAAGAGTTACAGAGAAGATTTTACTGAAAAAATATCACATGGGTACATTTTTTTAAAATTCAAAATTTAAAACAAGAAAACATGGTAACTAAAGAGTATGCTACTGAATTTGAACACCTCATGTTGAAATGTGATGTGGTGAATGTAGAGGAGCAAACCATTGCGTGTCATTTTGGTGGTTTAGAAATGGAGATTGGAGATGCAATACGTTTACAACAGTACTGGCCTGTCAATGACATTAGGAAACTTATTTTGATTGTAAAAAAACAACAAAAAGAAGATCCAGAAAAGGCGTTTTCAAATCTGTTGGAAGAGGAAATTGTTTTAATCTGGGGAATGTTTCTTCTTCTAAACCAGCACATAGTACAAAGTTTCAAAAATCCCAATCTAATGGTGGCAATATTAACAAGCAATTTGTTCCATCAGGTTTGAGTTTGAGGAGATGTTTCAAATGCCAAGGTTATGGACATATAGCCTCTAAATGTCCAAACCGCAAGGTAATCGCACTAGCGGAAGAAGATTCTGAACTTGAAGATGAAAAGGAATCTCAACCAAACCATGACGAGGAGGAAAATGCACTTATGTTGATCGAGACAATCTATTGTTGGTGCAAAGAAGCTTAAGCATTGTCCATGAAGATGATGATAACTGGCTATGCTACACCATCTTTCACACTAGACGCACGTCGAATGACAAGATATGTGACGCTATCATTAATAGTGGTGCGTGTGAAAATGTTGCTTCTACTGAATTGGTGAACAAGCTAAAGTTAAAACTAGAGTCTCATCCTTAAGTAGCAAGACGAGGGACATCAATTCAAGGTAACTTAGAAAACACCTTCTCTCTTTCACTATTAAAAGGTATAAAGATAAAGTCTGGTGTGATGTAATTCCTATGGATGCTTGTCATCTACCATTGGGACATCCTTGGCAATATAATAGGAGAGTCCAACCTGACAGTTTTAGAAACATTAGTTCTTTTGTTGTTAATGGTGAGAAAAATGTTTCAGCACTATTAAAACTAGAGATTACTTCTAAAGTGTCTAAGGTGGTTCACTTAAGCAACAAACATGAACTGGATTCATTTGTTTAAGTTTTGAATGCAACATGCTTTGTTGATTTGTTAGATGATGACTCTGAAAAAAACATACTCCTTGATTGTACAACCATTAGTTTCCAAATTTGAAGATGTCTTTCCAAAAGAGATTCCTAAAGGCTTACAACCTATGAGAAATATTCAGCATTGTATTGAATTTATCCCTGAGGCTGTCTTTCCTAACAAAGCTGCATAGAGAATGAGTCCTAAAGAGCATAAAGAACTACAAACGCAAATTGATGATTTGATTGCTAAAGGTTTGTTCCAAGAAAACAAGAGCCCTTTCATAGTACCTGCCTTTCTGCGAAAGAAGGATGAAACATGAAGGATGCACATTGACAATAGATCAATGAACAAGCTTATAATCAGTTACCATTTACCTATCCCTCACCTTGATCGTCTATTAGATCAACTTCATGAAGCTACTACCTTCCCAAAGATTGGACTTCATAGAAGGTATCATCAAATTCAAATGAGATTAAGTGATGAAGGGAAGACAGCTTTCAAAACCAGAAATGGACTCTCTGAGTGATTGGTTATGCCTTTTGGCTTATCTAACGGTACTAGCACTTTTTATGCGTTTGATGAATCATAGAACTTTTAGTGGAAAATTTGTTGTTGTCAATTTTAATGACATTCTTGTATATGGCAAAGATCGGGAGGAGCACTTGAATCATCTTCAGCAAGTACTACAAACTTTGTGAGAACAAAAACTATTCGGGAACCAAAAGAAGTGCAAATTCTTCACTGACAGACTTATCTTTTTAGGCTATGTTGTTTCAGTTGATGGCATGAAGACGGATCCTAGTAAAGTGGACACTATTCTCAGTTGACCAATTCCTCAATCTCTTAATGGTATCAGAAGCTCCCATAGCCTTGCTTCATTTTATCGAAGATCCATCAAAAATTTTAGCAGCATCAGTGTTTATTACAAAAAGTTTGAAGGGCAGAAATTTCAAGTCGACAGAGGAAGCACAAAAGAGCTTTGAACTCATCAAGTAGAAGGTAACTAATGCTCCTATACCCTCTTTACCAAATTTCAGATGTAAATTTGAAGTTGAACGTGATGCTTCCATTGCGGGAATCGGTGCAATCCTTAGCCAAAAGGAAACCAATAGCCTTCTTTAGTGAAAAGCTCAATGATTCTCATAGAAAATACTCCACTGATGACAAGGAGTTCTATGCTGTTGTGAGGGCGTAAGAATAACTGAACCAATATTTGCTTCCACAACCATTTGTACTTCACTCAGATCGAAAGCTCTAAGATTTCTCCAGAGTCAATAAAAGCTAAATCAAAGACATGCAATGTAGGCCAAATTTATCCAATCATTTAGCTTTGTGATGAAGCATAAATCAAGAACTGAGAATGTAGTCGCTGACACATTGAGCAGGAGACACTTTTTACTAACTATTTTGAATGCCAAAGTTGTTGGTTTTGAAAAAGTGAAAGATCTTATGCGTACGACTCTTACTTCAGGCAGATATGAAGCAACTGCAAGAATGATCCTTATCAACGACTTCTCATGCAAGATGGGTTTTTCTTCAAGGGAAATCTCTTAGGTACTCCCACATGCTCCATTAGAGAAGAAATTATCTTTAAAGATCATGATGGAGGTCTTGCTAGACATTTTGAGAAAGAAAGCTCATGCTCTACCGAAAGACAAGTTCTTTTGGCCAAAAATGGCAAGGGACGTTTCTAGGCATGTGCAATGGTGCAGAACATGCCATCTAACAAAAAGTCAACTTCAAAACATAGGTTTGTACACTCCACTATCTGTTCCTAACTCACCTTGGGAAGAGGTAAACATGGATTTTGTCATTGGACTGTCGAAAACGCAAAGAAATCAAGATTTAATATGGTGATTGTTAATCATTTCTCCAAAACGGCACATTTCATAGCCTGTACTAAGACCATTAATACTTCACATATGGCTGACTTGTACTTTAGAGAAGTTGTTAAACTTCATGGCATTCCCAAAAACATCACTTGGGATCAAGATCCCAAATTTATGAGTCACTTCAAGGGTACTTTATGGAAAATGCTTGAAACTCACTTGCAATTCAGTTGTTGTCATTCGCAAACCGATGGGCAAACTGAACTGAAGTTGTTAACAGGAGTTAAGGAAATCTATTGCAAAGTTTTGAAGGAAAGAACATCCATCAATGGGATATATTGTTAGCTCAAGTCAAATTCGCTTTCAACAATTCTTATAATCAAACTACATGTTCTAGTCCTTTTGAAGCTGTATATTGAAAGAAGCCTTTGAGTCCAATGATTTAGCACCACTTCTGTTGCCAAAAATTTGAGTGGAGATGCTGAAGGGAAAGTAAAATCAAATAATAAAGTTGCACGAACAGATTCAAGCAAAATTTGAGAAGTAAAATAAGAAGTATAAAGATCAAGTCGACAAACACAGAAATCTTTTGAATTTCAAGAAGGTGATTTAGTTTGAGTACACCTTAGAAAGGAACGATTTCCTCAAGGACAACATTTTAAGCGTCAAAATCTTAAAGAAAATTAGTGAGAATGCCTACAAGGTCGAGCTACCTCCAGAATTTGAAGTTTCAGGCACTTCCAGTATAGCTGATCTTTCACTATCCAAAGGAGATGACTATGCAGTCAACGCGGGGACAAGTTTTTTCCAACCCAAGGAGAATGACACGGGAGTCTCCTATTCAGAAAGCCAATTATGAATAAAGAAAAGACAAAATCGATCATCAAGGATAGGACTTAGATCATCATAAACAAGACATCTTCGATCATCACATTTTCATTGTCTTAGATCCACACTAAATAGACGTCTTGGATGTTTCAAATCAGCCAAGAGAGAACGTCCCATGGTCCAACTCCAGCACTTAACCTTTTTACTTGGTCAAAATGTGTTATTGAAGTTTCACACTAGTTAAAAATGTGTTTACTTGTAAAGATCCCATATCAGTTAAAATTAGGAAACTGCTTGAATGGGAACCTAGGGAACTCAGGAAGCTGCTTGTATGTAAATTGTCTGTATGGTAATTGCTTGTATGAGTTTAGGAAACTACCTAAGAAATTATTGTTTAGAAAACAACCAAGTTTAGGAAACTACCTAAGATTTAGAAGCTATTAACTAGTTTTGAAAATTGCTTTTAATCTTTACTCAGTCCTGGAAACCGTTTATGCTAGGAGGGCTATTCCCAAACTATTTAAACACTTCCAACTTGAATGGGAGTGGTTCTGGAAGTTTTTTTAACACTTGAGAGGCTCAAGAGTTCTCAGCTTTCTTTTATCTTTCGCATCTCTGGAAAAGAGTCTAGAGTGGTGAGATGCCTAGCCTTATATCTTTAAGGTGGTTGTTCTCTTGTAGCCTTAGAGTGGTAAACTAGTTCTATTTTTTGGCTTGTATCTCTATTGTGGTGGTTCTCCTACACCCTTGAGTGGTGAGCTATTTTAATCTAATAGTATTTTGTTACTAGTGATTCCCCAATGCTCAACACTTTCACTTCCTGCTACAATTATTATTAAAACATTTGAAGGTTAAAGATACTAAAAGTGCCTCATGAAGAAACTCTTGCATTCCAGAATTGTAATTAGTAAACATTCCTAGGGGAAAAATAAGTTACTACTTTTCAATTACAAGATTTGATCTAAGGAACTTTAGCAATCCAACCATATTAAGAAAAGGAGTATTTACTAGAACATTTCTGCATTCTTGATTAGAAGATCCAGCCGGAGGACAAGAGGCACCCTCACGAAAATCATGCTGTCTCAAAGTCCCATCTTCACTTGCACTCCATACTATATTAGGATTTCCAACTTCAACCTGCATAAATAATTGCATGAAAAGAGCATATGAAATAGAATGTACATAATAGAAATTACAAATTTAGATAATAAAAGGGAACTGATATTCCCATGCCTCAGTAGTACTAATGCTACACCCTCTTTTGCAGTTTTGTGGTCAAAGTACATGTGGAGTCCACCTTTTTGAGTGATCAAACCATTCATCTTAAGAGTATTATAGGATAGGCCATATCTCAAACATCACATTAAAAAATTCATACATTGATTTTTTAAAAGCTATCTTTAGTGACATTAATTTCCCTATCTTCCATTTTAGAACTCAAAAAGGCAACAATATAATCGTATGACGTATGTGATTTTAGTGTCAAAGCTCATCTATTGCAAAATACCATTAAAATGAACAGTATCAAATTCATTAAATTGGGCCCCTTGGATAAAAGTATGATGAAACTTCAAAAAAAGGAAATGGCATTAGTCCTAAAAGGGCATGAGAATATCAATTCCCTAATGAAATTATCCATCATTATGCAGGCAAGACCACAGCAACTAATAATATGAGACTTTAGGAATATGCATTCGGATTCCAGGTGCAATGGAAAAAAACAGGCCAGTGCTACTAAAGTGTTCCTTCAGAAGCAATGCACTGCATCAGAACCCACGTGCAATGGAAAGTATGCATGGGTTCCCGTGCTGTTTGAGAATTGCACCGGTAAATAGGCTAGGTTAGGAGAATAAGATTCACATGGCCACATAGAATATAGGCACATTGACATGTAAGTGTCTGGAGTTAGTAGATACAATGGCACACAAGATAGTCAACATCGCTTATATCCAAGAAACTAAGTGAAGAAGGGCTAAAACTAGAGAAATCGATGGGTATAAGATCTAGTACATAAGAAAGGACAATAACAGAAGTGGAGCACAAATCGTGACAGATGGTCAAGCTGCATACTATAAACCTTTGTGGTTTGCCCTCTCCCAGACCCCACATATGTGGTAGCTCCATGCACCGCGTTGTCTTTTCATATAACCTAACTATAGCAAACATATACTTTAACAAGAGACACGAACACTTACTAATGTTTAAAAGTGAACCATATAAAAGCCAAATAGACTTTTTTCTACTTAGGAATACCAAAAGATCAATGTTTAAGAATTGCAAAGTGATACCCGGTGAAAGTCTAACCTCACAACATAGTTAAGTTATGGATATCTACATTAAAACATAAAAGGAAATGAAATTAATACGTGTGCAAACATTAAGTGGTGGAACTTAAAAGGAGAGAAGATAGCATCATTCACAAACAAGTTATTGGTAGAAAGAAATTGAAACAATAAAACAAAAGTAAACACTAGGGACTAATGTGGCCAAGTCCATTAAGAGAGTGACAAAAGATGCCTTAGGAGTATCTGAAGGTAAAAGACAATCAATAAAGAAAACTTGGTGGTAGAGTGAAAAAGTGCAAAAAGTTATTAAATAGAAACAGGTGTGTTTTAAAGCATGCCAGAAGACTAAAAACAACAAAAACTTTGAACAATATAAAAATTCTAAAAAGGTTCCTACGAGAGTATTAAGTAAGCCTAAACTCAAGGCATATGATGATCTCTACAATAGATTAAGATCAAAAGAAGGTAAGAAAGATGTGTTTAAACTTGCATAAGAAAACAAAAGAATAAGGACTTATACCACATTAAGTATATTAGAAGTGATGACCAAAGTGGGAAAGTTACTTATGAAAATTGCTAAATGACAATTACCTTGAGAATAGAGATTGAAAGTACTATAAACCCAAATAACGTTAAGACATTATAAAAGTAAAAAAGGCATTGGAAAAGATGAAATCAAGGAAGGCCTTGGGACCCCATACACAAGGAAGCTTTGTGCACTAGCTATCCTTTTTAAGAAAGGTCATGGGACATGATGGTATAATAATAGAGGGTTGGAAGTATATGGGAGAATGACAAAGTTGGTTAACAAGATTGTAAAATCAAAGAAATTGTTGGATGAATTGAGGAAGAGCTCTATTATACAAATTTATAAGAACAAATGAGACATATAGAGTTGCACTAATTATCGAGGGACGAACTTATGAGTCATACCATGAAACTTTTTGAAAGAGTAATTAAGAATAGGTGACAGCATGAGATGAGTATATCAAAGAACCAATTTGGTTTCATGCTTGGAAGGTCTACCTTAGAAGCTACTACTTAGATAATTGATAGAGAAATATATGAAGAGGAGGAAGGACCTCCAAATGGTCTTTATTGACTTTAAATAAGCTTAATGTAGGGTCCCCAGAGACTTAATATGGTGGTTATTGGGCAACAAAGGTGTTTCATGGAAGTATATAAACATAATTAAAGATATGTATGAGGGAGCGGTAACAAACGTTAGGACCACTAGCGAAGGGATCATTGATTTTCCTATCACTAAAGGGTTCCAACAAGGAATAACAACAAGCCCGTACCCTTCCATGATGGTTATGGACGAGTTAACAAAACATCTGCATAAGGAGATTCCAGGGCAGATGTTATTTGCAGATGATATAGTTTTGATTGATAAGACAAGGTAGGGCATAAACATAAACCTAGAGTTAGAAAGACAAGAGTATGTGGAATGCAATTTTAGCAAAGAAATGAGTGGGATTGGAGTACCAGTAAAGATTAACAACTAAGAAGTCCTCCTAAAAGAACAATTCTGGTACTTAGGATTGATAATTCATGAGAGCGAAGAGATTGAGATGGAAGTTACCCACAAAATCCAAGCAGGTTGAAACAAATGGAGATGCGCCTCTAGAGATTTGTGTGATCAGTGAGTGCCACTCAAACTGAAAGGAAAATTATATAGGATGGCTGTAAGGCCAGCCATACTCTATGGATCAAAGTGTTGAGCAGTTAAGAACAACATGTACATAAGATGAGCCTCACCAAAATGAGGATGTTAAGATGGATAAGTGGCAAGACAAGAAAAGATATAATTAAAAACGAAAACATTAGAAGAAACTTAGGAGTAGCACCAATAGGTAACAAGATGAGGGAGTTTTAGACTTAAATGGTTTGGACATGTCCGATGCAGACCAAAAACGGTACCAGTTAAGAGTGAGAGAGTCAAGTCAAAGAGTCTAAAAGGGCAAGGGGAAGGCCCAAAAGAACATGGATAGAAATGGCAAGAAAAGATTTTAAAACTTTGGGACTAAGTGAAGCCATGATACTCAATAGAGGGTGAATGGAGGAACAAGATTCACGTGACCAACCCCCAAACAGCATAAGGTCTTGATGATGATGATGTTAGAAGTATGCACAAGTGCTTATATTTTCTACTTAAGACTAACATCCTGTGTAGTAATTGATATCTTGGGTAAGCTGAAAGGCTGATCAAGCACGTTGTTAAAGATTTTATCTTTGGGTCAGATCTTACAGCTAACTTCTTCACTCTCCTCGAGTGACACTGAAACAATGCTGAAGGTTCAGCAGCATTTTCTTCAGTTCTCCTCCCACTTGATCGAGATAAATGGAACAAGCGAACCTGAAAAGAAATAAAATCAGTATATACATTATGCAATGAATTCAAATAATAGACAGATAACAAAACCATAATTAACAAGAATGCCAATCCTCGTCTTACTTCAGCATCTCCAGCACCAGACACCACGAGCTCATCAGAGGTCTCAGGAACAAACTTCGTACAAAAAATGTTTGCAGAATGCCCAGTATCAATACTGTGTAAAAGTTTCCCACTTGCATAACTCCAAATGTTAACCTGAAGAACGAAATGGTTCACAGGTTATGATATGGATCAGAAAAGGGACTTGGGCAAATTCAAACCGTTTAGATTAAGGTGCAAATGAGAGAAGATCTATCCGGCATTTCAACAGAATAATGGGCAGTTCTCCTTGTTCAGAAAACGTAGCAAAATTTCGAGTAATCCATAGGGTATAATGCAACTATTCACACCATGGATTTGGGATAGAGAAATCAAATAGTTTTCTTAATATGCACTCCCCTGGTACAGATGGGATAAGAAAAGAAACATAAGCCAGCAGTAACAAGAACAAATTTAAACCTCTTTTGCTGTTAATTTTAGTTTTGGATGTAAAGTAACAATTAATACACTTCATCCATGAATAAACATGTACATGACAATAATTACATGGTATACAATGCATTAGCTTGAAAATGACACCTGGAATGCAACTCCATTAGTCAAGTCAGGACTAGCTTCTATAACCTTCAAAAATCATAAAAACCAGTTTGTCCAACAAGAGCCCAGTTTAGATGTAAATAAAATAAGCTGAAGATTCATCGATCAGCAGGACTTCTGCAGTTTTTTTTTTTTCCTCATCATATATGCTATTCACCACAGGAAGAAGAAACTAAACATCTTCTCCCTCAAATTAATTATGTATATCTTGCAGTCAACTGAAGCAACCAATCAAACTTCTGTCAAATTATGCACTCATGTCACTTGTCCCACTTGCTCAATGATCAATAAAATTACAATTAGCAAATCTGAAAACTTCCATAACCAGCGGAAATTTCATAAGATCCCAAAAGAGTCGAGTTAAAAGATTATACTCGTGTATCATCTGATCCAGATATTAAGAGCGAGCCTTTTGAATTCCATGCAAGAGCATTGACACATCCTTCATGACCCTGTTTAGAAACGTAATAGAGGATAAGGAAACGGTTATAGCCACAAATATAAATAGGCACTAAGAAGATATGTATATTCATATTAAAAGGGAAACAACTTTCAGTCACAGCAATGCGGAAATGAGAAAATAGATTCAGAATGACCTGCGAATGCATATTAAACAAGAGTATCCTACACTCACATATGTAGGACGTGATGAAAAGTCCTCCAATCATATGTTCTAAAGCATAAGAACTGCATCTTTACCAACCCATGTATCCTCTGTAACATGATGAACAGTTCCACAATCATATTTTCTTGCAATTGCAATATGGCTTAGCATCGCATTGTACCAGTTGCTTCAGTTTCTTAGTATGGTTTGAGTGATGCATCTGTTGTTCACTGGCTGCTCTCATCTTGTGCAGATAGGTTCTGTGTTGTGGCAAATGGTTCTTTTACCACAATATGTCTGTCATGGAGAAGAGAAATTAAAAAAACTTTGAAGGAATTTGAAAGGAGATGAAGTGATATTTGTCAGAGCCTCATCATAAGTGGGCAACATGAAAGGCTACTCTATCAAAGATCTACTGAGGTGTAGGAGTTCTATCATCAGGGACAAAGGGCCAAGTCTGAAGTTACAGATTAAGCTGAACTCCAATGGGGTGTGATAACCCTGATAGAGCTGCCATTTGTGTGGGTGAGTGAGTGGGTGGGTCGGGACGGCTGTTGGAAAACATGAGATGACATCCTTCTTGTGCACTATGGATCGATCAGATCTGCTGCTCAAATGAATTTGGGATCCACACTTTCTCAGTTCATCTCTGCTCTAGTCAAAAGTTTGATTTTGAGGGCCTCTCTTCAGATGTCATGTCATGGGCTCTGAAGAAATCTCCCAGTCCTTGTAACATGATCTATGACTTGTCTTCAGGTGTTAATCTACAGTTTTTTCATGTCCTTAGGGAGGCAAATGGCATGGATGGATCAATTGGCTGAATCACAGGTCAATAATGACTCTTTATGTATGTTGGGGCTCAGCTGTCCAATATCTAACCCTTTGTATCTCTTCTATTTTATTTGTTTCTGCTTTATCACTAGAGAAAGCCTGCTGGTCTCCCAGGAAAGCTTTTCTCTAATTACAGTTAATAAATTGCTCTATTTATTTTACATTTGCTGGTTTCTTCCTATTTTCCTCAAAATAAATCTAAGAAATTATGCAGATGCTAAGTTTTGACTTACATGTTTTTCTATTCTGTCCCATGTTTGTCTGCATTGTGGTTCTCTTCTCCAATGAAACCACTCCTTTAATTACAGAGGCCTAGGAGGACTATTTATATTGGTGACAGGACTATACAAATGAATTACTAGGTTGCATTTACCACCTAACACAAAATACGGAATCAAACGAATATAGAGTTTGTGGTGGGTGGCATCAAAAGGTAGATCATTATGAAGAAAATGTGAAAAAAGATATCAAGTCTTAGCCAGGGAACCTGCAAAGGACCAGGTTCAAATTGGCTTCAATGGTTTTTACATTTAAAAAGCCATAAAGATTGACAGATGACTCATAGCACTGTCACTTCATACAAAGTATGGCTCATCAGAATAAAAATGGTGATTAGGTACTAGTACAACCTGAGTTAACTTATTTCAGGCGGCTTCCTCATAAGGCGTGCTTCATCAAAGTACAACATGGTGTCAGTTTAACAGCACATTCTTGAATTGTATAAGGTTCTCAAGCCCAAGATTGTTGAGAGCCAAGATATATTATCAAGAGTAAGGATCTCGCTAGCTGTCTAAGTCAGTATTTACCACTTGTAAATTGACTGTCCTGCACTTTGCTCAGAAACTTTTCAAATGCTGTTTTGACACCGGCCTCACACGCTAAACCCCTTGGTCATTATCAGAAATCAAAAATAGAAAAAGTTCAAGAATTTGTGCAGTATTCATGACAAACAAAGTTTGATGTATTAACATCTTTAAAATGTCTATGGGAAAAAAATAAGAAAAATGATAGAAGTAAAATGGGAGCAGCAAATACAACATACAATCTAGATTCAACATAATCATATTGTTGAACAGATTAATCCACTACAATAAACTTCCCAAGGATGGTTTGCTTGGAAAACATTGCCTTCACTAAGAGGATCTAGGAAAATACTAGAAAATTAGAGCCTACTTGATAGTAAGTGAGGAGATGAGGGACTCCGACGTGCTAACCATCAGCTAAGGCAATAAAGACGTAAAAGGAATGATGCAATGTATCAACTGAAGGAACTTGAACTTGGGGATAAACTATTAAAAATGTAAAACAACAACTTCATATTCAGATATACCTCCAATTCTTTTTCAAGGGATAGCCTTCGTATCAATGAAGAATGCGTTTGGAGCCTGTTACTCACATTCTGAATAAACACCAAAAACAGCTAATGTCAAGCTAGTCAAGTATAATGCAATATAAACTTTAAAAACAATGTCAATTTAGCGCATCACGTTTGTAAATGACCAGTTAACCTGTATCTATAACAGATGAATTTTCTTTCTCCATCATAAGAATATTAAAAGTTGCCTGCAAAGATAATGTGGTCTCACATGTTTTTATTGGGAGAAGGCAACACAAAAACATGAAAAGGGAAACAAGAAGATACAAAATGAGGATATACATAAAATAGGTCAGTGAAAGGACCAACAGCTTATGACGAGAAGCTTCAAAAGATCAATCCAAGAGTTAGGACCAACAGCTTATGACGAGAAGCTTCAAATTGGTCCATTGTTTTTGCAACTGATTTTGAATAAAACTGAAACTTGCATATCAACTAGGATGCCTAGAAGTGTAATATTTATCAAACAAGTCACCATTTTTGGACCATCTTGCCCTTCATGGATGTGGGGAGTGCGCTTCGAGTATTCCAAGTTTAGATTACATTGACACAGGCAATGATCCATACAAACTAAACTATGAGATTTGGTCTACATTGCAGTTTTTGGTAGAAATTATATCTTTCACGTCTATGATGTATATATTCGCATTTAGTTTATCTCAGAGTTAACATTCTGACAGTGTCACCATGAACTGTTTCTTTTGTCATTATTAGACTATAAACCAGTCACCACCAAATAAATCAATTCTGTGTAAGAGCTCTGACATTTGTAATGTTGGACCCCATCAATCATCATGGATTGGGCACAACAAAAGCAGTTTAAATGGCATCTCCAAAGACCAAGAGATAGGATAATAACGAGAAACATGATGTCCAGTTTTTAGGAGGACTTAGAAAGAAATAAGTTGAGCTAACTGGGACAAGATCCAATCAATTTTCAATTTCTTTGCAGAAGGGAGGGAGCTCTAGTTGACTAGTTTGACAAAACTGAGACTCATATGAGAACTCCAACTGTAGCTTTCATTCTACCTCTACAATCCATATCTATTTTGTGCCAAAAAGCTTGATTCAATGGCCTGATTGTACCTGAGCAAACGTAATGCATTCTCCTTCAAATCTCTTGAGATGATGTACCAAGTATAATTTCAGGATGCCCTGGTCCCAGCAAGATTATCATGGACCTGAAGACCCCGGCCTCAAGTATACAGCATTTTACTGGCTGGGGCCAAGCAATTGTTCAGTGAGTTAGCTCTTCAGGAATGAGTTTTCCACTTCAATCTTCTTATAGTGGAACCTATGATTGCCTTTGCTAATGAGTATGGACAATTTTTATCACCTATTTCCTTGTTATCAACTGTAACCATACATATTTGCCATTAAATACTCTGACAAACCTCCATCCATACAAGAACACAAACGTAACCTAGCCCAACTCAACCAGGCAAAACTCCTGCCAAGAGCACCAGGAACCTTAAAAGGTTTGAAGCTTGTAAAGTTGACAATTTCAGGTATAACATCTATGGTCTTAGTTGACTAAGAACAGTTTTAAAGGTCCTCATCCTATTAAAGTGAAAAGTACGGTCCAAAAATAAAAGGTCAAATGCAGGTATAAAATTTCACCCACCAATCCAGACGACGGCTAAAAGTAAATTATAGCTTTCATCTTTCCTTATAATTCCTGTCATATTTTAAGCGAGAGGACTTTATTCAATAGTCTAATAGTACTGAAACTATGCGAACTAAGTTTAACACAAATTGACAGCATTAATCCTTCTTTCTCCTTCTCCTGTGTGAAGATGATGTTCCATATTCTACTTGAAGACAACTTTGTCCCAGCAGGATTATGTAAGGGACTGGAGGCCCCAGCCTCTAATTGCCTCTGAAACACAGAATATGTGTATTTTGATTATTTAGGTTTTGTATACTTTTCAGCTCATCATGCTACTTTCTTATACAGCATCCAATGCCCTGACGGTTCAGTGGGTTAGCTTTTCTGCAACCAGTTATCCTCTTCAAATATATTGAAACCCATTACACCTTGATCAAAAGGCCTTCTCCTCCTGGAGCTCCATATAATTATATCTGTCGATATGTGTGGATGTTTTCTATCATTTATTTTTTCTTTGTTATCAACCCTATGGAGCCTAACAAAATCTTTTTTGGTAGGTAAATCCTTCACTCTTCCTCAATGGCACAAGAACATAAACGTAAACCGGCCAACTCAACCAAGCATAATTCCTCCCAAAAGTGCCAGGGACATACAAAAGTTTGGAGCATGTATATCTGAACATCTCCAGTATAACATCGATTCCAGTTTTACAGATAATTTTAAACCAACTAAGCATTCCTCTCCAATACAATCATAAAATCCGACAACCTCACGTTTCCATTTTCACTAAAGAATACAAGCAACACATTCCATAAACCACCAATGCGTAAAACAACTACATCAATCATTCTCCAACTCTGCCAATCAATATTTCAGACATTTATTCACAAAAGAACTCTGGAAACAAAAACTAATTCTCGGTTCATACAATGAATCACCAACTCCAAAAATTCTTGTCCTTTTGTATTGAAATTAAATCCAAAATAAACATTATAAAAGTATTTCTTTCATCATAACCAGAAAATGACAGAATTCATTCAGATAATAAAAAAAGAAGCCATTAAATCAAATAAAATGCGACGGTGGATGCGATTAATACCTGGCGCACATCTATGTATCTTTTCTCAAGCAATTCCGTGATGTTTCCATCTGGAAGATTCCAAGCTGCCATTGCCATTTCAGAGAGTCGGAGCAACGAAAACCCTAACTATGCCACATTTCTGAGAGATTCCGATGGCTATCGCCGTGTGTCGGTTTAAATCATTTTCCTGTGATTTTCTTGGTTTCCTATTAGCTTGTCCCCGAACACAGAGCTCACTTCCGAGGAGACACGCCTCAAGTTTTCTCTGCTGACGCCACGCTTCTTTCCATTCGTTTCCACACGCTTCCGCATTTTTCTCCTTTTTTTCTTTTTTCTTTGAATCTTTTTCCCTTTCTTATTTTTAACAGACACATGTAAAGAAAACAATCTGAACATTGCACGCGTCCCATGATCTCGATCGTTCATCTTGAGGAATGTTCGCTATTGAATCGCAGAACGCAAGTGGACGGACAAAATAGACGCGCGCGGTGGCATATATTATTAGATAACTAACAATGATAGGTATGATTTGAATTTTCAAGTATGCATTAATAAAGTGAGTTAAAGCAAACCGACAATCCTGGTTGTGGTTTGGTGTCTATTGACTATAATATAAGATAATATGCCTTTTCATGTGAGATTGCCACATGTTATTTGTCCTTTTTTTATTTTATAAATAATTATTATTAAAATAGACATATTTGCACTACTTATTATATGTAAGCTCTAAAATATTTTTTATTCTCATAAAATATTTTTTTATTTTTTCTCCTCAAAAGATATCTATTAATATTTTTTTCTCTTTTTTATTAAGTGGCTATTAGGTTAAAGTCATGATAAGTGTAGATCCTAAAAAAGCATCTTCTGTTAAATGCTTTTAAGAAAAAAATTTGGAAGATTCATCCCATAAAACTTGTTTGGACTCTCTTAGCCATTTAGGCGGATCATTTAATATTAGCAGCCTACGTTTCTTGCTACTTTAAATCAAGACCATTAATAAATATAAATAAAAAATACTAGAGATTGAAAATATTGGATGATCGTGATATGATACACAAAGACAAAATATGAGGAGCACAACGAAATGCACAACTTGGATCGAGAAAAAAGAAAAAGAAAAGAAAAAAGGGCGTCATTAGAAGATGCTTTTTTTAGCGTCTACAATTATCAAAACTCATTAGGTTAAGGGTTATCTTTTATTTCAATCATCTAATGTGATTTTTCATAAAAGAGTGACACATCACTTCCTCCTTTTTATCTCTCATTTTCTCTTTATTTAATGCTTTTAAAATATAGTAAATATTGTATTTATTAATAATTTTAGACTATGCAATATTTTGATATCTATCTTCCAAAGGTGTTGTATTGATTTTCTTGAAAGAAACATTTTACTTATTATGGGTAGAGAAGTAAAAATATGGTCCAATAGAAACTTTGTATATTTTTTAAAAACACCTAAAGAATTAGATAAGGTCGTAAAAGATTTAGGCATATAAAATTGAAATTTTTGTTCCTATGCGTTCTGCTTATAAGAATTCGAATTCCTATTTATTTTTTATTAATCTTTATTACATTATATATGGTTGCATCTACTATTTTTTTATTATGAAAGAGCTCTAGGGATTTATAAGGAATTAAAGAAATTGAGCTAAGGGTAGTGTTGAATTTTTTAATGAAAATGCCTTTTCTTCTTAATAGAGAGAAAGAAAGAAAAAAAAAAATGCAATTTGAGACATGAAACCAAGGGGAAGTAGGGGAATTTGATGAAAAACCCGAATTGGGTCTAGATTGAAACAATGAAATTTAGTGAAAGGAAGGCAATTTTGAAGGGTTTTTGTGAAGATTTGAAAATGACGGAAACTACTAGAGAGAACACATGGATGATGAGAAGTGACTGATAAGGAAGATAACCCGAGAGAGAAGGGGAGACCAGAGAGTGATGAAGAAGAGTTTAGTATAGGCAAGAGAGAGAAAGATAGAGGTAGAGAACAAGATGGAACGAGAGAGATAGAGGCAAGTGGGATGAGAGAGAGGTGTAGTTCTGTTTTCTTATGATAGAGAGCTAAGAGAGATGAAGACAGAGGAGCAAGTTCTTTGACAGTAAAAGAGAGCCTGAATAATGAAAAGAAGTTGAGAAATTTGCTAGTAACAGAGGAGAACATAGAGAATCAGGTGAGTAAACCACAATGAAAATAAGAATACTGACAACTAGTGAGAATAGAAGAGAAAACCAACTAGCAACGAATTGGAAAAGACGTTGAGATTGAGAGAGAAGTTGGGAGTTGGATGGAAGTGACGCTGCTTGTGAACAATTTCCTTTCTATTATGGTGTGCGGTGAAGATGTTCAACCAGAGAGAGAGCTTTGGTGATTCCCCTTTCTTTCATTATTAAACATGGGATTATTCTCCCTTTCCTCTCTTATATAGCCCATGCAATAACCATGCTGCAACACATCTCTTAAAAAGTTTGTTTCCTTTCCAATTTCAATTTGCTCTCCCTTATCCAAATTTAGAAAATTGTGTCTTGATTGTCTTCAATTTCTTCTTTTTGGAAGTAGTTTCCTCCTTGATTTGGTCCATTTAATTTGATCTGAATCATCTAATTATAACTTGATTGATCTGCAACACACAAAATTAAATTAGAATTATCTGATTAACGCCTATGATCATCTGACTGTTAAATTTTATAAATCAATATTTGGATGGTCAATTAAAGCTAAAATACAAAATTTAATCTAAAATTTTAAAATTGATTGATGGGATGATCTAATCAGATGCTAGATTAAGGGTAATTTGGCCAAAATCGAACACTTAACAATATTCCATACAAATCTTTGCCCATCAAATTTAAAATCTTTGCAAATTTCCTAATGTACTTCCTTGACTATCAAATTCTTCATTACTTCTAAATGGAGCACATCGCTGTGCATACTGCCCATAATAGAGGCCGAGATCATTAAGAAAAGAATATTTTGGATCAAGGTATATATAAGATGAAAATATAGAGAACATCTTCTACGATCCAAATATGTAGACTTTACATGAACTTGATTGTGTTTTCACAACTAAACAACACAAAGAGTTATAGGATATAGATACATGTTTCACTTAAATTAAAATATATATAGGACAT
This sequence comes from Warburgia ugandensis, assembly GCA_035236585.1. Taxonomy (NCBI): domain Eukaryota; kingdom Viridiplantae; phylum Streptophyta; class Magnoliopsida; order Canellales; family Canellaceae; genus Warburgia; species Warburgia ugandensis. The sequence continues at coordinate 63,372,704 of CP141129.1, read as the reverse complement.
AAATATATATATTTAACCTAAATTCAAAATGGTATATTATCATAAACTACTTTAAAATATGCACCTATGTTGGACCAAGGATATATTGCAATGTAATCATAAGTTCACTATAGGATATTGATTAAGTAGAATCAGCAGTTCTATCACCAAAAAATTTATGCCCCATATTTAACTTATAATTTTAGAAACTATATAAAAACTCAAGCACAAGAAAAGAAATCTACTTGATTGATTGTCCATATGAATAGAATCTAAACCCTTATTCTCGTTATTGATTACTTAAGAACTTTATAATATTTCCTTTTGAACAAATTTTAAGTTGTCTAAAGTGTATAATAGATTACTCAAAATTTGTTAAAAGATAAATATTATAAAGTTCTTAACTAATAAATAGTAAGAATAAGGGGCTAGATTCTATTCATATGGAGAATCAATCGAAGCATATTTCTTTTTTTCTTATGCTTGAGTTTTTACAATGTCTAAAATTATAAGTTGCATATGGGGGCTAAATTTTTCATGATAGAGCTGCCTATATACTTATCATTATCCTAGGTTGAACTTATGATTATATTACAATATATTTTAGGTCCAACAAATTATCACATTTCAATGTAATTTATGATACCATGGCATTTCAATTTTAGGGGAAGTAGATAGTTTTGTTCTATAATTTTCAAATTCAGGTGAATAGTTCTTTATATCCTATAACCCTTTTGTGGCATTTAGTCATGCAAAAAACAATCAAGGTTATGTAAAGTCTAGATATTCACATGATAGAAGATGTTCTCTCTATTTTCATCCTAGACATATCTTGATTCAAAATCTTCTCCTCTCAATAATCTAGGCCTTTATTATTTTAGGATATAAAATGGATGACTTAGAAAGTCTTGTAATAGAAATATAAGAGTGTTGATTTATTTTATCGTAAATTCATGGGTTATTGTAGTATAGCTAATGTAAGTATGGGTCGATCAGACGGGGATCGACTTAAAAAGTAGAAGTTTAAATAAAATTTAATTGATAAATTTTTTTAAAAATAACAAAAATTACTAGAATTGAAATCATAGTTCAAATATAATCAACTTCTAAAAATTATAGAATTTCAATTCCACAATAAAGAAAAATAAACTAAATAACAAGAAAAAATATACTTCCCTAACTTAATCACTATCAATTTCTTCAAATCTAATTTTCTTGGAGTTGATCAGCCTTCATAAACATCTTTAGTATATCTTGATTAAACATTTGCCAGTTGGATTTGTCAGATTCCTCAAAATTGTAAAGATTTGGAGTAAATTGTGATTTTGGGATTTGGATGATCTAGAATACTTCTTGGATTTAAGATTAAAGATCAATGATGCTAATTAAGCTCAAGGATGTCCTAAGAATAAAATCTAAAATTAATTAAAAATCAAATAAGAAATAGAGGAGAAATTGAGAGTTCTTGTTTGTTAAGGCTAACATGTTGATTAGGTTAAGCCTTAATTGATCTGGTTTGTATTGGACAAATCCTGGATAAGCAGAATGAAGATAAAATAAAACTGAAATAGACAAGGACACAAAGGGAATTAAAAAGAGGATGCAGATGGAATTGTAATTAAGTGCAAAGGGTAAAACTAAAATTAATACAAAATTTTGATTAAAACAAAAGAGGAAATGGGGAAGAAGGAAAACCCAGCAGAGGAGGAGAAGGGAAGAGGAGGGAAAGGGAAGAAGAGGAGGTGTTGGTCTCGGCAGTTTGTCGATGACACAGAAGGGAGCCGGTGCGATGCTATGCGGAGAAGTTGGAGCTGGCAGTGGAGTAGAGGGCAATGGGAGAGAAGCAAAGTAGAGGGAGGAGAATGTTGGTGCTAAGTGGTGAAGCCGGGTAGTCCAGTGCGGTCAGACGACAAGGGCTGGTGGCGGTTCTACAATGTGACAGAGAGAAGGGCAGTGCTAGTCAACTTGTTTGTATGACCTTGCCAGTGGTGATGGAAGGTGTGATGAATTGGAGAGAGAAAGCATAGAGCGGAGCAGAGCAGAGAAGGATATTAAGACAGAGAGGTGGGACAGAGGAGAATGAGAGAAAGAGCAAAGGGGGTGATACTAGAGAAAGAAAGAAAAACTGCCTAGGTAGTGTAGAAGAGCATGGGGCTGATTGACGTAGGTGGGTTTACCTACCTCCTACGGTTAGTTAGGGAACTAGAGAGAGAGAGAGAGAGAGAGTTGAGAACTGAGAAGAGACGTAGGGAGATATGGTAAGAGAGGAGGTTACAAAGAGAGAGAGAGAGAGAGAGAGAGAGAGAGAGAGAGAGAGAGAGAGAGAGAGAGAGAGAGAGAGAAGAAAAGGAAAGGGGTAACTACCTGCCTCCTACAGGTCAGCCAAAGGAGATTAAAGAAGAGGAGATTTCCTTCTTTTCTCATATAATAATCTATTTCCTCTTTTTAAACATTCCCCTCTAATTTCCTTATAATCTTGGTTCTTCCACTGGGGAAACTTCCCCGCTAACTCTTTGCATGTTTCCATTCCTCTTCAACATTCACTTCCTTAATAAATTGCCTATGTGCCTTTTGTTCCTTGATGATGATTTAGTCCACTGATTCAATCCAAGCCATTCAATGTTCAACTTATTTGATATGCATTATATAAAATGCAATTAGATTCATCTCGATCATACTTTAATCCACATATTAGCTCTTAATGATCATCTGATTGTTGATTTTGACAAATTAATGATTTGATGATTAATTAGAGCTAAATTCAAAATCAAACTGAAAATTACAAATTACAAATTTGATCAATTAGATGATCTAATTGAATGCTAAATGAGGGGTATTTTAACCAAAATTGAATACTTAACACACCCCCACCCAGTATTTTGTTAGTCTTGAGTAAAACATGCAAAAAATTAAATTTCAAAAATTATTTTTAAGTCAACTCCTTTTTTTTCCTCAGAGAATTATCTTCAATAAATTATAAACTTTAGCATACCAATAAAAATGGATGAGGAATTTAAAACCCTACCCATATGCTAAAATTATTTCAAATAAGCTTAGATCTCAGAGTGCGTGTGTGAGTGTACAGTCTACATATAGAATAATCTTTTATCTCTAAGTAGACTTCTAACTTTTGAACTCCATCTGAAATGTGTTTTGACCTTAATCCTCACTAATGACATACACTTAGAAACAAAATCTCTCAGATTAAAGGTTCAAATCATATCTCTCTTTTAAATATGTGAGCTAAGTCAATAAAAGCAAATTTATCTCACATATACTCATGCAGAATGGGAGTTATTAAAGAATTTGATTGTTTTGATCCCTTTGGAATGGATATCATTACCTTTGAATATTTAGAAATACTACTCTTTAAATCATATACATTCATTTCCTCATCAAGACTATATTTCTCTTAGAATCAATAGGTCTTTAGTTAGGACAAAATGTAGGCTTAGGACGAGGGACCAAAGAAAGGGTATAAGGGTATTCAAAATTTCTTTAAAAAATAAGTAGAGGTCTTCTACTTATGTTGACAATTCTTCTTTAATTTACTGAAGTGAATATTTCCTTTTTGATTTTTTCTTTGCATTCTTCAAACATTTTTTTTCTTTGTATTTCCCACTTTTGAATCTCTTTAAAGAGCATTTCTTTTCTTAATATTTACTTTTCTACTTTCATTGTAACTAAAGGTTTTCTTCATTCATCTCTAACTCATTTTTTTCAAAGAAAATGGGTAATGGATAATTTATACTGGGTTAATATGGGTAAAGGATAAATTGGTTGACAAAAAAAAGGCTTTATATTAAAGGCTCAACTTGGCTAACTAGTGGTAAAAAAAAATTTGGGTAGGCCTTATGTCTCTAAGTTAACAACAAGAATGGCCTAAATCATTTTCTAAGTTTTCTATAATTTATGAGATTCAGTGAACTTTTAGAATTTTAAAGATAATATTCTAATTATTCAGGTAATTAGCCAAATTTAAGAATTGATGGGATCAATTTTCTTTAAGCACGCTGAAGAAAATTAGGAACGTTTATAACCTCTAAAAAAGAATGAAAGGCTCTAAAACTCACTTAAGTTAAATGTCTCCTCTAAATTTTTTTAGGATCTCTAAGTTATAGTTACTTATCAATCTTGACTATCTACATGCAACTGCGTGTACATATGTGATCTGAGACTTTGCTTTCATGGAATATTTTAGAAAATGAGTAAAATAATGAATTAATCATGTTCGGTTTCATTAATAAGCCAAAGTTATTCATATTATACTTTAGAAAATCCAATTCTCATCATAATGTGGGAATTGACCTAATTTTTTCTTCTTCAAAAATTCTCTCTCTCTCTCTCTCTCTCTCTCTCTCTCTCTCTCTCTCTCTCTCTCTCTCACTCTTAGAAAATCTAGGAAATCACCTAAAAATCTAAAAAAACTAAAATTTTCTAGAATTCTACACCCCCAACCTGAAAGAAACATTGTCCTCAATGTTTAAAAGGTAGGACCTAAAATGAATATGGTTAATGTAGAAAACAACAAAAAGAAAAATATAAATGATGATACAGAGGGATCAGATCCACTCAATCCTGATAAATAGGATCATCTAGAGTTGTAGACTCAACATTTGGAGTCTTATATTCTAAGAAAGGCTTTAAACGTTGACCATTCACTTTGAAAGAATGACCAGTGCTAGTATCCTCAATCTCGACGGCACTTTATGAAAAAACTTCTTTTACTATATATGGATCAGTCCATCAAGATCTAAGCTTACCTAGAAATAGGTGGAGCTTAGAATTGTAAAGTAGGACCTTTTGGTTTGGAGTAAAGGATTTTCTCATTATGTTTTAATCATGAAAAACTTTCATCTTTTCTTTATATATCCTATTACTCTCATAAGCTTCTTATTTGATCTCTTCCAACTCATTAAGTTGGAGTTTTCTATGTGAGCCTGCTTTATCCATATTGAAATTAAAGGCCTTTATTATCTAGTAGGCTCTATGTTCCAATTCCACAATCAATTACCAAGCTTTGCCATATACAATACAATAGGGTGATATACAAATTGGGGTGCGATGTGCAGTCTTGTAAGCCCAAAGTGCATTGGTCAATTGAAGAGACCAATATTTACAATTTGGATTAACAGTCTTTTGAAGATTTTGTTTTATGGTCTGATTAGATACTTCTACTTGTCCACTTGTTTGTGGGTTATATGGTGTTGCAACTTGATGTGTAATATTATATTTTTTCATGAGTGCTTCAAATGGTTTGTTGCAAAAGTGTGTATTATTGTCACTTATAATGGCTCGAGGTGTCCAAATCTAGAGAAAATATTTTCTTTTAAGAATTTAAGAACTATTTTGTGATCATTATGCCTACGTGGGATATCCTCAATCCATTTTAAAACATATTCTACAGCCAATAAGATATAAATGTAGCCAAAAGAAGATGAGAACAGCCCCATGAAGTCTATACCCCAATAATAAAAAACTTCTATAACAAGGATATGGTTTAGAGGCATCATATTCCTACAGTTTATTCCTCCCAACTTTTGACATTGCTCACAAGATTTACAGTACACATGTGTGTCTTTGAACAATGGCAGCCAATAGAAGCCACACTGCAAAATGTTTGCAGCTTTTTTAGGTAGAAAAATGTCCACCACATGCTTCTAAGTGACAAAAGGAGATGATACTATGTTGTTCTAATTCAAAGACACATCTCCTAATGATTTGATCTACAATACTTAAATAGGTGTGGATCATCCCAGAAGTAAGGCTTAACATTGGAAAAGAATTTTTTATTTTCTTGTTTAGTCCAATGTTCAGGATTCTTCCTTGTGACTAAATAATTTGCAATATTAGCAAACTAGGGAAGATGGGAAACATGAAAAAATTGCTCATCAGGGAAAGTGTCTTTAATTGGCAACTCCTCCAAAGGCTCTGCTAGGATAAGGGAAGACAAATGGTCAGCTACAATATTCCCTACTCTTCTTTTTTGTCTTTTATTTCAATGTCAAACTCTTGGAGTAAAAGAATCCATCTAATTAGTCTATTCTTAGCAATTTTCATATAAAGAAGATTCTTGAGGGTCAAATGGTTAGTGAATATGACTATTTTAGATCTAACCAAGTAAGACTTGAATTTATTCAGTGAGAAGACAACTGCTAAGAGTTCTTTCTCTATAGTGGAATAGTTCATTTGAGTGCTATTTAAGGTCCTATTGGCATAGTAGATGATGTATGACTTCTTCTCTTTTCTCTACCATAGTATAGCTCTTACAACATAATCACTAGCATCACACATGATTTCAATGGGTAGACTCCAATCAGGTAGCTGCATGATATAGTGGTCAACTTGTCTTTCAGCTTTATAAGAGCTTCTTGACAATCCTTAGTCCACTCAAAAGGGGTATCCTTTGTGACATAATGGTTTGGATATTGCACTAAATCTTTAATGAACCTCATATAAAACCTTGCATGACCTGGAAAAGAGCGAATGTCCCTAACAAATTTTGGGATGGGTAGATTAGTAATTAGGTCAACTTTGGCTCCATCTACCTCTATACCTCTGGATGACACTATGTGGCCTAAGACAATTCTCTTAGAAACCATGAAATGACATTTTTCCCAATTAAGCACTAGGTTCTTTTCTTTACAACGACTTAAGACTTTTCTTATATTTTCAAGACATGTTTCAAATGAATCACCAAAAATAGAAAAGTCATCCATGAAGACCTCTAAGATTCTCTCTACCATATCACTAAAGATACTCAACATGGAGCATTGAAATGTGGCAAGAGCGTTAAATAATCCAAATGGCATTCTTTTGTAAGCAAAAGTACTAAAGGAACATGTGAATATGGTCTTTTCCTGATTTTTGGGTACAATTTTTATTTGGTTATACCCTGAATAATCATATAGGAAACAGTAGTACGGATGTCTTGCAACCCTTTCTAACATTTGATCAACCAAGGGCAAAAGAAAATGGTCCTTCCTTATGATAGCATTCAACTTTCTATAGTTGATACACATGCGTCAACTAGTGGTAAATCTAGTGGGAAATAGATGATTCTCCACATCAAGCAACTTTAGGACTTTTGCTCTAACTACATCTTTCATATTAGGATTTAACCTTCTTTGCATTTGATGATATGGTTTAGCTTCATACTCTAGATATATCCTATAGGTGTAGATTAAAGGGTTAATACCTTTTATATCAGCTATAGTCCATCTCATAGCACATTTTTGTTCTTTTAAGATGTCTATTAACTTTTCCTCCTGAGATATTTCTAATTGTGAGGAAATTATTATAGGAGAAGTCTCTTTTTCTTCTAAATAGGCATATTTTAAATCTAATGGTAGATATTTCAATTCAAGCTTAGGAGGTTCTATTGATGATGGAAGGAGAGTGGACTCCCTCAGTGGAAGGTCCTTGAACTAAGGTTTTCATTTTTCTGTATCTATAATAGGAACAAAATCAAGGAGGGCATTAATTTCCTCTATTAATGCATCCTCATTAAACTCATTAAGGTGGGTCAAATAGGCCTCGAGTGGGTCCGACAAGGAAGATAACTGAATTGATCTTGCACAATTGAATTGATCATGTTGACACTGTGCAAGTCATCAGTGGTTTTGCCAAGTTGCTTACAAATGTTAAAGATGTTTAGCTCTAATGTCATATTGCCAAAGGATAGTTTTATGACACCATTTATATAGTTAATTAAGGCATTGGATGTAGCCAAAAATGGTCGTCCTATGATGACTGGTATTTCATTCTTCTCATTCACCACCGGTTGTGTATCCAAAACTAGAAAATCCACAAGGAAGCAAAATTGTTCTACTTGAACTAACACATCCTCTATTACCCCTCTCAGTATCTTCATAGGCCTATCAGTTAGCTAGAGTGTAGTAGACGTAGGTTTCAGTTCACCCGGACCTAACTATTCATATACCGAGTATGGTAGTAAGTTCACACTAGATCCTAAATCATGCAAGGCTTGGTTAATCTTATAGTTGCAATAATGCAAGTAAGAGTGGAGCAACCTAGATCTTTGTATTTTAGTAGTGTATGATGTTGAAGAATAGAACTCACTTGTTCAATCAAAAATGCATTCTTTTGAACATTTAATTTTCTCTTTATGGTGCATAAGTCTTTTAAGAATTTGGCATAAGATGAGATTTGTTTTATTTCATCTAAGATCGATATATTGATCTTAACTTGCTTGAAAATATCTAAAATCTCATTATTAGAGGTAGATTTTGGAGCTTTCCACAACTTTTGGGGGAAATGGAGCAGGTATCGGACATGGGTCAACAAGTCAAATAGGGTCCTTATGTTTAGAGTTTTCTTTAACTTTCATGGGTTTTTTAGTCTTTTAGGGTTCATCTTTCTCAATTCTTTTACCACTCTTAAGAATGGTGATAGCCTTAATCTGTTCAATGGTGGAGTTGGATGTTTCATCATATGTATTAGTGCTAACCACATGCACTCCCTTAGGGTTTGATTGTGGTTAAGCTGGGAACTTTCCTTTTTCCATACTTTGCCTCCATTGACACATCATGTTCTTTATTTCATTCATGGACTAGTTGGTTTGTTTTAACTGGCCTTCTAAGTGAGAAAATTTTCTCTCCTAGTTTTGAACGTGTTGATTGTTATTATCCTCTACATGCCTTTTGGGTGGGGGCAAATAAAGTTCAGAAGAAGGGGGTTGATGAGTTTTGTATGGTAGGGTAAGAAGTCTTTGGTTTTATTAGTGAGGTTGATATGGTCTTGGTTGTGGAACATTGGCAGTAGATCCATTTTTTCTACTGAAGTTTGAATGGTTTCTCCAGTTGGGGTTGTAAGTCTGTAAATATGGTGAGAAAGGTCTTTTATACATGTTAAGTGAGTTAGCCTGATCATGAAGTACCTCTTGGAATCCTGGAATGATAAGTCATTCCTAAGTAAGATGGGTGGTACTCTCACGGATGGTACACACTTGTTCATCATTATTTGAGTTTTTCTTTCCCATTTCTATGGCTTCTACTTTTCTAACTAGGGATACTACTCTAGCATTGATTTTCTCTTATTTAGACATGGCGTATATGTCTCCCTTAGCATGGGTGGTATTGAGCTTAAGTTTATCTATGTGTTCTATTCTTTCTGAGTCAACCCAATTCTATGCACTTTCAGTTAGCCATTCCAAATACTCCTTTGCCTCATTTGGTTGTTTGTTTGGAAAGTTATCATTGCAAATTATTTCTACAAACTTGCGCATATTAGAATTTATTCTTTCATAAAAGAAGTTGATGATGCGCCATGGTTCATAACCATGATGTGGGCAAGTGAGTAATAGATCTTTGAGCCTTTCCTAGCATTGATAGAATGACTCTTTATCCTTTTGAATAAAGTTCATTATCTTACGACTAAGTATATTTGTTTTGTGTGTAGGGAAAAACTTTTTCAAGAATTCCTGAGTCATTTCATTCGAAGTTCCTATGGAACCTGCTGGCAATGCATTAAACTATATTTTTGCCTTTTCTTTTAAAGAGAAAGGAAAAAGTTTAAGCCTAACAGTATCAACACCTACATTTTGAGTTCTTTGGGTATTACATATCTCATCAAATTCTTTAAGGTGCAAGTAAGGACTCTCATTGTCTAAACCATGGAATTTGGGAAGTAATTGGATTACTCCCATTTTTAATTCTAATGCACCAGCATTTTGAGGTAGAATAACGTAGGATGGAGTACTGGTGCACGTAGGTTGAAGGTAGTCTTTTAAAGTTCTGCCATGAAAGTTTTGATAATCATCATCATTATTATCCCCATGTTCACTCTGTTGGTCCTACTCTCTATTGTTATTTCTTCTCCAATCTCTATTTGGTTGATAATTATTCCTCCTTGGTGGAGATTGATATTCATCATCTGTTAGGGGTGGTGGGGTCTCATTCATGAGGAGTGGAGGCCCTTGACTACCATAGGGTGAATTACCCATTGATTGTTAATCAATCATTGTTATGGACTGATTTGGTTGTATGTCTTTTTATCATACTTAACTAATCTGCCAGTTTTGTCATGTGTCCAAAAGTGCATATAATGAAAGCTTCTTCTTTCTTTTTTTTCCCAGAAAAAACTAACCTAAATGATGCAACCTAACTTCTAAAATGATGCACAAACAAAGGGCATAATCAAATAATCCTAAGGCTAATAAGTATTAATATTTTAGCTCTCTTGAATTTTGTGGGGATGATGCTTTTTGATTAGCCTAGTTTAGCGCTTCTCTTCTCTTTTAGATTTGACTACTGCTTACCATTTAGGTTCTGCGCAAGGTGGTTAATACAATCCTTTATTAAAGAGGCATTTAGACCTCAAGAAACATTAACGTAAGGCGTGAGAAAATTACTTAGATTTTAAGACACCCACTATAACCATAATACTCAAAAGCCACTGGAGTGGCAATACATTGTGTCCTAGTAAGAGGGTCTTACGAGCATGTGATAGCCCTATAGGTCTCTTCTAATTGATTTTAAGTTAATTTGAAAGGTAGGGTTGCACACTTGTGATTATTATTCTAAGTGGGCCTATAGGTGGTGATAAAATTCACCTTTGATCTTGTGGGCTTAGGTGCCCTTACTAATTAATTTTCATACTCCATGGCAATTCGATCAATATATAAATCACTTTAAAGCATTAAACATGCCCTGAGAATGCAATTAAAAATAATAAACTAATGCAAAACCCTAAAAATGCAACAATTATTAAAGATGCTTTCTATATGTAATTATACTATCGAACAATGCAAATGCAAACCCTAATCTAAGAATTAAAGGAGTGAAGGAAACTTATAATGGGGTTTCTAATGAAGATAAAGTGTGAACCACCTTATCCCACACTAGCCATGTATTATATAACTCTTTTAAAATTAAAATTGCAAATTGCAAATTACAAAGATCCTTACTACAAGATTCACTCAAAAGAAAGGAAAGTCCTATTATAGGAAAGTAGAAAAATTTCTATTTTGTTGAAGATTTACTTGCCAATTTCCTCCACTTTCCTATTTCATAAAAAAGAAAGATAGAAATACATGCAAAATTCAGGAAACAAGGTGATTATGCATTAAAAGAATTAAAAAATACACATACAATACCTAAAATGCTAAAACAATCCAATTTCTAAATTTTTTAATTTTTAATTAAAGTTTATAAAAACTCTGTTGCAGGTCCCCAACAACGGTGCCAAAAACTTGTTAATTTATTTTACCATAAATGCACGAGCTATTGTAGTATAGCTAATGCAAGTATGGGTTGATCTCACGGGGATTGACTTAAAAAGTGGGAGTTTAAATAAAATTTAATTAATAAATTTTTTTTTACTAGAATTGGAATAATAGTTTAGATCTAATCAACTTCTAAAAATTACAAAATTTTTAGTTCCAGAATAAAGAAAATTAAACTAAATAACAAGAAAAAATCTACTTCCTTAGCTTAATAACTGTCAATTTCTTCAAATATGGTTTTCTTGGAGTTGATCAACTTTCATAAACATCTTCAACATGTAACTTGATTAAAGATTTGTCGATTGGATTTGTCAGATTTCTCAAAATTGTAAAGATCTGGAGTAAATGGTGATTTTGAGATTTGGACGGTTTAAATCACTTTCTGGATTTTAGATTAAAGATTGACTATTTAAATTAAGCTCAGGGATGTCCTAAGAATGAAATCTAAAAGTTAATTGAAAATCTGATAAGAAACAGAGGAGAAATTGAAAGTTCTTGTCTGTTAAGGTTGACCCGTTGATTAGGTTAAGCCTTAATTGATCTGGTTTGGATTGGACAGTTCTTGGATAAGCATAATGAAAATAAAATAAAACTGAAATAGATAGGGATACGGAGGGAATTAAAAAGAGGATGCAGATGGAATTGAAATTAAGTGCCAAGGGTAAACATATAATTAATATAAAATTCTGATTAAAACAAAAGAGGAAATGGGGAAGAAGGAAAACCCTACAGAGGAGGAGGAGAGGGAGTTGAAGGAGAAGGGAAGGGGAGGGAGAGGGAAGAAGAAGAGGTGCTAGTCTGGGCAATCCGGTCGATGACATAGAAGGGAGCCGGTGCGATGTGATGCGGAGAAGCAGAGGAGAAGTTGGAGCTGGCAGTGGAGCAGAGGGCGATGAGAGAGAAACAGAGCGAGGAAGGAGAACGTTGGTGCTGAGCGGTGAAGTTGGGTAGTTCAGTGCAGTCAGACGATAAGGGTTGGTCACGGTTTTGCGGTGTGACAGAGAGAAGGGCAATGCTGGTCGACTATTTGTTTGACCTTGTTGGTGGTGGTGGAAGAAGGTGCGATGAACTGGAGAATAGAGGGGGATTGAGCAGAGAAGGAGAGAACAAGAGGGAGGGTTGTGCATGAGAGAGAGATGGAGAGCATAGAAGGAGATTGAGAAAGAGAGGTGGGACAAAGGAGAACAAGAGAGAGAAAGAGCAGAGGGGGTGATGCCAGAGAAAAAAAAAACTGCTTGGGTAGTGCGAAAGAGCATGGGGTTAAATCGGTGTAGGTGGGTTTGCCTGCCTCCTACGGTCAGCCAGAGAGAGAGAGAGAGAGAAGAAAAGGAAAGGGGTGACTGCTTGGCTCCTATGGGTCAGCCAAAGGAGATTGCCTCCACTAAATCTTTGCATGTTTCCATTCCTCTTCAACATTCACTTCCTTAATCAATTGCCCATGTGCCTTTTGTTCCTTGATGATGATCTAGTCTATTGATTCCATCCAAGCCATTCAATGTTCAATTTAGTTGATCTGCACTATACAAAAAACAATTAGATTCATCTTGATCATACTTTAAACCATATATTAGCTCTTAATGAACATTTGACTATTGATTTTGACAAATTAATGATTTGATGATCAATTAGAGCTAAATTTAAAATCAAGCTAAAAATTATAAATTTGATCTATTAAATGATCTAATTGAATGCTAAATGAGGGGTATTTTAACCAAAATTAAACACTTAACAAAGAGCTAACATTGTTTAATGTGTAAGACGTTTGAATGTGCATTATGCATAGAGATGTGCATCATTTAGAAGTAATGACTAATTTGATGAATAAGGAAGTACATGAGGAAATTTGTATAAAATATTTTAAATTTGATGGCTAAGGTTTCTTATAGATTGGATGCTAAAGCTTCATTTAACTTTAACACTCAAGAAACATTTAGCTTAATTTAAAGCTTTCAAGTGATAACTTGTTACTTCACCACATTTGAAAATGTGTTTTAGAATCCAAAAGTTTGTGAGCTAACTTGAGTAGTCACAAAAGAACTCTTTCATTAAAAAAAAAAACTACAGTAGATGCAACTATATATGATGTAATAAAGATTAATAAGAAAGAAATAGGCACAAATTTTTTTATTTTATATGTCTAAGTTTTAATTCTAAGACCTTATCCAATTCTTTAGGCATTTAAAAAGATATATACAAAGTTCTTATTGGACCCTACTTATGCTTATCTACTCATAAAAAGTTGAAAGTATTTTTGAGAAAATTAATATAACATTTTTGGAAGATAGATATCAAAATATTACATAATCTAAAATCATGTGTAGTAAATTTGTTATATTAAAAAAAGAAGAGAGAAAAAGAAAGGAGGAAATGACATCTGTCACACTCCCATAAAAAAGCACATTAGATGATTGAAAGAAAAGATGACCATTAACCTAATAAGTTTTGATAATTGTAGATGCTAAAGAGAGCTTCTTCTAGTAGATCCCTTTTTTCTTTATTTTTTTCAAGATCCAAATTGTGCCTTCAATATAAAAAAGAAAAGAAAAGAAATAAAAATCCCAGTTGTCCAGTAAAAATAAAATATGGCAAACTTTTGCTGGTATAAAAACATTTCATCATTTTGTAAAGCTACAAAGAAGCCTTCAGTTGGACTGACCTCATTAATACGGTCAAGTAGCCATTTGACAACTATAACATCTAATTGAATGGATTCTCAATCCTTGATAAACTACCAAAATACCACTTAGAAGCAACATTTTATTATTATTATTATTATTATTTATTGTGAAGGGGAGCCTTGGCGCAACGGTAAAATTTGTCATCGCATGACCTTAAGGTCACTAGTTCAAGGCGTGGAAACAGCCTCTTGCAAAATACAAGGTAAGGCTATGTGCTTTAAGCCCTTGTAGTCCGCCCTTCCCTAGACCCCGCATAGGCGGGAGCTTCATGCACCATTGTTGCCCTTTTATTATTATTATTATTATTATTATTATTATTATTATTATTATTATTATTATTATTATTTATTGTGAATGTTGAACAGCTGCACCTTTTAACAGCCTAAAGGCCATGACCTAGCCCTCATGAGAAAGGCAGCCTTTGGTTATAGTGTTTACACAACCATAATTAAATACACTAAATTAGAAACAAAGAGTTTTCTTTGCATGATATTCAAGCCATTGGAGATCCAATTGGATTTAATGGATGGAGAAGAGAGATCATTTATAAGTGGGGAAAATATATACGAGTAATGAGTTCATTGTATTACAATGAGGTTTCCCCCTAGTGAATCATTCCTCTTCTACTAAGTTGTCCCAAGATCGTTGAATTGGCGCTCAATATCTTAGAAGCTATAAATCTTAAGACCAAACTCTCACATCAATATTGTACTATAACAAGCCCTTATGGATCAAGTAGAGTTGCCACCGAGTTGAATCGACTCAATAGAGTTTCAATTCGACTCATTGCATGAGTTCTGAAAGGTAGCAAGTGGAGCTTTGTATATGCAGTACTAACTCGAAAGTGTCTAATCATCTTCCCCTTTTCCACTCTGTTCCTCCTTTGTAGTGAAAGCTACAGCAACTAAACACCACTGCGGTTAAAGTGATCCCATGCAATGTGTCACTTTCCCCAGGCAAAGGTAGGCCACAAAGGTGGAAAACAAGAAGATGCTTAGAAGCTTCCTCGTTACTGAGAGGGCAGTTGGTCAACATGAACTTTCCGGCCATCACTAAATAGACAAAAAAGGAGGAAAAGAGAGAAGGGTGGCCTCACATGACTAGATTATTGTGGGAGTCGCAGCTCGTGTTGGTCCAAGTGCAACAACATATGGTCCTCCACTTCTGTTTTCCTCTCTTATCACTTAAATACAACTGATATCATGGAACTGATGTGTGAACCTCTCATTGGAGGTGTGCTCTTATTGAAAATCAAAGATTGCAATTCATTTCGCAACAGTAGTAATTACTATACCACAGTAAGCCTACTTGTTAAATACATCCACAGTGACCATCTCTTTTATATACAACTGAGGAATAACATAATTCGTACAATCAAAAGAACAGTGCATGGATATAGTAATAGACTCATAACTTTAGGAAGTAACCTGTAGCTTAAATTGCATGATCATCTATGTTTTTATTTTGGTGCAAGTGAAGAATTTGACAGAGTAAACAGTCACACACTCCTTAATCTATTACACACACCCTAATGAGATGGAGGGCGTGGCACTGGAACCTGCAACCTAGTGTGAACCAAGGGTACTGTAGAGATCTAGAACTCACGAATGGCCTAGAATTCACAAATAATCACTAGCATTCATGAATACTAGACTAAAATTTGATATTATTGAATGCTGTTTTTGCATTCCTGAGTTCTTCAGACCATGAATTCAAGAAATAAATGCTAAGCAAGCAAGTGCTATCCTCAAGAATTTCTCAATATTTCCAACTAAAAAACTCTCTCTCTATATATATATATTAAAATAAACAACTATTCAATTGCATTTGTCACTTTATAGAGTACCTGGACGAAACCTAGTCTAAACTCTATGCAAGAACCTCAAAAATTTGACAGCAATCAAGCAAGAGAAAAGAGCTGGGACAAAATCACAGTCGCCAAAAAAGTGAACATCGACAACTGTGGAGGAAGAAGGAGGAGGAGGGATGATGAAAGTCAGATTATCAAAGCATTCCTGCCAGGGTTTGGTACATGATGAAAGAAAAGAGGAAATAAATAAATCATAGTCATCGGAACTGTGAACACTAGCGACTGTGGGAGAAGCAGTAGGAGGAGGAGGAAAATAGGATTATGGGGAATTTTCTATGGGTTTGGTGGCCTTATTGAAAGGAAATAATAATAATAATAATAATAATAATAATAATAACCAACAGCTGCAAAAATTGTAAACGCTAGCAACTATTGAATAAGAAAAGGGGGAAGGATGTATAGAAAGAGATAGAGGGAGAGAGACTGTTGTTAGAAAGGTGGGCTTAATGTTTTAGTTTAGGATGAAGAATTTTTTGGTGGAAGAACATTAAAGGAAAAAAAGAAGTAAAAATGGAAAGTTAAGAAGAATGAACTTGTTATATATTACTTGATTTTTGGTTTAGTGCAAAAGTGTGAGGAACCACCCTATTTATTCTAGTGGCAAATTTCAACCAATAGTTAGAATTATGCCAACACACTTTTAATCTAATTGCTACAAATGATTTTACAGAGAACTCTCTAAAAACGTCTTAGACATTACTTCGTCTTTTTTGAATATTTCTTATTTATTACATTATCGTTAACATCACCTACTTTTAGATATTTTTTACTAGATAATTGTACTATTTCTGAAAATTATTAGGAAATATTATCATAGATATTTCTAAGAAGTCTTCTAAATACAAACCATGGGCTTGGGCCACCAAATTGGTCCATCTAGCTCCATATCAAGAATGGGCTAAATCAAGAATATTCTCCAACAACAACAAAATCCTACGAATGACAGCATTTTTGTAGAGAACTAGTCAAGGAATTTTACCACCACATTTTACTAAACACAGGAAATGTTCTACTTTAACATTGATAAATTCCAACTGTTTGAGATGTTTATCTCTACTGGGTTTTGCATTCCAAACATTCCTGTGTTCCACATCTCTACTGCCCAGTAGTGTCATGCACGAATCCTAAGTTTCAGAATTCGTGAGTGTGAGAATTGCATACTGGTACCCAAGATGCACCTTTTCTCTACCTCGGCTAGAAGACCTTGGACAAGATAATCTATCATTATTTTCTCTATTAGCGGTCTGCACTGGGGGCATTTAAAGAAGCCAGGAGCAGCCACTGTTAACAAGAGTGCAAATGTCAATTTCCTGAATTATATGCTAATCTTCTGCCAGTGGCCAAATGGTTGGATTTTATTAGCCTCGGTTTTGGGCTTCTATTTTGAACGTAGAATGTTATTATTTTAGTTTAATCGTTGAGTTTACACAAAGCTCCTACGTACGTGGGGTCCGGGAAAGGGGCGGACTACAAGGATTCATAGTATGCAGCCTTACCTTGCATTTTGCAAGAGGCTATTTTCATGCCTTGAACCCACGACCTCAAGATCACGCGGCGACAACTCTACCGTTGCACAAGCGGGCTCCCCTTCATTTAGGTTACTTGGGTCAATGGTTTAAAGGGTAAAGCTTTAATGGCTCCAACTTGTTTCCGACAAACGTAGTAGACCGAGTCTGGGCCTCATAGACCTACAGCGACTTGCTGTGCAAATGGAGTACACGTAGAAAAGGACTTGATAAAGGCACTTGTAGCTGGTTATGACGGATCATGAATCCAAAAGGAACCACACTCCAAACTGTCTGCAAGGATGGTTGAATATGCATTTTGTTCCTCTTACTGAATAGATAAAGAGAATAAAAGGCTACAAGGCCAGCAGAGATGTCCTGTATACAGCCCAGTGCTGGACATTCCACTTTGGCGAGCCAGTGGGCGGGCGTAATCCACTCCATTCATTCAACAATAAACAAATCATGGCCCCACATTTACACTGCTAGAAACAAGGGCTGTTACCAATCCATAATGGGTGCCATCGGGCACTGCCACAACCAATGAGAACTCACAAACCATTTACTGCAATCCCCTTCAAACAAAAGAAATTGGAAAAATCTTCGAAAATGATTCTTGCAGAGCTATTCCAAACTATGCCATCTCCATGGTGGGGCTTACCCGTATAAGTTAGATCATGCTGATGATATGCCATGTGGATCCCATACCCATATATCATGGGGGCTAAATCATAGCAGCACATCTGGTTTCATAATTCCCTATATTTTTAATTTCAATAATATCTGACAGATCAAGACCAGGGAGACCCTCTGCTTAGAACAAGCGTCGGTGAACTCTATCCTGTCAGACCCGAACCCGGCATCCAACCAATACAAGCGTGTGTGAGAGCCGAGGAAGGTGATGTCGAACTTTTTCAGCCACCCATTAACTTTCCACATTCCATGCCTCGCTTTCTCTCTGGTTTACGAGCTCTGCCTAACATCTCTTTCTTTCCACCTGTTGGAAATTGGATTCTTGCTATTGTACGAACTGTATTTTATTTTTACTTGAGAAGGATGAAAAACATGACTTAGCTGCAATCCAAACAATACTTTCGAAAAGAAATTGTTAGCCACGAGACAAAAAGGAGACTGAAGGTGAGTCTTGGTGTAACCACGGTAAAGTTATGTTGCATGACTTTGAGGTCAGGGTTCAAGGTAAAACTGTAGACTATAGACCTTTATGATCCGCATCTTCCCTAGATAGACTGTTTTTTTAACGACAAGAAGGAGATTAATAAGGCGAATACATGTCAAAGAGGGCAATATCCCACCGTAACTTCGCAGTTAGCCCTGCTTGGCAGTCGTTTCACTAGGATTGCAGCCTAGTGTGTAAGTTCTCGTTAAACGAGCAGTGCCATTACAATCAGGAGGGTATAAATAATAAGAAAAAGAACATCCATCGGCGAAGAAGTTTAGTCTAACCTTTAAGGAATGTGATATATTCACTCAAAACCTACATCTAATGAAGTTGATTTAAAGCTTCAAAAGGTTTAAATTTCAATAAAGGAAAGTTAGGAGATTACTTCCTGTAACCAATTACTACCTCTCACTGCAGTATTAGGACAGTTTCTGTGGTTAGGATGGAGCACACAACAATTATATGTAATGTAATTTTATGGTTTTAAGCTCTGCCACATTAAATGTAATTATGCCGAAAGGGGCAGTCCCTGCGCACGAAGCACCTGTGTATGCGGAGTCTGGGAAAGGAGTGGACAACAAGGGTAAATAGTACGCAGCCTTACCTTGCATTTTGAATGACTAGTAAAAGTAAAGAAATAGAAAAAAAGGGACAAGAATAAAGGATTCTTTCCCATTCTGAAAGTCAATATTCCAGAGGATGTTGAAGAACAAATTGTGGTAGCCCAGTAGCAATCACACCCAGGTAGGTAGTTATTTCTAGCCGAAAGATTTAAGCAGTTTACTAACTAGAGTGAAGATTTCTGATTTCCCAACCTTGCTTAATTTTCATAGGTTTATTCATCATCAAAGTCATTGTCCCAAACTAGTTCGAAGGTGCATGCTGAGTTCAGCAGTTGGGTAAGGCCAAAGAACTTTGTCCTTTGATTTCTTGTTCTTTGCTTCAAATGCTGATCATTGACCTTCGATTTTCCCCACTCATCTCTCCACTCCGATTAGCAGAGGAAATATGATGGATTGAAGATAGGAATTATTAGTTTTATAGTCCAAAACTGTCAGGATTTTCTCACGATTTTAAGACAAGAAATTTCTCTTTTTCACCTTTCCCATGCCCTTCAACCAAGACTATATTACATCGGCTGCTGTGTCAATTTTTCAATGCTCAGCTGGCAAGGCAAAGAACAAATCAGATGTCTGCGATGAAGTTTTGTTAACGCTGTCAACGACCGTTTGTAATTTGGGTACGATTGAGAACAATTCTTAAGTGCAGGGTGGAATTGTTGTGATATCAAGTGCAGGGCATGTTTGAATTTTTTTGAAAAGTATGTGGTTTTCCATACAATTTCTTCTTTTCTTTTTCTTTTTCCTATAGTATAAGTGTAACATTACAAAGCAAGTCAGGTACATACTCGATAGAGCACTCTCCTAAGTAACCGACCAAAAGAGAGAGTGACGACTCAATTTGTGACGAGGTGTATTCTGGGAGAGATGTCGAGTCGCCTTCGAGAGGCAACTTCGTTGGCACTCTTGGAATTTACAGATCACCAAATGCTCGTGAGTTATTCCTATTCAATTCTTTTCTTCTTCTTTTTTATTTATTGGAAAGTCAGAAAAAATAATAATTTGCAATTGTATTTTTTTTTTATCACAAATACTCCTTTGTTTCACGTCCCTATCTTGTTGAAGGTCCCAAAAATGAAAGAACAAGTCAAGTAAAATTTTTAAACGACTTTTCGTAACGACAATTGTAACATCTTGTTTCTTTGCATAAGGAAAAATGGAGAAAAAAAAGAAAGAAAGAAAAAAGACGTCTTGATACCGTTTTTTTGGTAATTTATGTCTTTGCTGCTTGCAGCGCCAAACTAGCAAAGTCAATGAAGGCTTTCACGGGTTCATAGTCCTTTCAGTGAATAAAGGCTTTTAGGGCTCGTAGTCCTTTCAATCACAATAGACTCCAAAACTCGGAAGTTTAACTCTTAACTTACTGTTTACTTCGGTGAAAATCGGTTCGATTTACTATGACCCACCACTCGATGGCCCCACCGTAGAGCCTATGCTGCCAATGATTCAGATTTATTGATCTGACCTTAACGGTGTTGGCTATTCGATCAATAGTTTACGAGGGATCAATTAAACAACAAGGTCAGGAATGGAGTTGATTCAACGACAACAAAGGGAAAGTCAAAAGGACTGGTTGTAGACATTTGCGGACCCGACCACTGACGGTGATTAGATGTTGATACAATGGGTCCCAATAAGAATTGTCAGATCAAATCGTCTTTCCATTAAGATCTCGCCGAGAGGATGATGACAACTTGCTGTCTGAGGGCCAGGAATCGGGGAATTGGTTGGTCAAATTAATGATTGCTAGTCGTGTCCCACATTAACTAGTTGCTGCCCACACGATTGATGTAATCGATCGTCTCACACATGAATCAGTCTTGAGCAAGACTGTGGGCCCCTGATTTCCGAGCCTTAATTACCCTCTTATAACATTGCTAGAATTGAGAGATAATAAATAATAAAAAAAAAAAACTTTTGTGGATGGGGCCAGGTAGACAGCTATGTTCTTGGTGGGACCATTAACACATTCTCTGAATTGACCTTTTTCCAAGGGTTTGATCATCTCGCTTCTTTGGGATTTGCCAAATTGGAGGGAGACTTGCCAAGGTGGAGCTAAATTATCCGGAAATGGGGCTAACAATGCTGAGACTCTGGTTTTCAGAGGGGCACTCTCATATTTAGTTTTCAACTTCTTTCAGGAATGCTATCTGCACACGCAGCCACATATAGTGCCCCTCACTCGCAAATACAACTGGCAATTTTTAATGGGATAAATAGTACAATTCAAAGATTCAAAGGGTAAAAAGTGAGCCTTGGTGTAATAGTTGAGTTGTCGTCGTGTCACTTAGAGCTTTTGGGTTCAAGAAATGAAACTAACTTCTTGCAAAATACAAGTTAAGAGTGCATATTATTAGACCCTCCATGATCTTTGTGGACGGCTGCTTTAACACTGTTCAAAGGGCATATGCTAGTTGTACACTTGCCTACACGAGGGGAATATGTGTGAAGACTGGGTATTATAAATATAATTAGGCAGAATTTTATTATGTCTAGAATTTTCACAAAGTTAAACTGAAGAATGAGCTTGTTTTCAATGCTTAGAAAGTAAGAGAGTCGTAAGTAGACCAATTATGTAGA
Organism: Warburgia ugandensis; assembly: GCA_035236585.1. Lineage (NCBI taxonomy): Eukaryota > Viridiplantae > Streptophyta > Magnoliopsida > Canellales > Canellaceae > Warburgia > Warburgia ugandensis. The sequence continues at coordinate 63,351,047 of CP141129.1, read as the reverse complement.
ACTTTGTTCTTATTTTTGAAATTTTTATCCCTTCAAAATTTCCAAAAAAAAAAAAACCTTTTTAAGATTCTTTGTCCAATTTTTATTATTTATTAATAAAATTATCCTTGTCAAATAAATGTCCGGCAACTGCTCTCTCGTTTAATTGGGATTAAATTTGAAGAGCGTCTAAGTGATTTACTTTATAATTCTTTACTTATTTTAAAAAACTCTTGGTCTATCTAATAAGAGATTAAAATAAACAGTTTTACATCACCAAAAATCTGATGCACATGAACTTTATGACTTTACAGGCAAACAGAGTGTATCCATGAGAATCATGGAAAGCCATGAATATCCCTATCATAAAACTATTCAATAGATCAAAACAGGAGTGGTAATATCAATTCCGAAAATGATATCCTTATCATTTTTAAGGGAAGGATATATCAGAACTTCTTCCGACCAGCTCTGTCACCTTATCTAATACTTGCCCGTTATCCTCCATCTTCCAAATTCACCTCTGTAATTCCCCTGTAATAAAACAGAGGAATGTTTTCATGATAATAAAGCCAGTAGAGTCTCCAGAAACAGAGATCAAAACACTTAGAACCGGCAACACAGGAGTCAGAGATACATTCTAACTGCCCATATCGAATATCTTCCAGAACTAGCTCTGGAGAAACCATAAATCTCCATAAACGGAAAACAAGAAGCACTGCAACAGAGAAAAAGGAGAAAACGGAGGCAAAAAGGAGATGCAATCAAATCTGGAACAGTTGCAAGCCCATGACGTAACAGCCGGTAGTGTGTTTCGCATAAGCTGAAGAACCAGACAATTCCCCATAAAATTCCAGGCAGCCCATGTGGTCATCCTTTATTTTCTGCTCCATTGGAGGCTTTTCTGCCTCTTCGGTGCTCTGTTTTTACCCTGTTTCTATTGCTTCCTGTGTTTCAGAGGCTTTTCTCTGCAGAATTATCTTGTGATTTTGGTTAATATCATGTGGGAGTCTGAAAGCGATTCAGGTGTGGGGAGAGAGTATGGTGATGGAGTTCTTACATCCAACAAAACTGGAGTGAAAACAGACGGATTTGAGAGAAGAGATCGATCGTGGTAATTGAGTTAAAGTCTTTCGTCTTTCTTCCTTTATCTTTTCTTCTAGTTTGTAAAGATTTCTGGTTCGAGTTGAAGAATGTAGATTTGGTCAGTGATGGTGGGTTGTTCTTTGAACAGGTATGTTGCTACTGATATTCCAAGCGACCTTCTGGTTCGACTTGGAGATGTCGATTTCCATTTACACAAGGTACATTTTTTACCATTTCAGAAGCTGAAATTGTGCGTAGTTACTCTCCCAGCTTATGATTTGTTTTTTTCATGCAATTGAGCTACTGTCGTGGTTAATGAGTTGTCTTTCTTTACTTCTTTTCTGGTTTTTAGCAACAATTGTCTGTTGCACTGAGGTTAAGGATTAGTCAATGAGAAACTTTTGTTGTTTCTTTCTTTTACCGAATTTCGAGCTTTCTGATACTGCTTTCCCCTGATTTCTTGATTCTTAAGATGCTTAATTTACGGCGCGAAAGAAGAAGACGACCAGAATTTTACAAAATCCCTGTTTATGTTGTTGTATTACCTCGCTTTCTACTGAATTAATGCAAAAGTCAGGAATTTACAAACGTTTTAACTGGTTCTCTTTCTAGCTTCAATCCTCTTTCTGGACTCTAACATTGCTTACTGGTGAGACCAAGATCTTAGATTACTAAAGGTGTGTTTTTTATATTGCGAGTTATTTGAGACTGATTTCCTGGCTTCTTGTATTTGTTAGATGATGGGTAGTTTACTGTGCAAATGTAGAAAGGTTCAGAAATTTACGAATTCTATCTTGTGTTTCTTTCTGTTTGCTTTCTTTTTTTGGTGCAATGAAGTATCCCCTGCTTTCAAGAAGCGGAAGGGTGAACAGAATTATCTACGAGGCACGAGATACAGAGCTGAACAGGATAGAATTAGACGATCTTCCGGGTGGTCCAGAAGCTTTTGAGCTTGCAGCAAAGTTTTGTTATGGGATAGCTGTTGATCTTACAGCGGCAAACATCTCGGGCCTGAGATGTGCAGCCGAGTATCTAGAGATGACGGAGGATCTGGAAGAAGGGAACCTCATATTCAAGACTGAAGCATTTCTCAGCTATGTAGTCTTATCGTCGTGGCGCGACTCAATTCTAGTACTAAAGTGCTGTGAACAGCTCTCACCATGGGCCGAAAACCTTCAAATTGTTCGGCGGTGCAGTGAATCAATTGCTTGGAAAGCCTGTGCCAATCCTAGAGGAATTCGATGGGCTTATACAGGAAAACCCAATAAGGTTTCTAGTCCTAAATGGAGCGAAAAGAAGGAAAGCAGCCCTGGCCAACAAGTCCCTCCAGATTGGTGGTTTGAAGATGTTACAATTCTCAGAATTGATCACTTTGTTAGAGTTGTTGCCGCAATTAAGGTGAAGGGAATGAGATTCGAACTGATTGGGGCAGCAATTATGCAGTATGCAGCCAAATGGTTACCGGGTTTAGTGAAGGAAGGATCGAGTGAAGAAGGAAATAACAAAGATAACATTAACAGTTGGAAAGGGGGAGGTCTTCATATGATTCTCACTGGAAGTAAAGATGACATACCAAATATTCAGATGAGAGAGCAACGGATGATCATAGAAAGTCTAATCAGTATAATCCCACCGCAGAAAGACACTGTTTCTTGCAGTTTCCTTCTCAGGCTTCTCAGAATGGCAAACATGTTTAAGGTAGCTCCAGCGCTGGTCACCGAGCTGGAGAAAAGAGTGGGAATGCAGTTAGAACAGGCGACTTTGATTGACCTTTTGATCCCTTCCTACAATAAGAGTGATACACTATATGATGTTGAACTCGTTCAGAGGCTTTTGGAGCATTTTCTAGTTCAAGAACAGACAGAACCAATGAGCCCCAGCAGGCAATCTTCCTCAGAGAACCATTATGAAGCTTCTCCAAGGTCTAATCCTAATGCCAAAATGAGAGTGGCAAGGCTCGTTGATAGTTATCTTACTGAGGTATCAAGAGACCCGAATCTCTCTCTCACAAAGTTTCAAGTCTTGGCCGAAGCATTACCAGAATCAGCAAGAAATTGTGACGATGGGCTATATCGAGCAGTTGATTCGTATCTTAAGGTAATTTGAATTTTAACCTCTCTTAAGGAAATGAGTCTGAGAACAATATGGGTCAGCGATCAAATTCTTAGTTGACGACTAAATCTAGATGCAGAAAATAAACCTTTTATTGCTGGATGGAGAAGCATCAGATTGTAACAATCTACTAGTCAGAATTGACTGATAAAGGGCCAAAGTTTCAAATACACACTTTATACCTAGAAAATTTCAAAAACAATTTGACTCACGAAAATTTTCACTTAGCAATGACTATATCAACTTTAAACAAAATGGTTCTGTAGCTAGCCAGAGAAGTATCAAGAGGTTAATAATCCACTAGTTACAAGTGATTTTATGCAGGTGTAAGGAGCAGGTGACATTTGATTGACCGGAAAAAAGTATGAAATAAAAAAGTTAGAGGAAATGACAGTTAGGAACTTTTCCCTGCTAAATCAAACATCACCTGCACTTTACATCTGCGACTCCTTCCTGAAATTACCGCTCCCCTATATACATGTATGTATATATAAACTGGTTGTGATCAATTAAACTAAAGCATTGACATTGAACTAAAGATCTTCATCATTAACTACAATTTTTTATCTTCTCAGGCCCATCCAACTCTCTCAGAGCATGAAAGGAAGCGGCTTTGTCGGGTAATGGATTGCCAAAAGCTCTCGATTGACGCCTGCATGCACGCAGCACAAAATGAGCGACTCCCTCTAAGGATAGTAGTCCAAGTCCTCTTCTCTGAGCAAGTCAAAATAAGCAATGCAATTGCAAATAATGCCTTAAAAGAGTCAGGGAACTCTCATCACCGCCCAATAGTCCCAACTCGTAAGGCATTGCTAGAAGGAACCCCTCAGTCATTCCAAGAGGGATGGGCAACTGCGAAAAAGGATATTAACACTCTCAAATTTGAGCTTGAAAGCATGAGGGCTAAGTATACTGAGCTCCAAAATGACATGGAGAACCTGCAGAGGCAATTTGACAAGATGTCAGCCAAGCAGAAGCCAACTTCGGCTTGGAGCAGTGGGTGGAAGAAGCTGAGTAAGTTGACAAAGATGACGGGTGCGGAGAACCAGGAGATGGACGTATCACAGATATCAGCAGGTCCGGAGCAGGTTCGTAAGCCACCTAGGAGATGGAGGAACTCAATTTCTTAATGGGACAGTGGATGATGAAGATAGAGAGAAGTGAAAAAGAGAGTTCGCTTTCGATGCTGATCTTCTGATCTTTCATTAATAATGAGGGGTGTTGTTGCTGATGATTTGGCTGTGTTTTATCACCATCTATGGTAATGAATGTTTGTATGTTCTGATGTGCAATATTTGGTTCGGTTGGTTCACATTTTTGCGAAGAAGAACACGCTTAAAAGTTTACTAGTACGCTTTCGTATTATTAAGACTAAATCCATCCTCTTCCTGTACTCTCTTTTTGTCCACCAAATTAAAGAGAAGATTACTTGAAATGATAACGTGGAGCCCAGTACGCACTCTCGAGTGCTGCACAGATCCACTGAGAAAGACTTTCGTTCAGTATGTTTTTCTTGGTCAGGGTGTGTAGACGACAATCCAAAACATCAAACCTGTAGGATTGATCAACCCTCTGGATGGATCGTAGATTCCAGTGGGGCTCCAGCAGGCTAGGAGGATGCCTAGGAAGTGGAGGAACTCTCACTTCATAAATGGGCTGAGTGAGAAAGAGAGTCGTAAAAGAAGCTAGAGTGCAAGACAGGCTTGTTCCCATAATGATCTTTTGATCTTTCTGTTTTTATTAGCATTGGGTTGTCATTGAAGTTTGTGCTATGCTTTGTCACTGTCTGTGGTTGTGAATGTTTGTATGTTTCTGTTGCACAACTGGTAAGCTTTCTTAGTTCACTCTCTAGGTAGGTCTCTTGGAAAGCAAGCAAGCTAAAGGTCTGCCACACAAGGCCAGATAAATTCATGAAATATACGAGGAAAATTACTTGGAAATGTGATGTTATCTATGTGGAATCACTTGCTGGTTGAATATGACAGGAAACACGACATGATTCGACGATTGACTTACTGTTCCATTGGTCCCACTGATTGCACTGATAAGGACGGTTGATTTGCATATCTTTCTTATAGTCTCCGTTTTGGGAGAGCCAACGTAGCAGCCAAATAAAGAGATGGGAAAAATATAGTAGTAGATTCTGTTCACCACTTTGCTAACCTATCAGCCACTTGGCATTGCCAATAGAATTAAGACAAATTTGAGAGGTCTTCATTGTGTAGAGAACTCAATCTATTAATCCATCAGATTATGCTACTAAAATGGGTGGAGTTCTAAGGACCCCCAGCTAAAAGTTTTGCTGCCAGTACATATTATAAACATGCTATAAACCCGACTTAATGGCTCATATTATCTCATACTTGTCAGTCAGATAAGAAGTTAACTTGCAGTCAATTCAACTTGTTGTTTAATGAGCTGTTAGCACCTAGCGTGCTGGCTGGTGAGCTCTTTCTCAACCAAATGGTTGCTAGGTCCGGTCTGCTCTATCACCAACTTATATAGACTGTCGAATGAAAGGTTGAGCTTGTGACTATGATTTTCATATGGCCATAGCAACTACGTCCTTGGGTTCATTCCCTGTCTTTTCCAGGCCCAAGACAATGAGGAGGATGACAGCCATAACTTGATCAAGAGGTGCTCAGCACCATTAATCAGCTTATCACCAACCAGAGAAAATGCATTCATTTCTAGTTAGTCAACAATAAAGTCGAGCTTGTCTAGTTCGTTCAGCCAAAGACTCTAAAAACAATGGGAATTGTTGTTAGCTCGCACATTAAGCTGGTTCACCTATTGTATGGCTAACTAGCCTGTTCCCATGCATGATAATTTTGGTAATATTAGATGACGACTATCCCTAGCTGGTAAAACAACTCAATCCGAAAGGATTAACCTTGACTTATTATCAGTTAGATAAAAAAATCCTTTCAGTCACTCTTTTGTTATAGATTTTCCCACTAATACTTATGCATTCAAAATTTTCTATTCTCATTTGTAATGAGTCTGTATAAATAGCTCATATATACGTGATTCAGTAGTGAAAAATATCATCAAATACTTGAATTCTTTCGGATATGCACAATAAGTTAACAAGAAATCATCATCGTCACATGTCCTAGCTAGTACTTTTACGGTCCTTTCAATAGGTTACTGCAAGCTTGTTACTCATGCGATGCATGAGTTCAACATTATTTTCACAAACTCTGCATCTAAAGTTTTGTTAAAATGGTACTACATGTGTGTGTGTGTGTCATCATCATTATCATCATCATCAAGACCTTATCCCAATTAGGGGTCGGCCACATGAATCTTATTCCTCCATTCCACTCTATTAAATACCATGGCTTCATTTAGTCCCAAAGTTTTTAAATCTTTCCTCACCACTTCTATCTACGTTCTTTTGGGCCTTCCCCTTGCCCTTTTAAAACCTTCAACTTGTATTGCCTCACTCCTTCTAACTGGTGCCATTGTTGGCTTCCTTTGAACATGTCCAAACCATCTAAGTCTAATCTCCCTCATCTTGTTACCTATTGGTACTACATGTGCGTGTGTGTATAATATTCTAGTATTAAACATTAAGGAACTAATTTATAAAAGAGTACTATAAAGAGATAATTCATGAAGATTTCTTCATGGTACTATGGATTACAACATTTAATTTGATTAGGGAGTCTAGACAGAAATCCAAATTCAAAGGCACCATATTTTTGTCATAAATAATGATAATTTTTTATAGATCTAAGATACTCACCATGCTCAAAATGACTTAGGCTAAATATGAGATTTTACACCCATTACATGTTTTCACCTATATTTCTTTATGCTGAAAATCATGACCATTGCTTTCTTAAAAAAATTGAAAACAACAAAGCAAGTAGTTAAAATTGTCCAAACTCATGGATTTCTCACGGGATTACCTCATTTTATGTTCTAAACACAATGAATGGCTTAGATCTTCCTAACAAAATAATAATAATAATAATAATAATAATAATAATAATAATAATAATAATAATAATAATCAAGAAGTAGTATGGACTCTCCATGCTTTTGAGATATAAAAGTTGACCACATGTGATTATCATAATTCTTATTATATGGTGATTTTAATGATGAATACAGATCATTGCTTTTTGCCCTTTCTAACCATGTTTATATGGATATAGGAGTCTAGGATTACTAGATTGACTATAGTTTTAACACAAGACTCATCCATAGAATGGTCTAAAAGGTATATTAGTTTGGATCATTGGAAAAATAGGTCTTGTATTTTAGCATGCTTATGTTTTCCAAGTGAAAAATATGAGAACTAACAATGATTATACAATATGTACATCTATCGAATAGAAACCCACTAAGATAGTATAGTGACAAACAAACTTGATAGAGATTTCACCTCTAATTAGGATACTCTAAATTTCATTTAATAAGAAAAAGAGGTTTAGAGATAATTAAGGAGGAGGATTATTAGGAGAAAAGAGAATGATCTATTATATATCAAGCTAATCATTTTTCTTTGAGCACTTAGAATGTTGTTTTTTCTCCTACCATGTTATTATTTTTGAATTTTAAAATCAATTTATTTTAGCCTGCCCCATTAGTTGGATAAATGGACCTTTAAAGGATTTGCCTCTATATTTAGCCCCATGTCACTTTTTATTAGACTTTGTCTCTTTCTATTTTCTATGCAACATTTCTAAAATCTCTTAGGAAACAAATATTTATCAAATAGGTAATTATATATAGTTTTTAATTTGCAAATAACCTCATCTTCATGATCTAAGCCATCTATCTCTTCCTAAATAGCAATCCACCTCTTCTTAATCATCTATGCCTTCCATCTGCTATGCTTGGACTAGGGGTTAGAGTTTCTCTTATTTATCTTATTTTAATTATAATTATCCTCATATTATAATCTTATACTTTTTTTTTTTTTTTTCTTGAACAAGGGGTTAGAGTTTCTATTATCTATCTTATTTTAATTATAGTTATCCTCATATTATAATCTTATATTATTAGTTTTTTTATACTTTTTCTAAACTTTTTAAATATATTATTGTATATGATTGCTAAAAAATGGAACTTATAAGAAAACCTCTGGCAGGAGCCAACCAACCTGTACTTTTTTTCTCCAGGAAAATAAATTTGTGAAAGAAAAATGCCTCCTTGAGAAAGAAAAGGAAAATACAAACGAGTTTCTTCGCTCGTATGAAAGATTTACAGTAATCTTGATTGATATTTCGTGCTATAACCATCAAAATTTATTGATTCAGAGTCAAACCCCAGTAGTTTCTTCTCAAAATCAAAACCAAAAGCAACAAACAGAACTGAGTCTCTTTGATCCCCTGCAAGCCTAAGAAGTTGCCAAAGCCTTGGTTCCAGAGGCCACGGCGACTGCTAAAATGATAACCCCATCAAAGAAAATGGAAAAGAACATGATCGGACAATGAAAAAAACTAAAACTTTTTATGGATTAGAGAAGAAAAAAGAACTAGCCAATAAATACCTTGACAATATGACATTGTAAGAAGCTGCTGAATCAATTTGGCTAAAACATGAAATTGGGTTTCATTTGCCACAGCCATACTCCACAAAAAGAGAACAAAGAAAACAGCTTGAATATGGAGATAAGGAGAAGAATTGTAGCAGGAAAGGGAAGGCAAATAATGCTGATTTAAGAGAATAAGAGAGACCGTCTTGGTAGAAATACCATCCCACAAACAAAACCTCTCCCCAGTCCCAAAACAAAACGTAAAAGTCGACCAGATTTCATTCTTGGGATAACTCATGAATCGAGGACCAAGCTATGTTCTATTTTTGTTGTCAATGAAGATTCCGGCTAGCAGAGAATGGTGCTCTGGTTGCATTTTTAATGCACATCGGCAACTCTTGTGCTCTTATTTTGCCCGAATCGTAGTTAAAAATGATTCAGCCGCAGGATATAGTATCGAGATTCTGCAACCTTCAGAAGATATAGAGGTTGAAATGACTGTGAATTAAATGGCATGCGGAAACCATTCGAAAACCTCCTTAGTCAACTGTACAATCACGAAGATATGGCATAACAAGATTGACATTCTTGATAGAAAGTCAACTGCTCAGGATAGACTCAAATGTCAATCCGCTGACTTAATTGATTCACTTACCAACTTGTAAATATATTTATTCTCGTTCTAATTAGGTCAGCTAGTTGAAATTTGAGCCTATCGCGAATAATTGACTTTCTATCAAGAATGTGAATCTCATTATGCCATATTTTCGTGATTGTAGTTGACTTAGGACGTTTCCTTATAGGAAGTACGAAACGGGTTCAAGATCAGACAAAAAAACGCACTTTTCTCGTTGTCAAACTCTCTACTCCATCTCTAAATAGATCTTAAACAGACCTTAGATGATGACCGTAGAGATCGGTAGCTGGGAAAGTGATGGTTTAGGCATGTTTCCCCATAAGCAAGGGGTACTGTTGTTGCGGCAAAAGAGAAAATGGAGACCTCAAAAAGAATAAAAATGGGGAAGTCGGCCAGAGATTGAGGTTATTACCGATGACTCTGAGCAGGAATGCTAATATTACGCATCTGGACACAAAAACTCCTCACTTTTTTTTACCTTGGTGGAGCTAACATTTGATGGATTAGAGCCGCTCTTCCGATTTATTTAACTGTGGATGACTACTAATTCTGTGCTGATTCCATGAGTCCGGTGAAAGGGAGCCTTTCAGGAGTGAAAACATCCTCTTGCAGAATGCAAGATACGGTTATGTACTATTGACCCTTGTGGTTGGCCCCTTTCCCGAACCCCACATACATGAGAGCTTCGTGCACTGGGGCTAACCTTTTGTTGTCTGAGTCTAGTATCTAAAACCGTTCATTCTGTACAGAAACATGGACCGTCATTGATTGAAAAAGATAAAGAGTGAAGAAGTAAGGTGAACATATTTGGGACGCAAAAGATGGAGAATCTGAAAAGTCATCCATAACAGCATTAGGTTAATATTCCCGACAGCTTAATCCCAACGCTAAAATTTCTTCTTGTTAAGAAGTGGTGGAACGAAGGCTATGTGATATACAAATAATCTATGTAGAGTTCCACAAACCAGAACTTGCAGTCTCCATCTTCTCTACTTAAAACCCATCAAAACATTGCGGATTCATTCCGAAAACAACAACTGCATCCTTCACCGAAATGGGTTATTATGGAACAAGTCTACTTTCCGTAATATTCGTCGTCGGCCTCGTCTTTATTTCAATTTTGAGTCAACTTGCTGCAACAGGGCCTCTGGATGAAGATCAACAGCTGAAGGAAGATGGTCTCCTATTTGAGTCCCTCCCCGCAGGGCCGGTGGCGCCCTCTGGGCCTTCCAAGTGCACGAATGTACCTAAAAATGGTGATCGTAGCTGCCTGCATACACTTGGCGAAATGAACTTCGCGGTCCATTCTCCTGCAACTTCTGACTTCAACACCGCTGATGATGAAAATCGACAAAAGAAGGAAGAAGGTTTCCTGTCAGAGTGCCTCAAATGGGGGCTTGTGCCGTCTTCTGGGCCTTTGGGTGCACAAATGTACCTAACAATGGCGGTGGTAGCTGCCTAACTTCACCAAATTCCAACCTCAACAATGTTGGAAGATAAACTTGATTTGGCCTATTGGGCTAAGAGAATCAATTTGTTGGTTCAAGCCTATAGTCTATTTTTAGAAGACTTTCTAGAAATTTGAGAAATATTACAAATATATAGTAAAAAATATCTAAGATATCTAAAAGACGATAATGTCAATGATGATATAAGAAGTAAGAAATATCTAGAAAAGATGATGTAATATGTGGGATATTTTTGAAAAGTTTTTTAGAAAGTCATTTATAATCATTTGATTAGAAGTGTGTTGGCACAATCCTAGCCATTGGTTAAGATGTGCCACTGGTATAAATAGAGATGGTTCCTCACACTTTTGCATCAAGCCAAAACTTGTGAATCAATATAAACTCTCTCCTCTATTCAAGCCTTCAAGACCCTTTTTCCTTTCTAAATACTTTTTGGCCTCAAAAAGCCTTCTTCAAAGTTTTGTAAATACCTCCCTCTTCCAACAAAGAACATCTCCCATTTTGGCATTGCTTCCACTAATGACGAGGCACCAAAGGAAGATGATCTCCTGTCCAAGTCCCTCAAAGCGACGCCTGTGCTGCCTTTTGGGCCTTTCGGGTGCACAAATGTACCTAAAAATGGTGGTGGCACCTGCCTGCATGCACTTAAAGAACTTTGCAGTATAAACCATTTTCTACGATGTTTACAGTAAATCAGATTAATTAGCAAAAGCAAAAACAGAATAAATAGGAAACTTACCTCCAGCTGCAACAGTAAATTTGAAATAGGTTTACAGAGATCTTCTGATTTTTAAGTAGCACTTGATGATGGCAAAACGAGACAGTGATTTGTTTGAATCAAAAACCCTTGATGGATAACTACCACGAGTAGTTACAACAAAAGTTTACATTGGACTTTTGAATTAAAAAATGTTATGGACCATAAAATAAACTCTAACATTCTCTCACTTAGTCTAAACATTTGTAACTTTATAAATTCAAAAATCTTAACGTACTAGTCTAAGTAACTTTATATTTAAACAAAGAAATGAATTACATGAATCATGACAGTAATTTTTTTATAAACAAGTTTTACCTTCCATGTATTACAATGTAATTATCTTCTTTGAAAAGCCTTTTATGTGACATTTTTATCTCTATAAATAAGCCTCAAATGCTTATTCTGGGTTCAAACATAAAAATATTTGTCATCCAATTATAAATGTATACAAACAAAAATGAAGACAAATTCAAAATTCAAAGTTTCATTACTAATATATGCTACAAATATAGCATCATAGTTCAAACAGAAAGTAACAAATGAGAACAAAGTCCCATTCGTGTTACATGGTCTTTAAACAACTTTGGTGGCATGCCTTTCATTAAAGGATTTGCAATCATCAGCTTAGCACGAATGTGTTTAACGAGCACTGTATTCTTTTTAGCATGCTCTCTGACTATTAAGAACTTAATGTCAATGCGCTTACTTTGACTTATGCTCTGATTATTCTTAGTAAAGAATACATCAGCTGAATTGCCACAGTGAAGCTTATGTTGCCTAGAGATGGAATCAACAACTCGAAGCCTAGAGGTGAAACTCTTCAACTATATACCCTATTTTGTCGCCTTAAAGGAAGAAACAAACTTAGCTTCCATTGTAGAAGTAGCAATCAAAGATTGTTTGTACTTTTCCAAGATATAGCTCCTCCAGGAAATAAGAAAATATATTTAGATTTTGACTTACGAGAATCAACACAACCAACAAAGTCTAAATCTGAATATCCAATAACATCCAAGTCATTAGTCCGTTTATATGTAAGCATGAAATCTTTAGTCTCTTAAAGGTATCTCATGACCTTCTTTGCAACTCTCCAATAATTCAAACTTAAGTTACTTTGATATCTTCCCAACATTCCAACTGCAAATGCAATATTCAGTCTAGTACAGACTTAAGTATACATTAGGCTTCCAGCAGTTGAAGTATAAGGAATGTTTTTAATTTGTTCCTTTTCGAGGTCATTTTTGGGACATTGATTCAAACTGAATTTCTCACTTTTAATAATAAGTGCTATATTGGGTGAACAATCTTTCATCCAAAATTTCTCAAGAACCTTGTTGATATAGGCTTCTTGAGACAAGCCCAAAATATTGTGAGACCTTTCTTTATTAATCTTGATAACAATAACATAAGATGTTTTACCTATATCCTTCATATCAAAGTATTGAGAGAGAAATTGTTTTACCTCATATAGCAATCTCATATCATTAGAGCAAAATGTCATTCACGTACATGATTAGAAAAATGATCTTGCTCCGACTAACTTCTTGATATATACATTAATCCATAATGTTCTTTACGAAAGCAAATGAAGAGATAATATTATGAAATTTTAAATACTTAAAGGGAGGCTTTCTTTAGTCCATATATAAACTTTTTAAGCCTGCAAACTAAATGATAATCATTACTTAAGACAAACCCTTCAAGTTGTTTCATATAAATCTCTTCCTTTAAATCACCTTTGAGGAATATAGTTTTTGTATCCATCTGATATAAATCTAAGTAAAAATGAGCAATCAAAGTCATGATGATGCGGAAAGAATCCTTTTTAAAAACAGGAGAATATTTCTTGAAAATCGATTCATTTCTTTTGAATGAATCCTTTTGCAACAAGTCTAGCCTTGTATCACTCAATGTTTCCTAAAACTTATTTACAACCAATTATCTTTGCCCCATTAAGCAAATCTATAAGATCCTAGACTTGATTATCTGTCATAGAATCCATCTTGTCTTTCATAGCATCATGTTATAACTTAAATTTATTACTAGTCATAGCTTGTGAAAACGCCTCAAGGTTATTTTAAGCACTAACATCATAATTAAATTCTTTTAAGTATAAAATGTAATCAGTAGAAATTGCTGATTTACTTACTCCAGTAGAATTCTTCAAAGGCACATCATTAGCCTCTTGTGGAGGCTCCTGATCATCAACTTGTTATGGTTGATGATCAATGGGATCTACTAAAACATTATCAGCTAGACATAGATTTTCAACAATTGGTTGTCTAATATCTATCATATTTTGATAGGTAATATTAATAATAACCAGTTTGCTACTTGGGGTAAGAGTTGGATTAGAAATAATATTTTCCTCAAAAACTAAGTTTTAAGGTCGATAACTCCCACAACCACGTCATTCTCAAGAATTTTAGCATTTCTTGATTCTACAATTTTACTACTATGGGATGGACAATAAATCTTGTATCCCTTAAACTTTTCAACATATCCAACAAATATGCACTAACAGTCTTCGGTCCAACTTCTTTTTATATGGGTTATAAACTCTAACTTTAGCTGGATAACCCCAAATGCATATATGTCTCAAACTCGGCTTCCAACCTTTCCATCATTTCAATGGCGTTTTAGGAATTGCCTTAGTTGGAACTTGTTTTAATATATACGCTACTATTTTTAGATCTTCACTTTATAATGATAAAGGAAGATTGGAGTTGTTTAGTATACCCCTCATCATGTCCATTAAAGTTTTGTTTTTGTTTTTTTTTTTACTATACCATTTTGATCTGGTGAGCTAGGCAAAGTGTTTTGAGCTACAATACATTGCTCTTAAGGAAACTTAGCAAATTGACTAAGTACTTGTCTAGTCCATGTGTACTTACTATAATATTCATCACTTCTATTAGATCTCATGATTTTAATTTGCTTGCCACATTGTTTCTTTATCGTTGCTTTATATATTTTAAAAGCATTCAACACTTTGCTCTTGTTATAAAGCGAGTTGAGATACATAAATCATGAGTAATCATATATAAAGGTAATGAAATGTTTCTAACCATTTAAGTTCATGTCCAAATAACATATGTCAATATATATGATCTCTAATATATAAGAACCCCTTAGCATCCTTTTTTGATTTATTTGTTTACTTTTCTTTAATGCAGTTCACACATGAATCAAAATCTATAAAATTAAGAGTTTCAAGAACTCCATCATTCACTAACCTTTTGATTTTATCAATGAAGATATGTCTTAATCTTCAGTGATACAACATAGAGGATTTCTAATTTATAGCATTATGCTTAACACCAGCGTTATCATGCACAGCTATTACTTCATCGGAGACATCATTATTTAAATGAATTTTAAATAAACCATCATCCATTGTACCATTTTCAACAACCACTAAATTTTTATATAAATTAAAATAGGATTCATGAAAATAAAAGAAAAATCTAAGTGGTACAAGTTTAGATACAGAAATTAAATTTCTTAAAAAACTAGGAATATAGAAGATTTGTTCCACATCAAGTACAAAACCAATTTGTAAAACTAGTGTATATGTCCTCATAGCTTTAGCAAGTGAACACATCTAATTTTCTAAATAGATGCCTCGTTCACTTTCCATCAGTCTCTTTTGGTTTAGAAAACTTTGCATAGTATTACAAATATGGATTGTAGAACAAGAATCAATCCACCATGTGGTATATAAAACATCAATCATATTCGATTCATAAGATACAAAAGATTTTATATTACCTTTCTTCTCTAGCCAGGCCTTCCTTTTAAGGCAATCTTTCCTCATGTGTCCCTTCTTTTTACAAAAGAAATACATGGTGGCCTCCTTTTTGCAAGCATGGGCTACAACTTTGCCTTTTTCTTTTCCTTTATAGGCTTGTCTTTTGTCCTTTTTATGGATCGCCATATGTGTACTCTTACTCATCTCTTGAACTAATCTCTCTTCTTCTTGAATACATGTGGTCAAAAGTTCATTAATTGACCATTTTTCTTTATGTGTGTTATATGAAATTTTGAATGGTCCATATTGAGAGAGAGAGAGAGAGAGAGAGAGAGAGAGAGAGAGAGAGAGAGAGTTCAATATAAAGTGTACTAAAAAGGACTTAGAAATCTCAATTTGTAATGACTTTAGCTGAGTAGCTATATTCCTCATCCTCAAAATGTTCTCACACACTCCAATGCTAGCTAATGCTTTATCATATTACTCAAATTGTTCATCAATGGCTTTTATGAGATCTTTGACATTTGCATACTCAAGTATCAATCTATGGATGCTAGTACTAATATGAGAATTAATGAACATCATACTTAAGTGAGTAGATCTCTCCTAATGTTTATACAGAGTGATTGAGGCATTAGTATTAGTTTCTGTAATTTCAGGATGCTCTTCCTTTCAAAGAATATAGTCAAGATCCATGCACCCTAAATGAAGAAGGATTTTTTCCTTCCAAACTTTATAGTTGTTACCACTCAAGTAGGAAACTTTAGTTTTTTCATCAAATAATATCAAAGATTGAATAAT
This sequence comes from Warburgia ugandensis, assembly GCA_035236585.1. NCBI lineage: Eukaryota > Viridiplantae > Streptophyta > Magnoliopsida > Canellales > Canellaceae > Warburgia > Warburgia ugandensis. The sequence continues at coordinate 63,334,961 of CP141129.1, read as the reverse complement.
TATAAATAAATAAGCAAGCATGCTTACTAACAACTATGAGACATAAACAATAAAATATAATGATAAGCTTACTAATGCAAGTCAAATCAAATAAACATAAATCAACATGTCATTAAAATTTACCTATAGGCAAAGATTTTAAAATAAAAATTAATTTATTTACATTTATGATAAAACTATTAAATTATAAATATTTCTTAATGCATATGTCCTAATTAAGAAATAAAATTAATTTTACTGTTTCATCCTAATTAATCATAATAATATAATAAATTTTTGTGGGATAAAATTACTATATCAACATATTTAACTAGAATTTGATGTCATTTAAAACTTTAATGTGATCAATAATTTTTAATTATATACTCAATATATATATATATATTCATATTTAAGGATGCTGCATCTATTCTTCAAATATTATATGCATATTGATTACATGACATTCATAAATCATTAAATTAAGACATTTTCATATAAGCATACCTTAAACAAAAACTAAATAATTTATGATGCTAATAATGTCTTAAAAATAAACTTTAATTATTGACTAATTTATAAAGTTTTTTTCTAAATTAACAACTAATTATTTAAAAAATTTATGAGCAAATTTAAATTAATTCGCTAATTGTTCATGTATAAAAATTTTGAGAAAACTTTATAAGGAGTGTAACATGTGCTGTTATAAAATTCTTCATTTTGTTAATATTATATATATATATATATATATACATTTTTAATCACCTAACCCTAATCTCCTCCACTCCTTTTCGACTGACATCTCCTTCTAAATAGAAAATCCAAAAAGTTTCTTCTCCACTGACATTTTCCTCTAAATTAGAAAACCCACCAAATGGTTCTCCCACTGCCGATGATCTCCACTCCCACCATGACTCTGCAAGCAGCCAGAAGATTAGCATGTCGGCCCATAAAAACTACAGGCAAAGAGAGGAAAGGTTGAGTGCTGCCGATAGATCAAACATTGATGTTGATCGGCTGCAACTGTGAGAAGAAATAAGGGAGCAACAAGTGGGGTTTTGCTGGTTTTTCTGACCAGGTTTCACTGAAGAGGAAAAGATCAACTATTATGACTAGCCATCGAGTTGGTTGCTGATAGGGCAAAGGAAAAGGGGAGAGACAGTGCAGCCGGTCTAATTCATGGAGAGAAAACTGACTTGCCTTCCCTGATGCTGTCCCGAATTGGAAAAGGGGAAAACCAAATCTTGGCCCTGTTTTCATCTTGCTTTGATCGGTTCTCATGTTTTTAGTGGTTTTTCCTACCAAGTCTTGCTGGAAGGGAAAATAGCGATATCCAGTTGACTGCACTGACAAAAAATTTAGAGCGTGCTCGCATGCTCCTTTTTGTTCTCCATGTATGGGGATCTCAAAGAATTCGTAGATGTGTTTGAAGATGACAAACCTGTAACCTCTGGATTTTCTAGTGAGTTTGTCAAGTATTACGAATCCATTGAGTTTCGTGCATTAGAAGTGGATGTTGTTGGTCTCATCTTCCTCTGTTTTGTGAATGTTTAGAGAAGGCATATCTACAATCCTCCTAAAATCCAAGATCAACCTTCTCCACTACAAATTTGTGAACTGGAAAAGTTTTTCAGAGACCCAAAATTTCCATTATGAAACTAAACATCCCAACTTTCTCTCTTTAAACTCAAAACTTACATCTTCCAATTCTAAGCAATTCAGATGAAGAATGAACATCAGTTAGAAGTTCAGAAAAGGACTCTCTACCAATCACGATGCATGTATACATAAAGACTATATGAACAGTAGTGAACTCCAATATATTCATAAACAAAATATCAGAATATTGCTGGGCAGAGGAATAACAACAAGCTCCGATACCACATCAGATTAATTAGCTCCAGCCATAGCAGTGAATTTGAAACAGCTTTAAGGAGATCTTCTCATTCTTAAGCAACACTTGACGATGGCAAAACAAGAGAGTGATATGCTTGAATCAGAGACTGAGACATCTCAGGTTTTTATAACACTTTTTCATAAATCTTTTGCTTTGTGGGGCCCCAATACTTTTTATAAAACTGTTCAAAACCAAATAGCGGAAGAATAACTTTGAAAAGAATACTTTAGAAATCCCGTCTCTCTCTCTCTCTCTCTCTCTCTCTCTCTCTCTCTCTCTCTCTCTCTCTCTCTTATTATTATTAAAAACAAAGATTTTCAGAGGAATGAACATCACATTCCTACCAAAAATCCGGCAGAGTCTCTCCTGTATTTCGGACCTCGTGCATTTAACGCATACAATACGACACTTGATAATCATCATGTACATATAAATATCCATGATAGAGGCTCTGTCTCCCTCCAAATACCAACATACACATTTTCATTTAATTTAAATAAATGAAACATTTTGGTAATGCCAAAAAGGCTAGGTAATTGACTTGTATACCCAAGATCACTCCAGTCATAGCCATTCATGTCAAACGGTAATGAATACACATTCACATGTCCATTTCTAATAGTCATGAAACAATTTTTATTACATAAGAGTTATAAGAACCTTCAGAAATCTTTACATATACCTCACCTTTACTCAAAATAGCTTCCTTGTAGCTTCCAAGTCAAAACAATGTGTCTTTTCCTTTGCTGTAGTCCTTCGAAGCTAAGATATTATAAACAAGTACAATATCTCAGCAAGCCTTCTCTTGTGTAGGTAGTTTCATCATTAACACACAAGTTTATGCAGTTCTAGCTTTAAAAGTAACAATTTATCATACTTTGTGAAATTTTGTGTCATTTGATGCCAAATAAGTAGTATAATATATTCCAAAATTCATACCATGCTATTTCAAATAGTTTCCATGTCCAATCAATTTGAATCGTCAATTTAACATATATGCTTACTGTTTCTAAATAATGATAATAACCTTAGTAAAACATTTAGATGATATGGAAGATAGTCACGACTCTTCGCATGCCTCAAAACCAATAAAGAAATGCATTTAAACTAGGAAATGCTTAAATGTAAATAAAGAGTATTTCAACCAGTGTATACGCACACCTATACACACACACACACACACACACACATACTCTAAATCTCATCAAGATTTTACGAGTATAAAACCACTCAAATCCGGCCACCTGCCATTAGTCATGAGTACTCATTATTGACCAGAAATACCATGGTGCCATGCACTTGCGTTATTGCGTAATATACATATAAATCTGAAAATAATGGAACTTCTGTGCGACGGACAAGAACCAATCAAGTCCGTGGCTATCATGCCGATATCAAACGGATAGACTATTTTGCACTGTGTTTATGGAAAACATGACACACAAGCCATGACCTGTCCATGATGACATGAGCTTGCATTAGGCCCCTCTGGCCAAGTATCCACCATACATATATATATATATATATATATTTTCGGAAGAAAGAGGATGATCAGTCCTTAATCTTCCTAGCACATAGTCCACCGGCCCCAATATATCAGTCATAATATAATAATACTAGGCAACATCCCATGCCTATAAAACTGATAAAACCATATAATTTCATGCATTGGTTTTTCAATCTGATAATAAAGTAAACCTGTCATTTTAAATAAATTGCATGAATATACCCTTTTGATAGCTGCATAAACTAAAAAGATCAAAATCTTAAGTTTCAAGTAAATTCCAAGCATGTTGATGTCCAAACTACCTACCTCCCTTTTTGTGCTCCACAAATTTGCTATATCCTTCCTTTAATCACTTATCGATCACCTAACCAAATCAAAATTTGAATTCATTGTCAATACAAATCCATATGTTCATAATTTCAAGTAAATTTACACATTTCCAAATTAAGATAGCTAGTTCATCCATCCATTCCCAATTTTTGTCATATCCTAGATAATTTAAGGTCTTAAGATTCATTGATAATGTCTGATCATCAGTCAGACATCAAGGATTTACTGTGCAAACAGTACCAGATCGGCCGACCGAGATTGTCCGATTGATTTCTTGCCTAGATCTGTCAATCTAGTGTGATTTAGACTACATCAAGTCTTTAAATTTTCATCCCTACCCTTAGATTAGGGATTGGACGGTTAGATCATCCCTAATTATAGATCTAGGTTAAAAATGCATAAATTTTGCAAACTACCAAGATTCAAGAGATGGGTATTCTAGATCTTACCCTTAAGGAGTGTCTTCAACCTCCAATCGTCACCGAAGAACAAGATTGCCATTGATTTTCCTGTCCCCGGCAAATCCCGTCGTGGGTACTATTTCCCCCCTTTTTCCCCCACCAAAACTTGCTAAATTAAAGAGCAACTATAGGGCTTTTGATCGTGATAGCGAGGGGAAGACAATGAACGGCACCGATCGTCGATCAATGACGCCGTTCACTCTGTCTTTTCTAGCGACCGTCAACTCTTCTCCACCGTCGATCTCCTCCTCCCTTAGTTGATGGGAGAAATGGAGGGTGGAGGATGGGTAGTTTCCTCCCCTCCTTTCTCCTCTTTCCTTCTCCCCCACTCTCTCTTCCTCTTTTCTTCTCCCTCTCTTAATTGTATGGAGTTCTTTTTTTTCTTTAAGTGGGGGGGGGGGGGGGGGGCGCGGTCCATATCAATTATGGCCCCCTCTAGTTTAAGTCTTTTTTTTTTTTTCAAAGTTCTTACGTAGACCCCTTTAACTAAAACTTAATAGATGGTTAATGTTGAGGATAACTGCCATAAACAGTTACCACAGAAATTTATGTTGGACTTTTGAATTAAACATGTTATGGACCTCCAAATAAATTCTAACACGAAGTCCATGCACCTCTAATTTTTGGCTTCTCCAATACCATCCCCGTTTTGGAATATCGATCACCGATGACAGTAAGCATCAACTTAATAGTTCATCATCTTCTTCGGATCACGAAGGTGAGTTCACATTCATCACATTTTCTATGTTTTTTTGCATGGGGCTATAAAACCTTGTAATTAATATTCCAATTCATTTAATGTACCTCTGAGTATTAATTTCTAAGGGGCAGTCCCGGTGCACAAAGCTCCTACCTATGCTGGTCCAGGAAAGGGGCAAGCCGCAATGGCCTAAAGTAGGCAGTCTTACCTTGCATTTTTGCAAAAGGCTGATTCCATGCTTTGAACCCTTGACCTCAAGTTCACATCACAACAACTTTTACCGTTGTACCAAGGCTTCCCTTTGCAGTATTAATTTCTAAGGATACATCTAAAAATATTAAGTATCAAGTGATGGAGGTTAGAAACTAATGGAGAAGTTGGTTCCCACCAAAATAATTGTCGTATGTTTCCTTCTTATAAGTATTTTTATTTATTTATGTTTTGTTTCTCTTTTGGAGACCTTGAAAGAAGCCTTTTTCCCCGAAGGCTAGCTAGGCAAATATTCTAGGGTTAGCATTAGCAACTGGACGGCTTCATAGACAACGACTAGAGCAACTTGCTTGACTTAGCCTAATGTGGGATATGTAGGACCCAAGGTGATTGGATTTATAACTTATAAATAGATTTTCTTTTGCTAGAAATTCTATTGAAGGAAAAGGAGTGTGATTTTCCAATGCATAATTGTATCAAGCAATTCATATAGTTTGTTGGGAGTAATGATAGGTTAAATCCAAATAATAGAGCTCAACAACTTGCAAACAGTTTTAGTGAGTTTCAATTGACCTAAAAGCTTAAGTTGATAGAAAGTGGGTCAACAATAGTTATATTTGTAACACACCCTCTCACGTGCAAGGAGATTTTGAGATCTTGCACTTGAATTTTACAAACAAGAGCTCTCAGGATTAGAACTCATGATGTTTTGGTGAATAAAGCTGTGATACCAATGCCAGTTTACTAATTAACCTAAAAGCTTAAGTTGATAAGACGTGGGCCAATAATATATATCTCCAACGCCAATGTCTTTATCACCCCCAAGAGTTTATGAAACATCATTTTGGATTTCAATAAAATAGATGACTCTATGGCTCATAATTTGGCCCAAGGTGTAAACCATAAGGGTCACACGGGCATCGACATCAATTGTGTCTACAAAGATTTGCTTATTATCGAGTCCTTAGACACGTGCCATCAAGAATTGTGCAACATAGTTCCTGGATAAAAGAGGCTGTTTTCATGCCTTGAACCTATGAAGTCACAAGGCGACAACTCTACCGTTGCGCCAAGGCTCCCCTTCTACCATAGTTCTTGGATACAAATTTGTAAATATTTTTGTAAGGTACACGGAATTGATAATCTAGAAATGGAGAATTTACATTCAAAACTTACAGCATCGCCATCATTTATCTCACTCAGGAAGCTATTTCAACGTGACTACCAAATTCGGACATGGTTGAGTGCAGTTCTGGGTAGAAGGGGAGCCTTGGCGCAACGGTAGAGTTGTTGTGGTGTGGCCTTGAGGTCACGGATTCAAAGGGTGGAAACAGCCTCTTGCAAAATGTAAGGTAAGGTTACGTACTATTGACCCTTGTGGTCCGTCCCTTTCCTAGACCATGCATATGCGGGAGCTTCATGCACCGGGGCACCATCTTGTTTAGTAGAAATCATTTATGGACCAATCAGAAGGCATTTATGGTATATGCCAACAAGGATGGTGGGTGATCCATAACGTTAATCTTTTACTCCAGATTCTTGATAGCATAATGCTTCAAATACTTAAGATTTGAGTACTATTTTTCTCTTTGAGGTTCCTATATGAGCTACTCTTTTTTGTTCCAGGATATATAATACTGAATAGGACCAGCAAACAAGATTAATGCACGGTCCAATTTAAGACTTGGCCATCTGTTCTCTTGCAAATCAAAGCCATATCTTAACATCTAGTATTTGTCATTACTTACAAACTATCTCTGTCCAATGTTGATGAACCTTCAATTACTGGCGCCTTGAATGTAAAGAATAGGCCACATGCCACTGACTGAAGTGGCTAGGTACTACCAAGTACCTAGAGACGGCTATGCTCAAGGACATCCTTCATTAATTTGTTGGTCCAAGCCATTTAACCATAGCACATATAATTCATGTCTGAAAAATGATTAGCAAATAATTCTTTTTTCCAACTCTTGTATATTGTCAAACATAAAGTTAGAATGTTAAAATACTTGTACATGCAACATTAATTATATGGTTGGGTCTGCACATGTAAATCTGAATTAAGGAGGCACTTTTCTTTGGTTGTTGGATGTTCTTTCATTTTGTTATAGAACTTCTCTTTTTTAATGGGTATTTTACTACTAAACTAAAACGTTATACGTTGTGTACTCATGAGAATCCAAAGCATTTGGGGTTAAAAAGTGAATGTAAAGTGCAACAATTAGTGAGTCCCAGTATAGGCATAGGTTTGGGCTATGATACCTAACCCCCCCAAAAATCTCATAATCAAATAACCCAACCCTCCTACTGGCCAAGATTTAACTAGTTCTCTAATTCTTGAATGTTCATTTGTACACGATGAGACTCTGGAGTCAGCTTATAGAGAAGAATTTTGTGGTGTAGTTATAAGATAAATGATGTGGAGAGAACGCATGCCTTGTAGGAGCTTCTGTAAGTCTGATTTTTCCTTGTTTTTTTCGAAGGGCCTGTAAGTCCTTAGATTTAACACATACAATCACAGACGAAATTCTTGACCGAAGTGACGAGAGTTTTCTCAAAAGTAAGTTTAGGATGTAACTTGCAGAGGTGATCCCACAGAACTTCCTATAAGTCAAGCTTTATTTGCAAGTAGGAAAAAACGGTATGCATGTAAAGCTTGTTCATAAGAGGTTATCGCTTGAAACTTAGTGATCAAGAGGCTCTGATGTGGGTGTTTTATCCATTCTTCTTGGATGCACCCAAAATTTTGCTACTTTCAGTTGGGTAGACCTTATTGCCATATCTCATATGACATCTAAGTCACTGATTGATGTGTTTTTAGTCCCCATCTTACAATGTGGCCAGTGGGATAAACCCAATTGCTAGATTTTACGTGGACTATCTGTCAACTTAATCTTATAGTAAGAGCACGAGCTATTTAACATCATAACATGCTAGAACGCGGATTTGCACCTGGACTTTAAAATGAGTTAGATATTGTTTGATAACGATGGTTATTCATGGACCCTACAAGAATTTTGAAGTATTTGCCATCTCTGCTGGCGTCCAAGAAGCAATGAGTTTGATCCGCAAGCACCAAGTAATCAAAAGAAACTTCCCATTTACTTCCCTTACAATAACCTAATGGCAGTGGTACTGTTTGGCACAGGATAACTAGCTGGAAGCAAAAATAACTTGAGAACATTCATCACATGCCCCGGAAATTTGTTCTCAATAATCCTACCGTCTAATACTCGTAGCAATGGTTCGTTCCCTTACCAAGCGGTTTGGATCTATACTTGTAGCAATGGTTCGTTACCTTACCAAGCAGTTTGCATCTATACTTGGAGCAATGGTTAGTCCCTTAACAAGCAGTTTGGATCTATACTTGGATCAATGGTTCGTTACCTGGCCAAGCGGTTTAGATCTATACCTGTAGCAATGGTTCGTTCCCTTACCAAGCAGTGGGGATCTATTGGGCAACATAGGCAAATTCAGAATAATCTCCAATCCAGCAATCTTGACCGTCGGATCCATAGACTGCATCAATTTTTAACTTCACTGAAGACCTTGAAAACCAATACACGGATGGCATGTCGGATCCACAAACGATACAGTCATTCTGAAAGCCACGGTAAAAGAACTAAGCCAATAATATTGGATTAAGTTAGATACCATCACACAGACAACCCAACATAACAACAAGATGAACAAAGTACAGACAAGACCCAAGACTGACACTACGTATTGACCAAACACAAACATGTGGCAGCCCCAAATAACAATAACACATTCACACACATCCTACGCTTGGAACCCAAGGTGATTTCTCCATACATATCTCACAAGTGGGAACAAACGAAAGCATAGGATTTTGATATCATGACTAACGAAACCTCGATCTGTAGATGAAGAATAATAACGTAGAGAAGGCCAAAAGTTGCTTGAAAAGAACCCGTCGGGACATGTCTATGCAGGCGTGGAAAAACCAAAAGAAAGTCTTCTTCTTTGGCTGGCAGTCTCAATCCAACTAACGCGCGTGCGAACCTTCTCTCCTATGGGGTCGACCAAGCCCTCCCTCATTTCACACCCACACGCATCTCTCTGTCTGTCTATAAGCACAACACAAACCAAAGATGCAGTTCTCTTCTTCATCTCTCTACCAGGAATCATGCTTCCCTCTCTTTCCCTTCTCCTTCCTTTTATTAGGGCATCATGGTAAGGCCCACAAACACACAGAAAATAGAGATAAAACTACTTTAATCATTGAAGTAGACTTGGGTTTTCGGCTCCTTATCCTACTCACTCTCTTATAGAGAAACACTACGGCCCATATATTATACTTGGGGCTTTTTTCTACTGTATGCAGATAGATCTTCTCAAGTCGCACTACAGCCCCTTTTTGTAACCACTACTACTTGAGAGTAGAAACAGCTCCAAGGGCTTTAGCTTTGGGCCTCAATGCTCTGAGATATCGGATTGCTTCGTCAATCACCATTGCAGCATCTTTACCCTTTCCACCAGGAATTATACTCCGAAGAACCCCGACCGTTTCCCGGATCTTCTCTTTTCTTAATCGCTTACAGGGTGATGATGCTGATTCGGCTTGGATATTACCCTTTATGCAGCTTAACTCTACATCATCCTCGGAATCCCGAAATGGTTTACCAGAACTTGCCGTGTCCATCAGAGCCATATCGTTCTCTTCATCAGGTCTCCTCCTTTTGGTGGGAGTTACTGGATTAGTTACTTGAGCACTGTCATTACCTTCTTCCTTAATTTCATATCCTGCCCTATCTAATGGGGAATGACCGGTGCTAGTTACTTCATCGTCATCCTCTTCTTCTTCATCATCTGAACAGAGTAACGCATCAATCTCTTCTGTGTCTTCATGCATCTCACTTCCATGCCCACCTAAAACAACATCAGTTTCATCCGATTCACCACACCAGCCCATTGTCTTCAGAGGATCAAGGGCTGCAGGTTCCTTACTTATTGGCAGTCCTGTACAAAACCCAGTTGGGTGTATCTGTTTTGGCTTCATACAACTTGGATAATGTGAGGGAGAGCCAAAAGAACTGAAAATCAAGCTCGTACGGTTGCCCGTCTGATCAAATACAAGAAGTCTCTTCTCAGCGGTAGTGGATCCAGAATTGGGCAGAGTCTCGCCAAAAGGAGAAGATGGGAAACTTTCCCCGGCCAACGATTTTGTCATTTGCGCGAAATTCTGATTGGCTTTGAGGTAACCCCACACTTTTGGTTCATTAGAAATGACAGATTTCAGTGGAGGAAGTTCAGTGAACGCAAACTCAGGCATGGCTCTACTTGCAGAAGCCATATTGGCAGGAAACATCATTGGATGAGTATTTTCTTGCCCCACGTCAGGCGGAATACTTGCGCAGTTCAATTTGGGTGAATACCAGGAAGAATGCTGCTCATAAAACCGGGATCCATAATCCTGCCCCATTCAAGTAGAACTCCAAAAGAATCACCTGTTCACAGGATGACAGAAATAATTCTCGTCGCTTAGACAATGGGCCCTAAAACCAATAACTTAAGCCACGGATACAATCTAGAGGTTATGTATAACATACCCCAAATATGGTATCAGCAGTGTTCGATTACTCGTAGTGGTAAAAGTAGCTTCTTTCAGAAACTAAAATGTCCAGCTTGATTCAAACGGCAAAACAAACAAACGACCTACGTGACAGGTTTGAGTAAATGGCGGAAGTACTCAGCCTGTCAAACAAGAGAAATAAGAATCATTAGCATCGGAAACTATGTAACAGTAGTTAAACAAGATAAGAGAAACCCAATCAACAAAAGATCGACTTTACCAATCTTTCTTACTGACCTGGCAATCCTGCAATGGTTGAAAGCATGCTATAACTCTCACTATAATGGTAGCGCTCCCTGCAATCCCATTCTCATGTTTCAATGCCCGGAATCTCGTCTGAGTCGCTGCTTGGCACACCATCACTTCGTCCCACCTGGATTAACCCTCCCTTATCCCCACCTCACCAAATAACTGAAAAGCACGATCGATTGCGGAACAACAGACCGTAAATGCACCTTGAGTGAGCCCCTAAATCAGAAACCGAGAACTGGCAACTACAGAATCAACAGAGGGCAGAGTGGTTGAAACTTCAATTCACACTTTAACCTATAACTAACTGAAAAGTACCAAATCGCAGGATAATCCCTGCAGCAACGGAGGAAAATGGAGTGTTTTCAGAGAATGGCAAATCAATGCCAAACAGAGTTTAAGGAAAGGGATTTCGTTATTTCAACTAATCCTACGAAAATAGCAAGAAGGAACAACAACGAAGACTTCCAAAGCCATCGACCAATTTCAAGGAAGAAAGAGGTCAGTAGGAACGGGAAATTCTTTTACAGAATAACTCTGCAATACAAGTTTAAGGAAACAACTTTCCGAAACACATCTACAGAAAGACGCAACCACCGCATAGTGTTCTCGCTCTCTAAATGGTGCAAAAACAGCTCCAAATAGCTCTTCTGCTAATATTCAAGGTCCCTGCATCATATCATCCACATCAGATCTCAGCTGTCCATGCTATTAAAACTGATCTATAAAGAAAACCAGCAAAATGAAAGAAAAACCACATACCAGAGCATTAACCACAAAAACAGATAATCACACATAGAAAACAATAACTGATCCTAGAAAACAGAAACAAGAAGAGCTCCTGATGAAACCCTAACGATCAGCATCTTACAACAAGAAAAGAAAGGTAAAAAGATTCAAACCCCAAATTCTCACTCAAGAAAACAAATTTCACAGACCAACACCAAAAAGTCTAGAGCTAGAAGCAGGAAATAGCCATGAAAAACTAAGATCTTGCATGAAACACCACATCTAACGGAGAAAAATCAATTAGAAAGTGATTTCTCAGTACAAACACCTAAAAATCACTAGAGAGAACAGATCACCAGCAAAAAACGTCAAGATAAGGCAATCTTAACCAAAATTTCCCAAATCCAGCAGGCACCATAGATCTCACTACTTACAGTAGAAAATCACGAAAAAAAAAAGGATTTTCGCCCAAGAGAGCCTCTGATTCTGCAGATAGGGTTGATTTAAAGAAGAAAAAACCGACTCCCGTTACAGATCCAACTCGAGCAAGAGAGCAAGAAAAGATGCAGCAGTATTGGGAGATGAAAGACGCGGCCAAAACCAAACGAAGGGTTGCGGTGCAGGGATATGGCGATTATATAAGGAAGAATGACAAAAGTACCCTTGGTCTGATAGGGGTGTATTTATCAAATTTTCCAGGTATAAAATACAACCATTTAACTCGTGATCCACTAGTCAATAACCTGTTGACCAATCGCTCGGGTTCGAACCGTGGTTACATTTTGGGTGGTGCGAATCTTCGGCTAGAATACAATCATATCATGGTCTTTCAAAATTACCCCGAATCTTGTGATGAAATTACAAAAAGCCACTCTGTGCCACCCATTCTTCCCACTTCTTCTATTGAAATCAATTTCTTTTTCAATAATTGTTTGATAAATTAGAACACAAAAATGATGGACGGGGACTTGTGCCATCTGAGATCGATCATCACAAATGATTTTTTTGAAATTTATAGTTGATAAAAATTGATGAAATTATATGTCTGATCTCATGTTGATCAGAGTTCTAACGAGATTAATGAGCATTGGAAGGTTGAAAGCATTGACCCCACCCATATAACATTGGCTTGATTTGGACTCTTTGATCCAACAGATTTCCCATGGAAAAATCACCCCAACAACAGCAATTTGATGGAAAATATTCTCTCTATTTTCCTTCTATTGGCAAAGAAGCATAGCTATCAATTTAGTTTCGTTTTTAAAAATTAGCATAATATTTTAAGACATGTTCTAGAGAGATAAAAAACGATCCCAGTTAGAAGGAGTAAAGCAATCCAAGTCGAATGTTCTAAAAAGGCAAGAAAAAACCCCAGTTAACAACTACATTAGTAACAGAATTAACAACTACGATTTGAAAGCCATTCATGAAATCCACCAGATTGATGCAATCACTTCACCTCATGGAGACATTCTTATTAGACAAGTGCATCTCGAATTAGTTAACAATTTTTCCCTTCTCCAGTCAAGTCTTCCTCCTCGTCTTCATGCTTTTGTCTTTGGATTACTTCACAAGGCAATCATACTAACTGCTTTCTTGACTAGTATCTGCTTTTAACCAATGAATTTCTTCTTATTTGATTCCTCCATCTTTACATACAAGGGCAAAAGTTGTCGTCATGTGACTTTGAGGTCACAGGTTCAAGGCGTCGAATCAGCCTCTTGCAAAATGCAAGGTAAGACTGCCTACTATAAGTCCTTATGGTCCGCCCCTTCCCCACCCATCTTGAAGCTGCAAATAAGAAAACATTTAATTAGAAGGGGTAATGCCATTTTGATCCATGGAGAAAGAGTCATGGTGGGCTCCAGAATGGATTATCCACGGTGGGGTTTTAATCAAGTATGGTGATCCTGATCAAATTGTATGAATTGAATTACTATTTATAAACTTGACTGTTTAACAATTAACAGGTAAATTTTGCAGCATCAGACTGTTTAAACCAAATATCTTCATAATATTAGAGTTATGAGACTATCTGCAATGGGATTCGACAGATGAAAGGTCTAGATCATGTAAACATCATGTTGGTGGGTCCAATGACTGGGTTTTTGATACCATGAGTCCTCCTTGGTTAAAAAAGAGATTTGAACATGAAAGAATCCCTTTTTTTTCTTCCTCATTGCCTAAGCCTGATTGAGTTAAAAATTGAATCCAATATATTCAGAATGATGAGGTCCCTAGATACTGGAATACCTTAGCCCTGATCAAATATACAAATGAAAGAAAGCAAAACAAAGATGATACAGCCCATGATTCCACAGCCTGCAGAATCTTAGGCAGTTAAAGGAAGATCCAACTTGTAGATAATTTATGTATTTTCATACTGACAATTGAAGATAAATATTGTTATGTCTTGCCTTGCTGTTCTCAGTGGAGGAAACAAGGAACACTCCCAATCAACTCTCCCTCCCCCCTCACATACGGTTGATGCTTTGGGTAGCACTAAACTAATCTTCCTCTAAATCAGGGTTAGATAAAAAGAAGCAGGGTGCCTTTGGTTTATGTTAATATAATCATCCTGTTGTCCTAACTACTTTAATGAACTTGGTGGTTAAAATATTGCCAAATGTTATTAATAAATTAATACTATTTAAGATATTGCTACTTGTTACCTGATCTGCTGGAGGACAACATGGATGGGTTGAGCCACACGCCTAAATAATTAGGAAACTCCAGTCACGACATCAAGCCACGGTTCAGTTGAGCTTTAGAACGAAAGTCATATGTATGTATGTATGTATGTATGTATGTATGTATATTTGCACGCACGTGTATATAAGTACATATCTAAACACAATGATCTTATACACAGCTAGCTTACACTGAAACTAATGTTCAAGATTGTTCAATGCTGGCAATGACCACTTTGAGAATTTACCTTAAGAAGCAATTTTCAGGAAACGAAAAGATGAAAATTTCCAATTAACTCAAATTTCTTGCATCATTAATAACCCCAATCTTAGAATGTCACATAACCATTATATTAAAAAAAAAAAAAAAAAAAGTATGTTCAATTTTTCTCACTAATTCCTGAATTTTTATAAGAATTGCCTCCGCAAATTGTACTTGATAATTTTAAGAGTTAACAAGAAAAAAGCCCATGTATACTTTAGAAAAGAAAAGTTAAAAAGTCAATAAATTTTTTTTTAATTATAGGATTAATTAAGTGCATCATCTCATCGATTGGATGCTCCAGATCAACCAGCATGTGCTCCTAATTTAAGGAAGGAACAGTTAATACACCAAGTATTGGATTTAATTTATACAAAGTATGATCAACTGCATGGGCTAGGGAGACTTATGTGATGGGACACTTGTCGACAGGCTACATGTGGGAAGGATATTGGAAATATTCTAAGGAAATGAATAAGTTCCCAAGGACCCACCATTAAGAGAGCTAGAACTCGTGGGTGTGTGTGGGACATGAAACCCGGAAGAAAGCATGGAGCCATTTGCTTGTGGATTCTCCAACAAAAACATCCACGCTTGGAAAGGCAATGCAATCCCCACTAAAATATTACAAGCCATGCCCCCCTTAAAATACCTAAAAGAACATGCAAAGGGAAAGCAAGGAATCCATTCTCCCATACATTATTCCATTTCCACCCCACTTTCTACACTTTTATCCCATTTCCTGCTTCCATTATATCATCTCTCCACAAACTGTCAACCCTTCACTCTTCTTTCCTTCATCTATTGGCTTATACATCGAAAGAAGTTTAGATAGAAAGAGAGATGAACGATCATTCGACCCTCCACCAACCACTGCAGAGGGAGTCATCGAGATCAATCAAATGTAGGTTTAAACTAAGTGAACGATCAGGATTTTAATTTGCAAATCTTATTAGTATCTGAGTGGGAACAATGGAACCAACAAAACAAGTTGGGTTCAAGCAAGTCAATGATTAAAACACAATGTACAAGTGATCCACTTAAATCAATGATCAAGATTATTAGTTTAAGCCAGATGAGTAAACTTGAGCATGCATGCATCCATCCATAACACGTGAGAAGTTGTGAATAGTTTAATTGCACACGCTCACACTCTTGCAAAAGATGAACGTATGATGGGATGTTGGAGGGTTGATGTGAAGTTGGAGCTACAAAGTGGATGGCAAGGGCTTTTGAATTTCACATCCCATTGATGTTCAGTTTAGGCCACCACATTAGGTATGATGAGACATCATTTACACCTAGTTTGTTGCACGTTTTATGTCCCTTGGATGCAAAGCAATCCACCCATCATATCCATAAAGATGTAAATCTGAAGTTATTTTTATCCTGTCCAATTAATCATTGAATTTTGCTTAATTAATTTGGTGAAAATTATGGAATTGCACTGGTTCTGAACTGGGAGATTTTTCCTTTTTTTTTTATATTACTTTTTTGCATTGATGTTTTCCCTGAAATGGTTGCAAAGTTGATGATTCCGATGACTGATATACCTTTGTGCAGATGCAGTTGTTGTTATATCTACGGTTATGATGCTTGGATGGTGGAAGAAGTGGACGAGGCAAGGGCTAAAAATATGGAAAAATGCAAGAAAAAATGGGAAAAAGTTTGATGCATGCATTTCCTATTTCCAAATACGAAATATTGAGATGAATATTGTGTTAATTTTCTAAGCCGGGTACAAGCAAAGGGTTAAACATGCAGCAAGGGACGTTCGATGGTGCAAGCCTTGACTATCCTTGTGACTTACTATGAACTAAGTGTCACTTCGTAAACCTTTGAAGTTTTTGCCTTCTCGTGAAATGAATTATATTATTGACTAAAGCATCCTCCTCTTGTGCTAGTTCTGATAATTTGTTAATAAACCTTTTGACACTTGATCTATATGGGCAAATTTGATCAAATTCACTACATTTTCTTGCTATGCACGTTGATTATGTCTTGTAATCTTTGAAATAGCTCTCTCTCTCTCTCTCTCTCTCTCTCTCTCTCTCTCTCTCTCTCTCTCTCCTATTCTGTGCATACAAATATATAGAAATATATGCAGTTGCACACCTATTATGCATCTATCTCTCTTGTGTTTTGGTTTTATGGTTTTATTTATATTGGTTTGCTCTCTCTCTCTCTCTCTCTCTCTCTCTCTCTCTCTCTCTCTCTGTGCACACAAATATGTAGTATATGCAGTTGCACACCTAATATGCACCCATCTCTCTCCTGGTTTTTGTGTTTTGGTTTTATTTATGTTGGTTTACATTTATAGAGTCCATGCGGCGAGGGTGCAGCTTGAGATGTCCCTTACAAATTTTATAGTAAATGGATCCAGGAGGGAGACTCTCTCTCTCTCTCTCTCTCTCTCTCTCTCTCTCTCTCTCTCTCTCTCTCTCTTTTCTTTTGCCTCTTTTTCATCATACCAAGTAGGGCCGAGTTGGTGCTTAAGATAACTCATGCCCTCAGACCACCATCGCCAGACTCATGCTTTGTTTTCATATCCATCGCCTTTTCACGCTCCTGCATCGTTCTTCCCGGCTCCAACCAGTCTATGAGGGGGAGAAGCTAATAAGGCAGTTGACGCCAGTACCTACTAGTCTTCCTTTACGAGTGTTCATCAACTGTCAGGGAATCCAGTGGCTAGGCCGAGTTGGCATCCTTGGGTCAATTTTCAGTTGAGTTGCTTAAATTGACTCGCTTCAATCCAGTTTTGCCAATTTGATTTTCAAGTTTCAACTAAGTTGCAGCCACTAGGCTGCAAAATTGTCAACCTTACCTGGAACCGATGACTAACCATTTAGAGCAGAAAACCAACTTTGTAATCACTTACTTCATAGGGCATGCGCACCCACCAATCCACCATACCCACGACTAACTGTGTGCTTAGTAGTCTATTTATGGTCTATGCCTCAGTGAGGTCCCAAAATTAATAATTGATGAAATGGTTTAATTTTTTTAAAGGGAAGGTCACATAAAAGCTACCGAGAAAAAGAGCTATATAATCTGTTGGATTACTATTTGACATAAAGGCTTAAGTTAACAGAAAATGGGCCAACAATATTTGTATCTCTATCAAACTTTTCATGTATTGACCAAGTGGCTCAAGAGTGGCCTCTGTTGTTGTTAAGGTCACAAGTTCAAGGTTGCTCAGTCTAAGTATCTACCATTCACATGGTGGATTCCTTTCGCTTTTGGCTCTGATAATATGTTGGGTTACTAATTAACCTAAAAACTTAAGCGGATAAAAAGTGGGTCAACAACATTTACGTCTCCAATATAATTACTATTGCATTACAGTGGCTTACTATTGTTAATACAGGTTCATACTAAAATATGATAAACAAAGTCTTGAGGGCCATCATGCCATAGAGTAAGGCCTATTTAGCTGTTGCATATGTGGCCAGAGAATCAGCCACTCGATTCCTCTTCCAATACATGTGGCTCAACTTTGGACTGGTCCATCTCCTAAGTAGGTGCTTGACTTGCTTGATCAATGGCTGGATCACCCGGGTCCACAAAGTCAAATGCTGGTAGTGCATAGGGAATTGAATTATCCATTTGAGTCCCCGTATATTTTAAGACAATCAATTTGCAAATCAATAGCAAGAATGAGTCCCTGCATTGCCTAGATTTACTCTAAGCTGCATTTGTTTGTTTTAGAGGCATCAATTTCCCCCAAATTGTTTTTACCTCTTTTTGTTTCTATTATTGAAGAACACTATTGAGCCTTGTGGTCCACCTCTTCCCGTATCCTAGCATATGCAGGAGCTTTATACACCAAGATTACCTTTTTTTATGCTTATTTATTAGCACATAAAATGTCACCTCCAGTCCGCTCATATCAATGTCTAGGGATGGTAGTAGAGTGGGTTAAACCCGGGACCTGCCTCCCTCTGCACTTGTTTTTTTTTGGAGGGGGTGGGGGGCCGTAAATCAGTGATCTGCACTTGTGATAGGGTAAAAGTTTGTGGCCCGAGATGGGTCATGGCTTGGAGTGGGTCGGCAAAAAAATTCCTTGAGTTGACTTGCATTATTTATAAACATTCATATATCAAAATGGCCCATGGTTTATCATTATACTTTAATTATAAAAGAAGAGCATTTTCATAAAATCACATACAGAAACTTTTGACCAAAGGTTCCTTTTTATTAAGTCTTTTAATTGAGGAGTCCTTTCGCTTAACTAGAGCAACAACTAGAATTTTTTTGAATATTTAAAAATAAAAAATTATCTCAATTCTTATTCAGAAATAATAACATTGACCGGCCCCATAACAGTTAATGGAGTGGGGCAGTTCAATGTAGGTTTTTCACATTCTACCTCACCCCAAGTGGGATGCAAATCTTAGTTACCCGTGATGGAACAAGAAAAATAAATCATAAGACGAGGGAGGTTAGTGAAGACCTGCTCCATTGCCATCCCTACTGATGATTAAATGCTAGTTACTATACCCTCAACCATCCCATAATGAAATGGATCCTAGGCATGTGAAGACACGATGGTGTAGATTGAAAAGGACCATCCAATTAAAACTCCATAATTTCAGGGGTTTTGGGAGAAAGGAGATGGGGCATAGGGATGATGAGATTAGGCAAAAAGAAAGGCAAAGACTGAAGAGATTGAGAAGAACTCCCTCCATCCCAAAGGTCCAAGTAAAAAAAGTCAGGCATGGCAAGTTTCCTTTACCAAGTTTAAAGGGCGGGCGTGTTTCATCCACCCCAAACATCCACAAGAAAGCAAAGAGAAAAGCTGAAGCCAAATCTTGCCAGTGCAAGAAAAGAACGTGGAGGAATGAATAAGGGGCCGCCCTTGAAACAAAGCCAGCCTTTTTATCAATGTTTCAGCTTCGACCTTACAACTTTAATGGCTCTCTCTCTCTCTCTCTCTCTAAAGGAGAAAAACATGATCAAATGGGCTTGCTTTTAGGACTGCGATGCGTTGAACGTGATGTTCTGCGTTGGACCATGCATTTAAAGGGTAGTCCTCCGCCTTTAAGGTTGGCGCATGGGGTGGTGGACAACCAAAGTGGGTAGTTCTACTGGCCTGTTGTACGTTTGACATATCCGTTTAGAGTACTGGATGTCATGGTACTATAATTTGGGTGGCGAAGTTATTTGGATTGAAGTAAAAGTGCAGGTGGAGTCCAATAGTTTGGTGGTACCAACTTTTCGTTTACTGTCTCTGTCTTAGAATGGATGACTATAGCAGATCCCTTGCACTGGACATCCTCATCCTTCAAAGAGGAGAATATTGGACCATTATTTAAGTAGGCAAATGAAGAAGATCTTTCAGTATGGTCGTTTGGGGAGACCCATCAAAATAAATGATTTGAATCGTTGAAAGAGATGTATGACTTGTACTTTTGTATGGTTTTTATTTATTTTAGATTCTTTGGGTTGAGTTTTAATTTATAGTTTGCAGAAGAACACTTCTGCTTCCAAATCTCTACAAGACCAAAGTTCCTTCTCTATGGAAATGCCTTTTAATAAACTCAAATATCATAAAATTCTGACTGAATTTGTTTGGACTCAGAATTTCCTGAATTTAAATAGTTTTAAGATTTCTTCTTTTTTTTTTTTTTGAAAAATGTTAAGAATTTTATTTATGGGGGGAGAATAGCCCTCCAATAGATCCAGGTGATTATAACATGTACAATAAATTCAAGAAAATTCAAAAGACCCTAGGACATGTTGGTATATGACAATGCCCACCTCAATAATATACCACTAGAAGTGTCATAGTGGTATGACCAATAGTCATCCTTTGTGTGAACACAAGAAGCTTCCAGTAGCCACTCATTTGACCCATTTTACAACAACCATGTGAAGGGTGTGTTGCAAGTCCAATTCGATAGACTGGTTGATGAAAGGTTGGTACAGACTTAAAAGCTATAAATAGGCATGCTACAAGTCTCAAAAAAAAAAAAACAGAAGTTCTTTGTTAACTTAGTTTTACTTTTCTGTTAGTTCTTCTTGTTAGTCTAGAAGTCATTGAAGCTCTGTTAGAGAGCACATAGTGGGACAATCATCTGTAGTAAGTTATTAGATTGAAAGTTTGAGTAGTGTTGTCTTTCCTCTCAATTAGTGTTCAGACGTTTTTAATGTAAGTTCGTTTCTTTACAGGATACACTGTTAGTTTCACCCTCTAACTCTGAGGTTTGGATGATCAACACCTTCCCCTGCAAGACTATCGGATAGATCATTCACAAAACAAAATTATATGCACAAAGGAAGCCTTAGGAGTCTCAAAAAAGAATTTTAATTTGATCCACGATATGCCTAAGGCACTTACCTTGAAAGTAAGGTTATGTTTAAAAAAAACAAAGAAAATTACAAAACAATGACTGACACAGCAATGCTCACACGCACTCTTAAATCTAATCTCATGCCAACAAGAAAAGCAACAACTCAAACTTGTAACCAAAGGTATTTTAGGAGAGATCCAAGTCGTGTACGCTCAACTATGCTTGACATTTGGCAAGTAGAGTGGTTTAGTGTCATGTGGGCATACTTTATTAAAGAATTTGGATATCTAGGTTGTAACATTAACTACTATAAAATCAAGATTTATTGGTGATAGTTTGCAAAAAGTTAAAACATTAATTCTAAGTAAATTATGGTGTTTAGATGAACTTGGCGTAACGGTAAAAGTTGTCGTCGTATAACCTTGAGGTCACGGGTTCAAGGCATGGAAACAACCTCTTGCGAAATGTACGGTAAGGCTGTGTACTTTAGGCCATTATGGTCAGCTCCTTCCCCAGACCCTGCATAGGTGGGAACTTTGTGCACTGGGGCTGCTCTTGGATGAACTTATAAATATTCTTCGTTAGATAGTCTTTCCCTCAATTCAATTTTTAAAGAATTTGTCTCGGCAACTATACATAGAGTCCTGCTAGGCTGTCTTGAGAAAAAGAAGTCCACATCCAATTTTTTTATGTGGGATAGAATTTTGTTATATAGATATAAGCCATTCATCGTGTTCGTTGGATGCTATCGGTTTACCTTTTTTATGAATAAAAAATAGTGATCCTTCATTTTTATTAATATTTTCAAAGACAACAAAACAAGTAGTTAGGATCGTCAAATGCACTGATTTCTACTACCTTACCCATTATATCATATTAGTCTGTAAATTTAACTGAGAAAATATTATATCTTTATAGAAAACATTCCTTAGCATGGTGATTTGCAATTTTGTTAGCCATTAAAGTTTAACTACATTCTCTTAGACTTGCAAAAGCCTTCTAACGCAATGGTGCAAGAAGTGAACTTTCCTATGAAGGTTAGTGGGTTTGAGGCTGCTCATTGGTGCATGTCTTCAAAATTCAAAAGAAGACAAAGAAAAAAGAAAGAAAGAAACTCTTTTAATCCCAAAGCCTTCTAGTTCAAGGAGTTGCTCGCCTAGGCAACTAGGATTAGAGGTTGTACACAAGCCTGTGGATCTAAAAAAGTACAGTCTCAGTGCACAAAGCTCCCATATATGTGAGGTCCGGGAAAGGAGCAGACCATAAGGACTAATAGTACACCACCTTATCTTTCATTTTGCAAGAGGCTGTTTACATATCTTGAACACTTGACCTCAAGATTATGCAACGACAGCTCTACAGTTGACCAAAGCCCTCCTTCCATGTGTCTACCACAATTACATATCTCTCTCTCTCTCTTGGAACATGGGCTCCTAAGGAGCTATGTTAGGAATGATAGAAGAGAATTCCCACTACAATGCTAGGAGGTTGTTTGATAAATCTTAGTAGTTTTTCATGTTTGGCGCATTTAAAAGAGTCTTGGTAAGAGTACACACTCCAAAGGAGAGGAAGGATGGTATAATTTTTTTTGCAAATCTAATCTGTTTATCATATTTAGAGTACAAAAAATAAATAACCCATAAAAAATCAATGCATTTGGACAATCTTAGGCACTTGCTTTAGCTCTTTGGAAAATTTAAACAAAAATAGTGGTCGTGAGCTTTTACCCAAAGAAAAATAGATTAAAAACATTCAACCCATGAAATCTAATCCATTTCTAACATGATGAATGTGTTAGATCTAACAAAAATGATTTCTTTGTGCATAAAAAATAGGGCCTACATTGCTTCCTTTGCTATTGAGTGTGTACACCTACTGTGATGCTGTATAAATTAAACAAGTCACAAGAAACCCATGCATTTGGATTACCCTAAACACCTGTTTGGGGTCTTCAAAAAATTACCAAAAGTCAAGCTCATGGATTTTCAGCCAAAGAAAATATAAAAAAAAATAATGAAAATAAAATTTGATGTCTAGCCTATCTACGTTGTTCAAAATATTACAAATGACTTCCGTAAACATAATTCTTATGACAATTATCACCATGATCAGATGGGATAATCAATTACTCATATTATTTGAATGTAGATAATGAATGACAAGTTAATATAAAGGGCAATCCTGGTACGAAGCTACTGCATATGTGGGGTTTAGGAAAGGAGAGGACCATGTGGGTCTAAAGTAGGTAGCCTTACTATGCTTTTTATAGGTGGCTGTTTCTATTTCTTGAACCTGTGCCTTTAAGGTCACATGACGACAACTTTTACGCTGTCATAGCTCCACTTCTAAAGACGAGTTAATATTTAATATGGATAAATTACATGGAGAATGACACTTTTGGGTATCGTTAAAAAATAAAAGTTGTATTAAATGGATGCTGCGATTGGTTCCCTTAAACACAGGATAAAGTAAAGCAAAAGCGCTAATTTTTTCGCAGTAAATTTCAGCAGATCAACGGTTGTTGTAACCAGATGGACATAACAAAGACGTGAACGATCGAGATGAACCGACCAAGATCCAAACCTCGCTACTTGCTCAACCATTATTTAATCTAAACACGTAAATTATTATTGACCCAATAATTTATGGATTAATTAAAGAAATGGAATTAAAAAAATGGCCGAGAATCTTGGTTTCCGACCACAAAATCTTCGGGCCAGTGAAACCGGGCCTGGGAAAAAGGAGTTTCACGCCACCACGCCTCCTCCTAATCAGAAAAAGAAACCCAAGAATTTAGACCGATCGCATCCGTCCGAGAGAGAAAGTGTATACGTGGCATGATCCGGATGGGAGATGGACTGTCCGGTTAATAGAAGGGGACAATGATAGCGGAAAAAGGATTAGACTAAGCATGATTAAAAAAGCGGGGAATCAGAAAGTGGCTTATGGAACGTTGACACGCGTAGCGCGTGACGGTAACCCACGCGTGGTGTGAAGATCGAGGAGATCCGGGACGATCGCGGTCAAACGCTAGTTTAATGCTTTCCCTGCACGCGCTGTCAGGCGTACGGGGAGCGGGAGAGAGAGAAGTCTGGCGCCGGCCTGAAATAGCCAGCTGGAGTACACGTGTCGCGGTCGAGGAGTGGGGTCCTGGTGCAGCGGTAGTTGCGGACGCGGCCAAGGGCGTGCTTTAGGCGTGGGGCTTGGGGAGTTTGGATGGGAGTGTATTTATCAATTTGGAGGGCTCTTTTTCCACTTTTTACAGGGCGGCTTAAACCCTTGGACGTGAGTAACGGGACACCTCGGCGAGAAAGTTGACTTTTAGGAACCACATCGGGATCCTGTGATTGGCGTGCGGAAGCGGGGAAGAGAGAACGAGCCCGGAGAGGGTGGTAAGCAAGTGGGGACTACATTCAGCAAAGGGGTCCAGTTCTTCCCAGATCTGACGATCACTTTCTTTGGATGATCCTAAAATTGTATGATCTGAGTCATTCATTTATTCAGCTTGCCCTGTTTAGGGTATTTACCGAAATTGATGCCCATTATATGCTTCTAGTTACTAATTTTTCTAATTAAAATTTAAAACTCCAAATATGATGAATAGATCACATATGACAAAAGTAAGGCCGGATTTGCATCTCCAACACAAGTCCTTTTTCACATCATCAAAGCAAGCTCCTGCATATACAAGGTTTGGAGAGGAGACAAATTACAAGGGTCTATAGTATGTAGTATTACTTGCATGCTCTTTCCATAACTTGAATCTGCGACCTCAAAGTCACACGACAACAACTCTGCTGTTACGTTAAGCCTCTCCTTCTTTGTTAACCTTCCTACCACACTAATTTCTCTTCACAATTATAACCATCTTAACTATAGGCCTTCATTTGGCAACTTCTTCTAAGGCTCAAATTTCTATTTGTCAGCGTTCATCGTTGAGAAAATATGCCTAAATTGGAGTCTCCTCAGCTTACCATTCCTCCTTTTTTCATCTAATTGATATGGTTATTGTGCCTGGTAGCCCATTTATAATTCATCCAATTAGATCAATGATACGTGGGACTCAGCCTAGGTAGACCTACCTCACGATAATCTAATCCATTCATTTTGTTTGGCTTCCTCTACTTAATTTACTCATAAAACTTCAAGCCCATTGGATACTTCTAATTACTAGCTTTTTATATATAAAAAAGTCTAATTATAATAATTTAAAAATAAAAAACATCTCAGCTCAAATCATCCCATGATCATAAAACCAATCTCAGACACTCTAAGCAAGATGAATTAATTAGATCAGCTAAAGGTAGCTTAGTTGGCACCTGAGTCCTACTTGGCATTCCAAAAGGTGCTTGCTCTTTTACAAGTGTCTCTGTGCAAAATGGATAATAGAATATAAGCAACAAGCCTACTTCGAAGTCCTCTAGTTGAAAGGGTTGGCATCATTTTGTGACTACAATTTTAGTGCATGACAAAGGCACTCACCACTTGGGCACTCTCAGTATTACTTATATGTTGCTTGGTGGTCCAAATGCTCAACTGTAAAGTGACTCAAAAACCAGAAAAGAAAAAGAAAATATTTATATTTAATATAGCATCCAAAGTAGGTCCGAGATATTTGCTTTGTAATTCTTTGCTTGTTAAAAAGAAAAAAAAAATGAAGATAAATGCTCAAGAATAATGGTGATAAATTCTTCACTGATTGAAGGTTCCAATCACTTGATGGATGAAGCTTTCAAGGGTGGTTGACTGAGCTTGAGAGCAAGAAAATTAAACACTTAGTGTTTAAGAGGTCATAAACATTCTATCATACCCTATCTCTTTGTTCCTCTCTCTATTGACAATCATTGCCTACCAGAAGTCTAAGGAGGTAATTAGTTCTTGGCCTACATTCGCCATCTACGTCTTGTTCCATCCTTAGAGGTCGAAGTGGTTAATTAAGCAATGAGAAATGCTAAACTGACCACACTGTAGGTGAGGTCTAGAGACCATATTTATGGAGTTTACTTTTGAATGATCTGACCTGTTTATCTCATTGTCCCATATTAAGATGTATTATTGATTAAAAACATATCATTTGGATGATTACATTATCCAAAAAGTATGTTATAGAGTGTGATTAAAATGGGTAATTTTGAAAAAAAAGTTTATAAACAACCCAAATTTTCTTCTAAGTTAAGTCATCAATATGATATGATATTTTCTCTATAAACAAAGGAAGCGGATCATGCAAAGGTGAGGTCCACAATACATAGTTTCTTATAAGTTAGAGTCACTCCATTATGATCATGCAAAGGTGAGTCCACAAAATGCGGTCCAATATGGACCCATATGTACATTTATCCAAACTTTTAAGCCCAAGAAGCAGGCACCATACAATTTCTCCCCAACACACTTACCTAACAAAAAATAAAAAAGCCTATAATGACTTGGCAAGCAACAGAAAGTGGAAAATCTAGTGCATTTTGACTAGCTGCTTTTACCTCTTCTTGTAGGCAAATCCCACTCCTGCTTGTCTTGATTAGAAGAGGTAGCTTTGAGAAAGGGGGGCCAACTTTTCTTTCTTTCTTTTATTGGCAAAGAGTGAGTCTATTGATCAACAGGCTCTCACTTTCACTAAAATTTACAAACTGCACAAAACTGTGGCTGTAGGAGGTCCAGAAAATCCTCCCATGACAGTTTTAAATATGTCATCTGCAATCTTCAAACTTACCATTACAGGAATTCCTCCACCTGGGTGGCATAAATAAATATTCAAAGAAATTGGGGAGCTGTTGGGAGATTATCTTGGCACAGTAAAGGCGATATTCGTTGGTTCTAAAACCAGGGAGGTGCATATGAAGATCAAAAGTTATGGTAATCCACGCTCCAGATCCAAGGGGATAGAAAGAACTTCTGGGTTGACATGTTTCTGAACTTTCTTTCCCTACTTGCTCTTTACTTCAACGGCAATTTTGCCAAAATTCAGCCAATTTCAGTGAAAGAATGGGGATTGCCTTGAGAAGCACCATCAAAGTCTAATTTTATCACACATGCAGTAGGTGGAATCCATTGGACTTTTATAGTTGTTCAGAACCTTTCAACTGAATTCTTTTGATCCATTTACAATCCATGCAAACTTTTGCTGCATCTGCTTGCCCCACTGCGTTAAGATACCAGAGTACTTTCAATTTCAATGCTGCTCTGACATATGCTTTTGTAACATAATATGGGTCGACTACCAATTGAGGCAAAACTACCCACTAATTGTTGCTTTTCGGATTGGGTTTAGTTGGGCTCGGACCATTGTCACCTTCATGTCTTCAGTTCAGATTAGCTCAATCTATGGTGGCTCTGTAGTGCATGTCCATTGTGTACGTGGTTGGATAATATTGACCGATTAACTTACTCAAACTGTGTCGGTTTTTTAGGGCCATGGGCCTATCATAGCTAAAGGGGAGCCATGGAGCAATGGCAGAGTTGTCGTTGTGTGATCTTGAGTCATGGGTCCAAGACATGAAAATAGACTCTTGCAAAATGCAAGGTAAGAATGTGTACTATTAACCCTTGTAATCTGCCCCTTTACTGAATCTCGCATACGAGGGAGCTTCCTGCAATGGGGCTGCCCTTTTGGGCCTATCATAACTCTTTCTGCCAATCCTTCATTTCTTTGGACTCCCCCATTTGCACCTTTTCTTTTACATTGTAGCCCAGTTTTCTTCTGGGGTTAACCCATTTACTTGCCGGACCATTACGTTAGCGCATTTTTGTTGACCCACTGTACTCTGGCCTTAGTGTGAAACGTCAGTAGCCACTTCCTTTGAACTGCCTTCTTGGTAGGGGTGGCAATTCGGGTTGGCGGGTCGTGTTTGTGGCAACACGAACACGACCCGATTAGAGTTATGGGTCGACACGAACACGACATGATTAATAGTCGTGTCAAAAACCTATGACTCGTACACGACCCGGTTCTTAAAAAAATGACACGACACGACCTGTGTAACACGATTATTGACTGAGTCGTGTTGGATACAAGACACGAAATGACACAACACGACACGATACAACATAACACGACTCTATTTTCCTATTACGACTTGGTAAAAAAACTGCTCCCAAGTGGATGAAGCCATTGAGCGAACACAACCACAAAACATGGGACAGTTATTTTTCAACCATCCTATATGATATGGGTTTTATACTTTTATAGGACGGTTTTGAAATAACCGTCCTATATGTTACGTTTTATAGGACGGTTGTGAAATAACCGTCCTATATGTTACGTTTTATAGGACGGTTGTGAAATAACCGTCCTATATGTTACTTTTTATAGGACGGTTGTGAAATAACCGTCCTATATGTTACGTTTTATAGGACGGTTGTGAAATAACCGTCCTATATGTTACGTTTTATAGGACGGTTGTGAAATGACCGTCCTATAAAGTGTAAACATAACATATAGGACGGTTATGAGATGAACCGTCCTATATTACACTTAGTAACCGTCTTATATTACATTTGATGGAAGTCCTCCAATGAATCATCCTTCTAAATAAAGACGAAAAAAACAAAAGAGCAAACATAGATGATTAAGTAAACTGCTACATGGACGACTACTCAGACTCCTGTAGATCCAAATCCTCCCATGCCTCTCGTCGTAGCATCAAGATCTTCAACTTCCAAAACCTCAGGCGTCATTATCCTCTCAATGATCAACTAAGCAATCCGATCTCCTTGCTTCACATCAAAATCAACATCAGAATGGTGAACAAAATCACACCCACTGAACCTCTATAATCGGCGTCAATCACGCCTGCACCCACATCGATCGAATGCTTCCAAGCCAGACCAAATCTCGGCGCTATAAATAACAAGCTCGTCCATGAGTATATCATCAAATGCATCAAAAGGTTTTCTATTTCGAGCACATACCTATGCGAGCATAGGTTCCTTCGGGTATTCCTATGCTTAAATCGGTAAGAACAAGGGCTTTTCCTCTGGTGGGAACGGTTGTTGACGCAGAACTGGAAAATAAACAAACGATGGAAGATTGAGATGGGCATTGCTCAAAATCACTGATACCCAGATGGATTAAAGCATACATTACCTTGAAAGATCATATCCTACTGAGAGAGGGGAACCTTTTGAAGGCAAACTGGCATTCTCAGAGAGCCTTTTTACCCTCAAAAGAAAGAGAAGGTTTGGAGAACCTGCAGATACGCCATTTTGGTTGGTTTTCTGAAGTTTTGGGAGGGGTTCGTTGGTTTCAGGGCTTGTGATTTGATCTTGTTTTCCCATTTTTGATTGAAAGCACTAAGAATTCAGGGAAAGAAGGGGACGAGTGGAAAATGAAGGCAAGAAGAGAGCCTTTAATAGAGGGAAAATGCGTTGAAGAGGTTGCCGAAATTTGGGCACCATTTCTTCCCGCAATATTTAAAACGTTTTTCATTTGAAAGGAAAGGGGGAGAAAGTGAATCCACTACAAGGACGGGTAGGCATTTTGAAGTGAATCCACTTCAGCAGAAAGTAACATGTAATATTACAGGACTAAATGTAATATAAGACAGTTCCAGATGAACCATCCTATATTTTAATATAAGATGGTTTTTGAAGAACCGTCTTATAGACCTGGCTGGTGGTTGTTTGCTATAAGCCTATAACTATAAGTTATAACCTAAGACTTAACTACACCTGCACACTGTCTCTAATTTTCTTATCAACCATTTTAAGCTTAGCTACGCATTGTCAGTTACAAACTTACAAGTTACACTTAGTAGAAAATTAGTTAACCAAGTTTTGTAACTTGTACAAGTACAAGTGAAGTGAGAGACTAACTAACTATCATATATTGTATAAAATTATAAATGCTAATGATTTTCTTATGTTAATTTCACATGTCATCACCAAACACCAATTGATCTAATATATCTCTTTTTCATCAAATTCATGAATATCATGTATCCAACTCATATTACTCAATATTTGTTTCTCATTTCTAACTCCCAATTGATGATAATAGATTGAGAATAACTCATTCATCCATGATCCATTGATCCATCATTTATGTAGAGTAAAATTTAGTAACTCCCTTAGTAATATCATTCAACATTTGTGTTAATTCAACACATAACTCATATTCTCATTCTCACCTCACCTAAATACCTAATGAGTTAATTACATAACTAATAACTATTTCATTCGGACCCTTCCTATAATCATTATCCACTAATGAGATAATTGCATAACTCTTTCTATTCTCATTTTCAAGCTACTGAGTTAATTACATAACTGTTTCTATTGTCATCCACTCATTCTTACCTAATGAGTTAATTACATGACTCTTTCTTTCTTTATCCTGATTCCTCAACAACTTTTGAATTGAGTATGAGTTACTTACATAACTTTGCTTTTTAAGCTAATCCTCAACTTAGATCAGATGAGTTAAATACATAACACTTACTTTACTCATCCTCAACCTCAACAAAACAACTATTGAATTGAGTATGACAGTATGAGTTACTTACATAACTTTGTTTGGTTTTTAAGCTGATACTCAATTGAGATGAGTTAATTACATATATGCTCTGTCTTTTTATGTGTGTAGAGCATGGTATAAATGAGCTGAGAGGGAAGGCATTCACCACCCACCAAAACTCAACTAGAAGAAGGCCAAGGTATTGTTTACTAATTATTGATCTTTAGACTCTTTGATATAATTTTAAACCTGAACTTATTGGAAATTATATTTTGAACCTTTTCTATTGTCTTTGGTGGCAAACAGTGGAGGCCCATATTTTCGGACGAAAATATTAGCCAATTAGGTCAAGTGCCCTGTCCAACAATTGATAGGAAGACCACTGAAAAGAAAAGAAGAATGCTAAATTGAATGCACTGAAGGCTATATTCACAAGTAATATAGGACGGTTCGGCTGGAACCGTCCTATATTACTTGTGACCTTGGAGAGAATCGAAGTGACGAGATGGTCCGGACCAATACGGATCTGCTGTTGGGTGGAAATGAATGCGGTGATTCTACTGCGGCAGTGTTGTGATGCGCAAAGAGGGGGAGAGATAATGAAAGGGCGGTTCGTGGGAACTGGGGACCTCTGGGCCTCTGAATAGGAGAAGAAAGCGAGTGGAAGAAGCCATCCAACCAGAATTCGCTTCACTTTCCACCTTTATCTTCCTGCTTTCATCCATGTGATAATAAGTAGCAGCTACACTCCGACGAAACTGTGTTCCTGGTTTCTATGCAGACAAGTAAGCACCGAGATCACCGATGTGAGCAGACTGGCTTCATGATTTCCATGCAAGCATCAACCTGAGATTCGATCTGAATAGGAGGGGGCGACGGGCAAGTTCCTACAGTTCAGGCAGTTGCTGTGGACCCATGTAAATTGACAGTTATGATCCTGTTTCCAGCTAACCAAATCAACCCAAGTAGGATGACAGGGGCACCTAAAAGCACAAACTATTCAATAGGGCCCAAAAG
The DNA here is from genome assembly GCA_035236585.1 of Warburgia ugandensis. Classification (NCBI taxonomy): domain Eukaryota; kingdom Viridiplantae; phylum Streptophyta; class Magnoliopsida; order Canellales; family Canellaceae; genus Warburgia; species Warburgia ugandensis. The sequence continues at coordinate 63,303,590 of CP141129.1, read as the reverse complement.
ATCTTCTTCATTGGATGGTTAGTGGTCCCCTCTCTCTTCTTGAATATAGGACGGTTCTAGAATAACCGTCCTATATTACCTGTTGAAGAATATAGGATGGTTCCAGATGAACCGTCCTATATTGCATCTAGTATATGACGGTTACAGATGAACCGGAACTGTCCTATTTTCAACCGTAGGTTAGACAGATCAAGCATCAAGGTGATGAAGATGAATAAATAGGTCACGTGTCAAACAGGTCGACACGACAGGTCACATTGATTGACCCCAACACGACATGATTTTTGCCGTGTCAATTTCGGGTTGACCCGAAAATGACAAGAACACGATAAGACTCGACCCGAACCCGCTAAATTCGTGTCGAGTTCGAGTCGTGTTATCGTGTCGTGTCATATCTTGCCACCCCTACTTCTTGGCAAGCTTTACAAATCCACGAGAAGATCATGCAACGATCAACAGTAGCTCAAGTTTTCGAGTATGGAATACCTGCTTTTAGGTGCAAAATGATTACTTTATGAATGGTGCATCACCCAAAGTTTCAATAATCAGATGATCCTAAATGATCCAATGGTGCAAGTTTATCTTGTCCGACTTGATCTTTGACGATTTTGCTCAGTTAACTTCTCTAGGTGTTTTCTTGTAATGGCTAGGATACTGCTAGGATTCTACTGCTTGTAGAAATGTTCTTAGTTTTATGCCATCCGTATTGTGGCTTACTAGATTCAGAACCCTGATTGTCACTTCCTGGATAAAGAGACACTCTAGATGGTTGAGGTTGCATCGGACCATGAGTTCAAGACAACCTCGTAGCAGACTTATTAGAGACCAAAATCGAATTTTATGATTCATTAATAGAGACAGCTGTTTCTTATTATAGTGATTAATAGCGAAAGCTATCACACTGTAGAAAGGAGGTAATCAAACACTAGTTCCCACCTTTACTGGCATTTATTCTAGCAGAAGGGGATCTTTGGTGCAATGGTAAAAGTTGTCATCGTGTGACTTTGAGGTCACGGGTTCAAGGTGTGGAAACAGCCTCTTGCAAAATGCAAGATAAGGCTGTGTACCTTAGGCCCTTATGGTCTGCCCCCTCCCTGGATCCCGCATAGGCGGGAGCTTTATGCACCGGGGCTGCCCTATGTGGTTCTCCTACCAAATTCTTGCTTATCTACAGAAGAAAGAGAGAGAGAGATGATCAAATACATATTGAGAACCATTACAAACACCAGTCGCAGAGGCAATTACTCTAGACGGTTCTAGTACAAAGAGCCCCAATAGCCAAGCCGACGGGGCATAAGCTCATACGTGAAAAATGCTGGCCAAAGCACAAGTCTGACTAAAAAGGGCAGCCTGATACACCAAGCTCTCGTTTATGGGGTTCAAAGAAAGGGCTGACCACAAGGATTTATAGTACGCAGTTCTATTTTGCATTTTTGCAAGAGGCTATTTTCATGCCTCAAACCTATAATCTCAAAGTCACACGACAACAACTCCATCATTGCGCTAAGATGCCAAAGCACAAGCCTGAGTACAAAACCAAATCCGTCGCAGTCTGAGTGATGACCGTTCTCCTAGTAGGACAAGGCTTTCCTAGTTGGCCTTTTCCCACTCGAACCAAAATCTGGCACAGATGAGTAACTCTGACGCAAAACACAGTAATGCTGGTGTAAGGTGTAGTAGTCTCTCTTTGGGTGACCAGGGTTCCAATTTTGAGCCATTTCATGCAAAAGTGGGCGCCATGACATCTCTATTGCAGCATTCTTCTTGCTTCGGAAATTTAAAAAGTGCAGTCTCGGATCACAATACTCCAGCATACGTGGGATTTGGGAAAAGGGGAGACCACAAGGATTAATAGTATGTAGTTTTACCTTGTGTTTTCACGTCTTAAATCGGTGACCTCAAGGTCACATGATGACAACGCTACCATTGCGCCAAGACTTCCCTTCTTCTTGCTTCAGAAATTGCGGAAGACAAATTACAATGGAGTCTACCTAGAAATAGAATGGCATTATTTCATTGCACAGCGTGAAGAATGGCGTCAACATATAAAGGGTAGCTCTGATGCACAAAGCTCCAGCCTATGTGGGGTCCGAGAAAGGAGCGGACCACAAAGGCATATGGTAGACAGCCTTACCTGGCATTTTGCAAGAGTCTGATTCCACGCCTTGAACCCGTGCCCTCTATATGACTATTAATTTTGCAAGAAGCTGATTTCATTATCCTCTATATGACCATTAATTTTCACCCAAAAAGGAGCTGTTAAGTGATGTGATTAAGATTTGCTTCTATTCTAGTATGCGACTTCTGTATGGTTTCTGTAACTGGAAAATTACAGGAGTTTTCACATATCTAAGTTCTAAATCACTATCAATTTAAACTCAAAGCTAGTGGATCAGCACGCTATATGCTAGTTGGGTGCAGCTCGCAGTTTGATCATCCGCTTAATAACGGGTAATGTGTTCGAGACACTTTCTATCTGCTTAAACTTTTAAGTCGAATGCTAAATCAACATGGTATCAGAGCTTTATTCACCCCGCGGTGATCAGCAGTTCAAATCCTGAGCATACAAAGAGTAAAAAAATACCTCATAGGCGAGGTGTGGAAAGAAAAAGAGGACAATACATTTCCAAGTTTTCTTCCCCGAACCCCGCATAGGCGGGAGCTTCGTGCACTGGGGCTACCCTTTTATCCTTCCCAAGTTCCCGGTGAAACCTTACTTGTTGAGTAATTTTTTAATGCCTCCAAAATCAGAAACATGAAAAAATAAGCACGTACTAACAGGAACACAATAAATACCGTCTCTCCGTGTGTATAATCAACTGCATGGCCTTTTTCATTATGGCCAAGCAACCATGCTTCCCGTAGTGTAACTAAAATCAGAATAAATGTAAAAAAAAGGACAGCACTAATGCCCGAAGCTTCTCCGCTTATGTGGGGTTCAAAGCAAAAGGGTCTATAGTACGCAGCCTTATCTTGTATTTTTGTAAAAGGCTGTTTTTATGCTTTTAAACCTGTAGCCTCAAGGTCAATGACAACTTTTACCTTTCTTAAAAGCAGAATAAATGTGCATTGATAAAAATGAAAATGGGTGGGAAATCGACACGGAAAACATGTATGTGTTACTTTTCGATTTTTCTACCTTCCTTCTCTTTTTTATTAACTTTTATAAAAGTAATTATTTTATAATTCAAAAGTGCAAGAACTTCCATCGTCTTCTCCTAAAGACAAGGAGAATATGACAACTATGCTACTACGCTTCACATATGTGCCTTCCCATTTGCTGCCTGAAACTTTGATCTAATACGCCTTTCATAAGATTTGGCCATAGTTTAGATTAGTGGTCCCAGGTGGTTGTTGATCATCCTTGATCTAAGGGTTAGTATCATCTGATGAAAGTGGGCTCAAGTGAAATGGATCAGACTCCAATGGTGTGGTGGTGGGAGTCCTCACATTTGTAGTATTCAAATGATTTTTCCAGGTAGTAGGCTGTACTTCTTTGTGCTTGCTCCTCCATTGTTCATGTTCAATAAGAGAAACTATCTTTATTACCTAGAATGCAAAATGCAAGGTAAGGCTGCCTACTTTAGGCCATTGTGGCCTACCCTTTCTCCAGACCCCGCATAGGCGAGAGCTTCGTGCACTAGGGCTGCCTTTTATCTTTATTACCTAGAATCTCGTTACTTAGACCTGTGAAGGCAGAAACTGAGCTAGGACTAAATATGAGGGGCTTGATTAAATTTAGAGGGTGAAGATTGCATTTGAGGGGTGAAGGGCTCCGTCCCTGGATGATGATAGCTGCGGTTGCTTGTTTTACCTGACCTACTACTAAGATGTTTCAGAAGATTGATGATAAATGATAGGGATTATTAACTGGAAGAGTGATTATATTTGTATTTTTGGCTACTTATTTGGGTTGCGGCTTTTCTCTTTGCCTGGTTGGCTACAAAAGAGTCTTATAAGTGATTTGCTTTGTAATTCTTTTCTTGTAACTAATAATAATAATAAGTACTATCTATTAGGAGGCAAGTTTGATTATTGTGATATTGTCCTTTTGGGTGCTTTTGATTTTCTTCATGGGATATACAAAATATGATATGAGAAAATGTTTGATTCTTATTATTTATTTGTGCTTGTCTAAAATTTTGAATCTAATAGACATAATAGAAGGGAAGCTTTGGCGCAATGGTAAAAGTTGTCGTTGTATGATCTTAAGGTCATGGGTTCAAGGCATAGAAACAATCTCTTGAAAAAATACAAGGTAAGGCTGTGTACCATAGGCCCTTATGGTCCACTCCTTCCCTTGGACCCTAAATAGGCAGGAGCTTCGTGCATTAGGGCTACCCCTATTCTAATCAACATAATATAATTTTTTTTATATTATCTAGCAAGACCTTATTATGGATATTATAATTGCTGGTTTAACTTCGATGAGGCCATTCTAACTTTACCTGATTTTGAAACCAAAATGCAACAAGATTTTTCAAAACAATAAGGGAAATAGGCAAGGACATATGCTAGATGGGGAGCCTTGGCGCAACGGTAAAAGTTGTCGTCATGTGACCTTGAGGTCATGGGTTTAAGGCGTGTAAACAGCTTCTTGCAAAATGTAAGGTAAGGCTGTGTACTTTAGGCCCTTATGGTCCGCCCCTTCCCTGGACCCCGTATAAGCGGGAGTTTCGTGCACCGGGACGGCCCTTTTTAGACAAGGACGTATGCTAGTGATGCTTCATTGTGAATTCTAGAAGTATATAGGGAAATTTGGAATATATTCGCCAAAGTGAACACTAGTGCCTTGTGGTGGTTCCATCAGTCCCCTGAATTGGAGCAGATAACACCTTTAATCATTCTCCAGCAGAAAAATGGTGTAAGCACTATGGTTACAATCACAGCTCACCTAAATGACAGTAAAGCCTAACCAATGTTGGACACATCATGGACCAGAGTCCAAACTTGTCACAAAAGCGGATAACAAGTAGAACTACATCCCTAACCCAAGTTAATTGGAAAGGTTTTTTAAATCTGCCTGTGAGATACACACAAAATACGTTCAGAATCATCATTAGAACCTATCGCCACTTGTACTAAAAAACAAGTAACTATGATCTTTCCTAGACAATGAAATATGTTGACATGGAGAGGAACATATTTATCAGCTATATATTGATTAAATTCAAATTATTTCTTTAGCCCAATTATCGATTAGAAGATTTATCTTGTATGAATCGCTTTGGTTTAATACCAAGAATGACAGTCGTTTTATTATGTCAAGGATGTGTGTGTTCACCATTAAGAAAGAATTAGTTGATGGTACATTTGCTATACATTAGTGGTCATATCTGATATATGGAAACGGACAGATGTACGCACATGTTTTTGCCAAATGATATTGATTCAATGATGTATGAATTGGATTTAGGAATGAATTGGTAGAATCTTCTTAGATCCAATTCGTTCTCTTTCATAAGTGCATAAATGAATGAATTGTAAGTTTTAACATTTTTTAAGTTCAAAGAAAATTTTAAGAAATTAACATGAATTTGCCTGATGAAACTCAAATTTCATAAATAAGTTGTCAAATTCACTAGTTCGTATTTATAAATGTAGCTAAAAATTCAAAAGAAAGCTTAAACTCATACGTGAAAATATTTGGTTTGCTGATTTATTCTCGAATCTAAACTTTCTGACTACAAATGAAGGTTATAGATTACTTGATGTGCCTACTTGCAATTTACTATAAATTTACAATGAACTTTATTTTAGTCTTCAAATCACTATACAAGTATGCAAGTATTCAAATATGTCTTTTAAATTAATTGTGTTGTTTTAAGGAAAATTGTACAAACAAACCTTGTACTTTTTGAGACGTTTTAAAAATACCTTAAAATGGCAACAATTGCACCCCAAGCTTTGGGGTTTACAGACAATAGCTGTGCTTGGGGTTTACAGACAATATCTGGGGTCTTACATGAAGGGGAGCCTTGGCGCAATGGTAAAAGTTGTTGTCATATAACCCTGAGATCACGGGTTAAGGCATAGGCGGGAGCTTCGTGCACCGGGGCTGCTCTATTTGAGGTTTGATGTACAAGAAAGAGACCTTTTCCGTCTTTTTTCACTTTCACACGAAACTGCTGTTAATTCGAACATCAGGTGGAATTGAAAACACTTAAAGAGTCCCGGGTGCAATTGCCCTGATTTTAAGTTTTAGGATTTTTTTGGGGTTTTCTATTTATTTTTTCCTTTTTTAGTTAAGTTGGTGAACCGAGTGATTACAAAGTTGATCCAGGAGATCAACTGAAAGAAAATAATAATAATAATAAATTAGCCTTCATCAGCCTTTTGAGATCACGGGTTCAAGGCGTAGAAACAGTCTCTTGTAAAATGTAAGATAAGGCTATGTACTTTAGGCCCTTGTGGTCTGCCCCTTCCACGAACCCCGCATAAGTGGGAGCTTCGTGCACCGGAGCTGCCATTTTTAGCCTTCCATCCGAACGAACTTGCTGCATCAAAAGGGGCAAAGAAACAAAGGAATCAAGTTCCTAAGAGCCAAATGTGATTCAAAGAAGAACATTCCAAATTACATAATTGTGCATATTATTGAACGATTTCTCTAATTATGAATTATTTTTAAGCTTAAATAATTAGAGTTAGACTATAACCTCTCTCCTAATACGTGCGTATTTCCTCATATTTTCCAGCTACAACCTTCCAAGTTAGGTTGTGGGCGGAGTTGTATGGTCTACTTTTTGGCGACCTACGTGTGTACTCCCATGATAAGATCCTATCCGTTGATTGCAAAATATGTTTTCTAGAAGGGATATATTTTTTCATAGCTATTAAAAGATCAGGTTTATAAAAAGACTTGAACCCAAGCATCTAGAACAACGTTATAATATCTTAACCTGCTACGTTAGGTTTGACTTCTTCTCAAAGTCATTTATTTTAAGAAAATATATTTTCAAGGAGACCCAAAACGGCATCAGTTAGAAGGAGCAAAGCAATGCAAGTAGAAAATTCTAAAAGGGTAAGGGGAAGACCCAAAAGAACGTAAATAAAAGTGGTGATAAAATATTTAAAAACTTTGAAACTAAATAAAGCCATGATATTTAATAGAAAGGAATGGATAAACAAGATTCATGTGGCCGATCCCTAATTAAAATAAGGTCACAACGATGATGTACTTTTAAAGAAAAAAGGTTAGAATAATACCAAGTGAAGGTACCAAATGAACCTTCCCTAGAAGTGCCCTGCATTATGTTTAGATGATCGGACCCTAGTTTTGGATGAGTGGTAGTGCAAACATTAACTCTAGCATATGAAATGAACGGGTAGAAACCTTGTATAAACAACAGTCTGAGACAAACATTGACCCCTTTTTCATAGCAAATGTAGGGCACTTCTGGCTAAGGTCCATTTAAGGCCTTCTGCCTACAAAAATTAAACTCTTCTTTGCGTGACTTTTTCAGATGTCTAATGTGAAAAATTCTATAATAACTTTGAGAGCATGACATAATGTGAAGGGGAGCCTTGGCACATTGGTAAAAGTTGTCGTCACGTGACCTTGAGGTCATGGGTTCAAGGCGTGGAATCAGCCTCTTGTAAAATGTAAGATAAAGCTGTATACTTTAAGCAGGAGCTTCGTGCACTGGGTTTTAGATAACTGATGACATTAAGATCTCATTCAATCCTTTATTTTGGCATATGCAGCTTTTAGATGAAAATGGAAGGTGAAATTATTTTCTTTTTATTTTCTAACTTAAAAGATATTAAAGGTATGAGATGTTGAGTTCATGAGACTTCTCAATAATGCCCCATATTGGAAGAGGTTTATACCTCTCTAAAAGTGGGCCCCGTCGATCTCAACGGCCTTGAAAGCAAGTTTGGTCCAATGTGGGCCTAAACCGAGCGTCACGCTAGACCGTGACGGTACTACCTTCTGTCCAAGAAGAATACTTTACGAGGGAATGGCAGAAGGGTAATTTAAAGGAAAAGAAAGGTTTAGTTTGTAGAACTCAAAAAAGTCGCACTTTGCTGACGAAGTCGTCTTCTTCTCCAACTTCCCGTGCCGTTTGTCCTTCCATTTCTGTATTGCTTTGCTGCTCTCAACTCCAACTATAAATACCTTCCTTTTCTGCTTCTTCTTTTCCTTAAATGAATTTCTGGTGATTCTTTCCTTTTTAGGGTTACTCTTTCTACATTTTCCAGTCAGAAAGAGAGAGAATTCATGGATACTATTTCACACATTTCCGGCGGGAAATTCATTTTTCCGGCGAAGAAATGTCGTTCTTTTGGTAGATTCTCAGGTTCAATTGTTCTTATATTGAGAAATTATCCAATATTTTCGAAGGAAACTACTCTTTCTGTGGAAGCAAGAAACCCGGCGATCGATTTCAGTTATCCTGACTGGAAAATTAAGTATCAGGAGGACTTCGAGAAGCGATTCAACATTCCTCATATTACGGATATTTTCCATGATGATCGTCCTATTCCTTCTACTTTCTGTCTCAAAAGCAGGTGAATTTCATTAGCTTTTTTGTATCTAGTTTTGCTGATGGTCTGTTGTGGGAGTAATCCCTTGGTTTTCAGCTATTAGCTTTTGAATTTGGTGGTTTTTTCTTGTATAAGTAGGGAGTTTTTAAGAGTTCTATGAATTTTGATTGAAAAATTAGGTCTGCGTCGTGTTGAATTTTGTTTTGATCTTGTTGTTAGTTTCTCTGTTTTACTTAAATTTCTCTTTCCTGCGTGAATTTTGCTTCTTCGTAATCGAATTTGTGGTCAAAATCTTCCAACAAAGTGGAAATATTTCGCTCTTACTGCTTATGGTCAGGAAAATGATTCTTGTAGAGCAAGGACCCGTGGTGCTTCGTGCTTAGGCAGAACTAGTATCCTTAGGATCATTTTAATTTGTCTTAGTATAAAATTTGAAGACTGTTTGTTTGAGTTTAAACAGATTTGTATGCATATGTTGAATGTTAAGAACCAACATGGGTAAAGCCTGCTAATATTTCTAGGAACAGAGGGCCTACTTAGAAGTTGCAACTGTGATTTATTCAAGAAGAGAGCTTTGGTGCAATGGTAGAGTTGTCATCATGTGACATATGTGACCTTAAGGTAACAGGTTCAAGGCGTGTAAACAGCTTCTTGCAAAATACAAGGTAAAGCTGCATACTGTTAACCTTTGTGGTCCACCCCTTCTCAGACCCTGCATATGTGGGAGCATTGCGCACCGGGGCTGTCCTTCTGTTTTGCGTTCATCTTGTTCTTCTTCTTTAAATTGGCTAACACCAACTCATGGGCCACCAGTCCATGGTTTTGCAGAACTCGTAAGAAGTCCGTGTTTTAAGCGCTACCCACGTCGAAGAACTAGATGGGCTATATACGGCGAGAATACTTCAACTCGTGGTAGCCAAATAGCTAAACCTTTGCAGGACTGATGCCTTGAAGTTTAATCATTACTGAGCTCGTTTTCTGGAGCTATGTGGGTTTAGAAGACACCGAATTTTTTAGCTTCTCAAAGGGCCAATTAAACGATTTGATAATCATCTTAAGATTGTAAGTATCCGGCTATTACCTAACTTACTGAAGTATGATGGAATCAAATAGCTCCATCAAGAAACTTCTGAATGGGATCTCTGTCGAGCTGGAAGTTTATATCATTATTAGCCATTTCTGTAACCTCAAGCGGCAATATGAGAAAAAAGGATATTTAATAATTAAAAAAAAAAAAAAAAATAGGACAGACTAACTTTCACCATTTCTATTTTTAAGCATTGGGTTTGATAGAAACATGGATGTTTGCAATGCATAAAACGTAAATGTAAATCTTAAACTTGTAAAATTGCACAAGTCTTACACAGTGGACTTCACCATGATACTGACATCATTAGTCAGCCTTCAATGCAACCTCCTGGTAAGGGTATTTGTATTTGGTAAATTGACTCATAAATTATCATAAATCCACCTAACTTTACTGGCATTCTAAATCTCTCTTAACACAATATGTATTAAAGGATCACCCTGTGGCAGCCCCGTCAAGGCCATTAATCCGAAAAGGCCGTCTCAGCCACTGTTTTCATTTTTCTTTCCTTGCCAACCATTGCTGCTAGGTCTTATTGGAAGATAAAGGATGATGGTTGTGACAAGTAAATTCTGGAGTCCTACCGTGTGGTCCATTATATTCTCTCCTTTGCTTCCTCCCTAGCTTGTTTCTTCTCTTTAGCTTATGCTTTAATTGTGGTTTTCCATTTCCCAAGCCTTGAGAGAGTTCGTTAGCATGGCCGATAGATGTCTAGGATCTTCCCACAGGATAACAGGGCCCCCTGCTCAAATCTTATCGTCTATGCTGTCTATTGCTAATTAGTTACAGCTTCTGTTTCCTCACAAGTCAATTGTGTCTATTCAGCATAGATGTTATTCTACCTGATTCTCAGTGATGCTCTTGTTTCTTCAGTGAAAAAGTTGAGCTGCTGTGGCCCGTTTTGGTCCCACAGCCTAGTGTTTTGCTCTTGCTTGCACAGTGAGTTTGAATTTTTGTTGATTCCTTGCAGATCTTGGTGTTTGTTTGGACGGATCACATTATCACTTTGTTAGACAAGGATCGCTTACATTTTATAGGATCTCCCATTCGTGAAAAAGGCCGTTCCACAAATCAAGCAAGTGATTGAAGTTACTGTTTCCTTTAAGTTATGGGTCATCTCATCACCACTTGATTAATTCTCCCAAAAGTTTCATATTGTTTTGTGACATCATCCCTGCAGTGCAATTCCGTATGACATTAATGCAGGATGTAGGATGTAGGATGTAATGTATTTTCTCCATAAGGGTGTTTAGTCTTTTTCTTTTCGTGTAGGTTAACTGCCTTCGAGATAAACTAATTTTGTCAGTTAACTAATGTGTTTGGGTGAATTTTCCATGTGGATTTTCTACTTTAACTCTTATGTTCCTCAGAGGATTCTTCAGTGACGAAGCATTTCTCTTTTATATTGTATTCAACATGCACTAACTAGCACATTAAAGGTCCTACTGCCTTTGCTTAGCTTTCTTGGCTTCTCTGTTCTTACTTCTTATGTGCTTGTGTGCATCATTATAGGCGTCCCATAACTGAGGATTTTGCAGATGGTTATCCATCCGATGAGCACTGGAATGGTTATGTGAACAATAATGACAGAGTACTTCTTAAGGTATCTTTTCTTTTAATTATGGGCTTGATTTTCATTTGCCGTTGTGTTGCCTATATCTCAAACATTTCGTGAACTTACTAATTTTCTCAGGTCATACACTTTTCGTCACCTACATCCGCTGGTGCTGAGTCATAGATCCTCGCTGTTCTTGGGTGGAGCAATGGTAAATATCCATACTGAACAGAATTCAAGGAAAATTTCAGCTCAAATGCAAAGTATGTAGCAGCAAAATAAAATCTACTATGATTAAGTTGATGTCTTAGTTTTTATCATGTCGGACTGTGTCAGTGTGTATGTGGAACTAGATATTAATCATGTTAAATAAAAAGTATGGAGAAAAACACAACCTGCAGCAGCACTAAATTTCACTAATTTGGCATCCACCGACTAACTTGAAAGTGACAAATATGTTTTACAAAGGCTGAGTTCATAACCTCCCTTTAGGAGGTTATGTATTGGGTGGTATCAGTGGTACAGATTTCTTGGGGTCTGCTCTAGGTTTGACACAACCTAAAGCAGGACGTGGTATCGTGCTTTCTAGTGTTTTGATACACTTTGGAGAAGATACCACGGTTACGACCATCAGCTTAATTACCCTCGCACACACAATAAGGGGGCTCAGAAAACGAAACTTATAAATGAACTTAGTCATATCCTTTATTTCAGTACTTTTGCTCCCTTCAACACATCCCTTTACTCAACTTGGTAACCTTCTCCGATCCATTCTTAGCTCAGTCTTTGAACAGTCAATTTATCAGAGGAGGAGACTCCATTTCTTTCTCAGATTCAAATGCGGGATCTCCTGTTGATCCGGTAGTAGGGGTCTGAGTTTTTTCTGTTACAGAATCTCGTGCTACGGAATGGATCTAGTCACCATCCGATTTAGCTCTTTTAGTATGGAGATGGCTTAAGGAAGCGAATGACTCGGGTTCAAGTAGTTCGGCTAAGCCGGCAAGAGAGATGGAGTCACTAAGCCCTAACGTTAGATCCATTATCTCACAGAGAGAACGATATTCTGATCAATCATAAAAAAGTCAAGTAGGACAAAAAAAACCATTAGCTGCGAACAGGTCGCTAAGGCTTTCACATAACGAGGAAAGGAAAGACGATTATATCCAATCAAAACCTCGTCAAGTAAAAAAGATTATAACTCTCATTCCATTTACTCAATGAGTCGGGCATAAAGGGAAGGATGTTTTCATATCCTAAACACCTATCGATTGTGTTAGTGAGTTAGCAATCACCCAGTCTATCCTTATAGAGTTCAGTATAGTGCTTATTACTGGTTGGGGTGGAACCTTTCAACATAAGATTTTATAGACTAAGACTCAGATTAATTAATATATTAGCACACGAATATTCATAGTCAATTATTGTAATAAGAAGACGTTTACTTTCTATTAGACTGTAAGAGTATAAGAAACTTTATAGCTAAGTACCCTTGCAACTCATTTAGTAAGTCAAGTAATTGACTATGATTCATACATCGCTGGTACACATAACCTTTGTGTGTGCTACCAAGGTGGCACAGGATAGGCATTCTCTTTATGCGGATACCCCTATTCTCTTAAAGAGCCCCTTAAATCAAATGAAAAAAAAAAGAGAAGAAAGCAAAGAGGCTGATCCTGGAATGGATTCTCAACATTGGAATTCTCCTATTCCATACTAGAATAGTCCTAAGGGAACCCAGACTCGGATATTAGCCTAAAAGATTGAAAGTCATAACATATAATTCTATCCTTGATAGCCCGCAAGCTTTGTAAGCAAAATAATGCACATCAATTTAAGGGCAGACAACTTTTCATAGACAATATTTAAATGCTTGTTTGAGTGATGTCTATTAGATTAGGATTATGGATATAACTTGCATCTGATGGATGACCTATCTTATTCCAGGGTTCATCGTGCTGGGCCACGGGAGGAAATATACTTCAAACCAGAAGAAGTAAATGCTGCAATTGTTACTTGTGGGGGTCTATGTCCTGGTCTCAATGATGTCATCAGACAGGTTTGTGCAATATACAGTTATTTAACCATTCCTTTGTAATATGCGTAATAGTCCTGTTCACTTATCCATTGCCAAGATTAATCTTTTACCTAACAATGTCTTAGAAACTATAAATTATTCAGAAGTATCTGTTTCAAAGGTATGATATGGATTCTAAATATGCAATTGGTGGATTGATGGAGTGAATGTCCATGGATACAGCAACAGAATGTCCTAGAGATAGAAAGATGAAGATATACTGCCATGTTTAACTAAATTTCTCATTCTCAGTGGCTTAAAGCCTTTTGGAGATTTCTATAGCAATTAGATTGGATTAGTAGGGTTTGGAAAGTGCATCTGAACGGATCATATGGCACAAGTATATTTATGCTTTCTTGGCAAGTGTATTAATCTACTCTGTCTTTGTTGTCAACCCTGAATTGATCTTTGTTAATCTTATTCTTATGATTTAAGAGAATAGTCTAGGTGTACCCTCGACAGTTTAGCATGCCATCTTCGTCACCTTCTGACCCCTCTCTCTCCTGATTGCGTGTCTCAGTACACAGTTTACGGCCAACTAAGTGACAGAAAGAACTACTCATTGGTATCTTGGTCACGTCTGCTAGAATTGACTTCTTCTCCTTGCTTGTTATACTGGATAAGCTTTCTTTTTGCTTGTGTCACTGAAGTTGAGAAGAATAATTTTGTTTGGGCATTCCAGAGGGAAAAAGCTCCAGGTTCCTACAATAGCTGTCTCCAAATGAAAGATGGTTGCAGAATATATGGCATATTAGTGAGCTCTTATGCATCTTTGCCACTCCTTTATATGTTGCATTCTCTAATTAGAGGCAATTCAAATGTAACTCGTGTACATTATAAAGTTTTTTAGTCCTTAGTCCTGTGGAGTACTAAATGAGTGTAACTTCTCTTTAACCATTACTTCCTTGAAGCGGGCTAGTGGTACTTAAGATCAGATGATCTGACATGATATAAGATGATATGGTCCATATCAATGTTAGTAGTTGCTTGAGCTGCAATGAGATGAAATAGTATCTTCTCATCTCACAGTTAGTCATGCCTGAGATGAGTTGAGATGAAAATCATCTCATCTTAACTCACAGCTAAGTTGAATTTTCAGTCATCTCATGCCAAATTTGGTCATCTCAAGGTAGACCTCATATCATCTCATTTCACATCAGCTCATTCATCTCAAGAACCACTAACACTATGTTAGAAATATTAGACTTTTGTATTCTATTAAATACCTTACATAACTAAACAATATGCACAGAGACACACGGCTATGCACACACAAACAAAAGTTCCGCAATCATGTGAATTGCATATCTTGATAAACCTCCTAACTAAATGAAAAGCTAGTTATGTGGAAGCAAATTAAGGCCTAACTATACCTAAAACAAACCCAAGGACTTTTAGCCATACAGATGTACAAGCAAAAGTAAATGAATAAAAGAAAGGACGAAAAGGTGATTTAGGTCTATGCATTTTGCAAATGAAACATCAAATCCATTGATTGGTGACCAACCAGTCTCACCTTTGCAGCTAATCAGTGCTATTGTCTTTAGGAGTTCACCAAGTAGAGGTAAACCATTAGATTTTCTTCGGTGTTGATCTTATGGATGGAGTGTCAAAAATACATGGCATCAAGCTTATGTAAGTCACTTCACCTATCATTTATTTGGTAAGAGATGTGTGCTGACGAACTCAGAAGTTGACTATTAAGATTAATTAACAAAGCAAACTGATATATTTGAGACCTTGTTCCTACCAGAACAAATTGATCATAAAAGTATGTCTTTTTGGGCATGAATAGAAACATACTGACCTACTTGTGTTGCTCTCTTCTTTCTACTTCCCCTTTTAATTTATTTCCATTGCAGTTTCTCTTACTCCATGCATTTACCTGACGTTTCAACAATAGTTTGGTCCTGAAGAAAGTAGCTAAAGTATGATAGTTTGAATGACTGTGAGAAAGATTTCAACATTGCTCAATCTCTATACTCCTGATATTTCAGTTGTTTGTTTTGAGATTTTCTGGATTCTATCACAGCATAGTTGTCTTATGGCATCCTGCAGATAGTTATTACACTTGAAATCTATGGTGTGAAAAAGATTGTAGGGATCCCATTTGGTTATCATGGATTTTCTGACAAGGGCATACATGAAATACTGGTACATAATTTCATCCTCAAGCTATTCCGTTGTATCATGCAACAGTTCATGAAAATATTACAGAATTGTTGATGTCTATGTTTAAGAACTGGTTTATCTTTCAGCTCACATCTGTATTCTTTTCTATCTTCAGCTTTCAAGAAAAGTGGTCCAGAATATCCACCTTCGTGGTGGAAGCTTGTTAGGAGTTTCTCGTGGGGGTCCTAATGTTGTGAACATTGTAGACAGTTTACAGGTAATGGACTGGTCTCTGCTGCTTGGCAGAAATTTTTTACATACATTCATTTACTGAATTGCTAATATATAACTTGTCTCCTGGTCTCAGGCATAACACGTTCTGAATAGATCTCTTTGCAACCTGATGTCAGGAAAGAAGAATCGATATGCTTTTCGTGTTGGGTGGAAATGGTACACATGCTGGTGCTGATGAAATACACAATGAGGTTGCATCTTGATCCCTTTTGGTTTACCATTGTAGCCAATTATGATTAACTAATGTATACTATGTGCTACATAGTGCTTGCTATTATCATTGGTAGCATTGAAAGAAAAAGTATTTGAAGAAAATGTAAGTGTTATTATTACTATTACTATTAAGGCAAATTTTATATGTAATTGCAATGATAAGACAAAATTACACAAGTAACCGAAGACAGGCATTGACAGTGAATCGAATGGAAGATGAGATTGATGAAGACAACCTAAAACACGGGCACCTAAATCAATTGTAAGGAATGTAGTGCATTTACCTCTAATATTTGGATTTTAAACTGCTTAGCTCCCTAAAAGTACTTGTGCCCATAGCAGTTATGAGGAATATGGTATGTCAGCTGTAATATTGAATTTTGAAACTGTTTAATGAAAGAGATGACACTGTTTAATATTTGCCACGGCTTATGCATTTGATGCTTTTTGTCTGTATACGACAGACAAGTCACTGCCACAGTCACGGAGCTCTACATTACATATTCTAGACATCTTTTAAGGAAATTTCATGGGAATATTAAGATGTTGATTTGTGCTGTTAACATTCAATACTTTGCCTTTTCCTGTCAGTAGTACTTACTGATGCGGCCCTCATATGCAGTGTTGTAAGAGACAAATGAGAGTTGCCATTGTTGGGGTGCCAAAAACTATTGATAATGATATCCTACATATGGATAAGACCTTTGGTTTTGATACTGCTGTAGAAGAAGCACAGAGGGCCATAAATTCTGCCTACATTGAGATAAATTGCTTTGCTCATTTGAGCATTTGTGCATTCACATTCTATAAATTTACCTTCCTCAGTTTCTTGTACAATGAATAGTTCAATGTGCATGTGAACCGAGACTTCCTCTTCTAGGATCTTTCTAAACATTGGTGTCTGTAAATTATATCACTGCCGACTTTACTGTATTTTCCGACTCTGCTGTAGGCACACAGTGCTTATCATGGTATAGGCATTGTGAAATTGATGGGTTGAAGTAGTGGATTCATAGCTATGCAAGCATCCTTAGCCAGTGGACAGATCGATGTTTGTTTGATCCCAGAGGTTTGTCTTTAAACCATCTATTGGCTATCCCTGTTTAAGCTTGTTGGTGTTTTAAAGCATCTAAGATATCTCATTGAGACAAAGGGATCAGCCGTGCTTTGCGTAGCTGAGGGAGCTGGTCAAGTAAGTTTAGTACATTATTTGATCATTTGATGTTAAAGAGGCACACATCATAGGTATGTCTCATCTTGCAACTGCTCCAAGGATGTGGACCTTTCAGCTCATGCGTGACTTGGCACAAAAATGAGGTTCTAATTCTCTCATTGAGACTAAAATATGCTCCATCAGCTGTCAGTTGACTTCAGTATATTCTCTGTGGTGTTAAGTGGGTCTGTGGAAGGAAAATGCTCAAGCTCAGTAAACGCAGGTTGCTTAACACTGATGTTTCTCTCAAAATATAATCAAGATGCATGCTTACACCCTACATTGTAGGAGTTAGATCACATGTGTTGGGAAGTAGAAAGTAGGGAGCACTTTGAAATATAGCCAAAGGTAACACTTCGACTTTCTGCCATTCAAGAAAGAAAGAAAACAGTTTTGACTCTTTATTATTTTTATAGCCAAATCTGAAATACCAACAGACTGATGTTCGAACTGTCAGTTGGATATGGAGAAATACGATGCTTTTGTCACCTCTTCGTGTGCCATAGTATTGGTGTCATGTAATATTACCATCATAATTCTGACAATTTTGTGATTGTCAGTTAGAGATTTCAAAACAGAATATGAGAAGTATTCTCTACTGCTTTTCCTTGCAGAATTTGCTTCCCAAGATTAGTGCTACAGATCCATCTGGAAATATTGTGCTTGGAGATATTGGTGTTCATATTCAGCAGGAGGTAACTACATGTATAGTACGGATGCTTTCATAGGTACTCTAATGGCCATAAGGTTCATGATCCTACCAGATGTTGCTAGTGACCTATCTGTTGATTATTGATATTGTACTCAGTAAGCAGTTTGCCTATGGGATATCATGTATCCAAAATTATCTGTACTAGATATTGCTTAGGATTCTCTTTAGACAAAATTAGATGAAAGTAACCTACATAGATCTTTACATAAAGTATGATACTATTTGAAGAATTATAATTACTTTCTTAATTCGTTGGTTACTTTTGCTTTATATATATATATATATATATATATATATATATATATATATATATATATATATATATATATATATATATATAATCTGTTATCCAGCTATTGTTCATACAGCAGATGTATATAGTTATAGGGAAAATAAAAGCCCCCCCACACTGAAACCTCTTTGCCATTAGAACTCATCACAGCTAGCTTGGGCATCAATATTAGACTTCAATCAGCCTAACTAGAGGGGAGGCCTTGTTATCTTCATAAAGTTACTGTGGCCTTCACTTTGCAAGGTAGCTCTCACTTGCTTAAGATAACTTTTTCTATTGAAAACTAAGAACACTCAGGCGTATGGAGGACAAATACCAGCAGTAGATTTTGGGTACGGAGTTAATCAGCATTGATACTACTGCTAAGTGTAACCATGGGTTTTGTTCACAAAAATAGTACAGTATACGGAGGACAAATACTCGGGTTATATGTGCATATTTCAGGCTGTAAATCTGTGTAAATAACTAAATATCCAACTTGTAATGGTCACCAGACCATTTGTCACTACCAAGAGGGGTATTATACTATCATTAGTGTAAATTAAGTGGTCATTGCTGGTGTTGCCTGACCTATGATGGGTTTAACATGCCACCACAGTATGAGTTCGAAGTTTAAACTTAAATTAGAACCATCACACTAAGGATGTCGCTGCCATTGTAATCATCAGAATTCCTTACTGTTCCCACCACTGTCTTATGCTGAATATGTTTTTCCTTTTCCATCGATAGCTGTGGACTTGAATAACAACATCTTGGTTGTCAAACCAGATACTTAACCAACTCCACTAAGGGCTCAAGTCCATGCTGGACATGTTCTTCTGTCATCACTCTCTTTCCTTTCAAGGCAACTTCAACTCCTACTGCTCCATTCTCTCTCAATCTGTCTTTTATTTAAGTGCTGCAGTTTCTTTGCTTTTTCACTGCCATTACAGTCATATTGTTTGTTTCAACAAAATCAGACACAGGTTTTTATTAGCCATCTATCAAGGATAATTCTCTCTGGAAATTATTGCTTAGTGGTTTCTATTGTTTCTTCTTTTTTCCTTTTTGTCTCTGACTGGTGGTGGTAATCAAGGAAAGATAAGAAGTGCCTTGATATGTATGAGATGTCAGGTGAGATAAAAACAGAAATCAGAAAAATGAAAGCGCTACAGACAATCTCATGCAGGGATGGAATTAGGTGATAAATTGTCTATGGCCTCATCTTTTAGCATGGGTAGTGTCTATTTTGTTAACTGATTTTCTAGTCTAGTAGAAGGAGATGCCAAAGTCTGAAACTGGACTAGCAGCCTCTTTAAGTGGCATGATGGTGAATCTGCTCCCACAACAGTGGTTGCTAATGGTTTGAAGTATATCTCAATGTCATTGCAAACGATCGTAGTTAATACAGTGACCTCTTATGATTTCCTCCGTGGTCCCAAGATGACCAAAATTCAACTTATATGACTTAAAGCGGGGCCTGTGACCACTAGTTGAAGGACTGGTTTTGCTCAGGTATACTTGTGAAGGAGTAACAGAGAAAGGAGAAAATAAGATAAGTATTCAAATGTGTGCTTGAAGTCTATTCCCCGTAAGTCCAATGGTTAATGCGAACTCTGTTTCTTGAGAACCTAACAATACCTGATGGACAAAAGTCATCATACCTTCATCTAACATGACTTTTGGGAAAATGAGTACAATCTCCAAGTTCACGTGCAATCAGTAAATGCCAATCATAAAAAAAAAGAAGAAGGGAAAAGTACATTATGTTCTGATCGTCAACTGCAAAATTAACTGAGGTAAGTTGCTAGTTTTTGCAAACTGAAACCGAATCGTAATCTAATGGTGTACAACTTCCACCCATAGCATTCAAAATGAAAAGTTTGATGGAGGAATCTTCATTTATATTCCCATGCAATATCCTACATGATGTCATATAAAGAGAAAATCATGTTCTAGATGCTGATTCACAACAAACTCCACCTGGAAGCTTGCTCATGATGAAAGAGATCTCTTATAAGTGATAGATCTCAATTCTATTGAATGCTTTAGGATAGTTAAGAAATCGTGCTTCCTCAAAACTATTCCTAATAATACCAATTTCGTTGAATCTTGTAGAAGAATGTTTTGCTCCATGAGAGAGCTGAGGTAGCCCTTAGATTCAAAGTGGTAACCAGAGTAGGTTTAAGGAGAAAAGAACAAATATTAGAAAGGGAAGATTTAGACACCATCTCCATGCCTACAAAGCATACACCTCTGAGCCCTTGTCCTCAATATCCCTTAAGCTTCGACGCCAATTGTTTCACAGTCTTAAATACGTATAAAACTTGTAAGTTTCAGCATCAAGGTGCTGATGGTGCGCTTCAAAGAACCTTCTTCAAGTGTTTTCTACAACTGGATAAAATCATACCATCTGGCTCCCTGTTTTAGGAAGAGACAGTCTTGATCCTAGGAATACTTGCAATGTCAACCAGGAAGGACAGATTCAGCATTCTCAGTTAGAAAAGGGGGAGACCTCACATTGACATAAATGTGAATGAATCTTTGAAGAACAATAAGCAACCAAAAGGGGCATCCATCTCATACAAAATGTGATATCCCAACGATCACTCGGCTTTCTTATATGATGGACCAATTTATTAAGTGGAGATTGAGTTTGTCGGTATTGTAGTCATGAAATTGAGGGAGAAGAGCTGTGTAGGATTATGCTAGTATGAAGGAGATATTGCAAGAGGAAACAGTAGTTATATAGCACTTCATGAACAGATTTTGTGTTCTCTACTCTAATCTGTCGGTTTTGTATCGTTATCATGTGTCAATATGGGATTGTAACTGATATCCTTCTGCACTCAATCTTCAAACTCGTGTAAAGATTGGATCATTATACACGCACACACACACACACATATCATCAATCAGCACATGAAATGAATATATACTATGTAATAATATATTTATGTATCTCCTTAGATTCTACAGCTAACTCAGGTTTCCAGAAGGTTCTCTTACTAATTCTTCAGCAACTGTGGTTAATACACTGGTGGGTCTACATGTCCTATCAACTCTTGCATATCTTATAGTTCATTTTTACTTGAGTATTCAAATCTATGGTTCCATATGATATGCATCTTGAGCTCCTGGTTTTTTATTTTCCTATGGAGTGCTTATTATTTTCTTGTTGCAATAACAATTCTCTGTTTTATGATTGCCCTTGTTATTACTAATAACCCCTGGTTTTTTAGCTCTTCTGCGAATGTATTTTCGTTTCTTTCCTAAAAGGATTTCCTGGCTTCCAACAAAAGCCAGTGTTTTCTGGTTATTCTATTAGTCCTTGTTTTTTAATCTATTGCAGTGTATGCTCACCCTTGTAATATTCATTCGACATAGGCATGCTTATTAGACAGATGCCATAGCCTACTTGATAAATTTGCCATAAGTTGTGCGTCTTATCTGCAAACTTTCATCAAAGAGATCCCGAATTACATACGCAATCTCTTAGACTAATGGTTCAATTCATTTACTTTCACAGACGAAGAAGTACTTAAAGGAAGTAGGCGTCCCTGCTGACGTAAAATATATTGATCCCACATACATGATCCGTGCATGTCGTGCAAATGCATCTGATGGCATTCTGTGTACAGTTCTGGGACAAAATGCTGTGAGCCATCCCTCCTTCCTTTCACAAATTTTCAATACTACAACAACAAGGTATATTGTTCTTATTCACGGAATAGAACTTAACGAGGCAAAACTTGGTTTGCAGGTTCATGGTGCATTTGCCGGATATAGCGGCATAATAGTAGGCAAATGCAATACTCATTTCGTGTATCTCCCCATTCCCGAAGTCGTTTCCTACCCCAAGCGAGTTGATCCCAACAGTCGGATGTGGCATCGTTGCTTGACTTCGACGGGCCAACCAGATTTCATCTGATTGACAGAGACCTTCCAGCAACACAACTCCTCCCTGCATTTTACCCATGCCAGAGTGTACCGTTTCGAGCAGTATAAATAACTACAAGCCTAAACATAAATAACATAAAAGGTCACCTTCGCTGTTCCCCCTGTTTTCCAGCTTTAGCTGTACATATAGCATATTCTGAAAATAAGCCCGTAAATGAGCCATTGATATCTTTGTAGTTTCATCGATCACTTATGTAAAATCAACCATGATAATTTTCTCAAACTATAGATCAGAGTTCAATCATCATGACTTCATTCAATGACAGAAACCTGTTATTTTGCACTGCAGATGCTTGCCAAAAACTGGTTATAGAAGTTTTCCCTGTCGAGGTCATGGTAATCCATCTGGTAAGCCCACATTTTAGTAATCTAATTAATGGGCTCTGCCCGTTGAATATGCAGCAATAACCAATGTTTGTGCCATGATCTGAATCTCTGTACAAGTGTCGAGTTCAGACGTTTCCTTGTCCATCTAGCTGGACTGACTTGATAACAGTGCTCCATTTTATAAGAGGCTTTGGATGATCTACTGACTGTATAGCATGGGTTAGATGCAGTCCCATCTGAATCACACGGGCATCAACATTTTCTGGGTCGTTCAGAGTCTAAATCTGTTACACTCTACCATTCATGTTGAGTATCTCCCGCCGAATGCCCTAGTATCTAACGGTTGATTTTATCCTACAGATCAAATGGTTCAGATCATGTCTCATTCATGAAGGACCACATTATGAACAGTTTCACTGCCCCTGCACATGTAAACTGCAGATGGTTATACCATTTGACCTTTATTTTATTAGAGCTGAAGCCTTGAATTCCCCAAGGTATTGCACACCATGTGGGGTCTCAGATTAAAAGAAATTCACCTCGCCTATATTTACCTGTCATCACACTCATCTGCAATATATAACTCACGCCGATCGTCCTCAGAAATACACAGCCAAATCAGTTCTGAATCTTCTGACCACTTTACCCATTACCATCTTTTTTCTCCCTCTCATCCCCACACTTAAAAATCCCTTGATTTCTGTGTAGTCTCAGACTGACTATGACCCAACCTCTCACCATCATTTCCATCTCAAGAGAACGCAAATAAGCATTTTGTCTCACTCTTTCACAGAGCTTGGAACCTTGAGATATTTGTCCACGGAGATAACGTGAGAAAATAAATTAGTCAAGTAAACACTACAACCACCACAACCAGCTTCACAGTAGTGAAGAACATTTATCCCGTCAAAAGGATGACAAGACGATAATAATAGCCTTTGAACTTGAGAAAACCTTACCTTTTTCATGCTATGTGATGCTGCTTGCGTATGGGCGTTTTAGAGCTTCAAGGTTTCTGTCTTGTGGGTCACTGTGCACTCTGATTGCTAATAGACTTAAAAGCAGAAAATGATGGTTTAAAAACCCTTATTGTCATACCTAGTTGAGGAACACCATGATTACTTTTGTTGTTTCAGTCTACGTTGCAGGTCATTGATCTGATGAACAGAAACTTTGAATTGAAATGACCTTTCTTGCACAGTGATGCTATCATTCAGGAAAAGCTATATCCTTGGTCTATGTTTGAACGTACAGGGTGTTAGTGGTGCTCAGAGATGAGATGATATAACCCATATCTTATTGTAAATGGTGTTTGAGTTGAGTTGAGTTGAAATGAGATGAAACAATACCTTCTCATCTCACTGTTAGTGGTGCTTGAGGTGAGTGAAAATGTAAATCAGCTCATTTAAACTCACACTTAAGTTGAATATTCAGTCATCTCACTTCATCTATGTCAAATTTGGTAGTCTCAAGCCAGCTTAAATAATCTCAAGTTAGATCTCAATTCATCTCAAGCAACACTCCCACCAGGGTAGATATACGTTTAGCCAGGGTGACCCCATTGCAGTTAATTTGATAGAGATATGTGATACATGTCAGCGAATACCAGCTCAGAGTACTCATTGGGAAATGATGTAACTATTTCAATAGAGACACCCTTTCTCTTCTTTTCTCCACCTCCCTAATTACTTCTTGCCAAAGAAAATTATCAACTGACAATCAGAACAAGAGTTTATTATACAGTCACAAGTGGGTGTCTTTACCATTCAGCGACTGTAGATGTCAGCTTTCATCCCCACACATTCTTGTTGGTTGCTGTTCAACGACTACTCGCAGATGTTTGGCGTATTAGTCGTGTATACTATTGGTGGGGTCGAGGCCTGTTAAGTTAGGATTACACCAACTAGCTGGGCCGCACTTAATTGGCTCCAAGTCGTACTGATTAGACGTTTATGACCGGTCAATGGGTTGCTTCTGGATACTTCAGAAATTACACACAGATGGTTGCAATATATATACCATCCAAATGGTCCATGGTCATGCTGAAATGGCTGAAAATTGTAGTGATTAGATGTTTATGACTGGTCTATGGCTTGCTTTTTCATTCTTCAGAAAAGTTACGGGCACCAGTCAACAAAAAATATCCATTGGCGTGGAATTATGAGCTGTGGTTGTCACAGTGAGCAGGTGCATCAATTGTTCGGGTAGAAAGTGGTCTACAAAAATTAGGATTCAGAATAAGCAGCAGCAGTTTTGGAAAGAATTTGCAATGTATAATAAAAGAGCAAGATTAGAATTCAATTCTGCTTTCCAAATTTGATTTATAACGAGGTTTAAGAAAATGGGAAATGATGGGGACGCTCATTTCAAATGGCATGGACACATATAGGGGTAATTTGAAGCTTTCTTGGCACTTAAAATGCATAAAATGACACCTAAAAATATGTATCCGTGCTATTTGAAATGAGTGTTCCAATCAATTCCCTTACAAATAACCATTTCAGATCTTATTGGAAAAAGATGGATACTTAAGGATTCAATTCCTTTTCAGTAATAGTTATCAACAACTCGGCATTTCTCCTAAAATATGGTTGTTTCGGCTGAGAGTTGCAACTTTCTTTTTGATAGGGGAATGGAATTAGGAATGTTTAGTGGTTTATTTT
The DNA here is from genome assembly GCA_035236585.1 of Warburgia ugandensis. Classification (NCBI taxonomy): domain Eukaryota; kingdom Viridiplantae; phylum Streptophyta; class Magnoliopsida; order Canellales; family Canellaceae; genus Warburgia; species Warburgia ugandensis. The sequence continues at coordinate 63,278,622 of CP141129.1, read as the reverse complement.
CTAATTCTTCACTTGTAGGAGGAAGAAGAAAGGATGAAACCCCACTTTCATTCTTGAAGTTGTACTAGTTCTAAACTTGTGGCATTTTCTGAATTAAATGTGAGGTTGAATTTCAAGAAAATTTTGTCAAATTTCCATTTGTTAAGAACCTTTTGAGAACTATTTCCACCTTAAAACAACAAAAAGATAATAAATTGCCAAAATGCCTGCAATAATATTTTGATAACTTACCAGATAATATTTCACAAATCGTTTAGATAGTAAATATCATAGCATATAATTACAACTCTTGGTGCTCTAACTACATTCCATTATATACAAAAGAGAGGTAAAACATGAAAGTCTGGGACGAGCATTTGCCAACATGAAGACAATTCTCTTCTTTAACCTAATCGATTAGTTGGAAACATCCAACAATAACTGCTTTTAGATTTTTGACAAACTTTGGAGCTCACTTAGTGACTGTGAAGATAGGCTCCTGGTCATTCTACAACTTGCTCGAGTCTGTTGAAGATCATTCCACTCTCCCCCTCCCCCTCTCCCTCTCAAAGGAGACACCTCCGAGACACGATCCAAAAACCTATCACCCACATGCCACATTACCCGGGTTGCTATTATAAGGCTACTGGACACTAGGCACTTTAGTTGCCCATGTATTAAAAAATGTTTTCTCATGACAAGAACCTCTATTTTTGACAAGATGACAAAGTTTAGGACTTACATGCACATGGCAAAATTACAGTGAAATTAATCCTGAATCAATTCTAAAACATATCCTAATGACAACTTTCTTACCGTAATGGCACGCTTTATTATAATTATGAGGAAGTCTACAATCTAAAGTCATGTTACCAGATACATTAAGGTGTAGATCATCTAAAATATTTTTTTCTAAGGAAATGTAAAATTTGTTTATTGAATTCAATGAAAGCAATAAACAAAGACGGCATCCAGCTTCAAGATTTTGTACTCTTTCCATCATCAAATTTTCAAAACAAAAAAAAAAACTATCTTGGGTCTCATAGTACATGAGCTGTACAAACCATACCTAGTATAAAAATCCAAGTGACACGATATAACATATACATAATCCTGACTTTTTTTAATCGTTAAGAAGCCCCAAAAGGTTCCTTAGAGGCTAGTAACAGGAGCATGGGTTAACCAAAAGAAAATTAAAGACAAGAGAGAACAATTTTCCCATCATATTCTTCTTCTCTTTAAACAGAAACTGAAACTTCCAAGGGGTCCCCAACCCCACTATAAATATTGAGATTCTCTCTTCCTCTTAAGCGTTTCTATGTTGCCTTCCCAAGATTTCTTCCGACTCGTTACCTTTCTTTAATCACGGCGCAGCAAACCCAAAATTCTAACCAGACACACAGTCAAACCAAGGGTGACAGTGACCATAAATACAAAAAAGTAATCATATCATATTAATATCCATAAATAATAAAGAACTTGTTTTTAATGAAAACCCAATACCTTTTTTTTTTTTTCTTTTTTCTTTTTTCCAATGCTGCCTCTTTTTGTTTCCCAAAGGAACTTCTTATAAATATTTTTTTCACAAGGAAAAAAAAGAAAAAACAAATAAATATGTTCCCTGCTTCCTCTGAAATTTTGAAACGGAAGCTACAACATGCTCTAGCTCTGCTTCACAGATGGATCTTTGGTTTTTCCTCCAACTCCTTCCTCTAACTTGCTTTCTTGGCTATCGAATTCTGATAATTAACAGCTGGTGACTGTTTCATTCATGTCAAAAGCATGAAAACTATTGATTCCCCACCACTGATTGTTTCTTTTTCTCTCTCTCATTCTATTTTAACAAGCTTCAGCTTCTCTCTCTTTTTGTTTGCTTCTTACCACGTTAATGACCACACCAAAAAGCTCATTCAACCAACCAAACTCGCCTGTGTGAAAGCCCCACCTATGTAACAGATCATGACTTCATAGACCTCTCAGATCATCTGTTTAGTCTCCTCCTCTTAGGAGATGGAGTTGAGCGTGAATTTGCACATGACCCAACTGTTATATCATCACTTTTATAACTCAAGCATGCAGCATCGAGCACCCCAACGGGGCTCTGTGGCACAGAAGAAACCGACGCACTAAAGCCTTTAACGGATCTAGTGATTAATGTTATCTCTTGAATCATCTCACAGCATCTCAGAACTCTTTCCTGGAGTAAAAACAGAATCCACATTTACCCAATAAGTTAAATGTACAAATCATGAAATAGAAGGAAAATTGTGTTTTGGGAGACCACCACTTTTACCTTTTCTACAGGGTTACAACAAAAAACAGCGCTGTCAATATCCACTGCTTGGGTTTCTTCTGAAACAGATATTGCCACTGCTGAGGCAACTTCAGAAGGTCTGAATTCCAAGAATTCAATCCCTGCAGACAATTTCATCTTAAAGTAAATCGGACAGTTCAATTCACTTCTGCCATTTTACTTTTCCTCCATGGTAGGAGGACTTTTAGATAAAGTGTGTCATTTTGAACAAGAAACAAACCTCTGATCGTGCTTAATATGAGCTCGACACATCGACAAATTGATGATCTTGGTGGAGGTTTACCATCATTGATCTTGTGAAGAAAGTAATCTATAAAGGAGAAAGGAGTAACGGCTTGCATTCTCCACTTCAAGGTGCTCAGCACTAGAAGCTCCATTCTCTGAATGGTTCTCGCTTCAAATAGAAATTTTGATTCACCAACCTGCTAATCGACATTATTTTGGAAATGAGAGGTGAAAAAGAGAAGAAATAGAACCCCCCCCCCCATGTGAAAAAACAAATGGGAGTTCAGCAATTTAATACAAGTTACATGAGTTCACCTGTAAATCAAGAGATAGAGGTACTTCAGTTTCCTCCATCTTAGCTGCTAGAGATAAGCATGCTACAGATAACAACTGCATCATCCATGCCTTGCCTTGCTACACATCCAAAAAGAGAAAAGAAATAAGAACAAATGACGCAATAACAGAGTCAATATAAGCAGAAGCACAAAGCGGAGAAACATGGGTTCACTCTGCAGCTTACAGGTAGTTCGTAGGCCGAAAGAAAACGATCCAGGTAATTTATTGATAAATATGCACTCAGAGGTCCAAAACGGTAATGGGCATGAACCTGTTACACCCAATGTTGTAACGTCAATCCCTGGAAACCAAAAAAACAAAAAGACGAGAAAGAACCAAAACCAATTGAGAAAACAGAAGAGTATTATTAGAAAGATTAGCATCAAGTCCAACAAAGAAAATGAGAAAGGATTTTAGGCCACAAGGAAATGGGGCTAATAGATGGTAATGAAATGGAAACCCCAAAATCCAATCCAGAGAAGAATTGGATCCTAACAGGGAGGCCACAAGAACAACATTAATCAGAGCAAAAGACAGCTAGAACCCCATAAAAAACTAATTTCAGAATAGTATTTCCAAACCAGTAAAAAGCATCAAAACCAGTCAGAACTGCAAAAAAGCCAAATACGGAAACCAAAACCCACTCTTTCAGAAAACAACCAAAGACCCTGATTTCCATAAACCCAATAAAACCCCATTATTCATTCAGCAAAAAACTAAGAAACCCAAAACGCCAATCCCATGTCCCAAATGCCAACAAAAGCCATTAATGGAAGACCCAAACCCACCTTCCCAATCCAATCAATAGCATCCCTCCTCACTGATGCATCCAAAGCCCCACTCTGCAGTCTCCTCATATAATCTTCCTTTGGTCTATGCTGGGTCTCTCTTTCAACCATCAAACTCAAACACTCATCAGTCTGCAATGGAAAACCCATCCCGAAATCCCCCAGAAACCCATCATTTTGATTATACTGATTTGGTTGCGTTTCACCCCCAGCCTCATCAACATCATCATCATAACCCATGATGCTGTTATTATCCTCCGGGCACAGAAGGCTTGAGGCTACACAGTCAAAACTAGGAGCCATTTGAAGGACTAATATCCCAATCTAACTATCTATATCTCAAAAAAAAGCAGAGATTCTCAGAAACTAGTAGCAGTATAGATGAAAAGGATGATTGTCGCCATCCTATTGAAGAAGAACAAAATGTAATACAAAGAGAAGACGAAGACGAAAGTCCGAGAGTCTCAACAGGGGAGTTAGGAGACCCTTTGCAAAGAGGTGGGTTTTGTAGCAAATGGAGAGTATTTAGGGCAAACCAGGTTGGCAGGAAAGGGCCAGGAATGAAATTATGGAAGCTGGAAAAAATTGGACAAAAATGATTCAGAAAAAAGGGGTTAATAAGGCTGAAAAAAGACATTTTAATTTTGTTTTCCTTGTAGTAGTATAGTACTACTGTTGGGTCCAGGAATTTATTTGATATGATGATGTAATTATTGGAGAAAGGAAAATAAAGATTTGGAATTGAAATTGGATATTAAAATACACTGATTTGATCATCTACCTGATGTTACAGTAGGAAAACGTGATTTAGTGGAGCAGGAATGTCGCTAATATGCCCTTGCTTTGTCAGTTAATCACCACAGAAGCCATTTCCATCATGACCTAAATACCCGCAACTTCTGTAAAATTACCACAATAATCCTCACAATGAAATGCCCTTGTTAAAGACATTGGTGTGATAAATTGTGGTTTGATTTGAATGCGGCAAGTCAATAGCTTCATCTGAGATCTGATCGATTCATGAATGCCCTCATCTGCTTCATTGCATGTGAATTTCTTCATCCTAAGATCTGGTCCTTTCTTAAATGCCCTTATCTAAGACATTCATTGGATGGGTTATTGGTTTGCAGAGCCTCTTCTCATCCATTTTATTTGAGACTTGTTCCATCCCTAATAGGAGTTTGTTGCATGAATTCATAGCTAAATTAGCACTCATCAAGTATTTCTTTCTCACTGTGACATGAACACACATTTTGTGTGGTATAATCACAAAGTTCCAGTGCAAATTGTAAGATTACGAGACTGAAATTTCTACAAAAAATGATCCATGCCTTAAGATTAATGCTTAACTCAGAGTTATAAATCTCATGATAATTCTGAGACACGGTAAGAGTGGCAGCCCTAGTCAATGAAACTCCTATGTATGCCGGGTCTGGAAAAGGGGTAAATTATAGGAGTCAATAGTACACAATTTTACTTTGCAATTTAAAAGAGCTTGTTTATACACCTTGAACCCATGATCTGAAGGTGAGAGAGGACAACTCGATAGTGTAGCTGGCAAATGGAAGTTAAACATGGCAAGGGTTGTTCCGGTCATTTAATGGCGCCTAAGGTTACAAAAGTCTACCATCATTGTGGTGAAAAGGAGCCTCACCCTTTCTTGACATTTTGGATAAAGAATTAGGGTATTTGTGTAATTTTGTCTAATACAAAGTGGCCAATCCGGCCGTGCCTTTGCTTTCCTTCCTTATATAGAGACGCGTGCGCTCTGATTTCTCAGCAGATGAATAAAAATAGCCGTTTCTCTCAGCAAATTATCACTATTACGTTATTTTGACATTTCTCAGACCATGGAAGATATATTTCCAAAAATACCCTCAGTTTCGGTCGACATTTACCGAAGAAGCCGTTACGTGTTTCACCATTTTCTCATTTCTCCCTGTCATGGGCAGTCGGTAACAAAGTGCGTTTGGAAAGTGGAGAGCGTGAAAGACACCTTCTTTTTCACATTCTTCCATGAGTGGTAACGTAAAGTACACGTGGCACACCGTGGGCCCAGTTGTGGTTGGCTACGATGTGAACGTGACATTGATCGGACAGTTATAAATGTTGGATCAGACTAGTCTGTGGAAGTGCAGATGGTCGGATGAGAAGTAAGGACGGGTAAAAAGATCCAATATTTCCATATCAAACCAAGGTAGAAAGAGACGGATGTTGGGTCCTAGACTCACTGATGGTAGATTTCCGGCGAGACATGACCGACGTTTGTTAGATTCCGGTGGCCAGATTTCAAGGTTCATCCCGGCTGGATGCATAGAAGTCTTCAGATTCCGGTCCTTGCATGACACACTCTCGGAGTAATATATCTCTGTGTCTGTTGAATGAAATACAGTGGGGAGCTGAAAATGAGAGAAAGGAACCCACAAAATCTCTCATCCTACCCCCCCCCCACAAGATAAAATGTCTTAGGGGAATTAAAGGCTTTGTCTTTTTAGGGCAAAGGAGCAAAAGGGAACCCTTTTGCTTTTGCTCAATGGTTGCAAATTCTCTTTGGCAAGTCCAAAAGTGCATGCTCCAATTGTCAATCACTGTGTTAACTAGGGAATAGGATTAGTATGAGGGAACCATTTGCTTTTGCTCAATGGTTCCACATTCTCTTTGGCAAGTCCAAAAGTGCATGCTCTAATTGTCAATCAATATGCTAATTAGGGAATATAAATAGTGTACGGAGATGATTAGTATGTTAATCTTTCATGTCCCATCAGGACACATGAAAATGATCCGCCAAAAATGGGTAAATTCTGGTGAAATCGTACGCGTTTGTCTTCTGAAAGAAATTGAGCTTTTCTGTGTTCAATTCAACACTTGAGATGTTTATGATAAGTTGACCGATAAAATGTAATTAGTAAATCTAAGTGTCTTGCACAAATGGCATTTTTCCTGAGTGCAGTGCTAGTGAAAATGAAAACACGATGGTATCTTAGAGTTTAATGTGTTTGTAATTGATTGTTCAAACTTACTTCATTCATGTTTGATGATTAATTGAGATCACTGATCTATGGTTACATTCTAAAACAAATTATTAAGTAATAAAAAAGCCCAAATTTTGTTTGTGATCATTGTCCCCTAAATTTATTATTAGTTTAAGTACCAAGATACCCATGCATTCAATTAGATGGGAAGAGTTTTTCCTTCATCGATGAAAGGAGTATCTCCATGATGTATTTCACTATTCCTCATGAATCACGATAACACTTGTTTCTTGTGAAAGTTAATGCACATATTGGAGAGAGGGGCCATTTGTATGTATTAAATGAAAAAAATGCTGGTTTTGGATTAGGTTTGTCTTCCAAAGTTGCATCTTTTCCTTTTGAGCAAAAGGAAGAAGCAAATGTTATTTAAGTAGACAAAACTCTGTCATTATCTATAGGTCTAGCAACATAGAAATGGTATCATTGAATGGAGAAAGAATGATCAATGAGAGTGTTAAGACTAGAAATGGGATGGAGAAAGAATGATCAATGAGAGTGGTAAGCCTTGTAAGAGGATGATTGGATGGCAAAAGGGATGATCAATGAGAGTTGTAGGCCTTGGATACTTGGTCTTGCATTCATGGAGACGCTCTCTTGGATGTTGAAACATAGACTGAAGACCAACGAGATAAAGACAGGCCTTTTCCTTTTGTAAGAGCCACGAATTCCTAAACCTTTTGCTTCTTTCTTTGAAAACCTTCCTTTTTCCTCTTTAAAATGCCCTTTCCCCTCACTCTTTTACTGCCCCACATAGTTTGCTTTTCACACCCAAATGCCCAACGCTTTAGCCATGTCTCAAGCACATGTCTTACATGAGCCCTCTATAACTTTAGTTTGTCAGCACGAGCCGGACCGGCCTTCTGAAGACTTCTTTTGTCCAGCAAGTGAGAGTCTTCAGTCTTCTAAGAGCTTGAGATTCGAGCTTTGGACAGTCTTCACTCGCTATCCCATCTTCAGTTATTTTTAGCAGACCAATGTTTAGCCATTTGACCATTTACATCTCTCTCTCCACTCCCTGCGAACCTTCTTAAACTAATATCTTACTACTAAAAATTGAGCGCCCATTGGAGATACAGATCTAAGTTCATTAGAGTCTCTCTCTTAAACTTATATCTTACTAGTAAGATTGAGCATCCATTGGAGATACATATCATAATTTATCAGAGTGCTCTCTCTCTCTCTCTCTCTCTCTCTCTCTCTCTCTCACACACACACACACACACACAAAAACTAGTTTCTTACTTCTAAAACTTGAACACCTACTGCATATACAGATTGTAATTTATTGCAGTGCTCTCTCTCTCTCTCTCCCCCTCAAACTAATATCCTACTGCTAAAAATTGAGCACACATTGGAGATACAAATTGCAATTTATTGGTGCTGTCTCTACTCCCTCTTATCTTACTACTAAAAATTGAGCGCCCATTGGAAGACACAGATCTAAGTTCATTAGAGTCTCTCTCTTAAACTTATATCTTACTAGTAAAATTGAGCATCCATGGGAGATACATATCATAATTTATCAGAGTGCTCTGTCTCTCTCTCTCTCTCTCTCACACACACACACACACAAAAACTAGTTTCTTACTGCATATACAGATTGTAATTTATTGCAGTGCTCTCTCTCTCTCTCTCCCCCTCAAACTAATATCCTACTGCTAAAAATTGAGCACACATTGGAGATACAGATTGCAATTTATTGGTGCTGTCTCTACTCCCTCTTCCCCTAAACTAATATATCCTATTAAACACTCAGCACCCTTGGAGATAAAGAGCATTGCAGTTCAATAGAGTGCTCTCTCTCTCTCTTGCGCAGTTAATATTGTACAATTGAAAAGCTTTGCAGATAGAAATTCTAGTTTTTTACTTGTATCTCTTTCCCCAACTTATTATCTTATTACTGTAGACTGAGCACCCTTTCCAGATAGTCCCTCTAGTTTATTGCTTGTACACACATGTGCCCCCCTCTCGACACTGTGGTCCGCCATCAAAAGCATTCAGAACATCCGCCATATCTCGTGTGTCACCACAATACGCTCTCCTTGCTATAAAAGAATTCCCCAGGGGATCTACTCAGGCTCCACATGTTACTCTCTTTTGGCGACCACTTGCCATTTGAATATTCTGACCGTCCCAATCCTGTATTTGTTAGCATTCTACCGGAACTGAGCCACTGGTCCAGGTCCCCCCCTTGCCTGTACCTGTGTCTTCATCTATTCGCCAATACAAAGGAGTATATTCTATGCACAAGTACCGTAGGCTTAGACACAACCAGAGAGAGAGGGAGAGAGTTTTCTACAATTCACAAGCAATAGATACCAATTTCACACAGTCAAATGCAAAGCAACAGTCTAATGGCAATAGTAAATGCATCCCCGTGAAGAACCATCCACGATACTCGTGTGGATAACACATTTTTTTCCTTTGCATTCTGGTTCGTCATTTGTTGCCTGAGGGAACGTTACGGCTTGTCGTCATTAACAAATTCGTAAGCCATCCCTTTGCTGTCTTGAGTTCTAATTATAGTCACAATATTCAGATTTGGATCCAATAAATGATTACAAACAGCTATAACTTTAGGTGATCAATATTTTTGAAGATTCTTACTATTCATAGTATTTTTCCTTGGGCTAGATCAGCCATGATCCAAGGTTCTCATTAATTGGGTTATCCTGGCAACTGCATTCTTCAGTTGTACGGTGAAACATTCTATGGTTCATATTTAAACCTAAGAAAAAGAGTTGGTATCATTAAGTGGATGATAATTTCGAAATATGAACCATCTAAAAAGGAGAGCCATGGTGCATGAAGCTTCCATGCATGCAGCCTCTGGAAAAGGGGCAGACTACAAGGGTCAATAGTATGTAGCCTTATATTATATTTTACAAGAGGTTGTTTCCACGCCTTAAACCCATGATCTCAAAATCACACATCGACAACTCTACCATTGTGCCAAAGCTCCCCTTCCAAAATATAAACCCTGAAAACACAGAAAACAATTGTAACCATTTGTATTTTATGCATACGTTCAACTAAAACAAAGAACGTAGAAAAGGGAAAAGGAAAAAGATATAGATCTTCAATATTTGGCGGGCCTATACAATTTTTGTTTGGCTTAGAAAATCTTTGTTGCAAGTAAGTTTCTTCTTCATTTTCTAGACCAAGATGCTGTTTAAGTTTATAGAAACAAGAAGTGCAGTGCATGTGACAGACAGCTAGCTGTTTAACACAAATTTTCACAATACTAGCTAATCAGATGGCAAATGCTCAAGCAAGCGGGACCCAAAGGATGGCCCACCATACGCTAATCGGACAGTACAAGTTCCATGATTGAACTGAAAATGGATGTTGAAATATAATACAAAAATCCGATGGTTAATATCAATGGGAAAATCGAATGGCCTAGCCATAGAATTTTAGAATGGTGAAACATAGTTGACATCGAAAACTGGACACCAAACTTTGCATTCACAAGCAGGACCTTTAGTGGCTGTCTGGTTGGCAGGAAATTGACGAAAAATGGCAGTCCTATGCATGAAGCTCTCGCCTATGCAAGGTCGGAAATTGACGAAAAATAATTTTCATTAAAAAAAAACTACTCGTGGAAAGCATTTGAAAGGGGAAAAGCCTTTCCACATACCATTTCCTTTTCCCATGGAAATCAACTTGTGCTTATTTCTGCCAACCAGAGAGGCCCTTAGGGTCATGAGATCCGTCATTGTTTGAGGCGATCCCAAAACAACATGGGCGTAGTTCTAGCATTTTGCAGATGAAAAATGAAAGATGAAGGATCTGAAGAGAAGTATATTATTAGATTTGATTAAAGAAAAACAGCAAAAGACACTTTTTCCTCTCCTTCGTAAAACTATTCAGTTCTTAGTCAAATTAGAGATGAGTCTTTCTATTAGTGAAAGGGCCCGTCTCACCTCTCCCCTTCCCATAGCCAAACGCGTTCTACTGAACTAAACTAAAAGCGCTTTCTTAAGACAGGAGAGACGACTGTAAGGAAAAGTATGATTACTTGAATCTCAGAATACTTTATTTCATGTTACAGTAGGATGCAGTATAAAAAGTAAGTTTTAAATAACTCACTACATGTTATTTCCACTTAATGGCGTTCTAAATCTTTCAAACTCTATCACCTATAGTTTCATTCCATTTCCTATTGAAGCCTTGGATGAGTAATCATTGTCTTGAGGTACAATGCGTTCTGTATTTCCTCTCTTTTACATGAAAATTTTTCTGATTTTTTCAGGATTCTTTTTATTTCAAGTTCATGAAAATCAGATGAACGGATTGGATCAACAAATGAGGCTCATAATGTCAAAGCGGACACACGATCTTTGTCGAAATGAGGTCGTTTATATCCAAGATTAACTGACATGGATCCTTCATTATCATCGAAGCTAACCAAATTCTCTCTGCCAAAGAACCCGATACACCCAGAAAGGAAGCGTACAATGCCTTCTACACTGAGGAACCGAGGCTCAAGCCTTGTAAACTACTTTTGGTTGATAGTCCTTACAATGTTTCGTCTTCAACTGTCCCTATCAATTAAGAGGGGCAGCTCCAGTGCAGAAAGCTTCTGCGTATACAGGGTCCGAGGAAGGGGTAGACCAAGATTCAATAGTACACAGCTTCAAATGCAAGAGGCTGTTTTCACACCTTGAACCCGTGACTTCAAAGTCACACGACGACAACTCTACACTTGCACCAAAACTCCCATCAAACAGTCCCTACCAATTGATTTTGTTAATTGAATGTCTATCACTGACATTTTCTTTTAAAATGCCACTTCCCGTGTATCAATTGATCAATGTGAATTTTGAGTAGTCATCCACTAATATTGGGATCGGCAAATGTAGAGGCTAAAGATGGATAGCGCAGCTGGTCACATACAATGAGGCATCTGCCCTTAAGCGTAATGCTTAGCCTCAATTTGAATCGCTTTGGCCCAGGATTAAATTTATGGTTCAATTTGGCTGACGCATTATATGTTGGTCATACATGTAAACCAAAGGGTCTATACATTCTCATCTCGAAGTGCAAGCAGGCCCCATGTTTTGGTGATTCTACTGCATGTTGAAAAAATATTGAAAGTGAACCAACAATATTTATATCTCTAATCGACCTGCGATTACAAGTCGACCTAAAAACTTAAGTTGATATGACGTAGCCATAGGTTTCCCATTCTTTCTTGTGAGTTCAGACAATTACAAATACCTAACCGGCCTCGGTCTCATTGTTCTTCTTCAACCTCTCCATGCCTGTATAATCACATAAACAATGACGGTTTAATTTAAACCCAGACATGCAATTACAAATAAATTAAATTAAAAGTCACCTCCTGGACTACATACGCCAAGCATTGTGATTGCAGTGTGACACATCTTCTATTCACTGTTAGCCTTGTTCTTAGAATCATAGCCTATAATTTCACAAATTCATAATATCAGTATTTTCACGCACTGAGAAGAAAAAAGATAGATGAATTCATGGAGCATTTAATCCCTTCGCATGTGCTGAACTCCAATATAGAGCAAATGCTCGCCACTGACGCAAATTAATCCTTTTACCGGGGCATACGAGCTATTCTTCAAGTGGCTTATCAAGATCGTGGTAATCAGTCTTCAGTCAATTTTTAAAGTCCCTCCGTTTCTTCTCAAAAGACTTAATCACCCAAGCTCTTCGTCTATCATCCTAACTCAGCTCCAACTTTGATTACAACACATTGCAAACATTATCACATTTCCTAACTCAGCTTAATGTCAAGGGGTTGCACCTTCACATATGCTAAACCCGTGCAGTACTTGTGCACAACTCCTTTTCTCAGGCACAAGTCAGCCTTTAACCCCAAACTCTCACTTACTAGGGCTACACTCACTCACCCACCCAAGCAATGAGAGGAACTCAAGAAAACTCAGAAAGGAACTCTCCTAATGTATTAACCTTAGCTGAGTTAAATGAACCTGAGCTGATTACAAGTGAGGAGCTTACACCTATTTATACTTGCTCTCCCCCATCCACCTCCTCAATGGATGGTCCGGATTATTACAAATGTCTACAATCCAATAGTTATGGACTACTCTAGAACTCTCTCTAGAGAACTCTACCCAATTCTACACAATTCTCTAACCTTCTACCTTTCTACATATTTAAAAAGACTTCTAGAAACTGGGCCTTCTAGATTCAGGCCAAGTTCCATAGACCTTCACAAGCAGGCTTGAGTCCCTAAGGTCAGGTCCACGTCCCAACTGAGCCTTCTTTAGAGGCTGCAAGCTTTGGTCACGGACCTTGCAGTGCAAGCCCGTGACAGACTCCCCCACCTGATAATGTCGACGCCCTCGTCAACACACCTGTGCTGGCATCGCACCCTTCGCACTTGGGCAAGTCTCATGTTGCCTTGTCCTTCTCATGAGATGATGCCCTGCTATGTCCCTTCCTTTGCACCTTGCCCTTCGGCCCCTCTTGTACACTTTTGGGACTTTCCTTAGTTCCTCCATGTGGTGTGCGTCCTTGCACACTTGTGCACCTTGGCACTTTTGGATGGCGTTGTTCCTCTGGCACTCCACCCTTGCTGCACTCCATCATTGTGCCTCATGCACCTTGATGTAGCAGCTACCAGCTCTCCTGGTCCTAGCTGTGCCTCCTGCACTAGCACATCCTGGCTTCATCTTGTCCCTCTTGGAGTTACCTAGTTGAGACACACCCTTGTCCTCAACTAATCTCTCCTTGGAACCCTTAGACCTCAGCACTCTTCTGGCACCTAAACGTTGTAAGTCTAGTTGTGCCGACTCCACACTCATTGTGGATCCCTCTGTCAGCTGCATGGCTAATGGCACCTTCCCTTGGCCCCTTCCATCCTTCAACACTGGGACTGCACAAGGGTTCTCCTCATCAAAGAAGCTTAACACCCTAAGGTGTGGCATAGGGACTGCCTTAGCCCTGATGAGGAAATCCATCCCTATGATAACCTCATAGTCCTCCAAAGGAATTACCATCAAAGTGATGGCACCTTGCCACTTTCCCGCCTTAACTGGCACATCTTTAGCAACTCCTAGTATGGACCTTAGTTCGGAGTTGACTGCCTTGATGAAGCTCTCAACTCTCTTCACCTTGAGGCCTAGCCTCTTAGCCTCCCCTTCCAAGATGAAGTTATGAGCAGCTCCTGTGTCTACCATAGCTCGTGTGCCTTGCCCATTGAGGCACATGTCCACATACATTAGACTTTTCCATTCACTGGCAGGTTTGGTCCCCGATGCCTACCCCGTCACAGCATTGAGGAGTTTGAGGGCCCCCATCTTAGCCTCCTCCTCATCCTCATCAACTACCTTGTGGTTCTTCCTTTCAACCACCAAGGCATTAAGGGTCTTCTTCTTTGGGCATTCCACTGCTCTATGATCTCCATCACATATGAAGCAACGAATTTGTCGAGGAATGAACTTACCTTTGCCCTTTGGGTCGTGTCGAGCTCCCTTGCCTCCTTCCTTATGACCCTTAGGTTGGTCCTCCTCACTATTGCTTCCATTAGCCTTAGCCTTTTCCTCCTTCGTAGTGCCTTCGGCCCTTTTTGTCAAACTCCACTAGCTTCTCAGCAGTTGAGAGTGCATTGGCCAAGTCTTGCACTCCCCTCCTTTGCAACTCTTGTTCTACCCAAGGTTGCAACCCGTCCATGAAGAAGAACAACTTGTCCTTCTCATTCATAACTGAAATGTTCAGGAGCAATGCCGTGAATTGATTGACATACTCCCGAATAGATCCCGTATGCTTTAGACGCTTCAGACTCTTCCTAGCCAAGTATTCCACATTCTCTAGGAAGAATTGGGCCTTGATCTCTCCCTTAAAGTCTTGCCACAGGGCTATGGTGCAACGACCCTCAGCTGCATCACCATGCCTTCGTCTCCACCATAGCATCGCGTCATCACACAAGTACATTGTGGTCACGTCCACCTTCATGGCTTCCTCAGAGATCTTGACAGCTTTGAAGTATTGCTCCATTTGCCACAGAAAATTCTCTAAGTCTTTAGCATTATGGGTTCCCTTGTAGCTTGTGGGTTCAGGAATCTTGACCTTTGGAGCAGACTCCTTTGGTCCAAGCCCTCCACCACTAGCCACAGCCTTCTCCAATAGGGTCAAACGAATCTTCACATCATCTAGCTCGGCTACTTCCTCATGTAGGCTTGCTACTTCTCCCTCCATGGTCCCAAGATGATCAAACATGCCCTCCACCTTCTCTATGGTCTTGGAATTCATGACCTTGACCATATCAAAAGTGCATCGCACATCCTCTTGAAGACCATGCAAGGCCTTCACATAGGCACTAGACTTGTTCAAGCAATCAACAAGAGTTTGCTCAAACTTACCAAACATTTCCTCCAACAAAGTCAGGCGAGCATCCAAAGCCAAATCCCTTGATGGCTCTCTGGACTTCTCCCTCCTTGACTTCTTCTGGGCCTCCACTAGCATGGTGGTCTCCCCTGACGCACTTGTCATAACGTTGCCACGAGCTTCCCCCTGGACTTGCTAAGCAACTCCCACGTCCACCAATTTTGATACCAACTCCTGGTACCAACCTGCTCTGATACCAATTGTCACGGGGTTGCACTTTTACCTATACTAAACCCGTACAGCACTTGTTCACAACTCCTTTTCCCGGGCACAAGTCAACCTTTAACCCCAAACTCTCACTTGTTAGGACTACACTCACTCACCCACTCAAGCAATGAGAGGAACTCAAGAGAACTCAGAAAGGAACTCTCTTAAAGTATTAACCTTAGCTGAGTTGAATGAACCTCAGTTGATTACAAGTGAGGAGCTTACACCTATTTATACTTGCTCTCCCCCATCCACCTCCTCAATGGATGGTCCAGATTATTACAAATGTCTACAATCCAACGGTTATGGACTACTCTAGAACTCTCTCTAAAGAACTCTACACAATTCTACACAATGCTCTAACCCTCTACCTTTTTACATATTTAAAGAGACTTCTAGAAACCAAGCCTTCTAGATACAAGTCAAGTTCCATGGACCTTCACAAGCAGGCATTCTCTTCTATCATCAAGACCTTATCTTGATTAGGGGTCAGCGACATAAATCTTGTTCCGCCATTCTCTTCTATTAAGTATTCTGGCTTTATTTAGTTTCAAAATTTTTAAATATTTTCTCACCACTTTTGTCCACTTTCTTTTGGGCCTTCCCCTTGTCTTCTTAAAACCATCGACTTGCATTGCCTTACTTATTTTAACCAAAGTTATTTTCGGTCTCCGTTGGACATGTCCAAGCCATCCAAGTCTAATCTCCCTCGTCTTATTACTTATTGGTGCTACTATTAATTTTGCTCTAATATTTTCATTTCTATTTCTATTGTTTCTTGTCCTGCCATTTATCCATCTCCCTATGTTCATATGTGTTGTCCTAGCTAATGTGCCCAAGTAACTAACTTATGTTTCATGCACCTATGTCGATAGATTCCCATGCCTATTAATTTTGACTTCTATAAAAACACAAGGAGACGAGGCTTCGATGGCTTAGCATTTCACAGGGCCTCGAGTCTTCTTCTGTTACGTGCTGATAAAGCCCATTTACGACAAATAAGAACCAGAATAAAGACATACATATATACAACCGACCAATTAGCAGACAATCTTAAATGAAATCAAATTGTTGTCAGTATCTCTCAAACTAGTAGCTGAGGAGGGGATTGGGATGGGGATGGGGATGGCGATGTGACTGGCTCAGTCTCAGCTGCAGTTCCTGCACTAGCTGATGCCACTCATGTCATAAACTGGATACGTACCCAAACGCATCGGGTAAGCGGCAATGTCCCACGTCACTAGTAGAAAACAAGTAGTTAGCTGAAAAGATAAAATTACATAGGACATAACTTCGAATAGGTATTTCTCAAGTTGTAATACGACTAAAGCGCAGTCCGAGGATCCAGGAAGCTCTGGCGTATACAAGGTTCAGGAAGAGGTACGTTACAAGGGTATGTAATCTTATTTTGTATATTGCAAGAGGTTGCTTTCGCATCTTAAATCCGTGACTTGGAGGCCATACGATGACACGTCTATCATTGTGCCAAGGCTCCCCTTCTAAAGTTGTATTACAACTGATGCATCAAAATAATATAAAAATATAACAAAATTATATAATATTAACAGAACAATAGACAATTTGTGCATCTCTACCGGGGGGGAGCTTTCCTTGCTATATTGTTGTTTGGATGCTCCCAAGATGATTGTGGCAATCTTTTTTTGAAAGGTCGAAACACATGCAAATTCCTCAACCACCTGTCATTATTTTCCAAAAACGAAGACTATGCAAGCATTTCAGCCAACACACACATCCGAGTAATTAGAAAACAAAGGTTGAAGCAGCAGACAACCAGCAGCCATCTAGATGGTTACCTCAAGAATCTCTCTAGCAGATGAAAGCACCACTCCTTTCCTTGCTAGACTGTCTGCAACAGAATTTGCAGATCGTCTAGCATGGGAGAATTAGATGTTAAGCTTATTAGTCATATTTCGAACCACCTGAACATCATGTAAAAACCTCCAAGGTGGATCCTTGTCATGAATGAACGAAGACGACTCACCTTAGAATCGCCTTCCACCACCAGATTGTCAAAACCACATGTAACGCAAGGATCCATACCTTCCAGCATTGCCCTCATCTCAGCCAGTGTAAAGTCTCCCCATTGAAACTTACCGAAGCTATCACATAGAATTCCTCCCATACCAGAGATCCACGGTTTGCCAAAGCGGATTGTGGCAAATACTCTCTTAGTATTTTGGAATTTGTTGTGACTGATTTGGCAGGTTTGTAGCAGGAGAACACTAAAAGAGAATTAAGTAACAAAGAGAGATGAGTTCAAAAATCAACATTTGAGTATATGTGGTTTACTTACTCTTTACCCAAGATCCTTAGAGTTAACAAAAATCATAAGACAGATAAGAAATCCACCTAGTTTCAGTTGGCCTAAGCTTGGGCTTTGTCAAACACCCTTCGTCCAAAGACTCCAAGCCTGACTCATATGTGAGGAAGGTAGGAAATGGTTGAGCTAGGGCCTTGTACATCAGTGTCGCTACAAGGGACCTACCTTGTGCTTAAGTCACGGGTTCGAGGTGGCCATGGGTTACTGGTTGATCCATAAAACCCAGATTGCCTATCACTAAAAAGGTTTGGAAATGGCGATGTGCAGTTCTCCTCAGTTCATATGAAGTTGGGATTGCTGGAGATCAAGAGCTCAATTGTTGCAATAAACACCTTCTGATGGCAAGTAGATTTGATGCAGTCTTGTGTAAACTATGAGCAGTCTCATATTTGCCTACATGTGCTTGTCTAGTATAAAGACTTAGAATGTCCATGCAGTGTGCTTTACTCTTGTCATCAATGTCAAGACCTTATCCCAATTAGGGGTTGGTCACATGAATCTTATTCCTTTATTCTCTTCTATTAAGTGTCATGGCTTCATTTTGTCCCAAAGTTATTAAATCTTTTCTCACCACTTCTTTCTCCATTCTTTTGGGCCTTTCTCTAGCCATATTAGAACATTCAACTTTGATCACCTCACTCTTTGTAACCGGGATTCTCCGTTGACATGTCTAAATCATCTAAGTCTAATCTCCCTCATCTTGTTAACTATTGGTGCTATTTCTAAGTTTTATCTAATATTTTTATTTCTAATTCTATCATTTCTTGTCTTGCCACTCATCCATCTCAACATTTGCATTTTGGCGATGCTCATCCTATGTACATGTTATTCCTTAATTGCCTAACACTCTGATCCATAAAGTATGGTTTGCCTAATAGTCATCTTATAGAATTTTTCTTTAAGTAGCACATTCTGATCACACAAAACTCTAAAGATGTATCTCCATTTGTTCCAACCCACTTGGATTCTTTGGATAACTTTTCTCCCAATCTCTTCATTCTCATGAATTATTGATCCAAAGTATAGTTAGTATTCTTTTAGGGAGACTTCTTGGTTATCAATTTTTATTGGTGCTTCACTTTCACTACTCTCCTTGCTAAAATTGCATTTCATATATTTTATCTTAGTTCTGCTAATTTTAAATTCTAATGCATCTCTCATAACTTCAACTTTGTGTTTACATCCTCCCATATCTTATCGATTACAACTATGTCATCAGCAAATAGCATACACCATAAAAGTATCCTCTTGCAGGTGTTTTGTTAACTCATTCATAACTAAGGTAAAAAGTTACAGGCTGAATGTCAACATTGGTGTAATTCTATAGTAATATAAAAATCACTAGTTTTTCCCCTAGTAATCCTAATGTTTGTTACTATTCTTTCATACATATCCTTAATTATATCTATATACCACTGTGAAGTCCCTTTTTTGCTTAACACCCACCATATTAACTCTTTGGGGATCCTATCATAAGCATTATTTAATAAAGACCAAGTGGACATCCTTTCTCATCTCACTATATTTCTCTATTAATTGTCTAAGTATAATAGTAGCTTTCATGGTAAACCTCCTAGGCATGAAATAGTATTAATTCTTCAATGTAATCGTCTCATGTTGTAGCTTCTTCTCAATCACTTTTTCAAAAAGTTTCATAATATGACTCATAAGTTTGATCTCCTTATAATTAATGCAACTCTATATGTCTTATTTATTTCATAAATTGATATCATGAAACTCTTTCTCCGTTCATCTGGTATTTTTTTCAACTTTACACTCTTGTTAAACAACTTTGTAAACCAAACCACTCAAGTATTTTTCATATACTTTCAAACTTCTATTGATAATACTATCGGATCTTAGGGCTTTTCCTAATTTCAATCCTTAAATTCTCATTAGTAACTACTATTTAGCAATTTTTTATTTTTTATCTTATTATGTTTAACCACTATTCTTTTGTCATTAAGCACAAACTTTTAATATACTTAGTGTTGTTTAAGTTTTCATTTTTTTTATTTTTTTTATTATATGAATTTAAACCCATCTTTCTCACCTTTTTCTGCTGAAGGACTAAGCAAAGGTCAAATTAAACTTTGGGAGAAAGCCCCTACCACTCATCTCTAGAGTCTCCAAGGCCTCATATGCATGTGTTATATACACACGCGACAGACACTAGTATCGGCCTCTCGGGGGAAGACACGTATACAAAATACGATGCTTCTGCATCCGAATGTTCCTTTCCTGCTCAGGTGCCTGGGCGAGTAAGCAAGAATAAGCTATTTGCCGATTTTATATGCGTACGTAAGAAGAAGTAGATGGCACTGTTGGCGAGGAGCTGCGGTAGAGCAGTCTCATTCTCCACCATTTCCTCTTCTTCTCGCTTTCGTCGTTTTCGAATTCCTCTAGTTGGAGCCTTTTGCGTGCTCAGTTTGGGCTTCACGAATCTGGGCTCTGCGTCTATCTATAAAACGGGGTGCGCACAGTCTCACCCACTTCTTCCTTTCCTGAGGTATTCGTGATTAACACTTCTTTATTTTCTATGTTTACTGCTTGCTGTAATCTGGATTTGTTCGATCTGGGTATTCATTTTTCTGGTTTTAGTGTCGAAAGAATATGTGGTTTAGATTTTTGGGGGCTAGCAAAGAATGATTTACTATAAGAAGAATTCGATCGTCCAATGAATTGGTAACATAGGTTTGGCCTCTCTTTTTTTATTCTGACTTGTAGATTGCCGAGACTTGGATTTCTTGTGGAGTAATCTCCGCCTAATGGATAATTCTAAGCACAGGACGATTCTTCCAGGGCGGATCATTTGTATCCGTGCGCTGGAATTCTAAACAGTAATAGGAAAAGTTGGGATGTTTGCTAAAGTGGTCTTAATCATTGTTATCTGTACTTGGAGGGCATACCCATGAGAGGAGTCTAGACTCTCTTATCTCAGGGAACGGGTTAACTAATTCATGTTTCAGGATATACTGCAGCTTCAATTCATTGAAGTTGGTGCTATCTGGCCATAGAATATTTCATCTATAATCCTTTGTGCATCTGATTCCTTGATCAAAGCAACAAGAAGAGTGTTCTATCTCACCTGACTTTTTATATTGAATAACATGATTCATGTCGTCAATATGCTGCAGTTGAGATAATGGATGGGTTACTTTGAAATACCAAAGGACTGCCTGATTCGGTGCCAACCTTAGACGATTAACCAATCAACTCAACGACCATAACAAGGAGGAATGATGTATATGGGTTCCTTTGTCGGAGTCCTGATGATTAGAACCTAAACCAAAACACCTTAGCGTCCACTTTCTTCCCTTCAATAAAAGGCCATCTTGTGAGCATCCACATGACAAACTGTCATCCAAGATACAATCATATGCCTTCACTTGTTCAAGTTTTAAAAGCGTGCTACATGACCATTCTTCTCAATTGAATTAATAGCCTTAGTAATCCCATGCAATAGCCAGGGATCATTGGCTAAATCATATTGGTTTTTACCTCAACATGGCTCTACACTCCTTTTTATTCTAATTTATTAAATTTTGGTCTTGTTTCTTGAGATGGTTTTCCCTTAGCTAGATGGCCTGATAAGGAAACTTTTGTTGGATTTCGTTGTTGCTAGGTCTTAGTATGACTGAATCACATTCATTTATAAGAATTCAAAGATCACTGTACAAGATTACAAAAGAATTCTTTTTTAGCCTAAAACCAACTAATAACTCTCGATGTGCAGTTTTTTTCATGGAAGCAAAGATGGCCTCATGTATCTACTTTATAGTCCGTAGGCTCACTTTTGGGTGATTGCCCTTGAGTCCAATGAATTGCACTAAGCACACAAAACAACCATATGCCAAGTAAGTAAAACAAGATCTTTGGGTTTTGGGGTTCTCCATTCTCACCCTTACAAGCCTATGTAGTCATTGCATGTCACAACTAGCTTCCAAAACACATCAGCCATTAAAAACTTTGGGTTCAATCCTAATATACTTGGAAGTAGTCATAATTTAGTCCCCTAATGATCTTTGAATGTGAAATTCATCTTACACCCCAAAAAGATATTTAACTTCTAGAAAACAAGCATATATCAGCTTAATACTCAAGAGCTTGTGCATAAACATGATACAATCATTTAATAGCAATTGACAAACCCATGTCAGTACTATGATAATCCGAGAACCTAATTTTCAAGAAAATCAAATAGCTAGTCATAAAACAAAAGGAATTTTGTTTCCTTTCTTGTAAGGGACACTAATGTTCACAGAACAAGAGAAAATTATATTTTTCTGTCATGCATTTCAGCAAACAGTTAGCACATATATACCCAGAGGAAAGCTAGAAAGCATATATCCTAAAGTAAAATAGCAATGCTCAAGAAACTTACAAAAGTAGAAACAGAACAAATAAATTACATGAAAAACAGTTCACCATCATTGCTAAAAACTTCTTGCACAAACACTAAAAAACTCATTTGGGAGCGGAACGGAATAGTCAAACCCATATAGAGGTTTAAGCTTGGTCATTTCCCATTGAGCTCTAGCTGTTTAATTATATGTGGTTTCTAACCATTGCAGCTCAATTCAGAGCCCCCTAAATCAATAAGGTTTATATGGAAAGAGAAACAAAGTTGCTGATTTCACTCAATTCCTAAGCCAAAAGCCTAAATATGGAATAAACACGTATAATCTGAAAAGAACAGAAATGTAGAATAGCCCATATTCTTTTGCTGTTGGGAATTTGATGTACGCCATGACATGCACTACGCCTGGTCTGTGTTTTATCGAGGGAGTACTCGGTAGATACTGAGCTAATCCTGGTCATGAACATTGAATAGCTACAAAGAAAGTACTCCAATATGTTAAGAGAACAAAAGCATTCAGACTGGTGTATTGTGCTAATGATTTGAAAGTGAAAGGATTCTCCATTCAGATTATAAAGGTTGTGCAGATACTTTGAAATCAACATCTGATTATATCTTTACTCTTTGTAATGGTGTAATTTCATGGCTTACCAAAAAGTAGAAATGCACCACTCAATCCACAATGTAAGCCACGTATATTGCCTACAATGAGGTAGCAAAAAATATTATGTGGTTGAAACAGATCATTACTGAGCTTTAAGTGGTGGATAGCATTAGAAGTCCTTCGAGTATCTTTTTGTAATGACAATGCTGTTATTTCTCTAATTAAAGATGTTGGATGTAATTACAGATCAAAGCACATAGAAGTTCGATATCTTTATGTGAGATAGAAAGTTTAGAAGGGCCAAGTTGGTGTGACCTCTACCGTAATTGGGGGTGATTCCTGAAATTGCTTGGGTTGTATGTGTGTCGAGGCAGGCATATTTATATGCCTTAATTCTAGTTGGTGTGTCAACTCACACTTGATGGCTCTCAAACATATTTGAGGGGAATCCTAAACCAAAGTGCTCAAACAAAGTGCCAATACCAAAGTGCCCTTTTTTGCTTAGAGGGACCGACCTTTATAATGCCCGGAGCTTTTCATCTGATTTCTCATGCTTTGGATGTCTACTAGGTTAAAAAGCATGCTGATTTGGTTACTTTAACATGTCAAAAAAATTATTTCTTTTCATAAAAATTAGACAGTAGAATTATTATTAAAAAGAGTTCTAAATTCTATGACCAAGACTAGTCTTTAAACTTGCAATTTTATATGTAAGAGCTATCCAAAGCAAGACAAATAAGATTAACAGGTCAGATGATCCAAAGGCGGGGCCTTTCCGTGCAAATAGGGTTGCTTTGGTTTTGGTTCTTTGTCTGAGTGCTCTGATTTAGCATTCCTCTATATTTGATCATCTACACAACACACAAGATCAATGCATAAGGCAGGATTTGACTACTTCTAAGAAGAGCACTCCATATATTTTATTGGTTCTGGTAAATGTTGCTTCTGTATAATAGTTTGTCTGCCCATAACCTATTAGCTGTGGAGAACCAGCAAGCCAGCACCCTTAATTTCTTAACAAAACTGGGTGAGTCAATGTTGTTGCAAAGTTGATCACAAGAGTTTCGATAATTGGTGTATTCAAAGCAGGGAACCCTTTTATTTCTTTCTTATCAAAGATATAAAGGGAATTCTTCATGTGTCCTTTTAGATGTATTCATATACAAGTATATTCCCCCGTACCCATTGGTTTCATGTGACAATCGGGATAACTTGATAACCGCCAAGAAAATCTCAACTATTCAACTTAAATATGATAATAATGATTCTCATAAAAATCTCAACTATTCGACTTAAATATGATAATAATGATTCTCATAAGAAAGCAAAACTAAGTTATTTGTGCATTAATACTAATGGTGCCTGATACTACGTAAGAATAACCTCCCATATGCTTCATCACAAACACTTTCATCTCTTACAGTATATTTCAATAGGCGTGATTCATCCACTTGTGCTTTCATCTATCATTGATTCATCAAGAGTGTCATTAATGGGAAAGGATGATCTAGAGAGAGAGATTATTGGCTTGTTCAGTAGCTTCAGCCATATAAAATACCCTGTGAGGGCTGGGACACTTCACGTCCCCTTGTTTTAAGGCGTAAACTATTGCTTGATGGTCATATTTGAGTTGGGAAAACATGTGTTACTATGTTTCCTGGGTTTTGTTTGTTTAGCTTAGAAAATTCAATACTGCAAGCTGAAAGACTTCTCTTAGGTGCTTAAAGATGAAGGAGATGACTGAGGACATTTTTTGCTTGTGGCTGTTGATGAGGACAGAGTCTCTTTGATGCACAAACTCAAGGACTCCACTAGCATCATTTCAGATCAGAACTCAAATAGTAGTTCTGCAAGCTGAATAGCCTTTTAAAAGGTTGAGGAGGAAGGCTTAAGACTTTCTCACTTTTATATGCTGTAGATTCTTTATGCATGATGAGTTAAAGCATACAGTGCCAACTACAATGTCACTGTTTGAACACGAGGCCTAAACCAACCCTGTAAAGCTCTGCAGCCTGATTAGAAAATGCATACATATGGAGGTGATATGGGCTTCATTAGATAGTACATGTGCTTGCTTCTTATGAGGTGAAACTAGCTTTGAAGTGTCGCCTATAGATTATGCAAGCAAATATGGCACAGATATAAGATTGATAGCGTTGACCCTAAACAAAAGATCGATAATGTTCCTTCAGTTATCAAAATAGGATTAGGATGTAAGCCTAACAATCCAGTGCTGAAGACTTTCCGTGTGTTGCTCTCATAAGGTCTCTCCAGCCTATGCATTCTTGTTTTCTTTTCAAATCGCCACTGCATTACCTGTTTTAAGTCACAATTTTTTCCAACTTTTAGTTGCCTTTGATTTAGTCTTGGTTAGAGTTCTAAGCAGAGCTTCTCCTTGCCAGGTAATACTCAGGAGATCTTCCTTCTTCATTTTTTTTCTTTTTGAACTGGTGATACTTCATCGGCAAAATGCCACCTCAAACTAGAGGGGCAAAATGCCAAACCTCAAACAACACAGTAAAAGGATCTTTAAACCCTTCCCAAGTAACTTTAGATTAGGCATCAATAGGTAAGAGTCTCAACAAGTTATAATGTTCCAAGATGTGAAGGATGTTAAAGAAACCTCTTATAACAGAACTAGATTCGGTACTTGAAAAGAAGAAAACACGGTTGCAAGAGCACAACACAGTGAACAATGCATATCTTCTATGTATCACGAGTTCTCCATTAAAATTTGAGTACAAATAGGGATTTCATGTCAGACTGGAGAAATTTCAATATCTTGGGATTGACTTCTATCATTAATTACCTGTCTCAAAAAAAAAAAAAAGACTTCTAGCATCGATTAATAGGTTGTAGCTTCAATTAGAAAATCTAGGTTTTCATAAATCCTGGTGTCATAATTCAGTTTGTGATTTATTACCATGTTTTCCTCGGTTGAATCTAGTAGATCCATGTTCCATTGTAAGTGAAAATGATGTGAAGATTGAATGTTTAGAATATCCAAGTGACTGTGAGGCAATGACTTTGTATAGGCTGATCCATGTCAGCTTATAATCTTTACATGTAGGTGACAGTGACCTAAATCAAATGATATGCTTGGGAATTTTTGGGGCCTGATATGGGGATGCATATCGTATTGGACTTCCCCAGATAAAAAAAGAACATATCATGCAATAGGTTGATCCATGGCGACTTATAAACTTTGCATATAGGTGACAGTGACCGAAAGTGGATGATGTACTTGGGAAATTTTGGGGCCTGATATGGGGATGCATATCATATTGGACTTCCCTGGATAAACTTTGAATGACGGTCTGTAGTTTGATGGTGTTTTGCCTGATTCACTTTCTTGTTGATATTGCTACTTTCATCCACCACTTGCATTTATACCCTTCACCCAGTGGCATTGATCTCGAAAATACAGCAGCATAGATGTGTTACACTGACCAAGGGATATCTTCACCACTTTACCGTGGTTGAGTACCTTGTAGAATATGAAATGGTATCTGTAGTTAATAATGAAGTTCTCCCGTCCCCCTTTCTTGGGGCACTAGCTTGAGGTTAACGTTGGTTCTAGATGTTATTTGGTTCAATATGCCTGACAGCACATGATCTATCCTCTTTTATCTTTTCTTGCAAGTTTCTTCCCGTTATTTTACACAAATTCTCTATTATCACTTCCCGAATTTGTCATTCATTATACTCTGCTTGAAAATTGATCATGTCAAACGTTATTAGCAGATCTTCTATTAGAGGTCATTCTACTGGAATGGATAGCAACACCAGCACTGTGCGCAGTATTGTTGTTTATGTTACTGTACCAAATAAAGAAGCAGGTCTGTCTTTCTGCTGTTATATCTAAATGAGCCTGTGGAATTAAGTTATTTCCTTCAAGAGAGACTTCCTCACAAAATTAAATAATAAAGTGACCTTTAATTTCATTTTCATACCATCATTACTAAACTGCAGTATTTAATTGCCTTATCCTTATTTGGATAAATGACCAACATCACCTATTCACATTTGACATTATCCATACTAGACGTGAAGAACTTAGTTTTTCTGTTCCTCCCTAATTATATATTTTTGGGGGCTGATAAATTGTTCTTGCTTGTCGTGTGTAGTTTATTTTAGCATTTGGTTCATTGTTGAAGGCTTCTTTCTCCAAATGCCTGTCTTATCTTGATGCCAATGATTTCCTAGCAAATGATTACACATCAACTCTGAATTGCAAACAGTTAGAGTGGACACAGCTACAAATAGCCTAGACAGACACTGGAAGATATCTGCATGCATAGCGATTAAGGATGATGTCTGAACATAAGTCTGAAAACTCTATGATCTGACAGGAAATAATAATTGTTAGCTCGTCTTTGTTGCCAAAACCTTTGTGGCATCTGAATTGAGTGTGCTTATATGCCTTTGATCAGTTTTTATGCCCAACTGTTATCTTTTAACATCCTTTTTTTGTCAGTAGTCCTATTCATTCAATTTCCTTAACCTCTGAAGCGTTGAGTATGTTACTAATACTTGACATATGAAACCACAGATCTCATTCAATTTCCTTGGATTTTTCTCAAATAATATATACTTCTGTCTATGCATGCAATTTAGAACATCCAAGAGTTGAGTAAATGAACAGCCATCATGGATCTTGTCTCCCTTTAATTTCTCAGGACTTCCATTGTCTAACGGGGATAATTTTCCATAATTTCATACTTTTAACTGGCTGTGGCTCATTATCTTCCTGGGCTCTTAATCTTTAGTCATCAAGTAACTAGTCATCTTTCCTTGCTTTTCCACTCTCAGATGCTTCTTTCTTGTCTGTCCACTCTGTCACATGCTGTGAAGTACTGGTTTGTCACAGTTCCTGTTTGTATGTTTGTTTCTTTGACAACTATAACAGCAGAATTTTCCTTATCTGTTTATTGGTTAATAGTTATGTTCTTGTAACATGCATCCTGTTTTGCTGTTCTCTAACTTCCCTATGATTGTTTCCCATTACATAGTTACCATAATTTGTAGCTCCACCTTTTCAACATGTTCGTTCATCTTATATTTCAATGTTGCACGTGCAGTTCAACTTTAAGAAAAATTTCCTAAGCTGTCCAACAGTGCTAAAACTACTACTACGTAGGAGAATCTCTTCCCCTAGTTGCTTGATCCAAGAATCAAATCTGATTCTGACAGATATTCAAGGTGTAGGAGGCAATACAGGAATTGGGTCCGGTTGATCTTGAATGGATATCCATGATGTGCTTATATTGAAGAGCTGCCATTAGAAGAATAGATATCTGTCATGTCATAAACAGCATTTCTACGGCACGTGTTATTTGAAGATTGAAGGGGAGGCTTGGCGCAATGGTAAAAGTTGTCGTCGTGTGACCTTGAGGTCACAGGTTCAAGGCGTGGAAACAGCCTCTTGCAAAATGCAAAGTAAGGCTGTGTACTTTAGTTCCTTGTGATCCGCCCCTTCCCTGGACCCTGCTTAGGTGGGAGCTTCGTGCACTGGGCCTGCCCTTTTATGTTATTTGAAGATTAAAGACTTGTGCATCCTTGTGACTGCTAATTTCGGGTTCTAGATCACCCAAGCCAATGAATCGCCCTAGGCATATGGTGCATCCTCATGAAGGACACCATTGGTATTATCTTTCACTAGGAGCTAATGCTTAGAGTTTCCTCATCTGCTTCTACAAGGACAGTCATCAAAGTTGGCTGGGCTTCTTGCAGATGCTCTCTGCTTGGAAGGGAACCTGCAAACAACCGTTGCTGGCAGATCACCAATTATGCCAATGGCCAGTTTTCTTTAAGATGCTATTCATGTTAATGAATTGGGGCAGTTGTGTAGGTGGATGATTTCATTTATTCATCCTGAACTAGGCTGTTGCATTTAGCCAAAAAAAAAAAGAAGGAAAAATGGTAATTGAGTAGCTGGATGATTTCATCTGGTCAAAATATCTTGCATTTTCATTTTGGCATTTCATTAGGATAGTAGACAAGCGAGAAATCATACCTCAAAATTAAATTATAATTATAGGCAGCCAGTTATGTTTGTAGATGAATCTGTAGCATATGGATGGAAGCAACATTTGACATTTTCCTCTTGAATTTTTGTGTCTGTAATGATAGAGAAATAATCAGAGTCGCCTAAAGGAGTCAGATGCCCTTCTTCATGGCGTAGGAATGAACTTTAGTTTTAGGAACATCTAATCCATTCATCTCACCAGACCTTCCTTGTATTACCTACACTACAAAAATCCTGGCAATTGGATGTCCTTAGCCTATATTTTATTGGGTTGAAATCACAGCCATTGAGTCTTAAAATTGAAAAGAAAAATAGTTCCTAAAATCATCAGATTGGCATGATTTTTGTTTTTATTGTGTAGCCTAAACAAGAGGGACAAACAAGACCAATAGCTTAGAACAATCCTATCCCGTGAAAAAGGTCATATCCATTGAAGACTCCCTAGGCATCTTTTATCGTGATTTCTCGTAATGATAATGACCGCTGCGGCAGATATTTGGAGGTATTATCTGAACTTCTAACGCTGTATACTCGCACAAATGTTATATCATTTGTTGTCTCAAGTTTCTTAAGTAATTAAAGCTTCTGGTGCAGGCAAGAAGCTGGCTGAAAGCATCGTGAAAGAAAAACTTGCAGCTTGTGTTAATCGAGTCCCGGGTATGTTTCTCGATGGTCCTTGGGCTGCATTTTGCACTTCCTTTCATTTCTGTCACGAAGAGTCCAGAAGCAGAAACTACAGAATTACTTACCTACAGAAGCTCTTAAAAACAAAATTTTTACAAAACCAATTTCTAGTGTTTCTTTATAAACAGAAACACAAAAAAACCCTTTCCCTAACGCACTCTTAAGTGTACTTTGATGCTAGCTATAATCTGTTTTGATTGCTGCATATCATCTACTATTTCTGAGGACTTCGATGATTACCTGTCGCATGAGATTCAATTGCTTGAAATACATATTACTAATGATATTGAATATTTCAACTTATCTGTACGTAATTTAGGCTGCTGGGCTCATTTCCGTATAAATATTGATGAGTATGCATTTTATGTTTCGTGATGGCAGGAATTGAATCAGTTTATTTCTGGGATGGTAAGGTGAGAGTTCGATATCCATCAGTAGTAAATTATAAGATGTCAGTAGTGGACTTATCAAACAGGCAGACAATGCAATCTGCGGGCCAACACCTATATATGCTAATAGATGGAAGGACACAAGCATAATTGTAAATCAGGCAGAGGGTTAATCACATAATCTTACCAGAGTCTTCCCTTTCAGATTCAAACGGATGCTGAGGAGCTGCTTATAATCAAGACTAGGGAATCTCTTCTGGAGGCCTTGACCGAGCACGTCAAAGCCAATCACGAATACGAGTAAGATCACTGACCCGTTTTAGCTTGCATTTTCATGTAATCAATATCAATCTCCAACTACTTTCTTCTTGTAGAAAGGTTAATGAATCTGATCAAAGGAGCCTCATTTGTTGGTTTGTAGTATTTGCAACTGCCTGCCCATCTTCCTTTCTGATGATCCGAACCATTAATAATACGTTTTTAACATGAGCCCTGCCCCAAAAGCCACAGTTCAGATAATCCTCCCATTGTTTTTTCTGAGCTATTTTGAGTTTCAAGATGGATACCAATAAACCTAATGGTATTCAAAACAGCTCTGAAAAAAATATTTGGCAGGATCTTCGAAAGCAAGCGCTGTTTGGGATGTTTGGGACATGACCTATCTAAAGAGAAACGGTTCATTACTTTTGAGAAAGAGAAGGAGAAATTGTGTAGGTAAACAGTTCAATCATCCAAAATGAGAGGCGTTTCATGGGTGCCATTTATACTTTCATCTATTAAAAAACCCAAATGACAGGCTTTATGTCAATCAGAATATCAGGCGTATAAAAAATGATGCATCGTGCAGTTGAGCATTTCTCATGGCGGCATTTCTCTGTGATTGTTGCAGTGTTCCGGAGGTCATTTCAATGCCCATCACCGGTGGCAATCTCAAGTACTTGGAATGGATTAAAAGCAGCACAAGGGGGGACTAAGCGGATTCTACAACAGATGGCAGGATCTAGCTGACAACTTTCAAAATCATGAAAACATGTCTGGTTGAATATCAAGCATGAGTGTTTGCTATAGACAAAGCATGACTGTCATATAACCAGATTAAAGACTAATGACATTGAAGTCCACCTCCCTTGAGGAGAGAATATCCCAGTAATATGTTTTATGGTTCATCTAGCTGGTCCTGCAACATGATTTTGGGTACCGTTAGATTTCATAATACATTGGAAGATCAACCCAACATAGAACAAGACCAATTGCAATGCATAATTCTTAAGTTGATAATAAGTTTTTCACCTGCACATCGGAAGTCCAGAGAGTCAGATTATCTCTCAAGAGTTGCATGATCAGAGTGCTGTCCTTATATGATTCTTCACCCAGTGTGTCCAGTTCGGCGATGGCTTCCTCAAATGCCTGCATTTAAGATGATAACCAGGACCAAAGTGCATTTTACATCAGTTTGATCTGTAGGTAGTATAGCTGCAATATACTGTAAGGGCAAGCAAGGGGCAGCATTTGAGTATTCCGTAGGGTATATGTTATGAACACCCAAGATAAAAATTTTAATGCGCAGGCTTTCTTCCAGTCAGCAATCCCTATAATCATCCATTTTATGTTCAATGAACATAATGACATGTTGGTCTCTTTCTAATCATGCTCCATTGATCTCTGCCGGTCATAACAATCTACGGTAGACATATCTCCGGCGGCATATCATCGAGCCTTAGTCTTACCTATGTAGTTAAAGGCGTGAGGCACACCAAGGCGCAAATGGGTGCGCCTGGAGCCTGAGGGGCAAAATTATATTTTTCATAATTAAAAATTAGCTTATAATAATAATAATAATAATAATAATAATAATAATAATAATAATAATAATAATAATAATAAGCCCGAGCATGCATGAAGACACAAGCATGGGAAGGCTATATATGTGTATAAGAATAGGTATTAACTAATAAATATAAATAAAACAATTTTTTTCTAATTTTTGTAAGTTTTATTTTTGAAAAAATTGAACAAAATAACACTACAATACAAAAAAAAAAGCATGAAAAGTACATCATACATGAAGATACAAGCATGAGTAAGCTATATATTTGGATAAGAATAGGCATTAACTAATAAATATCAAAAAGGAACAATTTTTTCCTAATTTTCGTAACTTTTTTTTTGGGAAAAATTACAAAAAAATAACTTTAAATTAAAAAAAAAGATGAAAAAATTATCAGACATGAGGACACAAGCATGGGAAAGCTATATACATGTGCACAGAAATACGTTTCCACGAAGAAATACAAAAAAATGATGACTTTTTTTATTTCTGTAACTAATTTTTTCAGAAAAACAGTAAAAAACCTAAAAACAAACTCAAATCTAGAGCAAAGAAGTATAAAACTCAAATGGAATGTTTTCTTATACATATAGAACTAAAACCCATCAAGATCTGTGGAAAATAGTTAACAAAAAAAAAAATTTAACGGTACTGGTTTTTACGTTTTTTACAGAAACTGTATACAAATGCTAAAATTCATAAATCCATACCTTTTTTTGCTTAGATCTGTGAAAGATCGAAGCGGAATAGCCATTTTCACCTTCTCAGTAGGTTGGAAGATTGAAATTAGGGTTGGAAGGTGAAAAACAAAACAAAAAATGAGGTTTATAAGTTACCGAGTAAGTGGTCTGCGCCTCTAGTCGGGGGCACGCCTGAAAGAGACACCCAGGCACTCGCCTAGGAGACTGCGCCTCATTTCCTCTGCACCTGGCACTCTCCCAGGCGCTTACCTGTCGACTTGTAAATGCCATGACTCTGTCTATTTGTAATTTTATTATGTATTTGCACAACCATGAAATGAAGGGTTCCAGAGTTCATCTTAAGGGGAGGTTATCTAGTGCTTCAAAATTCGTTGGCAGTTTCACTGCGTTCAATAGAGTGACTAAAGGGATAAATAACCCATCATCTAAAGCCTAAAGGAGATCTCTTACTGCAAACTAGTACAGTAGATCAAAATAGGAATTTACAGCTGACACACTGGGTTTCCTCCTAGTAGGACACGCCATGGAATTATAGGAAGGCTCTCTCAGTTTGCGGTGCATCATCTAGGTCTTGCCAAAAGCTTCCTTACAAGTTAAAAGTTTATTGGTCATGCACCACGAGCATTAGCACCGTCAACGCTATTGTAGATGTAGTCCACTATCGAATGACAAATATGCCCCTAATAACATAATTTTTCATTGCATACAGAGAAGAGCTATAAGCAAACAACCTAGAGCCTATCTTGATTCCTAAATCTGCTCTAGTGCCACCTCCAACCTCTGACTAAAGAGAGGTGCTATGATGTGAGCGACCAACTGTGCCAGATCGCTTTCGGCTACCTAATAATTTCAGACATTCTCTTGTTCTCATAAATAGTCCTTTTCCCCTTTGTGATTCGGTTGCAAAAGAGGAGCCTTTAAGAAAACTTATGTTATAACAAAGCAATCAACAGGATGGAGAAACTTGTTTGCTATAAAGTTCAAACTGATTGTGTTTTCATGATTACATCTAGCTAGATTGTTACAGATGAAAAAAAGAGCGATACTGTATGATGTGCCGGTATCTGGGGCTTGCTGAACAGCTAGGAGCAGAATCAGTTTAGTTAACTTGAGATAATCTACATAAGACCTACAAAAGAACAGACCTCTGATGCCCATGCAGTGCATAAAAGATGCTAGCTATCAACAACCTCCAGATGCAGTACAAACACACAGCAGATGATTAAGCTACCTCTAATAATGTATAATTTACACGTCCTAAGGACCTTTTAAAAAACCATATGAACCTGAACTACGGCACACATCTACCCCACATGCAATTCTACATCCCGAGCTCATCTCTTAGCTAGAGCTAC
Organism: Warburgia ugandensis; assembly: GCA_035236585.1. Classification (NCBI taxonomy): domain Eukaryota; kingdom Viridiplantae; phylum Streptophyta; class Magnoliopsida; order Canellales; family Canellaceae; genus Warburgia; species Warburgia ugandensis. The sequence goes on along the minus strand of CP141129.1, from coordinate 63,245,063 downwards.
TTCTTAATACTTGAAGATAACAGACGTTACAAGTTCTCTTGGTTGTACACCAGCTGTTACAAATGTGCTCCTAAAGGCTGCCTACAAGGAAAAGAAGCGAATGAGAAGGTATGCAGTTATATATTTGAAACTTTCCTTTGTTTGTTAGGGCTAAGGATTCAAATGAAACTACTCGGGGTGTTTCTGTTTGACGAGGGAGTCAGCTCTTGTCACAAGTGCCTCTTGCACCACACTGGTTGAGGAAGGTGACGAACAAAACGTCAACCACTGGCTATTATGGAACGAGGCTCTACATTCACCAAGGACACTAACTGAGTTGGTGACTACTAATATCAAGGGGCTGAGTATCACATTTACCCATGCTAGACAATGAGCTAACAAGCAGGTGGATATAGAAATCGTCAGCATCATTTTCTCTAGCATCTGCTAATTGTCATCCTATGCCTGTCTTTGTCCTTTTATCATGTTTCTTATCCTTTAAGATGACCTTGGTCATTTTTAATGTTGTCACTTTCTTCCCATTTATCATCACATCTAAAGAAACCATATACTTGCGTACGTACCATGATAAAATGAATTCATAAAGATAACTAAGGCATTACCGCATTGAAGTCAATCAACAAGTTATGGTAGTAACATCTGCAAGATAAACACAATGTAAGCAATTGGCTTTACAACATCAAGCATACCAAATGCATGGTTCTAGTAGAAGTCTCAATGAGGATAACTAGAACAAAATAAAGCTATTTATTGGTAGCCTCCATCCAAGAAAAATGTTATCATATTCAGCAAGTATTCGTGTAACAATAATGGCACCAATTGGTGTAACAGGTTCTAACATAACCGCAAGTTGCAGAATCATGAAACAGCTCACCTTAAGTTGCATTAATAGTCGAAAGAAACATGTATCCCTCATCAAATGCACCCATATAATGCTCTAGACTATGATTCCCTAGATGGATCTATTTATACATCAATAATAAACCTCGAAGATACATAGGTATCCCAAATCAACAGTTTAAATTACTAATTTCATCTGATATTCAACTCAACCATGTCAATCAGCAGCTTCTCAAATCAAGAGTCCCTCTAGCAACACAAAAAGAAAATCGTAAGAAAACCATTACACACCCTTCTAAACGTAGGCTGCCTCCAAGCCAACCATCTCATTCTCTAAGATCATCGGAATTTGAGTTGAGACTCAATTAGAGATTACCCTAAGACTATAATCATGAAACAGATTTGATACTTCAGTTTGAGGGCCAAAATTGTTGCAAGTGAACTATACTTCATGAACTGATCATTGTTATTTTCTCATTCAATCTTCCAAGATTAAATCAAAAGCACATAACCATGGAGGACCCTTTACAACACCAAGTTTACCCAAACGGTACAAAATATACTAACTGAAACTTTCTAAACTTCATCAACTGTCAGAACCAAACCAGTTTTCTGGGACTTCAAATCACCAAATTAAGATCCAAAATATTTCATCCATACAGTCTGCACTACTTCCTTACGTAATCGCATTTATAGATTACCCTCCACATTATAATCATGAAACAGATGTGATACTACAGTCCCGACAGCCAAAACAGTTGCAAGTGAACTGTAATTCGTGAAGAATACTGTTACGTTCTAACTCTACCTTCAAAGCGGCAAATTAATAAAATCCAATCACCGAGGACACTTGACAACCACATGCTAACTCAAAAGTTAGAAATTATGTTAAATTAAAAGTTTCTAAACTATCCGCAACTGTCAGAGCCAAACCAGTCTTCCAGGACTTCCTATTCACCAAGTAAAGATCCAAATCTTTCATCCAGTCTGCCCTAATTCCTAACAAAATCACATTTAACGCCCTTCCTCACCAAGTAACGACTAAAAACCAAAACCTTTACCACAATTGTTTCTCCAAGAACCATATCCACATTAAATACTTGTATGGCTGTGCGCAAATCCAATTCTCCTCTCATGGAGAAAGAAAACTACCATCAACTCGCTCTAAATAAGCCCCAATCTACAGACCACAAAAAACCCATCTTTTCATCCTACAACAAGGAATACACCGCAGTAGCCATAACATCAAGTAATACGAACCTAACCACATCAAATTTCTATCCACACAGACAATTACCAACATAACATCAAAGATCAAACACAATTCCACAAAAACAAGCTAAGAGTCCGAAATCAAACCTGTTTCGCCATACTACAAGCCTTCTCCGACGAATTCAGAATCTCATAGTAAAACACCGAGAAATTCAGCGCCAGTCCCAGCCTAATCGGATGCGTCGGCGCCAGATCCGCCACCGCAATATCCTTGAGACAAAATAAAATTTAACAGTAAAAAAACACTTCAAATCCCCAAGCTACATAAATCATAAACCCTAACCCTAACAGGTTCATACCTGAGCAGCCTTATAAGCAAGCATAGTATCTTCCGCCGCTTCTTTTCTTTCATTCCCAACCTTAAACTCCGCCAAATACCTATGGTAATCCCCCTTCATCTTCAAATAAAAGACCTTCGATTCACTCACAGTAGCAGACGGAATCAGATGCGAGTCCAAAAGATTCAGAATTCCAGCACAAACATCAGACAGTTCGTTTTCAACAAGTGCGCGATAATCTTTCACGAGTGAAACATGCTCCTCGTTCTTGCGACTTTCTTCCTTCTGTTCGATCGAGGAAACGATTCTCCACGCCGCACGGCGAGATCCGATGACGTTTTTGTAGGCAACCGAGAGAAGATTTCTTTCTTCCACGGTGAGTTCGCCGGAAGTTGAGGAATCCACGACGAGCTTCTCCATGAAGGACACCATTTCCTCATAGCGTTCGGCTTGCTCCGCGAGTTTTGCGAGGTAGACGTACTGGTCTCTGGTTAGGTTTTCGGGGATCACGGCCGGCGCCATTGGAGTAGACAGGGAGAGAGAGAGAGAGGGGGGGGAAAGATGGGTTTATGAAGGGTCCGAGGAATTGAGGAGGACTTTTGCGGATTTATCTGGAAGAAGTGGAAATTAGTGCTAGAGAGAGAGAAATTTTGTGCTAGAGAGAGAGAGAGAGAGAGAGAGAGAGAGAGAGAGAGAGAGGGAAAGAGGGTCGAGACAGATTTTCCGGCCGATAATGTTGTTTGCATGTCTTTTGGGAGAGAGAGAAGGAGAGCGTGCTTTTGGTGGTTCGCGTGTTAATTTTGAAAGGTGGGAATGCAGCATTTTCTTCTTTTTTTTGCCCTTTTTGGTAAATACAGGGTTTGTTTTATTTCCTGGAATGTAAGGGTGGAATTACATGTGCATGTATCTTATCTCCCACTATTGGCAGCCATAAAACACAGATATATTATAAAGATGAAATTGTAAATAAAAAGTCATTGTCAAGAATGGATGTTATGAGACCCCCTCCCATAATGTGAACAATAGATATTTATTAGAATGGAATATTTGTTTGGCATAGGACTAAAATCATACGAGTCACAGGTTGATGATCAATTATCCAAAGTATAGGAATTTGAGGGAGTTGGAATATCCAAATTGGGTGTTTGGCAGAGGGGTATGCCTAGCTGAGGGGCTTGTGCCTCAAAACCTGTCATTCCTACTTATTACTTCTCCTATTGGTAATAACGAGTCAATGAGATCTCGATGTTAGACGTAATCTTTTTTTTTTTAAAACTATATACTTAAAAAAATATTTTTACTTAAATATATATTTTAGATTGGAAAGCACTTACAGGTATTGTGGGTTTTGAAATGGTAGTAAAGAAATCCTTCTCTAAGACTTTGACGATTATAGACTAATTGATGCAATTTGAAGCACTCACGTTTTTACTTAGTTGTGCTCTAAGATGGTCAAACTTGAGGCCATTCCTAGACCTTTTTAGAGCTGTTCCTTTCCTTTTCACTTTCCACTTTGGCAAAAGCAACATTAAACTAAATCATTCTCTTATTTTCTTTTCTTATCCCAGCCTGTGGCTCTCCAAAAAAGCTGCTCCAGTGCACGAAGCTCCCGCTTATGCGGGGTTGGGAAAGGAACGGATTACAAGGGCCTATAGTATACAGTCTTGCCTTGCAGTTTGCAAGAGATTGTTGCCATACCCTAAACCCATAACCTCGAGGTCACATAACAAATTCCTTTTCTCTCTTTTATTTTGCTAAGCTGACTGCCAAGACAGAGACATATTACCACTTTAGCAAGGCTCGGTGATACTTGTGACCATCTAAGCCACTTTTTCCTTCATGCTCTCTCGTTCTCTCTCGAAATGAAGGGACCGTAATTGACTCTGTGCAAAGAAGATTTTATGCGGGGATCATGTGATCAGAGATTTAGTATAGTTTGGTGCATGAAATTTAGAGTTGGTCCTGTCAATGGCTAGTCCATGGGCCAAATGGTTCAGGGGCATGACCTTGCAGTTTTGAGTTGTACTCTGACCACCATACCATAGTTCATTAGAAAATACCGAATCTAATTATTAAAGTTTGTTCGTATTCCAACAGCCTACGCGTTTCCACCTAATCACATCCACTCCCCATGTAGGGAATCATTATCAACACAAGTGGGACTTTCTTAAAGAAATGCATTGGCATCTAAGCCAATAGATAACTATTAAGGAAACCGTGTGGTTTAGTTGATCCTAATGGTCACCTCTGTAAAGTCAATTATAGCCCCTTCACTGTCTTTTGGCTGAATTTTACATATAATCCTATGTTTAGGAGATTTCTCAAGTTAGATGGACGAGTCCGATCAACCAAAGACGAGGCCCATCGCATAAAAGGAGGGACACTATGTGTTAGATATAACTAATACATGTGATTAGATTTAAAGGATTTTGCATAAGAAAAAATTCCAAACTTACGTGTACGAGTATGGAAATCAATTCGCTGATTATAATCATATGTATTAAGGTGTATTTGACAAAAAAACATTTATCTATATTTTACATAAGCCAATATAACCCAGTGGTTAGACCAAGGCACCTCTCTTGTAAGTAAAAAAAGGGTGTTTGCTTGTTGAAAGGAATGTCCTTAGAATAAGTTTCAAGACGTTGTATGTATGTGTGTGTGTGTATATATATATATATAGAGTGTAGGTTATCAATTCAAAAAAAGAAAAGAAAAAAAGAAGCAAAAATTTAAAAGTAATTCTTATTTCTTTCTATATATTTAGGTTGATATATGGAGATAATTCTTCCTCAAAAATAAAAACAAAATTTTAAATGACTTTCTGGTGTTTCTTCTGGAACAAAAATGAGAGAAACACTAGAAATTAGGGTTTCCAAACACACTCCTAGTTACATCATAGTGTAACTAATTCCATGGGCATAACACCCTTCAGTGTTGCACAATACAGCCTCATTCCTCATAACACTTCATTTTTAGCTCATAATTGTGTTTGACCATTAACAACCCCACAAAGGGAATGAGAGCATTGAGTAGTGATCTTTTTGCCTTACCTGTGTTTGACACTTACACCATTAATAACCCCAGTAAGGCTTGTGTTGGTCGGCAGTGAAATGTTTGTCCACTGACAACTCTGGTCCATAGTGAAAGCACACACACAAGCAAGAATGTCACCTGATTTTTAATTTTGCACTTAGAATTGAGCACATCAAGAGCCCTACCAGTTGATGTGAACCCTTTTAAATGCTTTTAGTATTGGACTTGTTAGCTGTAACACTATTTGGACAATGCATTCCCAAACTGACCCACATAAGTTCCATCTCTCTCTCTCTCTCTCTCTCTAGTTATGAACAAAGGTTGGTTGGCCCTACCAGCACCAAAAGGCTATTTTTTCTGCCACATGGGTCTACTTGAGAGTAGCACATGGGAAGTTTGGCCATAGAATCGTCTCTTTCTGAAAGATAGTTGGACTAATCTACTTCTGGATCAAGTCTAAAACAGGGCACAACCTAATCTTAAAAGTGAGCCACATCTTTGATGGGTCTAAATCCATCCATGGGTTGACCCAACTTTGGCTCTCCATTGACTCAGATGTCATGTTATCCATCCAATAACATTTGCTATTGATCTATGGCGCAATAGTAAAAGTTGTCGTCATGTGACCTTGAGGTCATGGATTTAAGGCATAGAATCAGCCTCTTGCAAAATGCCAAGTAAGGCTGCCTACTATAGACCCTTGTAGTCTGCCCCTTCCTCGAAGCCCACATAGGCGAGAGCTTCGTGCACTGGGGCTGCCCTTTGATTTATCTGCCAAGCCGATACGTCTTTACCCATCAAAAATATATGTTGGGGCCGAGTAGGATTTTCATTGGCGAGTTTGAAATGGACGGTCCTGGAAAATGAGTGCAATTTGGATGGTTGGAAGTTTGAAATGGACGGTTAAATTCTGCAAGAATTATAATTTAATTAGAGGTATCATAATACAAATGCAGACATGTCTGAAGCAAACATGCTTTTGAAAATGAAAGATAACCTTATGCCATAAGCATGCTGACTAAACTAAGTCTGTTAGGTAAGTAGTATAAAAGCAGTCAACGCACTAAAACCTTAGGCCTTTCAGAACAGACATTTCTACAAGGGAAGTATTGGAGCAATGGTAGAGCTGCCGTACCTTGAGGTCACGGGTTCAAAGCATGGAAACAGCTTCTTGCAAAATACAAAGTAAGGCTGTATACTATTAACCCTTGTATTCTACCCTGCATGTGCAGAAACTTTGTGCAATGGAGCTACTCTTTTTAGAACAGACACTTCTGCAGCTCCACTTGTGATAGATCGCATGACTGATTCACTTAATGCAAGTATATTCAGTCCTGGTGAGCTTGTCATTGCATTTTCTGTCGTTACATCACCCAACTATAGCATCGGCAATCCTGATTCCTCCCCCCTGTTCAGGTTTATAGAGCTTCGGTCAGACTGATGCTATCTCTATGTTTGAGAGCCAGCAAACAGTAGTTAGCACTGTGGAGATTACAATTGAAGTAGCTCTGGTTTGCATGTGGCCCCTATAGTTCGGGTTTGTTCATAAGTAACTCCCAAACTTTTTTCACTGTTCAATCATTGACTATTGGAGTGAGAAAGCCTCTTAGAAGTTGCACCAATAGATAACAAGACGAGGAACATTAGACTTTGATGGTTTGGACATATCCATGGTAGACCAAAATAAGAGCCACTTAGAAGGAATGAGGCAATCCAAGTCGAAGGTTCAAAAAGGATAAGGAGAAAGCCCAAAAAAATGTAAATAAAAATGGTAAGAAAAGATTTAAAAACTTTAAGACTAAATAAAGTTATGATACTTAATAGAGGAGGATGGAGGAACAAGATTCATTTGATTGACCCTTAGTCGGAATAAGGTCTTGATGGTGATGATAATAATGAAACTATTAAGTTGGGGCAATTTTGTCATGTTTATCTTCTTCTTCTAATGGATTTGCAGCTGCAATTTCCTCTGTAAGTTGCAAAGAAGTATCGTGCAAGTTGGGAAAACACAAATTTACCTTGCATTTTTGCAAGAAGCTGTTTACATGTTTTGAACCCATGACCTCAAGGTCACACAACAACACCTTTACCGTTGCGCCAAAGCTCCTCGATTACTTGACTAGTGTATGTAAATCAATTCCCTACATCGTGTCATACGAAAAGAAACATCGCAGTCTATAATCCTTTCGTACTGTTGATTTTCACGCGGATTGACTGGCAACACCTAACCATCATCTGATTCAAGACTCTCCTTCGCAAGATTTCCTTGAGAATCTTCTAAATGTACGTACTGGCTAAACTAAGACTTCGTTTGGATACTGTTGATCAGGTGTTCATAACCTGGTATATATGTAAGCCTTTCACGGTTTACCCGAAACCATGATCTATGCGAGATCCATGCGGAAGGTAAAAGGGGCAGTCCCAGTGCACGAAGTTCCCACCTATGCGGGGTCCGGGAAAGGGGTGGACCACAAGGGCCTAAAGTACACAAGCTTATTTTGCATTTTGCAAGAGGCTATTTTTACACCTTGAACCCATAACCTCAAGGTCACGCGACGACAACTTTTACCTTTGCGCCAAGGCCCCCTTCACCCATGCGGAAAGTAAAGGAGTTGAAACGCGAAGAGGTTCTTAATGAAGTAAGCTTCATTTGAGACATCTCTTACCAATAGTTTCCTGTAGGGCTCTTAATACTAACACTTACCACACTTACCACAGTCAGATGGGTCCAAGTTTTGGAGCATGGCTCATCTATAGCATGGATCACATTTTCCAAGTGAAAATTCATGCCTCCATCATATAATGGCCTGCTAAACAGACAATTAAGACTCTTCAAGCCAGAAGTACCAATGTGTTTCCCAGCCGCTCTCCGCTTTAAACATCACCATAAACTTAACTTTCACATGGTTCAAGCTTTGAAAACCACCTCTTGCAAAAATACAAGACAAGGCTACCTACAATTAGGCTAGACGCTTCTAGCCCGTCAAAAATAGCCAACTTTGGTCTTCATGCTATCATCCTAGCCATCTTTCGCAGGGGAAGCAAGACTACCTTTAGTCATCGATACCTTGAGTTTTCCTTGGTGCTAGTAGTCAGTCCCGTCTATCTTTCTCTTCCCATGGAAATCCAATAACTCGATCCCCATCACTCTATACTATAAAGAGGGATGCTAATGGACACAGAAGTTCCTACTTTTACATGAAGGGGCAAGCATTTGGATGATCTAACTCATTCATCTGTTAGCATGGCCTTTTATATCTCGTAAACAAAAAATCACGATGATTGGATGATTCTAGCATCTTAAAAACTGTTTTCTTAGCGATTCAATTTGGACTAATGTTTATTCAAACTTTTGCACCGTCAATTCAATTTCATGTGATCAGAAGTACAACTCTAAGTTGCTAGCATCATTAATCTGCACTCTCTTTGGACTACCAGATAAATAAAGCCAGAGCAATAAGACGAGCAGATCCTCGGATTATGAACTGTTAATTACGATCGTCAAAACTTACAACATACCACCAGATCTCTAAGAATATGTCCATTAAAACGATCCTTGCTCTTCCTTGAGCTTACCCATTCAACGGTTAAACTTGTGACACTTGTACGCCACGTGCCTCCACCGCGTTGCTCTGATCCCTAACGCCGGGAGTGTGACCTCAACTGGCTGCAAGATCAGATGTATACCAAAGTTCGGTATATGTGACGCAGTAAGCTGATAGAGTTTGAGATACAGTGGCAGGCCAAGGGGAAGAAACCCGCTCTTTTCCTTCTCTTAAAGCAGGTACCCGAAAATGGAGGTCTGCGTTCCTCGTTTCCTCCCCGCTCTTCCTTGTCGAATGTTACCCAAACCCACCCCTTCATTGCTTCGCTCCAAGGCACTTCTCACACCCAAGAAAACCCCGGCACAACTGAGACGATCAGGTATTTCTTGCATTTCAGGTTCTGTTTTGGCAAACCCTTGTTCCATTCAGAAGGGGTTTCTTCAAGCACTTGTTCTTTGTGATCTTCCTTTCATGTTCTATTTGCGTTTATTTAGTATTGTGTTTTGGTTTCTATTAGTAGATATTTTGAGGAATGTTCTAGTTTGCAGTGAGTTCCTTGGTTAGATTTCTTCTGATAAATGCATTACTCAAGTGTGGGTATCATGTTTAGTGCCAGCATGAAGCTGTAGTAGAAGGGTATGGTTTCTCTTATTTTCTCATTTGCTAGATAATTGCGAATAGATGGAGGCGAAAATAGCAAATAATAGAGATCAACTGTTGATGGAGTAGGATTCTGTGCTACTAACAATGTGTTCATGGGTTTAATGATTGTGAATGGGCGTGTGTGATGTGCTGTTTCTTTTTTGGGGTTCGAAGACCTTCACGTTGGTGAATTGAGACGTGGATTAGGTGAAACAGAGACAGTACTTGAGTAGGGTGAGTTCACATTTGTTGTAAAGAGTCGTGTTATGTGAATTCATTTTGTATAGGTGTTACAGTTCTGATGTAATTGTACAGACATATTTCTGCATTAGGATTTTCATGGTCATTGTTGATGTACCTAGTATGTGATAGGACTTTGATGTTGTAGTTTCGAGTTTGTGCTAGGCATTTTCCGTGGACATGTTTTATGTGCTTATTGAAGACCAATGAGGTAATTTGATTACATTGGAAAATTGGCCAACACTCACAGGGGAAGTTCAAATATAAGCAGCTTCTTTTTAGCTAGTGGGCATTGCTTAGTACAGCTTCAGTGCTTGGCTTTCTATTTTGTCTTGCCTTTTGCAAATTATGAGTGCCAACAAAAGAAACATTAAAAAGCCTGTTGTATTCTTTCCATCATATCAACTGAGATGTGACATATTCCTATCAAAATGGTTATGAATTGAAGAAGCTGATCCTGAGTACCCACTTTTGGTAACCTAGGAAGTTTGAGTGAGTAAACATACAAGTGGGTTTTGATCAGGTGAGAACATTGATTAATCGTATGTAAAAGTCAAGTAATGTCGGGTAATTTTAAACCTTTGGTTTATGGAAGGTTTCTTGATGTATGTGGATTGTTGCTTTTTATTTTTTTATTTTCAGTTAGAAGCTGTAAACCGGAGGCTTACAAATTGTTCGGTGGATTTGAATTTTGTCACCGGCTCATCTACTAGAAAAACCTGCCAAACAGATGGATCATTGATAAACGGGGCCCTACTTCTACTGTTACCTGCTTGCATTTTCAAGTGAAAAATATTCTCATCTGTGTTACAAGTGTCCTTCTCTTAACACATCCCTCTTATTAATTATGATAATTTGGTGAAGAAATGCCTACGACTTGTCATCCTAAAGATTTTGTTCTTCAGCCCCCCTTTAGACATCTTGATTAGCTCTATTAATTGATCTGTTTTGCATGAACAATTTCTTAGAAAAGGAGCTCTTTGGGAAATCTTGTTAGTTTACAAACAAAATCATTCCTTCAAAGTTGTTGTTAGAATTGTTTTCTTTTGTTACTTTCTCTTCTCAAATTATAATGTTTTTGTGGGCTTTCTTTCCCTTCAGAATCAATTCACCCTCCTGTAAGGTTGCCCAAAGCAAGGACTTCTGAAGAGACATCGACCAGTATAACTGGGCAGTTAGAAGAAGCATCTGAAAAAGCAGTACCAGCTGACAAAGCTCAGATTGAGAAAGTATCTGATGAAGACACTGCTAGTCAAGAAGCTTCTAGCAATGGAGATTATGCTTCCATCACTATGGGAGAATCTCCCTTGGATGCACAGAAACTAGCAATTGAATTTTTGGATGGGCTCAAGATGAAGGTACTTCCTGAAGAGACCTTCCTATTCTAATAGTAGCCTCTGGAATAACTAAACCGGAAATGTCTGTGCAGTAATTGTGAATCTCTTATTTGTGTTTCAACCTGATTATCTTAGCACGCATGTTTACTGCATATGTGAATCTGTTATTTGCATGTTCAAATTATCCATGCTGCTGGATGTCAATGGGAGTCCAATGCAATCCTTGTCTGCACATATATAGCATCAATAGCGTTAGGTATGACAGATAATGATGCAGGATCATCTAATCCTTCATTGAAGATTTTAAGGAGTTACAAAAAGAAGGAAGACAGAGAAGAATAATTATTATTTTTTTGAAAATAAGGCATTGGTCATTTTCTGACAATAAGCTGTGAATGTTAGAGATTAAGGGCGTGTAATGTGTACCGAGTTACTTTTTTTAGTCTTTTTTTTTCCTAATATAGTATAAGACATCATATATATGGATTCGTAATTAAGCGGAACTATAAAAGCTGTTTTTAGAGTTCATTTCCTTTTTTAGTAGAAAGTACTAGTTGAAGTCTGTAAAAGTATGTAGAAATTACTCTCTCTCTCTCTCTGTGGATTGATTAATAGCTCTGTTTCTTTTACTGGTTTGTGAGTTCACGATTTTTCTGATGTATTTCATTACTGTTTTAACAAAAAAAGTAGAAATGAATTAGAGAGGGATTATTACTCTCTATACAGGTTTTATCCTCAAGAGCTCACAACCTTCATCCCTGAAGATCATGGTTTAACCTCTGAAATACATTCCTTACAACAGTTGAAAAGGATTTTTTGCTTCCAGTTGCACCAGATATTAGTTTAATGTAATGTCTGTAATCAGATTTTATTTTGTAGAGAACTTTTAAGCATTTGATGGTAAAGTTGGTGATTCTCTTTTTGCCGTTGTCTATTTTATACTGGGAACTCTTTCTATGGTGGTTGTTGAGAGCGTATATCTAAATTACCTGCTAATTAAAGTAGGAGACAGGGTTGTTCAACAAGGAGCTAGCCATTTATATTATCCTTGCTGGAGCATATTTATTATGGATGAACTTTGATCAGAGAGGCTGCTTTATTTTCATTTCATTTTATTTTCTTGTTATAAGTTAATATTTCTACATCTGATAGAGGGAAAAAAGTGAAGATCTATCATTCTTTGTTATTGTGAGCTTTTGTTGGATGTTCCAACAATCGTTACTGTTCATATGCTTAGAAGGAAGTACTGTTTCTTGCTGAATTGGTGCATCTCTGGGAGAAGGTCTAGGAATCGTGTAACTGTCTAATTATCCATTTTTTTGAATCTATGGAGGTCTGTCTTGGCATGCAGCTCTTTTTGGTACTCTCAGGTGCTCCCTTTCTCCTTCTATCTCCTTGAAGAATAGAATTTGAAGCAACTTTCTTAGAAGGAACAATACTTATGGTGCTTAATTCTTTTTCTGGTAGTTTAGTCCCCTGCCTTGAATGGAACCAGGTGACCTCTGAGAACCCAAAGATTGATTATGAGATCTTGTTGGAAGTGGAAGCCTTTCTTATGGCAGTAAGATTTCAAAAGTATAGTAAAGCAAGCTTAAAGAATCAAATACACTGAAACAAGACAAGGACTAGCAATAGGGTCAGTGACAGGAGTATCATGATTGGTAAGTTCTTACAGAACCCTGCCAAGTGGTGATAAGCTCCTGCAGATTCTAGTCCGATCTAAGAGTTGGGAGAGCACTTGTTTGAAGACCACAGTTGGCGTAAAGAGTTAGTCAGAGAACTAACTGTCTATCTAACACTTGCTTCACAAGGCCACATGGTATTGTAGTTGAAATGATCAGTCAACTCATATGTAAACCTTGCATTTTTCATAGGGCAAGTTGATCAAGTATCGCTAGGAAGCCTCCTGAAAATTGACTTCAATAATTGGTATCTTAATGTTTTGGCATCTACTAATGCTGATTGGTAGGACATGCTCTGGTTCATCTATCTATGCGTTTTTGGTGCTTTTGCTAGAGAGTATTTATTTACATGGCAGACTAAGCAGCACATGATTCTGGCGTGGACGAAGTATAGGATTGTGGTTCATGCAGAGACTACAAGACTCTTTCAATAAGGAAAATGTATTTATGATATCAGGAAATGGACTGACATTTCAATGAAGAAACTAAGGGAGAATGTGCAAAACATTTGTAATTTCTCTCTTCATTCCAGAGAGAATCAGAGAAGGGATGTTTCTTCCTGAGGATGAATATCATTCTAAAAACTTCAACTAGACCTTCCTTCTTCATATTGCTCTTTAGTTTTCTTGCTTCTTCCACTGTTGGTTTCTCGGGATGTTGTGTATTTGGAAAGGACTATTTTGGAAATTGGAGCTTGAAGTCCTAAGACAACAGTTTGATAGTGACTAAGAGCATTCTTCCTGGAGAGATGGGTTGATGGTGCAATATATCCAGCTATGCAAAAATGATAAATCATCCTTGGTAAAGGTAGGGCATTGCATCCCCTTAGAATGGCCGAGGGCTACATGTAGGAGCTGTGCGTATAATACATAGATTTTGAATTTGTTGCTTGCAGATACTTGTTATGTAGGACAGGCTTGACTGCAGTCATGCCACAACTTCTAAGTTGACTAATGCATTTGGTTCCATCTCACTGGTACATTTTTACATTACATGTCAGAGAAATAGTGACTGTTTTTTCTAGATCTTGAGAGGCTTTTGAAGAATAAATCTGGATTGTTAACCATGTCTACTTACATCTGCCATTTTCTTATTGTAGCTTGGCTTTGAAGATGCATTTTCAGAATGACAACCCTAATGTGAGAATCTGCCCAGAGTGGCCTAGGGCCACATATGTAGGAGTTGTTCGTATAATACATAGATTTTGAAATTTGTTGCTTGCAAATACTTGTTTTGTAGGACAAGCTTGACTGCAGTCATATATCTTCCCATCCAAGTCTCATATTAGTGCTGTCATAATAATGAGTAAACAAGTGAGGAAGTGGTTTTCTGGATGAGATTGTCAATTGGCTTGTGAATCAGACTCACTGAAATCTTGCCACAACTTCTGAGTTGACTAATGCATTTGATTCCATCTCCCTGGTGCATTTTTATGTTGCATGTCAGAGAAATAGTGACTGTTTTTCTGGATCTTGAGAGACTTTTGAAGAATAAATCTGGATTATTGACCATGTCTACTTACATCCTCCATTTTCTTACTTGTAGCTTGGCTCTGAAGATACATTTTCCATCCTTGTGTATGGGATCAGTGCCGTGGTGTTTTTATGGGTATCATCAGCAATTGTTGGTGCAGTTGACTCCATACCTTTGGTATATTTATAGTACTCTTATCTCCGTAATTATCAGTTTCATTTGCTTTAATTAGATAGATATGTTCCCTTCAGCTATCTTTTGACTGCTCAGTTGATGTCCTTGCCTTGTAATACAGTTTCCTAAGCTGTTGGAAGTTGTTGGTCTTGGCTTCACTATCTGGTTCAGCTACCGCTATCTAATATTTAAGGTGGAAACCTGCTCAGAACTTCTATTCTTTAGGTAATTATCACCAGGATAAGGAACCATGCTTACAAGTTGGGTTACCTGCATTTTCAGAAAAATAGGGATGAATTGGCAGCCAAAATTGAGGAGCTTAAGCAGCAGATTATTGGGCCAAGTGATGAGTGATATGCACAGGTACTTCCATTCATATTTATTCTCTGCATTTGCTAAAGGGACTGTATTCAATTCAATGTTGTTTGTGTATTGGTGCTTTGAAGACACACTCATATGATTCTTACAAACGATTGTCTTTTTCAGATTCTCTAATTGTATGTTCCCATGGTAACTTGGCTTCTTTTGGACTGATAGTTAAGATGACTGTCAAGAACCACTTGGTTGATACTTATCTTCTGGAATTTTGCAATATATATATATATATATATATATATATATATATATATATGTTAAGCTGGAAGGGGAGCCTCGGTGCAACGGTAAAGGTTGTCTTCATGTGACCTTGAGGTCGCAGGTTCAAGGCGTGTAATCATCCTCTTGCAAAATGCAAGGTAAGGATGCCTACTTTAGGCCCTTGTGGTCTGCCCCTTCCTTGGACCCCGCATAGGCAGGAACTTTGTGCACCAAGGCTGCCCTTTTTATATGTTAAGCTGCCTGTGGCTATTGTTTACATGAATCCCCAGTGACAAAAAGATTAACTTGAAGTAGATGAAGACCATATTGTTTAATTTGTGACTAATATTTTATCTTTCTAAAACTAAAGCCTGAGAGCCCATCACGCAAGAGATTTGAATCACGCTTTCTATATCGAATTGTCGGTTTTGGTTTTGAACTTGTAGTTTTGTGAATTATTACCCTACTGAAGAGATGGAAGAGTACACCATAAGCATCTTGGGAGCTGGAAAAGAAAAGGCATTGTCTATCTTGTGACAAACATAAGAAAGTTCTAAAAAATAAGTGAAAAACAAAAGCAAATTGTACAATGGTGGTTTTAAAATTACTCGCAAGCGCATGAATCAAAATAGTAATTGCACGCAAGAGAGATTGATCCCATGAGAAATTTGGCAGAATTTTCAATTGATTGCATCTTATGTTAGTTGCTTATCTTAGCCAAAGAGAGTTTTGATTAAACTATGAATTTAAACAACATGAAACACGCATCAAATTAGAAACTACAACTAAAGGAAACTTTCTAAAAATAAAGATATTTAATGGAATTAGAAACTTTCCTAACTAACATGCATTCAATAAAAGAAACAAATGCAAAACTAGAATGAATGAATCTAGGAAACTTAGATTAAGGAAACTTGCTAAAAATGAAACTTTTCCAAACTAACACTTTCCTAAACCTAAAACTTTGTAAAACTAAATTAGAAACCTTTTAAACTAACGTAAGATGTAAAATAAGTAACTATTGAGATCTAAACAAAGAATCAACCAACAAATTAGATAGGAACTTTAATCATCATGCACATGACCATGAAAGTGTGTGCATGGTTCATTGAGGGAAAGATGGCCAGAAATTATAAATTACAAGCTAACTAATTTGCAAACTAATTAAAACACTCACTAAACTGACTAAAAAGCTAAATGAGTTTCTAAGATTTGAAGCAAACAAAGTGTATGGACTGCTAGACATTGCACATAAAACATGAGATGAAAAATTCCAACAACATGTTGTATCTAAAACTCAAATCAAGTAAGGCATGAAAAGCAAATTAGCAAGCACTTTTCATGGAATATAACACTCAAGAGTTGAAGTACTTTATTGGTGGAATTTGTAATAATGGTCTTCAAACAAGTTTATCCATTGACTTGAAATTACATCAAAAAGTGGTATGTATGTACGTAGAAAACAAAGCTGAAAATTGACACTTTTCTTAAGCAAAATCTCAACTTCAATTCAAAGATTAAACATACTCCAATGATCCCAATCTAAACACAGATATAATTCATGTGAATTCAAGAGAGAAAATCAAATAGAAAGATGTAGGAAAAAAGCAAAGAACAAGTAAATAGACAAGGGAAAAACAAGGTGATCAAAGCTAGAAACAAGAGAACATTAAGAGGGAAACAAAAGATATTCAAGCTACTATTTCTCTTCGCTGTCACTACTGGAGAAAAGGTAAATTGAATCTTGAAGAATTAAGCAAGAGAAACAAGAGAAGTAGAAGCAAAAGTAAGAGGAGATCAAAGAGGAATTATGCTATGGAACTTAAGCAACGAGGAAAGTAATTAAACAACAATGAAATAAAAGAAACTAAAGTAAGTGACCTAAATAAGAGTACAAAAAACCATATAAATAAAGCAAAAAGAAAAGGTTGTAGAAAACAATGAAGAAGCAGCCAAAGTGTTGAAGTCCAAAACCCTAAGAAGATCTCCAACTAGAAGTGCTTTGATCTTAAGGAGTTAGAATCGAAGCCCTTACTTTTTAATTGGGAGTGGGATTCATGGGTATTTATAGAGTTTTTCTTTCCAATTTAATAAGATACTATCCTAGGAAGAAAAAGAAGAATTAGAGCTAGGTTTCTATGTTGGAAAGTAGGTGGTTGATTGGAGATAGAAGATTAGAAAGTTAAGTGAGGTGGGTAAGGTAGACTTTCTAAATATGATTTAAGGAAGAGGAGAGGCATTGAATTCCACCTAGGATGAGGCATGGAATCCCTTTCCTTAAGGTATATCACATGGTGAGATGGAAAGAAAGTAGAAAAAGGTAAGAAAGATGGAGGAAAGAGGTAGGAAGGTGAAGTTGTTGAGGGAGAAATTAGAAAGTAGAGGAGGTGGAATGGTGGAATTAGAATGGGGAAGTGTCACTTTCAAGGAAGGTAGAGTGGAACTCCTCCCTTCTAATTGTGTACTATAATGAGTAGGAAAGAGATAAAAAGAAGGGCGAAAAGAAAGAGAAAAATAAAGAAATTAAACTTGGTTTCTCTCTTGATTGGTCCACCTATGCATGCATATCTGACCATATTCATTATCGCTTACATTTCTTTCTAATTTTTTCCTTGAAATTCACTATTTAGCATGGATAATTGCTTGAAAAGTCTCCTCCAATAATGTAACTCTAGGTGGCATGGCTCTAATGTGACTTGGTAGCTCACTTTGATGACTTGAGTGGCTAAGACCTTTGGCTTCAAGGCTTAAATAGTTTGGCTTTTTTAGGTTCCTTGTTAGATTTGGAAACTTCATGTATGACTCTAATTCTCATGAAAAGGTGGTGAAATTGTATAGCTTTTTGCGCGCACATATCTGAGTCATCGTTAATGCTTCCAATTGCTTCCTTGGACTTCATTTGGTTGCCTTAAAACGATCTTGAACCTTGATTGAGCTTTGAAATGATGAAATTTAGGTCTTTAGTCCTCTTTTGATCTTGATCTTCAAATTTTATCTTTCTTTATCTTGGTTGTTGGATCATCTTTTTAACACCTACAAAAGATGAAAAACCCTAATTAAATTCTAGAAAATTATAATATTTCAAATACTTACTTTGTATTAGCTTTTAAACCTTCAAGATATCAAACTTTTAAATTGTTAGGTTAGAAATGCATGTGTTATGAAATTTCAGAAGAACCATAATATAATGCCCTATAATTTATAACATATGGACCACTAATTGAGTACTTTTAATATAAAATTAAACACTTATTATACAAAATGACCTCCAAAGCTCAAGATTAAAACTTATAAGCAAACAAATACCTTTGTAAAATTAATCAATTAATACATACACACCAACAAACACTTCTTGGGGTGTGCATAATGATTAATCGAAGTGCCACTTTACCTTGTACTTGGCTTCTTCTTCTTTCTTTTTTTTTATAGATCTAAGCCGTTGTTATTAAGAAGTTTTGAGTCTTTAATGCATGTCATAGACAGTTAAACTGATTATGCTTGAGGAGTGTTATTTTCTAATGACCTATGAGGTCTGTACACAATTCATTGACTGTGGATAATGAGTTTGAAATATTGATGCTACATCCCTTGCAGAACCCTCATAGTAGGTTGGTTAAACCAAGAAGCCATGTTGTAGTGGGGATTTAGTTGTTGTAAAACCTTTGTGTTTATTAAATTAAAAGAGTGTAATGGTAAATAGAGGAAACATAGAAAAGATAGGGAGCGTGAATTATTATGTATGAACTTCTATTGGTAAATCCAATGGTCAAACTATTTAAACAAACTCCTAATAATATGGAGAATATGATGAGCAGATGGGCTTTGGAGGGGTGAGCAATAGAAATAACCTCATTACTTCTTTTTTTGGTAGGAAGCCGTGACTTGAACCCTCAACTTCTTGGTTGTGAGACAAGGCACTTAAACAAATAACTTTATTGCTAACACTACCTAAAGGTAATATGTATTGTTGAAGTGTAAATAAGTCAGAAATTGATGCCAATCTTCTGAGGTCATTTTGGAAAGATATAAACAACTTGATAATGAGTATGAACATGTTCATCATGTTGCAATCCTCCATCTCTGCCTTTTTTTTTTTATCACTGTTAATAGATCTTAATGCGATTTCTGTTCACTAGATATTGAGGCAACTTGATCAAACTTCAGCCGGACCCAATGAAGATGCATGACTATCACTTTATTGCAATTTCTTGTACCAACTGTTGCTGCCGATTGAGGTTTTCAGAGGCTAGAACCATTAGTTAATTCTCTCTAGATGTCATCTAGTGATGTTCTTTGTTCCTTAATTGCTCTGAACAGATGAGACGACTATTTTCTATGACATAGGAGTTAATCTCTCCGGCAAGCACCATCATCCACCGATTGCATCTAGATAGATGTGAATGTTAAAAGTGACGTTTCTTTGACATGACTACCCATCTTCTGAAGTTCCTTTGATAAAGAGAAGAATCCACTTGATTGATGCAGGTGCTTTCTCTTGGATAATGAAGTACCTGATTGACGATAATGATTTCCAGATGTATAAATTCCAAGTATTTGGGACGAGCATCAGGCTGCTGCATGTCAAAAGGGGTTGCACTTGTCAACCCACTCTCACCAATTGAGTGTTTTATTCAAATATAACTGAGTGTGTTGGTTATCTTAGAGTGTCGTCCTAAACTTTTCAAGTGGACCAGTGAAACTTTTGGATTAGCATCTTGAGTTGTTCTCATTACTTATGTCCTAAGAAGCAACAAAGAAGGAAATATCACATTATCGCTTGACAGCAAGGAAATTATAAATTACAGCAAATAGCCATTTATCTTTTGAAATTTGGCCAAATACTTATTGCTTTATCTGTGATCTCTTTCTTTTTCCTTTCTATTTAAGAGGAATCCTTTGAAGACAAGCCCAAAGCCTCCTGCACCTACGTTTTGGCTAAAATTGTTGGTCATCCTTTGATATCTGCATAAGTGTATCTTGTGGGCATGATACCTTGTAAACCTTCAGACGGTCTTCCACATTAGAAAGACTTCTACTTTCTTTTTGGGTATCTGTGTGAGCTTCTGAGCAGTGCCAACTACAAGGACTAGGATGATCAACAAGCTCCCTGCCATAAGTCCCTGAAAAAGCACAGACCAAGGATTGACTTTTTTCTTATTGCAGAACATCGCACTCAAATTTTATTGCTCATACACACATGTACGCATGTTATTTTCTCCAGTTTTGGTTCGTGGTTGAAAATAAGAAGAATCACTTCCCGCAAGATCAAACCATTCATGTAAGCAGAAGAGCTCCTTGGAGCCCACTTGTTCAATGATCAAAACGTTGATCCGTAGTTGATAATTCGCAAACAAGCCATATGGATTCTGCATGAGCAAAAGATTACAGAAGATAATATGTGATATCGCCTTAAAAGGAACATATAAACTATATAGTAAGGATGTAAACGGTCCATCTTATTGGAAACAGTCTACACAAGCCATGGACCAAAAATCTCATCCCTGCATGCATACTCCAAGAATCAGTCTTTTTACGCATCGTCCTGCAAAGTCCTGCAACTATCAGATAAGCTATAGTAAGGAAGACAGCTTACGAGACTCTTTGAATCGAGGACCCTGAGTCGGGCGAAAACAAAGCCCGTTACCAGTACTGTGATTGAACCCACATCGGCCTCCCCTCTTTTCACATGCCTCACAGTCGCTAAGCGAATGCTAGCTTACATGTAAACCATAACGGAAACCTTCTATCACTATATCTTGCACTGAATCACCACCCAAGAATGCATTTCCATTTAAAAGCACAGCGGATAAATTGCTTCTCTTTTTCACTGGGTATGATCGGGCTTCATACACTTCAAGACCACCTTGATAGCCATGTACAGCTTTATCCGTGGTCAACTTCATCATCGGCACTGAAAGAAACGCCACACTTGACTTCTTCAAGCCATCGGGATGGTACGGTGTAGACATAGGTGTTCTCCTTACGTAGATTTAAGTAGCTGAGATTGACCGAACCGAAATCTGTCGGTAAGTTGCAAGCATCCTAAGTTAGAGCATCAACAAGCTCAGTGTCCACGATCTCAAGGCGTTGATCTTTGATGGAGAACTTTTTAACCTCAAAGCTTCGGTTTGCTATCCTGATGCTCATATACCTTGGATCTATACAGGAGCTCAAAGTTTGGAAGCTCACATTCTGGCAAGCGGCCAGCTTCTTGGAGAGGGAAGCCTACTGTGAAGTTACCACAATTGAAAAGGGCACAAGCTTCATAATAATTTGGACTATCATTTGATAAGGTGACAGTGTTAACGAGGAAGAGAAGGAATTTTGCTAACATAATGAGATGTGCTCAAGAAAGGAGATTGAATTCAGTGAAAAGGAGGAAGAAAATTAGGTAAAATATCGTTTATGTAGGTTAGAAGGGGAGCCTTGGTGCAACAGTAAAAGTTGTCGTCATGTGACCTTGAGGTCACGGGTTCAAGGCGTGGAAACAGCCTCTTGCAAAAATGCAAGGTAAGGCTGCGTACTATAAGCTCATATGGTCTGTCCCTTCCCCGTACCCCACATAGGCAGGAACTTCATACACTGGGGCTACCCTTTTTTATCGTTTATGTATGTTCTAGCGATAAAATCAATAAAATTCTAGGTACGACTACTTGTCTTTAGTTCGATATGTTGGCTTTGTCTGTTGTTTATCTCCGTTTCTGATCCAAATCGCCTTCTATCTGGCAGCTGTATTACGGCTGAGCAATGCCAAAAAAACTTCGCTAGTATTGGATGGAGGATCTAAGCCATTAATTTGTGAGCCTTTATTGATTGATGTAGAATGTAGATTGTGGAAAGTTGATCTCGTAGGTGAGAAGTCTATGCTTCGTTGGTAACATAATGATCCTGATTGTTTTAAGTCCTGGATTACAAAATTGCCAATAGTCGATCAGACACCAAAAGAAAAGAAGAAAAAAACCCTACGAAGAAGAATAACGTACAAGATGAAACAGAGGATTCTTTCAATGGGTCTGATCAACAACTCCTTTTGTTGGGTCCATAAACATTATACTCATTATCACATGGTAAACTACCGAATTTAGGGCCTAGATAACTAAATTAATGCATGTTCCGCTTATATGGTGGGACCCGCGAACCAAAACAAGAACAGATCCAACCCATTCTCATCTAGTGGAGAGGTTGGGTAATGTTCCTCTCATAACTGAAGGTGATTAGCAGTTAACTTTTGGATGGAAATTTTGAGCCTCAATCAGCTAGTTGGAGTTTTGGTAAGGTGTTTGACAAAATTAGCTGCGAGTTCAGAGTTTGAAGTCCCCCGATGTACCAACGAGGAGGCAGATTATCTAGCTAATTTGGTCACCTCTTCTGCTCTATTTGTGCCTGGTAGGGAGAGTCTCCTACTGGATTCTTTTCATTCTTCTTGTGTATCTCCTGTTTCTTGCCACGACCTCCTCAGCCACGGCCCCTTTCCTCTAATGAAATAATATTTTTCCTAGTATTCAATCACTCCTATCTTTCCCACTACCCTCCCTCAAGCTGACTGGATTAGACCCTTAAGGTAAGCTTCTTAGAAAAAATCCGAAACTGATGCTGTCGGTAAGCCTTCGGTGAAAACATCAGCAGGTTGGGAAGATAAAAGGGTAGCCCAGTGCATGAAGCTTCTGCCTATGCAGGGTCCGGAGAAGGATGGGACCTATAACACAATCTTACCTTGCATTTTTTGCAAGAGGCTGTTTCCAAGCTTTAAATCCGTGACCTCAAGGTCACACAATGACAACTTTTACCATTACATCAAGGCTCCATGATAGTAGTAATTTAACAAGTAGAGCTCTATGGATGACATCTTCTTTGAAGCAGTGATAGTCTATCTCAATGTGTCATGTCCATGAGTGAAACACCGGACTTGAAGCTAGGCAGGTGGCTCCTTTGTTGTCATAGAAAATTTTTAGAGGCAGAGACATGTAGGTGACCTCTAATCGGGATAATGCTTTGACGATGATGATGATGAGACATGTATAGATCAATTTATGTAGTCAACCAAATTCTGCAATTGTAGTAGCAAGAGATGGATATTCTTCTTCGGTGCTAGATCGAGATCCAGTTGACTGTTTCTTTGAATTTCATGAGATTATTTTGGATCTTAAGATAACGCAAGAACTAGAAGTTGATCGTCTATCATCAGGGTTACCCTCCCAATCTCCATCACAAAAAGACAATTAGATTAGTGGATTTATCCCAAGAGTAACAAATGCCTCGTCCTAGAGTCTCTTGCAAGTAACTGAATATTCTTTTTATATCTTGAAGATGAGATGTGAAGGGGAGCCTTGGCGCAACAGTAAAAGTTGCATTGTGTAACCTTGAGGTCAGGGGTTCAAGGCATGGAAACAGCCTCTTACAAAATGCAAGGTGAAACTGTGTACTTTAGGCTCTTGTGGTCCACCCCTTCCTTGGACTCCGTATAGACAGGAGCTTGATGCACGGGGGCTGCCCTTTATCTTGAAGATGAGATGTGTACGAGGCATGCATGAATTGACGAGCTTGATTGCTGACATACGAAATATGTGATCCAGTTAATGTAGCACTTTGAAGTGATATAACCATTTGTTTGTACTAGGATGGATTAGAGAGTAGATCTCCATCATACAAAGAGAGTTTGGATCCTGAAATGAGTGTTATTGGTAATGGTTTGACATTTTCAAACCAAAAATATTTTAATAAATCTAGAATATATTTTGTCTGGCTTAAATATAGTTAGTGGGACTCACGTTTTAATTCCAGGACAAGAAAATATCATTTTTAGGTCCTAAATCTTCATAGAGAATTCAGATTTAAGAGTTGAAATAACAGAATTCAACAAGTGAATAGAAGAGCATGTTAGTACAGTTCTTGTTTTGTGTCTCACAACTATAGGCGCATTTGTATAATATTGGGTTTATCAATTTTAAGCATTTTAATAATAATAATATATAATGTATGCAAACCAATGTTTTGTCACGCTATTGAAAGTGAGATCAAAATAAAAGTGAGAATTTTAAGATTTTTCTATGGTGGCAAAGAGGAAGAAGATTAGTGACTAATTTTCAAGGGCCTTCGTAGTCTCTCATTATTAGCGTATTTTTCTCCGACTTCTCTCCATGTAGATATAGATAAACTTACTGACCCACATATATCTCATACTTTTAATTAAATATGTGTTTTCCTCTTTCAATGTATTATTTTTTCTTTGAATATTTTAGTAGTCTTAATTCAAACATTCTTCTGTGCCATAAGATAATTCTCGGATTCCGCTAACAATCCTTGAAGTGGGTATCATCGACATAAAGTAAAAGAAATAATGTACCATGTGATGATGATAAATGAATACGGAGGGACCGTAAATGCTACCTCTAAAGCCAAGGCTAAGTAGAAAATATGGGAATCTCATAAACCTCGTCGTAGTATAGATTGAGTTATGTAACCTTCATACATTGTTAGGACTATTCTTGTCATGAAATCCTAGAGGCTGCCGCTGTGAGTCATGATTTGCAACAGTTACTACCATCATCTCTAAATTTATACTTAAATACCCATTAATATTGTGGCACCTGGTGGTGAAAGAGTCAAGTACCAAGTGTTTTTGGTCTACTAGTGCACGGTATTCATCATCAGTTCATGCAACCCGCTCGGATCTTGCATCGCTTCCTTAAAGGAAGATGGCTGGACATAAGCAATTTAGGTGACACAACAAGTAGGTAATGGGTGTTTATAGGTCATTAGAATATTGTGAAAACCCCAATTTTTTTAAAATTATTTGGAATTTTTACAAAAATCGAGGTGTAATATTATATTTAATATAATTTTTTATTTTTTTTTAGAAAAATAATAAGTCTTGAAATATAGATATTTGGAATCGTACTTACAAAACAGGTTAGAACGACTAGAAGCACATTGAAATTTGAGCTCGAGTGAAAAATTCCTATTTTTCTTAATTTTTGTAAATTTATATTTACCCATAAGGGGAAAATAGTCATTTTACTTTTGCGTAGGGTTTACAAAAGTTAGATGAGTTGGAGGACAACCAACACAAGGAATATCAATGATGAAGAATAAATATGATGAGAAATCTCTTTTGAATTTAATAAGAAATGTGAAAATTTATTTAAAATAAATATAATTAAAATTAAAATAATTAAAAAAACAAGCCTATAAATACCTCCCATAACATTCACACGAAACTCCTAAGTTTCCACTCCTCTCCCTTTCCCTCTCTCTTTCCTCCCCTCCCCTCCCCTCCCCTCCCCTCCCCTCCTTTTTTTTTTTTTTTTTCCAGCCAAAGCGGCAGTCCCCACACTCACCTGGCCTAAGAACCACCTTGTCCCAAGCTGGCACCTCTGGGGACACGCCTTCCACCCAACAGCATCGCTTGATCTAACCGGCTAGGGTTTTTCCCCAGCCCAATAATGCCTTCACGAATCTCTCTTCTCCAGCATAAAAAACATGATTGAACTGGGAATCCGATTCCCCTCAACGGTCTTCGCCCACTGGAAACCGGCAAAAATCCCTCTTCTCCAGCTCTCCTCTATACTCCAGACCGGATCCAGGTGGGTCTCTGGCATCTCCTCTTCCTCGATGACTGGTTCACTATTAAATTCGTTTCATCAGCGACTGGTTCACCGGTGAAATAGATCTGGTGAACCCTAAATGGGAACCACTCAAGAATGAATAGAATTGTGGGACCCCGAAATCCCCAAATCTGGGTTCACAGTGAGATTTCAATTAGATCTGGTCATTGATATAGGGAAGAGCTAATTTGATGGTACAAATCGAATCCTCTCAATGATTCCCCAGAGATTTGACTCCGAGACACACAAAGGTAATGCACACAGAGACGTTCCACGTGGGTGCATCTCCGCGCGCATGCCACACGTGCAAGGCGTTTGTAGACAAGTGACGACGCGCGTTGCTTCCCAGTGACGATGAGCATGCCGGCTCGTTTTGTCGTGTTTTGACAATCCAGATCAAATCTGGACCGTCAAAATTGATTTGAAATTTCAAATATCAATTCAAGGCTCATTTAACTCCAAATCAAGACTAGAAAGAAGCTCTTCTTTTCTAGTGAAGAGTAAAATCTAATGAAAATATAAAATTTAAGTTTTATTCACTGTAAATTTTTGTAAATCACAAAAAGTGGTATTAATTTCCAAAATCAGTCAAATCATAAATGATTAGACTTTAGAATTTTGATCCATTAGTTATCTAATGATGTAATAACTTGCATAAATAGATTGGATGTAACTGATTTGGCATATCTTAAGATCTTGACCCTTAAAAGTAACAAAATCCTTAAAAATACATAATAAGCTTCTTAATTAGATTGATCAAGAATGATAAAAAACTGTGAATTGGTATAATGATGATTTAATGATAAGATCATGATAAATGAAAGGCCTGATGTCTAATTTGGGATAGATTAAGATCTATGCCCTTGATTTTGATAAAATGACTAAAGATCTTATTGATCAATTGGATAAAGAAAGATCAGAATATATGATGAGATGCATAAATGATTTAATGATAATATCACATTAAAATAACGTGATATATCCGAATAAAAATGAAAGATCAAGATCAAAATCCTTAATGAGATGAAAAATGATCAAAATATGATCATGGGATCAAAATGGACAAATAAGATATATTAAAATGAGCATGTAAGTTATTATATTCTATTGTAAATGTTTTTTTATTTGTTTAGTAGATTTAATTGTTAGATTTATTTATTTACGCTTTAATGTTCATGTTATGTAAATTACATGAAAAATGTAATTAAATGAAAATAGATATTGGTGAATATTTACAATGAATATGGACATGGACTTAATGATAGTAAGAGCTATAATTAGTAGGACAATATAAGGAATATCATTTTCTTGGCCCAAATTAGGAGAATAATAAACTCCAAGAATGACATTTTAAATATTCATGGATTTAATTAAAATCAAATAGCAAGAGTACTTAAGGTCTAATGCTCATAGGAACCTTATGAAGGTTGAGCTAAGGTTACCCTAGTAAATGCTGAACATGGTGGTTAAGGGGATTCTCTAATAGAGCCTTGCTTTTCCCTCACCTTTTGGCGACGTTTGTGAGGTATAAATGCCTCCTTACATAAGGATTGAATTAAGCACTCTGTGAGCAGCTTTTAATTGGTAAGCATTAACCAAATTTGAAATAAGGAAGAGCTGTCTAATATTAGGAAAGAAATAAACTATCTTCAACTAGTAAAACATTAACCGATTGAATAATAATAAGAACATAAAAGATAGGAAGTAAGATAAGGTTGATCAAACAAGATTCATGATGAGATCTTGAATGATTAAGAACAATAAACAGAATTATAATTTAGATTAAATATTTGATTTTTTATAGATGTTAGATTTAAATGTAGATCAATATATTAGATCCTTGATTAATATGATTCAAGGAAAAAGATCAAAGTCATCGTATGTAAGGATGATAAAATGAACAACTAGGAAGTATAAATGAGTTGAGGAATAACTGTATACATACGATTTGACAAAAACATGAAAGATATGGTGATCAAGATCAATGAGAAGATGGATTATTGAAAGTAAAGGTAGGTGGACCTTAAGAATATATTCAATGTAGAAAATACATGTATTTTACACATAATCTTATACTGATAACTATAAATTGATTATAATTGCCTTAGAATTGTTTATGAATCAATAAATGATGTTGAAATGAATACAAAGTGATTGATTAAGTAATTATAAAATTACTTAAGATAACAAATGATGTTGAAATAAATACACAGTGTGATTAAGTAATTATGAAAATACTTAATAGGCAGAATGAGAAGATTTGAACTACATAAGTTGGACCCCCAAATCTTAAGGAAAGAAGTTATAGGCATGTCCTATTATAATTAGACATAGTCTGTAAATATGAATTATTCTTTTTCATACAAGCATGGAGGCTTGTGATTTTGTTTTAAGAAAGGCTTATGCCTGGGGATGCCAATGCTATGAGAGTTATGAGAGTTTGGCCACCTGCTCTCTGAAATTGATTGTGATGATATCGTGCCCAAAGAAAGGCAAAATATCGGGTATGGCAATTATGAGAAGGTCGCCGCTGTTACAGCCATGGTTCCTCCCATATGAACATCGATCTATATTTTTCACCATAGTATCTGTGTCACGACCCGGGTTTTCTCATGCATTTTTAAATGCAATATCTAATTTCCTAAGGCGGGATGCATCCCTATTTGAAAACCATTTTATAAAAACCATGCAATGCAGCGGAAAACCTTTTAGTTTTAAACTCATTTTGAAAACCCCGAGTGTCATTTGCTTTCACAACAACCAAGGTAGTTTTTGAAAAGCTTTAGAAATCATAAGTGTTTTTCCCTAGGTCTTTCTAGTCACAGCACACAGCCCAACTGTAAATTAATACAAATACATGTCCAAAGGGTTGAGAATTTACTTACATGTATGATTGTTTTCTTTTTTATTCACTTACCCGTAGCACTAACATAGATGTCCTCTACTTGTAGATGGAATTATCCTGAAAAATGTTAAGGATAGGGTGAGTATATACTATACTCAGTAGGAGTCTATCATTACTAGTTTTATAATGCATGCGATGTTTAAAATCATGTGCTCTTTCAAAACATGTGCATATCTGAACACTCAAGTTCAATATATCAAAAACCATTGTCAAATTGAAATACTAAAGACTTAAAGGATCACATAATCCAAATCGAAAGTATCATATACATATATATCATAGCATTATGATATGCATAAGATGTTTCATTGAATCCAACTCATGGATATCTAGTATGGTATGGTCGACCAACCTCATATCATACCATATGCAATGCAAATAAGTCCATAAACCATAGGGTCCAACTATGCCTACGACCTCCTCACCGTGTGGTCCCCGGGTACCTGAGGACACTCGGTCATAGCCTCCACGGGGCTTATAACATGTCGACCCAGTTCCGTGACACCAGTGGTAGCCCCCTATACCACATGCAGTCGATGTAGGGACTTCCCTCTTTTTGGGCGTGGTACCCATCCACCTAATAGTGGTAGAGGCCGGGTGGTCAACCCAGACCCCTCGGCATAGCACCCACAGGCTTACTAGCCCAAATCACATAAGATCAAATAAGCCAAAACCTCTTTTCAAAACCTGTCCTCTTTGGGTCCCTCACAACTGCCTAGCCCTCGACACTCCAGCGTCTTTTGGCAACCCTCAAGAACATGCAATCTTTGCAAGAACTTAATACTCATAGATCATGCAATGTATGTAATAGTTTGCAAAACATATCTATGCATAATGTATATACAAAACATATCTATGCATAAAGCATTTGTCACATGCATGCTAAACAAGTCATATACTTAAATCATGTATTTGCAAAACAATCATAGTACTTTTAAAAGAATCTAGTAGCGATAGAGCACCTACTTGACTAGGTTACGCTAACCCCTTTGTCATCGGACGCTCCTGAACATGGTTTGGAGAATCAAGGTTAGTTTGGCCTATCTTTTATGGGTTTTAGAGTAATTGGTCTTATTACTTAGGCATTAGGGGTCTATCCCTATGCCTATGGGTGTCCTAAGGTCCTAATTGAGCCTTGGTATCCTTAGTTTTTCAAAGGTCTAGTGGTCACGCGCCACCATCCTATTCTAAGGGTCATGCCCACCTTTGATTGGGCCTTGATTAGGGATTTTATAGTTTGGATGTGTCTGTGTCGTCGACATGGACACAACCCTTTTGTGGCGCCTCAATCGGAGCTCTAATCTCAAGTTATAAGAGTTTTAGTGTCGCATGTACATAGGCGTCTTAAAAATGAAAAGACGGAATGCTAGGGCGCTGCGTGTCTGCGTCATGCACCCCGGCTTCCTTAAGGAATGAGAAAAGCCCATGCCACTAGCGCGCTGCGCGTCTGTGGTGTGCGCCTTAGTGGGCGCATCTGCAGACGCACCAGGTTTTCCTGCCCAATTGTCTCTTTTGCGGGCGCGTCCCTGGACGCGCCCATTTGGTTTTTCAAATTGAGTCGACGTGTGACGTTCCGACTGGAACGTTCCATCGTCTGGGGGACCAGGGTGCCCTCAGGACACCCTGGTTCGAACCAGTGCGGCCCAGGGAACGTCCCTGGGTCCTTGGTGAGTCTCCAGGGCTCCATTTTGCATAGTTTTTCATGCAAAAACCTAGGGAAATTGATCCTAGAACTACGGTGGAGATGGGTTTTGAGGGATCTTGTGCATACCTGGCTCGTTGCTGGGTTTTTCTCCGAGTTTTTCCCTCTAAGTTGCTCCTCCACAACAGGTTTTCTTCAATGTTTTGGGCTTCCATTAGAGGCGCCCAAGAGCTCTATTTATAGAGCTATGAGAGGGTTCTGGAGGGGGCTCTCATTGCCTTTGAATGGCGGTGGAGAAACCTCCATAATGGCAGTGATTTCTCCTCCAATCATAGCCGTTATAGAACCCTCTAGGAGGTGGAAGATGAAGGGTGCCCGTATCAAAACGGGCCCCTGTGTTTTGCAGCTAAATCCATTTTTGTAAAAATTACAGTTTTGCCCCTAAACTTCAAAGGGCCATAACTTGCTCATTTTAACTCTGTTTTGGGTGGTTTTGGTCTTGTTGGATTCCTTTTTCTAATACGCACCTAATGGTACCATTTTTAGGACCAAAATTTTGGGTTCAGTCAAGGTGAATAGTGAAATGACCAAAATGCCCTTATCTTCAAAAACTGATCTTTTTATGGCTATCTTGGGATTTTAATGTTACAAAATTGGAGTCATTACAATCTGTAAAGTATTGAGCAGTTATCCAGACACGCTATACGGATTGAGACTGCAAGCATGGTAGTCCTTTGATTATTTTGCATTGTGATGCAATTGAGATATGACATGATGAGATACCTTATGTTATGGCATAATGAGATGCCTTATTGTTGTGACGTAATGAGATGCCTTATGTTATGGCATAATGAGATGCCTTATGTCGTGGCATGATGAGATGCCTTATTTTATGGCATGATGAGATGCTCGATAAAAGTTATTACCAATGTTATATTGGAGGATAGTTTCCAATACATTATGATTAAATATTAACACTAACACCTAGTGTATAATATTGAAATCAATTTGAAAATGAGATATTTTTTATCATATTGACTATATTCATGATTTTCAATGGTTTTATTTATATATAATATATACCTATAATTCATATGATAAGTAAAGGATAAAATGATTATCCAATTGTATACATTGATTTATATCATGGATATAAAGAATTGTTGATTTTGAGAGATGTTGATTATACTTCTTAAATCCCCTACCAAGCATAGCTTACAAAGATATTATAAATGTTTGAATATTTACAATATCTCAAATACAGTTAAGGAAGATTGAGAGCTTAAGAGTTGAGGATAATCATTACCAAACTAATGCTCAGGGTATTTACTTTGAAGAAGATTATATTGATTGTTTTGTAATTTGGATTGTAATATTTAAACAAGGTATGTAATGACTACCGGGGCTGTATATATGAACCACTACATTGATCCTAATTTTAATAAAAGTATTTCTATTGATATTCAATAGAAATTTTATTTTATACAAAAATCTATGTATGATAAGTAATTTGAGGTCGCACTTGGGTTTTTGACAAATCAATTTTAAAGAAAATATGTTTCCGCTGTTTGTATTTTAAAAGAGTTTAAAAATCAGGGCCCTACATTTGTAAATATTTATGAAAATGTGTTTTAAAAACCCGAGTCATCATAGTTTTGGACTTGTCCTTTTAGATAGTGTAACCATCTGGTGCATGGGGTTTACTAGCGAGGTGGTGGGAGGTGCTTGTGAGGCTAGAGATTGTGCTTATGGTTTGGTTGTGCCCTCAGTTATGGATGGAATTGAAGGATTTAGTTGTAAAGAAATGGGTTCATACACTTGATAAGTAAGAACATAGGAAAACAATGCATCCTACAAAAATGCAAGGTAAGGTTGTGTACTATAGACTCTTGTGGTCTACCTCTTCCTCAGACCTTGTATTTGCTGGCATGCACTAAGCTGTCCTTTTATGTGAAATTGAAGTTATAATATGAGGAGATATTTTGGATGGGTGAATAAGTGTGAGGGAAGGTAGAGCAAAATGGAAGTATTCATGTGTAATGGAATTGTTGCTCTCTGCAAAAGAAAATTCATCCTCATTAAAATTCACATGCTTGCTTTTGTTTTAGGATCTAACTTACCTTTCATTAAAGATACTAATAATGGAACATACTAACGTCCAAAAATTCATAAAGTATCATAGTATGGTCATTGATTAAATAATTTTTGGTAAAAAGATTTCTTAACAAGTAAATTAATAGGTAATCTATTGATAAAATATATAGCAATTTGAAAAGCATCCACCCAAAAAGATTTAGGACATGCTGCTTTATGCATTAGTGAAAGTGCAATTTCTCTAATGTGCCTATGCTTTCTCTCTGCTATTTAGTTTTGCTTCGGCAGTATAATCAGTGAAGGATATCTTTTTGCTTCAAAAATTGCTAAATAAATTATCTGTGAATTCGGATCCTCCGTGGCTTTGAAAATATTTAATAGAAGTATGAAAACATTAGCTATCATAGAATTGAAGTGAACGAAGCAATATAGCACTTCAGTTTGCGGTATGAAGGAAACATCCACGAGTAAATTAATCAATAAAAAGAAAATAGTACTTAGCTCCTGATGTAGATATAATTGGTGCTGGTCTCCCCAAGCAGCATAAATAATTTCATCGGCATCAAGACCTTATTCCAATCATTAAGTGTCATGGCTTTATTTAATCCCAAAATTTCTAAAGCTTTTCGCACTATTTCTATCCACGTTCTTTTGGGCATTCTTCTTGCCCTTTTAAAACCTTGGACTTGGATTCCCTCAATCTTTCAAATGGTTTGTAGCTCTAGTATACGGATACTATGCACTATCCGCTTTACTCATGTTAGCAAAAGAGGCAGGCGAATCATTGGCTTGGTAGCCAATGGTTGTAGCAATGCTCTCAATTGATCAGCAATTGATTTCACCGATTCTAGATAATCAGAATTTGGCTCTGCTCTTTTGTCCAAATTGAAGGGGAGCCTTGGCGTAACAGTAGAGTTGCCGTCGTGTGACCTTAAGGTCATGGGTTCAAGGCACGGAAACAACCTCTTGCAAAATGCAAGGTAAAGTTGCATACTATTAACTCTTGTGGTCCACCCCTTCCCCGAACCCTGCATATGCCAGAGCTTTATGCACCAGCACTGCACCCTTTTCTCCTTTGTTCAAATTCACAAGAAGTTTTAGAAACAAACCTCATGAATCAGAAGTGGATGACAAAAGATGGCTTAAAGCTTCCCATGTTGTTGTTGTCATGTGACTTTGAGGTAATAGGTTCAAGGCACGGAAACAGCCTCTTGCAAAATATAAGGTAAAGTTGCATACTATTAACTCTTGTGGTCCACCCCTTCCTCGAACCCTGCATACGCCAGAGCTTTATGCAGCAGGACTGCACCCTTTTCTCCTTTGTTCAAATTCACAAGAAGTTTTAGAAACAAACCTCATGAATCAGAAGTGGATGACAAAAGATGGCTTAAAGCTTCCCATGTTGCCTTTGTTGTTTATAGGCCATAAACTTGGGACAGTGATTCCTCCGTCAATGATCCATTTATCCGACTAAGGACTAATGGGTCCTCTTTCACTTGAACAGGTCCTGAGAATACAAGGCAGCCCCAGTGCACAATGCTCCTGCGTATGCAGTGTCCGGGAAAGAGGCAGACTACAAGGCTCCTGAGAATAGGCATAATTTGTGCTCTCCACATCAGATGTTATAGTTAAGTTTAACCGAAACAACACTTGATATCGATGGAATGAAGGATGTAGGATGAACCATCACAATCGGGTAGTTGATGAAGAGGAAAAGTCAGACTCGTTGTTGAACGCCATTGGTAATGAAGAAAAAAAAGTGAAAAGCAAAAAAGGCAAAATAGAATGCTATGCAGAAACACCAGATCGTTAGTTCTGATGCCATGAAGAAACTGAATCACGTTTGAGTTTCTTTTTTATCATGATTGCAAGAGAGTCGGTAAGCAGGGAAAGAAAGATAACTTGAATTGATCACGATTAATGAGCAAACACAATCTACATTCCAAGGAAAAGCTTCAGCGAATAATCAAGTAATATCTTTCCTAGTATTCAAATCTTTCCTAATATGGTCAAGGCAGATAAAACCAGTTTTCAAGAGCTAGGTTGAAGCTATACTCAAGGATAGATGTTTTATATAGCTTGCCATGACAATGTCAATGAAAATATCACCCATTTTATGACAAATTAGCTTGTTTCTCTCAGGTTTTTAACGCACTACTTACTGAAACCTGCACACAATTCGTTCAGCAATTTCTTTTACATTGTAAGCTGGTCTTAATGCGCACAATTCAAATATTTATGATGCCTTGATGTATATTTCCGGCAACGATAGTCGAGTTCTTCATTATTCTTCATTTTTCATCAGCTCAACCCATCCCTTCTGCCTAAATCGACGAACAAGTAGAAGATAAAAACGTTTATTGTTACTAAGCTACTTAATCTAGTAAAAGAATAAGGCAGCCCAGTTCACGAAGCTCGTGCAAGAAGGGGACCCTTGAAGCAAGGTTAGAGTTGTCATTATGTGACATTGAGGTCACAGGTTTGAGGCATCGAAACAGCCTCCTGCAGAAACACAAAGTAAGGCTGCCTACTATATGCCCTTTGTGGTCTGCCCCTTCCACAGACCCTTGCATATGCAGGAGCTTCGTGCACTGGGCTGCCTTGTTCTTCTTTTTCTAATGTGTTTTTACAGAACATTAACGATGTTTCTATATGTAAAACATGAATCTCCTGAAACACAAGGAGCTACTATTAGAAATGGAGGGTAGTGGATAAGAAATTCTCGTTCTTGGCAGAGTAGGCCAACTGTAGATTGCTTATTAAGCCCCACCACAGCTGTCTTCTTCACAATTTCCTCTGCTGTTCATATATATACATCGGACTCAAATCAAACAGACCCAAAACTTTTCGAGAATAATTCAGGAGCATGTATCCCAATGTCCTCTTGTAACCATAGAAATAACTGTACCTTTCTCATTACCCCATGACTTGGCCAGGCCAAGATCGGATACCTTGGGGTTGAAATGGTCGTCTAGAAGTATGTGGTTCTATTTCCAAATGTAAAATTCTCATGTTGCACACTTGGTGTAGATTTTGGATTCCTCTACCAATCCCCATTGTG
The DNA here is from genome assembly GCA_035236585.1 of Warburgia ugandensis. NCBI lineage: Eukaryota > Viridiplantae > Streptophyta > Magnoliopsida > Canellales > Canellaceae > Warburgia > Warburgia ugandensis. Next base: position 63,209,662 of record CP141129.1, on the reverse strand, counting down.
ATGTCGTAGATCATTTCTCAACCCAAATCATATGGTCCATTTTTCCCAGAGTAAATGAAAATCTCTATTGGTACGTTAGGCATGAATTCATAAACAAGAGCTCTCTCTGAACTTTCGGAGCAAAATCCTAGAAGGAGTTGATATTTGTATCATCTAAGTTACTTGACATGTTGAGAACCTTAGTGGCTACAAAACTACCACGCGAGATATCCCTTCGATGACACACTGAGCCTTCACCTAGTTTCTGCCTTTAAATTGTTGGAATATTTTGTTGCTATGGAAGCTCGGCAAACCTTCAGAAAATTTTCTACAGAGGATTCTGAATTATCTTGGGCATTTGATTTAGCTTCTTAGCACCGACAGCTACAACGACTAGGATTACTAAGAAGCTTCCTGCCATGATTTTCAGTCCTGCAAAAGCAAAGGCCTAAACATTACTTCACCTGATTTTGTAAGAATACACACTTAAATCGAATTCAATTTAAGGATTTAACATACACCTAAAGATGTTTTCTCCTCCAGTTTTGGTTGGAGATGGCCAATCCCTATAATTATCTCCTGCAGAAAAATGGCATCCGATTGCTCTTCTCAACAAAAGCTACCGGTCATCTCCATTCTTAAATTGTTGGTCATTGTTTTGATAGCTGCATTACAGGACCTCGTGGGCATGAGAACCGTGTAAACCTTCAAAAAAGTCTGCAACTACTGGAGAGGCTTCTATATTTGTCTGTCATATATTTTAGCATGTGGAAACTGACAGCTACTAGGACCAGGATTACTAGTAACCCTCCTCTCATAATTACCAAGCCTGCAAGTTTTAAATTTTATGGAAGAACACCTAAGATGGGCAAATGAAGGTAGCTATCCATGGGTATAGCTGGTCTTGCCCTTGCCAGGGATAGAATATAAGACTGAATACTTTCTCGGAAAAGACTATCTCCTGCATATGCCAAACAACATGAAAGCTTGCACATTTATGTAGAGGTCTTTGATTCTCCAGTTGTTGGTGTAATGTTACTTCCTCCATAAACATATCATCCCATTGTCATTCATGTAAGCCACGAGGTGGGGTGAAGCATAGCATCCTACTGTCGCTGCGGCCAGATCCACATCAACCCGCCATCTTTTTACAAGCCTCACACTCGGCCAGCCGAGGCCAACTTACATGGATACCTTGTTTGGCTAAATGTTGCAGCGGAGATTGGTGTAGGCCAATTTATCTCACTGGATGCCTCTGATCTCACAGAACTCACTAATGTCTCCCCTTTTGCCACCAGTCATCTCTATCGTTCGAATGACAGAAAAAGTAGTTGCATTTGCCTACTTGGCCCTTTAATGGGCATCTTCGGATGCTGAGATCACCGTTTCTTTCACTTAGATTGAAATATCCATCGTGACCAAAGCCTAAACCTCGTGGTAAGTTGCACTTGCCATGATACACTGCATCAAGAACTTCGGGGTCGACCAACACAAGTTTCCAGCGTTCAAGTGATAGCTCCTTGACTTCATAGCTTCTGTTTGATATTAAGAACGTAGGGACATCTGCATCCCCATAGAAGACCTCAAAGTTCTGGAGCCCCACTCAGGGGATTGACAAGTTTCATAGAAAGGGAAGGCAAACTTAGAAGTTTCCACAAATGAAAGGGGTGAATACATTGTAGTAATGGTGATTGTTGTTAGACAAGATGAATGTGTCTAGGAGGAAGAGGAAAGATTTCGCAAGAATGATGAACAATAAACTAATGGAGTCACAAGACAATGAGTTAGATAGCCCAAAAAAGACATGGATTTCTATTAATCTAAGTTCTACCTTATAGCATGACCCTGTTTTAACTGCATTTGAAATTGAGTAAAGCCCCAAGGGATGCATGGACCTTCCTGGTTTTGGTTGGCTGTTTTCCCTTTAGAACAAATTGTACGAGTGTTTTGAATCTAGATAAGCCAGCAGCATATAACCCAACAGTCGTTCTCTCTCTCACCAGTGTACAGAGTACTGACCAAATAGATCAGCTGCTGCACTCACCGAGATTACATATATTTCCAGACTTACAATTTTTTTTTAGCCGTCCCCTAATCAAGATTAGGCTTTGATGATGATGATGATATACGTGCTTTTTAGTTCGTTTCAAAGATATCATACGATCCTGCAGCCAAGCATGGAGTTCCCCAATCTTCTGTACATTTGCGGTCATTCATCAGATTACAGATCGTTAGGGTAGCACTTTTCTGTATTAAAATAAAGCCGTACGTAAATTGCTGAAAGGCCATACATACATGAAGGTCATGAATGGAATCTTGATCCGGGAGGTCATGAGACTGTACCAAGTTCTTTCGTAATAGAGTGGGTAAAGAACACAAATGGGAACAATTAGTTGCAGAAAAGAAAGCGGAAGAGAACGATATGAAAAGCCTTTCAGCAGTAGTTAGAGCATCGGTCAGCAACAATTCAAATGGCAGACCATCCGTTCGCTGCGAGATCCACAAGCGATGAATCCGTGATCTTCCGGTAAAGAAGCAAATAAAATAGCCACATGAGAATACACATTATTTGTATGCCCCAGAACGAATAAAGGCACCAGACCATTTGGTGATCAATTCCTGGAAAATATTCTCATCATTCAAACAGAAGGAAGTGCAGGAAATAGCAAAACCATGGGAGGCACATATCAAAACATGAAACAGTCCATCTGGATTTTGGCCGTTTCCTCTGGGTTCTTGTTGACTGAATTTCAATTTAAAGACCTCATGTTTTTCCGTTCACTTACAAATAGGCATCCCTCCAAAGTTGAGCATGGCCTGCTACCCTAGTTGTAAGGTGCTCTCTTCCAAAGTTCTCATAGTTGCCTTTTCTTGGAAGGAATCACCTAAAGCATATGTTTGTCCCAACAGACCAAGCTTCACACTAATAGGACTATGTGCATCCCTCCAAAGTTGAGCATGGCCTGCTACCCTAGTGGTAAGGTGCTCTCTTCCAAAGTTCTCATAGCTGCCTTTTCTTGGAAGGAATCACCTAGAGCATATGTTTGTCCCAACAGACCAAGCTTCACACAAATAGGACTGTGCATCCCTCCAAAGTTGAGCATGGCCTGCTACCCTAGCGGTAAGGTGCTCCCTTCCAAAGTTCTCATAGCTGCCTTTTCTTGAAAGGAATCACCTAAAGCATATGTTTGTCCCAACAGACCAAGCTTCCCATAAATAGGACAATATGTTTTGAAACCCAGAAGAAACGGGAGCTTTGCACTTTATGCTGCAGAAATCCCAATGAAGTATCTTCGTCAATCACAATTACTCAAAGGCATAGTATAACACAAAATGACATGATTTGGCAAATATGTGAACATCAGAATCACCGGTGCTCAGGTCAAATAAAATCTCAACCCACAGTTTGTAAGCTAATTTTACGCAATGACACAACAAGAAATGCTTGTCTTCGAGCAACTAGTCCGAAATACAGTTGGTATACCGAGAAAATTTATATAATTTAAAGCAGTCTCAGGATCAATTTTGATGATAATTTTCAGCATCTCAAAGACTAGCCCTTCGAGGGTCCACATAGGACATTCTTAAATTATATATCCATTGGAGCAGCTTCAGCACTAGTATCGTCCTGCATGGTGGTACTCCGGTCCCCATCATCCTCCTTTATCTCTAATGAGTCGATAAATGGCTGCACTGTTTTCTGATCAATGAAGTGAAAGGGCTCATTGATTCCAACAACAGCCACAGTGCAAATAGAGCTGGTCAGTTTTTCACCTTGTAGTGTCTCCTTGATAGCAAAAAGTGCGTCTTTGACTAGATCATCACGGGAGGAGTCAGTAAAAGTCTCAAATTTGCGCTCTAAATAAGTTTTTGCAGCTTGAGAGCGAGATCCAATGGCAAAAGCCTGGTATTCAAAATAGTTCCCACTCGGGCAATTGTAATAGAGGTGAGCTCCAGATTCATCCAATCCGGCAACCAGCAGACCCACACCATAGGGCCTTTTCCATGATCTTTGTGTACAGACCTGCAATCAGGAAAATTATGTAAAACAGTAGCAGAGATCAAGTGAGCAAACTCTGGACATGCTAAGCTGGTAAAAACCAATCTCCAAGCAATGCTTCAGAGACAAGTTGACCCAACTGAGGCATTTGCTTCATTGCAGAACAGAAATTTCACCATCCTCATTCTCTCGCTCTCTTGTGTGTGTGTGTGTGACTCATTCAGTACTCTGCTGCTCCTATTTCTGAAGATAATTAGCTGCCCTTCTCCTGGTGGAAATTACATGACTTCCCTGTTCCTGTAATTTGTTCACTGGTTCATACAACTGAACAGTAGGCTGCTGTTGTTTCTTTTGGGCAAACTAACCAGTGCTGCCGAATTCATGTGATAGTGTTGATGCCATAAGATGACAAAGTGACAGTAAGCCAATCTTGCAGCCAAATAAGGAACTCCTTCCCTTGTCACTGGCCAGCATATCCTATGAGGTTGTCAGTAAATGAGGCCAAACAAGTAACTCCTCCCCTCAATGAAATATATTATCATGACCGAAGTATCAGAATCATCAGTTGTTCCTCAATTCTCACGCTAATGTTGATTGTCTTGACAATTGTAGAATACAGTGGTAGTGTTGGCAAAATGTGATGTTAAAGGTTTGTTGTTAGGAGAAGTTGGGAGTGTGCGGGGGGCTGGGAGATAGAAAGCATACATGTTATGAGTAAGCCACAAATTTGAGAAACGCTCTGACATGCGTACCAAAGTTCCATGAGCTAATCAGGTTTCTTGTAAGATTAATGCTGATATGTCCACCAGTTTTATTATTGTTGAACAACTGCACAGAAATGTCTCGCGTGTTGACTGCAAGAACTTATCAGCATTTAGAAGCCACTGCATCATACTTCCTTATCTATTGCCTCTTGGCTGATTTCATAATGCTTCTTTGTCTCTGGCAAATCTTCCCTCGTCAATTGTTATCTTGGCTAATTTAGGTAGTATTTTTGGGGTAGTGACAGAAGTGGTGGTGATAGAAAGAATTACATTGTGTATGTCACACATCTAAGAATTATTTGGACACATGTACCCAACTTGCATGAGCTCATCAGGATTATATGATTATGCTGACAGGTCCCTTGGAATATTAGTGTTGAATAACTGTGCAGGAATTATTTTGGTCACTAATCATTTCATGAGAGGATTGCAGGAAATTTCTAAACATATTTGAAAGCCATAAAATTGCCCTTCCTCATCTATTGCCAACTTGGTAATGTAGGTTATGTTTCCCTTCTTGTCTCTAGCCAATCTTCCACTTGGCGTCATACTGAAAATTTCCCCAATCAATATCAAGATGCATATTGAGGTTCAAGCGACCATTCATCACAAAGATAAGTCCTTGAAACTGGAGTACCCTTCATCTACTGTAATAAGTCGGAATTGCATTCCAGGAATCAACAACAGGACCATGCATAAAACAGGTGATAACCCACGAGAGAAACACAATATTAGAATGACTACATAAAGAAGTCTCCCTACCAGGCAATGGTGCTTAGCAGGACCCTGAAGCCCATCTTACAGTTAGATACAAGGAGCTCTAGAAGTAGGAACAGGCATAAGGATACATGACAAGTCAGCAACATGCTATCGTTGAGATAGTATAGAGCAAGCTAATTAAAATCCAAGAGTAAACTTGCATAAGTCCTTCATCTGGACACATTTTTGGAAGTGTCAAGAGCATCAAAAAATTGTTGGTTATGGCCTCCACAAATAGTATCTTTAAATACTGACTAGAAAGATCCAAAGAAATAAAGAATCTGAACTGATAAAATCAAGCACGATGACATTTTTCCAGACCACAAATAATCTTTACAGAGCCTCAAAACAACCTCTGAAGAAACTTCAGTTGTGCTCCATTTACACATCTGGCTCGCCAAGATTACAGGCGTAGAAACATCAGGTTGTCACAATATTCTATCAGTATTCATAGCAACAGAGATGATTGTTTGGGAACTAAGCAATATAAGCATATGTCTAAAAAATCAATGGCAAAATGCCTGTCTATAAATTCACTAGCAGTTCTAGCTACTCATCATCATCATGCTCATCATCGTGATCTTATGCCATTTAGGGGTCGGCCACATGAATCTTATTCATCCATTCCTCTCTATTAAGTACCATAGCTTCATTTAGTTCCAATGTTTTAAAATCTTTCCTCACCACTTCTATCCACGTTCTTTTTAGCCTTCCCCTTGCCCTTTTAAAACCTTCTACTTGCATTGCCTCACTCCTTCTAACCAGTGCCGTTTTCGGTCTCCTTTGAACATGTCCAAACCATCTAAGTCTAATCTCCCTCATCATGTTACCTATTGGTGCTACCCCTAGATTTCCTCTAATATTTTCATTCCTAATTTTATCCTTTCTTGCCTTACCACTCATCTATCTCAACATACAAAACTCCAGATGCACATCTCTAATTGTTCCAACCAGCTTGGATTATCTAGGTAACCTCCCTCTCAATCTCTCAATCTCTTCACTCTCATGAATCATTGATCCTAAGCACCGAAAGTGGTCTTTTATAGGGACTTCTTGGTTATCAATCTTGACTAGTGTTCCACTCCTACTTTCCTTGCTAAAATTGCATTCCATATATTCTGTCTGAGTTCTGTTGATTTTAAATCCTTTAGATTCTAATGCTTCTCTCCATAACTCTAGCTTTGTATTTACACCCTCCTTTGTCTCATCAATTAAGACTATATCATCTGCAAATAACATGCACCAAGGAATCTCCTCGTGCAGATGTTTTGTTAACTTATCCATAACCAATGTGAAAAAGTATAGACTCAATGCCAATCCTTAGTGCAATCCTATAGTGACAGGAAAATCACAGGTCTCGCCACTAGTAGTCTTAACATTTGTTACCGCTCCCTCATACATATCTTTAATTATGTCTAGATACCCCCGCGGAACCCCAAGGACTCTATCATAAGCTTTCTCTAAGTCGATAAAGACTGTATAGAGGTCTTTCCTCCTCTCCCTATATTTCTCTACCAATTGTCTTAGTAAGAAAATAACTTCCATAGTAGATCTGCCAAGCATGAAACCAAACTGATTCTCCGATACACTTGTCTCATGCCATATGGAGGTCTTAAATCCATCTAGTGGAAATTGTATTAACTAATTTCCAACCAATGGCATGTTTCCAGGAAGTAAATTAGTTTCTTCCACCTTATGATTTTTACTTAGTGTGTCCACTTTCTAAAAAAAAAGGTTGTCGTCATGTGACCTTGAGGTCACGGGTTCAAAGTGCGGAATCAGCCTCTTGTAAAATACAAGGTAAGGCTGCCTAATATAGGCCCTTATGGTGTGCCCCTTCTCCGGACCCCGCATAGGTGGGAGCTTCGTGCACCGGGGCTCAAACACAAGCACATGAGTAGTAGGAACAGGTTTGAATAGAAGATCAAATTGGGATCGCAAAATGTCCTCTCTTATTTTGGCAAGAATATGGTGTTGCAACCCCATTCTAGCTAATTTTAACCCTTAGGGGTCCTTGCATAGGGACTTCAGCAACTATGCTTCCCACCGGATAATATAAACCACCACACTTGTCTTCTTTAATCAGGACCATGCCAACATGTGTGATTTTCAAGACTCCAACTGCAGCTGAATACCTGCAATTCATGAAGTCCAACTAGTTGAAAGAAATTAAATCCTCTGCCTCTCTGGGACATAGATCACATCACCCAAAGTAGGCGCCATGCTATCAACCATTTTGATATTCACCATTCAACACCCATAATGTCATAAACGACCCATTACCTAAGGGCATTTACACATGCCCTTCAAAGACCACAATAATATATTCTCACCTCAAGCATTGACAAAAAGAACTATAAAAGTCTCAATTCCACTCGCCATGAGAAGAAGTGTGCATTATCAAGGAGACTTTGGGGAGTCCTCCATTAAACTTAGTATATTCATTTCTCACTATAGCTATAATGTCACTATTGTCTTTTCCTTTTTCCTTTTTGTTAAGTTTCCAAACCCCTTCCAGTGTTGCTTTCATGCTTCCTTAGAAACGGGGACTTTTTGGATTTCAAAGGACGATGGGAGACTAAGAACACCCTATAGTAAATATATTGTCTTGTAAATCAAAGTTGCAAAGAGACAATAGCAAAAGTCACTATACACCATTCATTTATTTAGTAATAATGGTGTTCATCAATCTCTGAGATTTTATTCTTAATGTTTCAAACTTGATCAGTCCTTAAATCTTCCAGTTCCAACATTAATATTGCATCATCCCCTAGCAAGTTTTTATGAAATGCCAACAAATATCTATTCCTATCATCTAGTACTTCTGCCCACGCCCTAAGTAGCTGGAGGGTAATAAATTAGAACAATAACCATGAAAAATATTCAGCAACTAACATCTCCACTATTAACCATGACAAAGACAAGCGATAGGGACTAGAGCAGGGTTGTGATTGCCAATACCATTATGTTGAAACTACTTGCCTAGTATTTTTATTTTCCCTCACCCCTTGATGGCACAAGATTGAAAGAAAAAAAAGGCAGCCCAGTGCACGAAGCTCCCACGTATGCAGGGTCTGGGGAAAGGGTAAACCACAAGAGCCTAGCCTTACCTAGCATTTTTTGCAAGAGGCTGTTTCCATGCCTCGAACCCATGACCTTAAGGTTACACGATGACAACTCTACCATTGCACCAAGACTTCCCTTCATATGGCACAAGATTGGTAAAAGAATTATGTCCCTATGGCACAGGAACTATGGAATACAACACAACAACAAAGAACCAAATGATACAGCATTGTGAGATAAATATACAAGAAACAAAGCTAGTTGGTGTTCGCTACAAATATAGAATTAGCTCAGTACATTGTAGCTACCTTCAGAAGTGATAGTGTCCCTATGCAGAAGACGCTGCACAATGAGTCGACAAAAAGAAAAAAAGGTGGCAGCCCTGGTGCACGAAGCTCCCACGTATGCGGGAACATGAGTACATATCCAGTAAAAAAAATTTGTTTGGTCATGTAAGTTGTAACATGGATAAGGCAGAAAATTATGGTCGACAAACCAGAACAAAGAAACCACCCAAGTAGACAGCAAATAGTAACCAACTCAACCAAATACAGTAACTGTGTTACCTCGTGGTGGTTCTTATAATAAATTGATACAAACTAGACAACAGAAAGCACCAACTCGACACACACATCTTAATGCTGCCAAGAAAACCAATGGTGCTGCAATATAATTGTCCACCCTCTAGCAGCATAGCATCTGATTACATAAATCGAGAACAGTTCTAATAGCTATGGATTATAATGGGCCTGGAAAAGTACAGATCAATAAGCTGACAATTGAAGCGCTTCAATTTATCCGCATATTTGTAGTTGAACGTAATAGTAAGGTGATTCCCCATCCCCCCAGGAAGTAAACTTTTCAGTTCTCATAAAGATGCCCCAGTAATAGTTTTGCCTCTTCACCTCCTCCTGGTTTTTATAGCTTCCTTTGTTACTAAAAGTCTCTTTGTTGGTGAAGTAGAATAAGAATGCTAAGCCTGGCCTGAAGTGCACAGATTACGAAAAGGCAAGTGGTCCCGGTGCACCTTAGTCATATTCACTAAACAGTCCATAGATCTTAGATCTTCCTCAAAGAATGTCAATTGTTCTTATTGCCTATAAGACTCTCCAGACAGCATCTCCTACACGAGTTGTTTCTGAAATTCCATATCAAATTTCAACAGATATTGCAAGACAAAGAACTATGTAAGACTTGGTCATGAATCATAATCTTCTTCCCTCCAAAATCCATCGACTCTAGATCCCAGAAAACCTAATCGAAAACCCAAAATTTCCCCTAAACCCTTAATATTCAAACGCCTCCACAATTCAAACGCACAAAAAATCAAAAGAACCTTTACATCATTAAGATTTACCTGAAGCCCTCAACATCATATATTGCGGTCAAACATTTACCATTCTGGGATCTAAAACCCTCACCCTTAAACGTCTTAGATTAGATAACAACAACTCCACCATTCGGTAAATCCAAAAGCAGATACAAAAAGCTACAACACGAGCAGAAAAGAAAATTCTAATAACCAAAAAGAGAAATCTTATGCATTTGAAGTTCCTTCTAAAGCCCTAATGTCCAATTTTGAGACAGCATCTCCCATTCTTACTCCGAAAACTAAAATCCTAACCTTAAACTCCACAAGATCTACAGCAATAAACAAATCCAAAACCATAAACAAATCAACCTAGTGTTTTTTCCTCGTACCTGCGCCTTATCAGCCAACTGCACAACAAGCCTCCCAACTGGAAGGGGCGACTCGTACACAAACTTGTAATTTATACACTCCGACCGCAAATACTTCGACAAAACACGTCCGTCGGCGGTAAGTCCCGCAATGGCAACACCGATATGATCGTCAACCTTAAAAATCTTCTTCTGGTGAGAGGAAAGTTCAGAATTTGCCTTGTTAACACTGGCCAAGACGACGTGTGTTTTGGATCGGAGTCCGATGGCCGCAGAACCTTGTTTGACGGCTTCCATGGCGTACTCGACCTGGAATAGCCGCCCGGCGGGACTCCATGTCGTGACGTCCGTATCGTACTGATTTCTGAACATTTTTCCTCCCCTTCTGCCGGTTTTCTCCTCAGGTAATGGGTTTTGGAGGTTCTGCAAGTTTTCTTCCTCCCCAAGGTTAGAGAGAGAGAGAGAGGAGTTGAGTTAAGACCGGTTACCGTGAGGGAACTTGGCTTTACATACTGGGCGGAGGCTGTGGTTGATCAAGTCCGTTAATCTAGTTTCCCAATGTGGGCCCAACAAGAGAACCTAGCTTTTGCGGTGTTGGATATGTGATACTAAACTTTCTTTGATAGCTGAATTTTGGCACCCATGAAACTGTAACCTTCTTTTGTGATCCGATCGGATGATTTAGTCGATCTGACTGGATCGTTATCTGATCCATTGGATTTGTTTTGGATCAAGTTGGATGACATAATTTTGGATCTTATAGAATTCGGGGTTATCTACTTTATTATTTGGACACGTAATATTTTTATATTTTTTAGTTTTAAAACTCTTTTTAGTTAATTGATATTATCATCCCTTTTCTCCAAATTTTATAATTTTCAAATATTATTATATCGAATTGATAAAATATCCTTACACGTAGACTCAATTTTCAAATTCATACTTATGTGCAGTTGAGACATTTTTTATTTTTTTTTCCTATATGTGCTCCTAAACTATTTTTTGTAGCCTCTATTACTTTAAATTTAGGTAAACACTCAATATATAATTGACATGCATATCTTATCAAATGACAGTATGTAATTTACATATCTTTTGGTTCATCTTATTTTCTTAATTTTAAATTATACTGTCAATTAGCTCTCAAAATATATTTTTTGTTACAAGTCAAAAGAATTACATAGCAAATCACTCGCTCAAACAAAACTCCTAAATATAATCCCCATGCAAAGGAGAAAACAACGACTTAAACCTTGACCAAATGTATTCTAGAGGACATGCTGAGTTCTCTATGACCAATGGCTCTTTATTAGCCTAAAATATGCTTATTATATTGGATTTCATTTCCATCCTCTTAATTTGAATTCTTATGCTAATTAGCCTTTCAAACATATTTATTATTTTGATATTTATTTACTAAATTGGTGTCTTGGACATTGCCCATGAATTTTTTTTAAATAAATAATTAAAAAGAAAACACTATACACCATCCCAAACACATATTCTCCTACATCTAATTTCCTACCAAAGGAAAAAGTGGTGACTTAAACCTACAGGAGGCTGTTGAGTTGCTTGCGACTAACTATAGACATTTTCTAACCATGGCCTAGGCAATTTGCAAGTATAATAACCAAACTTGAAGTGAATTTCATATAAAGACTAAAATATCGTTTTGGAATATATATTTAATTTAGCTTTATGTGGAACAACAAATTCTACTTCTACTCTCTTCTTTTTTCTTTTAAATGCTAATACTATATATGTTATCAAAAATTATTTCTCTAAAAAAAATATTTTCTTTTAAAAAGTATAGTTTACTACGTTTAAATATTGTTTTATTACACTTGAATTTTTAAATTTTTATTTTTGCATATTAGAATAAATTTGTACAGGTCTTATCAATGGTCTAAAGTGAAAGAAAATAATAGTTTAGATGACTAAACTGTTAGTTATAGGTATCAATTTGTGTATCTTACTTGAAAAGATGGCCGGAATGAAGTTTGACAATCATTTTCTCACAACAATCTAAATCATTTTCTCACAAAATCTTTCTCAAATATAAAGGTTTCATGGATCGATCAACTATAACTTAGATTTATATTTTATTTTTATTTTTAAAAAATAAAGAGAAAAGCATGAAAGTCAAGGTTTTCAAGGCTGTCGACCATGAAATCCGGCAATCTTTTTCCAACAAAACCTCATATGCATTGCTCGTTGAAAATCGGTCATATTTTATAGATTTGTAAATTGAGACTTTTGGATTGTAATATCGAAAATTCATTTTCTAAAACTCCAAAAAAAAAGAACAAATGGAGATTTTAAATCTTGTCAAAGAAGAACTCATGTCATCTTCTCGAGTGAGATTTTAAATATGGATTCTAGCTTTAAAATTTTCAAAACTTTAAGAAAAAGGGTATCATATGGAGATTTAAAATATCGCCAATGAAAAGCTTCAATCGTCTTCTCCAGCGAGATACAAAACTATCTGCAACCAACACCTTAGTCCCTAAACTATTGTTTTGTTTCACTTTTGTCCATGAACAAATTCTATAAATATATATATATATATTATAAAATATTATAATATACATTCTGGGTTCCATATCATATGTTCGTCAAGTTCTATTCATGAACTTGATGACATTGAATGAAAAGATTTATAGTGAAATTTTCTGATAGACGAGGAACTAAATTGTAAAGATAAAAGTTTAAAGACTAAAGTATAACAAAATGATAATTAAGGACTTACAGATAGCGTGTCCTAAAACATCCTAGGGCCCAGCATGCTACATGTAAGGGCAGCTCCGGAGCACAAAGCTCCTGCCTATGCAGGGTCCATGGAAGGGGCAGACCACAAAGGCTTATAGTAGGCAGCCTTTTCCATGCCTTGATCCCGTGACCTCAAGGTCACATGACGACAACTTTTACCAACATGCTACATGTGCACGATCGAATCTAATATTGATACATGTGAGATGATCCTACTCTTAACACCTTATTTAGACCTCCACCAGCACATTGTAAGACTTCCACCAGCACCATATTGCCATATTCAAGAAAAAGAAACTACATTGGCTCCAATTCCACTTGCCTAAAAAATCAATGCCTCGGGATTCTAGCACTAACGAACAATGTCCAAATGGACATAGACAAAAGGGCAGCACCGGTGCACAAAGTATATATGCAAGGTCTGAGGAAGGAGCAGACCACAAGAGTCAATATTATGTAGCCTGACCTTGCATTTTGTAAGAAGCCGTTTCCACATCTTGAACCTGTGACCTCAAGGTCAGATGACGACAACTCTATCGTTGCATCAAGACTCCCCTTCCAAATGGACTCAAAGACACTTTAGGCAAATGGTGGGTTTAGTTACAAGATAAGAAAATATGCTTAAATAGAAGGCCACATTCACTGTTACATGAGTTTCATCAGTTCTGTAAGTGACATGTTACAAAAGTTTAATAGAAGAAAGTCACATCAGATTATCACTTTCAATGAAGTTGTAAGCATTGGCTAATCATCTAGCAATGTCGTAAACACCTTCCTCCCACCAGGGCTCTGCAGATCACCGAAGTCATATGAACACAGAAGGCTTTCAGTAGAGCTTCTTCCTAACCATAATCGTTTGGGTACCTCATTCTTGTGGTCTCCTCTTCCGCAAATTTCACACAGCCCGTCTCCACTCCTTCAGATGAATACATGTAACCAACCTGCCCACAACCCACCACCCCATAGTCCCCATTTAGGATCCCCTCCTTCATGTCTTCCACTTGTTCCATCCCCACCAATACTGCTGTTCACAGAGCCAACTTCGTTTCGGAAAAGTGAGTCCATCATTAAGCCCACCTTCCTCAGATTCTCTCAATTGTTCCATCACGTATCTAACAAAGCATGAGGCAAAACAAGTAACAGTCGACTCATCCATCGATCATGAGGTATGCGACGGGAATGGAGTTATCCCACGAAAGGGTTCAATGAAACCATCTTAATCAAGAACGTGGTCTTGAGACCACCACTGAAAGGAATTCTTGTCAGCTACACCTGTAACTTCTGAAGCTATTATCACTGTGGGTAACCAGCATCAACTATCAGAGATAATACATGCATGCCCATTGCAAAACCAAATTGTTAATGACATAAGATTTCCTTTTAATCCTCACAATAGACAGGTAGCCATAGCAGTGGCAAGTGCCAACTGAAGCCAACCCGTAAATAGCTTAAAATTCTAAAGTTACACTTGGAGGAAAGCAAATGCACATATTACAATATAATTACCTCAAGTCACAGAAAATTGGATGACATTAACATATATAAGCCCTCGCCCACATTGGACAATAGATTCAAGTGGGGCTAACTACTTTGAAATACAGTGAATCAGGTGCTCTCTTCGTTGTATACAGGAAGCTGTGAGTTTTTCCTTTTATTTTTCGGTGGAAAGCAAAAATCACAGTATAAGAAAATAAGAAGTTAGATTACATAGTTCTGGGGTATTCCCTTCTCTCTATGTGTAAGATAACTGGTGGAGAGCCAGTTTCACTGCTCAAAAATCATTCTTCTGGTCTCCCATTGCAGCAATATCTCTTCAGCCTCCATCTGAGAACTCTCCCAAATGTACAACTCGATCAAATACCAATGGCATATTAGAAAAGTTGACTCGTACCATCAAAACCCTACTGTAGTTGAGAAATAGGGTATGTATGCTTCAGAGAGAAATCCTGCGCTGTTGAACCCCAAAAACCAATGAAGAGCAAACAACCCTCGTTTTAAAGTTGAATTTTCATATAGATGACATCTTTGGAGGACAAAAGGTTAGTTTTAAGGAGAAATTATATGGTGTCTGCTCGATACGAGTTCTAAAATCAACAACCATAGAAATTCATCATGACCCACTCCCAAAATGATATATTCTCCCTATATCAATTGCTAGTTGCAAAAATCTAGGCAAAGTCAAAATATCATATTTGATTGAATTTTGGGTTTTTTTTTTTCTATCTCGATGAAATTTTGAATCATTGTAATATTGAAGGATGGGTTTGGAGATTCGAAAAGGTTAGAGACACAAGATCTGTGATTTACAGAAAAATGGAGGTTTTTAACGAGAATAGAAACTCGGGTTTTGATATTTACATGCGTATCTCTTTTTTGCCATTGTTGTAGAAAAAAAAAGAAGGAAGAGCACAATAATATAGCATACTTAAAATAATAAAAATAGGACAAATTTTCCTTTTTAGAATTTCTTATGCTCCAGTTTTGGGTTTTCTTTCTTCCCCAATCAATACTTCATCCATCTTAGGAGAGGATTTCGGCATTTTATATGCTCTCTGTTAGAGGTTTTTCTTCTTCCTGCACCACAACTTTGTCTACAGTAGAAAACCAGGTTAGTTACGTAAGAGGGCAAACATATACAAAATCGGGACTTCATGGAGACAAGTGCAAGAGAGGGTGTACGCCCTATTTAACAAGTTTTGAGAAAATAGGTTAGGAAAAATAGTAACATATGAAATCTTATTTTTAATTTCTTTACTACCACATTAGCATAAAGTGATCTGGCCATTGGTTTTGATCGGGCGATATAAAATCTAGAGAGAGAGTGAGATCTTTTACATGGCACTAATGTTGCTTTCTTTACTACCACATTAGCATAAAGTGATCTGGCCATTGGTTTTGATCGGGCGATATAAAATCTAGAGAGAGAGAGATCTTTTACATGGCACTAATGTTGCTTGAGATGGAGTGAGCTGACTTGAGATGAGATGATATGAGCTATGGCTTGAATAACTTGAGATGACCCCACATCCATCTCATTATAGCTATCTAAAGTAATACCTCCTTTGAGTTAGATACTATGGTCTAGGAGAATTATGACTTACAAGAGGTTATAACTTAATGATAGTGGGTTCGAGACCAACCCATAACTCTAAAATGAAATTAAAAATAACATGTGTTACAAAACAAAGTTTACACTTCTTTGTTTCTCTTTCCTCCTCAAGCAGCTTTTTTGTTTTGGGATCCCATGCGCATTTAAAACTTGTTAAACCCCATTGACGAGGATCAAGCAATCCACATCAAACTGGAAGATGACGAGACCATCACCATGGTGAAGAGCCAAAGGATGCAAGGAAGATGAGTCAGTTCTAGAGAAAGAACATTTCTCTATGAAGGATAAACTCAATACGCTTATTATTGTCCTCTCCCTTGTGAATGTTTCATATGAATGCAATCATGAAGCCCATGAAGTGACTTCGTCAACTTCAAACAACTATGAACCATCAAGACAACCATGAAACCACCCTCGATAAATGGCTTCTATAGCTTAAGATTAGTTGCACAAGTTTTTTATAGTATTTTGACCAATTTCTTTATTTAAATAGCTTGAATTTTCATGTATTAAATATTTTCTCTTCCTTTAATAAGTTATATTTCTTCTCTGGACCACAACTTACGACTTAGAACTTAGTCACCATTGAACAAGGTCAATAAACTTCAAATCCGACAACTTTTAGAGGATATAACTCATTGGGAGATAAGGTATTATAGTTGATAGATAGCATGGCTGAGAGATTTTAGACATAAAGTCAATAGATAAAGATAGAAACAACACGTCGCTGAAAAAGAGAGGACATATGAAGTAAATCTTTTAGAGAGCTATTCATCCAACTAATGACATAGAATAATAAAAATAAAGACAAATAAAGCTTTAATAATGCCCATGTGGTGCATGAAAAAATAAGATTCAGGATTCAAAAAAAAAATGTTACTAGCTTAATGGAGAAGTCAAAGAAATCAAAAGAATTAACGAGGATCAACCAAAGATGAGATTTACATGGAAAAAAGGATTTAGTAATGAATGGGCTAACTCAAAGAATGCTAGGCTGTCATTGAGAAAAAAGGCTTCAAACCGAGACTAACCGTGTGATCAAGTCTTATAGTTAGATTCCTCAATTGATTACTAATACTTCATGTTGGGTTTATAGGATATACATCTCTTAATTGCCACCCATAGGTTCATCTTCAACGGAATGGAGAACAAAGTACTTGAGAAATGATTAGACATTTTCTCTAAATGGATAGTTGAAGATATATCAACAATTTTGATAGTTAGCAATATGCATACTCAAACATGTATTACATCACTGAAAACTTAGAAAAGATGCAAAAAGTCATTCAATGCAATTGGTTACATACAAGAGGCACCTCTCCATTTGTACATTAGGTCATAGGTTCCAGGTAGGCAGCCGCCCATTAGGGAGTGCGATGTCTACCCAACAATGGGTGTGACACATGTGCATGAGCGGTTGTGTGAATGTATGAGTGTAGAATTTATTGTAACAAAAATGGAAAAATGAAAACTCAAAAACAGCTCAGGTAAACTACTTTGGATATATGAGCCCCTTTATGATCTCAACACTCGAGAGACTTGAGAGATATATTTCCCCTTAAAATAACCAATTGCAAGTGCATCTACATAAATGGTAGAATAAGAGGTATATTAGAAACTCTCTCTCTCTCTCTCTCTCTCTCTCTCTCTCTCTCTCTCTCTCTCTCTCTCTCTCTCTCTCTCTCTCTCTCTCTCTCTCTCCCCCCTATACACACACACACACACGCATATATGAGCAGTGGTAATTTCAATTGTTTCATGCAGGTACAAGGAGGAGCAGGTGACATTTGATTAGCAAAAAAAAATAAAAATAGAAAAATTTATAAGAAAGTACAGTTAGAAACTTTTTTCCAACCAATCAAATGTCACTTGCTTTTTACACCTGTAGCCCTTTGTCGAAATTATCACTATCCTATTCATACATACATGTGTGTGTATTCTTTCTAGATTAACTATGTTGCTACAGTTAGAAATGCAAATCTGATCACAAAGCAACTTGAGCCGTCTATGACTCTTAAAATTTACATGCAGCATCTAAAGTGTGTCTAAAGAAGGAAACATATCGGAACATGGGACTCTATAGAACCTACCTTTTAATAAGTGAACAAGTAGTAAGGAGTACATAATCTTATATTTTGAAGCATACTACCTTTATTCAGAAGGGAGGAAGAGCACAAAAAGGATCCCTAAACGCACTTCTTACCTCTCTTCCCTAAACACACTTCTTAATGAAGTATTGTATGTGAGAAGGACTAAAATGTCCTTTTTAGCCTTTAGTCTTATGGTACATTTAAGCCAGGATTGGTAATTTTGGGAGTAGTCATAAAATTTTGGTTAACTATTGCTTGTTTGGACCCACAGCATGGACACATGAGCCCACTATATATTTTATACCTTTGAAAGTTGATGGTTTCATGGTAAAAAGATGGAGGGATGGCCACGTGCCAACGCAAAAACATTAAAAAAGAAAAAACTCTTTCGACATTTATAGTCCAAAAACAGATAAACCAAGGTATACCTCAATGTGAGACATTAACCTAGGTATGCCCAAGCATGTTTTCTAGAAGATCCATGCCATTCATCTTGTATTCCCTTTCTCATTTAATATACCTTTAAAATGTCACGCCAACTTAATAGTTCTAACTGTTCTTTTTCAATTAGTCTTAGAATCAATGGATATAATTTTTCATTCAAAGCAACATAGGTTAATCATCCAATAGGAATGAATGTTTAGTGGTAGGCTATTTAAGGGAAGTTGAACAAGATGAATGGCATGGATCTTCTAGAAAACATGCCTAAGTTGATGCCCACACTGAGGTATGCACAGTTTTATCATTTCTCAATTTGAGTATAGTTTTACATCATTAGTTGCCCACAACATGTCACCAC
This sequence comes from Warburgia ugandensis, assembly GCA_035236585.1. Classification (NCBI taxonomy): domain Eukaryota; kingdom Viridiplantae; phylum Streptophyta; class Magnoliopsida; order Canellales; family Canellaceae; genus Warburgia; species Warburgia ugandensis. Next base: position 63,190,647 of record CP141129.1, on the reverse strand, counting down.
CCAAATGCAAAAATCATACCAAAAATATATCCATTCCTTGTCAATAATAGGAAAAAAATGGAAGAGGAAAATTTTGAAGTCATAGACTTCTTTTGTTTCAAACACATATCGCACATCATCTACCTTAGGAGATAGGAAAGGCTTAGGTGGAATCTGTAAGCATTCTAGCTTTCCTTGTAGCATCTGAACAACCGTGTTGATTGAGGGACGATTTTGGGGGTTCATTTGGATACAAAAGAACCCCACTATGGCCAGCTTTTTCACTATATCGACTTCCATTTGGGTTATTTCTCTTGATCCAATCTCTCCCCCTTGAAATAGTTGGCCATATGCCCATGCAGGAAAATACACTCGGCTCTCATTTTCTACCTCTACATCTACATTTGTCCTTCTTCCGACCATTTCAAGAATAAGCATCCTGTGACTATACACATCTGACTTCAAAGAAACTGGCCCAAAGCTTTTCGAAAACAATTCAGGAGCAATATAGCCTAAGGTCCCTCTGGTTGCCATTGTTGTCATCATACTTCTCTCGCTAGAGCAGGATTTTGCTAGCCCCAAGTCGGATGTCTTGGGATTGAAGTTGCTGTCTAGAAGTATATTGTGTGGTTTTATGTCAAAATGCAAAATTCTAATGTTGCACCCCTCATGCAGATATTGTATGCCTCTAGCAATCCCTAATGCAATTTCATAGATCTTTTCCCATCCTAAGTCATGAGATCCATCTCCCTTGCAATAGGTGAAATTATCTAAAGACCCGTTAGGCATGAATTCATAGACAAGGGCTCTCTTTTTCCCTTCAGAGAAGAAGCCTAGAAGGCGAACCACGTTGACATAGTGAATCCTCCCGAGTATGGCACCTTCATTCATGAATGTTTCCTTGGAGTAGTTCTAATTATCCAAGACCTTAACAGCCACAAGATCACCATTTGAGATCATCCCTTTGAATACGGACCCAGAGATCCCTTGTCCTAGTTTCTGGTTTAACCCTTGGCTCATCTTCTTGATATTCATGCAAGAGTATCTTGTGGGCACGAGAGCTTTGTAATCCTTTAGAAAGTCCTCCAAGTTTGGACCGACTTCTTCCTTGGCCTTCAATAAGTGTTTTAGCATCCAAGCATTGGATAGTCCCAACAGCAAGAATTGCGAACAAGCACTCTCCAATAATTTTCAGTACTGCAAGGAGCACAGTGAAAACAAAAACTACTTAGAATGTACAAGAAAGAGTGTATTATCAAGCACAATAGATTTGGCCAAGGACACTTCCATCTAAAAAGGAATAATAAATAGATTGGTTAAACATAAACACGTACATAATTTTGCTTTTCGGAATCATGAATCGATAGTTCTGAGACATCCTAACCATGTTTTAAATTGCTGATCTAAGCAACGTGCTTGCTGCTTCCATAATTTATGAAGATTTAATAGCATTCCCTTTTGGCTTGTAAGATCGATCTCAGTCAGAAATTGCCATATCTTTACCATTTTATGCGACCACATCTTCCTAAGCCTTAAACATAAATACACATTTTCAAGGCCCTCTCCTAGATAGTCCATTCCCCAAAAACTTGATCCCTTGGATGATCCTATACCCACTGACTTCTGAAGCTCTTTATGCAATATTTAAATTCTAAGCGAGCAATTCTACAACTGACTACAATAAAGGCAAGGATCATTCAGTGAAGGCAGTAACACAAGGCATAAAATGTATTGTTCGGATTACTAAGCCACTACCCTCAGTTATAAGTATTTCCAGGTAGCCCATACCATTTGCTCTTATGATCTTTGTCTACTCAAGAAGGGAAGTCTTGGCGTAATGGTAGAGTTGTCCTCATGTGACCTTGAGGTCACGGGATCAAGGCATGGAAACAGCCTCTTGCAAAATACAAAGCAAGGCTGTGTACTATTGGCTCTTGAGGTCCACCCCTTCCCCTGGCCCTGCATAGGCGGGGCTGCCCTTTATCTTTGTCTACTCTGTAACTATCACATTATTTCATGCGAGTGAAAGCATTGAAACGCTTGGTTGGTTTCATTGAATCCGCACCATCCTCCAAAATCTTCACAAGCCATGTATTCTCTAAACCTTGGCCAACTGAAATAGAATCCATATCCGACAACGTCCTCTAGTGGTCGATTCAGTATACCTGATGAACTAGCTGCGACAACCGGAAAACTTCCAAAAAGTGGACATTCCGGCCGAATCGAGGGCCACTGATAAATAAGCTGTCCATGGACTCGGCCACATCCACGAACTCATAGTAAACATCACTTGCACCACATCTGCGTCGAGTGGTATTTAGATCGTACGTGTTTGGATATGAAAAGAAGTCAACATGGATGTTCCCATGGTTTAGATCGTAATACCAAGATTCTTTAATCTGGGGCAGTAGAGAACAGTTCTGATGGATTGCATTAATAAGCACAGTGTCCACAAGTAGCAAGGAACGATTACTGAGGGAGAGCTCCTTGACCTTGAAACTTCTGTCATCGATCAAGATCCTGACGCCATCGGATTCTCCACAGAGGAGCTCGAAGTTCCCAAGGCCGCATTCTGAATTGCCAGGTTGGTAGAAGGGGAAGCCTGCACCGAGGAAGTCCCCACAATTTAAGGGGGTGCAGGCATGTAGTGACTAAGATTTTCATGGCAGTGCACATAGCAGAATATTAGGAGATTAAGGAGGACAAGGAGAAGTTTTGCTAGCATTGACAGGTTGAAAGAAAGAGAGAAAGGTTTCCAAGGGAATTTAGTGATGCTATTTGTGATTTATAGAAGGAATGTTGTGGGGATCTTCACCATCATTAATCCCAAAGAGTGGGTTATATTTGGAAGGAGCTAGCATTCAGCCACCTTGTTGGCGTGTTTGTATGCTGCCAACCATAGTTAATGGAGTCTCTAGCCTGCTAGAAGTGCATGTGGAGCACGATTCTTCCAACTTTCTGAACGCTAATTTGAACGGCTGAGGCCCAAAACTAGTGGCAAGAGTTGTTTGCCATTAATTCATCATCATCATATTTTAACTTTCTAGCCACTTTGGTCTTCCTACTATGTAACTCTCTCACATGGTGTTAGGGGTGCTTGAGATGAGATTAGGTGACATGAAATGAGTTTTGAATTGAGATTATTTGAGCTCGTCTACGATGACCTGAATTTGGCATGAGATGAAATGAGCTGACTGAAAATATCATTATGCTAGGTTCTTTCCTCTCCATGTGCAGGAGAAGATAAGAGGTAGAGTTCATGAGCCTCGTACAGGGCACTGGGACAGTGGCACATTATGAAGGTGAGTTTGCTTGACTAAGGAGATTTGCACTAGATAGAAAGTAGCTCAGAAGTTTGTTAAAGGCGCCTGAACTTTGACTTGAGTAGCTGAATTTTGACAATCCAGCCTGCCACCTTACAAGAGCAGTGGAACTTGCTTTGATTCTGGAGAGAGTGTTGGAAGACCCAACAGGCTTCAGAATTTAGCGAATGATACATATCCTCATTATCCTGTTTCCCAACACCCAAGTAATCCAAACAGAGTTCACCAGAGCTCAGATATTCATTTACATCATGTGTACCAACCAACCCAACGTATGCCAATATCTTCAGAATCTTCGAATAGTTCCAATAGTACATCAAAGTTTCAGCAGACAACTCATTTTGAAGAACCATGACAACTGCACACTTTGCCTGGTTTTGAATCACCTCATATGCCCAGAGAAATTCTGAAGGTTCCAACAGGGAATGAAAATCGAGAAGTTTGCGAGCAGTAATATGTCTGAGCAGCACTCAAACATGCAGCCGCATGTAATAACCTGGTGTCTGTCTGATAATATGCTAGTCTCCACACAGATAGACCCAGGGATCTCACTTGATCCTTGTTCAACAAGGACTTTGGCTTTCATAAGCCGTTCATCTTTCTGTGTAAAATGCTTCAAGGGCCATTCCTTGTTTCCACGTGATGACAACAATATACAACAGAATTAATCTTAATGCCTTTTCAAAATGATCGGCTTTGCCAAGAAGGCCAGCTTCAAGGAGACAATTGCCTTTCTTCCTTGCAATAGTAGCAGCCTCTATAAGGTTTCCTGCTTCTTCCTTCACTACCACCAGCTCATCAAGAAAATCCCAAAAGCCTGACAAACTTCATCATTATATGCTATCTTTCATCTAATGACAGTCGATGGCACATTGTTCCAAGAAAGCCTGTATAATGTCTCTCAATTCTCGAGTATTCCCACTGACAAAATTTGCATTTGCTTCCCAGAATTTAAAAGGATTGCAATGCCATGTCAAAGTGTTGACATTTGGTACAAGCATGTAAGCATTGAAGATAGTAGTTTCCTTGGAAATATGCTTCAGCAGTAAAAGACCAGCATTGTGCCCGAGTAAAACAATAACCAGCATCCTCAAGCTCAAGCCTTGACTTGCCACATTTTTCCGAATAAATTGTAACAGCATATGCAATGAACAGAAAGTATGTGGTTTTATTCACAAACTCAAAATTGGCAGCAGAATTTACTTCTCAAAGTATTTATTTACCATGTACAAGAGGAAATAAATGCCTTCAGTGATAATTTAAACCATCAATATCTCAGACATTTGGTAGTTCCCCACAAAAACAACACAAATATTACACGACAACTATTTCCAATCATGAAAAGTAATAACTAGTGAATAATTGTATGATAAAGGTGTTATCCACGTCTGCATTTATCGATTTTCATGGCTTTCTCAAATGGACCACAATGACCAAACAAGTTGTCAAAATTCCAGACAACATGGAAATTTCTACATGAAAGTGAACACAGAGATCAGAAAGTGTGATAAAACAAACAAGAACCAAGGTTACAAAGCTACTTATTAGAACATATTCCTAGAATACAAATACATATATTTAGTTACTAATATATCAGCCAATATGCTAGAGATTTCATGAAACTGTCGGGTTATCAGTTAATTCAAATACTAGGATTCTTCCATTTGTTTCTTTTTCGGCCATTATTTAAAGCTGTGTGATTTTTGAACTGTAGTTAACACATGGTGAGCATACAATAGGATCACCAATCAGAACACAAACTACTTTTGGACCTCCAATAGATAGATTTTTTTTTACTTTTTTTTGGTGGGGGGTTGGGGGGCAATGGTAATTGATAGACTATCTAGTGCAATCATTTACATCATACAGATCTTTAACTTTACCATCTAGATGACATTTATTCATCCGATCGGAGGACTGCACATCCAATTCAAAAAATATCATGGTGTCTAGATTCAACAGGAATATCAAGCCATTGGATGATTAATATCATTTAATGGCAGGGAATTTACAAATATTTTGCCACTTCGACCATCTCTCAGAGACAATTAAAATTGTTGAAGGGCATCCACTTTAGCCAATTATGAAAGATTAACCAGATGTGAGATGGAAACTTTAATGTAGACTTTTTGTGCCTTGGAATATTTCTTGCACGTATAACTTTTTGAGCTATTAAAAAAATTAAGCAGAGAATAAAACATTCCTTCGTTATAGCAACTAAATGACTTAAAAGACATGAGCAGTTTCAATACAAATATAGCCTAAACCTTTGGCTGATAGTCACATTTAAATCAGCTGCATCCTTGGTGAGGTCAACCCTGAACACATTGACATGGGCACAGTCTAGTCATATATCTTACATGACTAGAAAGCTTGTAGTTTTTCAGAAGAAAGTTACCTATAGCATGACTTGAAACACATCTTTTTATTTTCAAGAATGACTTGAGACAAAACACCTCTAAAGGGCAGCCCCAGTGCACGAAGCTCCCCCCTATGTGAGGTCTGGGAAAGAGGCGGACCACAAGGGTCTATAGTACGTAGCCTTACTTTGCATTTTTGCAAAAGGTTATTTCCACGCCTTGAACCTATGACCTTAAGGTCGCATGATGCCAACTTTTACCATTGCACCAAGGCTTGAGACTAAACACATCTACAAGATCAAAAACATATTTTGAGGTACAAAAAGGGACTCTTTCTTGTAGTTGACATGTTCTATCTTTGTTTTATTTTTACTTTTCAGGTTTAGTCTGAAGCAATTCCTTGTATGTATACCTAGATGAAGAGGTTATTGTAACTCCGCCAATGCCGGTCCCAAGCCCGGATGAAAAAGGAGGAGGGTCTTGCGTAGGTGTCAGCCAGCAAGGGAGAAGCTAAAGATGATTTTGTTATTTTTTTCTTGCTTGTAAAGAAGAAATGAAAATCATCTCCAGCTTCTTAAAACTATAGAAACCCTAACATGACATGAATTGAAAACTGACATTCTCTTAAGCTAGAGCATTCCCCATAAGCGATACGCTTCATCAGATCCCAGGTATAGTGATAAATGGGAAAGGGTTGTTAGAGCGTCCCCTCGGAAGCAATGAGCTACATAAGAACCCAAGTGTAGTAAAAAGTGGACAGTCATGCCAAATAGGATATCTCCAGAGTATAAGATTCGTATTGCCACATGGAATATAGAGACATTGACAAGTAAGAGTTTGGAGTTAGTAGACATGATGAAACGTAGGAGAGTCAACATCGCTTGTGTCCAAGAAACCAAGTGGAAAGGGGCTAAAGCTAGAGAAATCGATGGATATAAATTATGATATGTAGGAAAGGATAATAACAGAAATGATATAGGAATAATAGTGGATAAAGAATTAAAGGATAAAGTTGTTAACATTAAAAGAATTAGTGATAGAATTATAATAATAAAACTTGTTCTAAGAGAACACATCATAAATGTTATAAGTGCATACGCACCACAAATAGGGTTAGAATATATAATCAAGAGAGTTTTGGGAAGATATGGAGAGAGTCATGTAAGAAATTTCCAACACTGAGGAGATATTTATAGGAGCATACTTAAATGGCTATGTAGGAAAAGAACAGGAAGGATATGATAGAATTCACAGAGGATATGGTATAAGTGAACGAAATGAGATGGGAAAACTATCCTCGATTTTGCTTTGTCATATAACCTAACCTTTGCAAATACACTCTTTAAGAAGATGGATGAACACTTAATAATCTTTAAAAGTGGACTTCATAAAAGCCAAATAGACTTTTTTCTACTTAGGAATAATGAACAATCTATATGTAAAGATTGTAAGGTGATACCTGGTGAGAGTTTAACCTCACAACATAGGTTAATGGTTATGGATATTCATATCAAAAGATGGAGTAAAAGAACTGAACTTAATACACATCCAAAAACTAAGTGGTGGAACTTAAAAGGAGAGAAAAGAACCTCATTCAAAAATAAGTTGATGGTAAAAGGAAATTGGAACTATGAAATAGAAGTAAATACCATGTGGACTAATATGGCTGAGTCTATTAAGAAAGTGGCAAAAGATGTCTTAGGAGTATCTAAAGGTAAAAGGCTATTAGCAAAGGAAACATGGTGGTGGAATGAAACAGTGCAAAAAGTTATTAAAGAAAAATGTATATGTTTTAAAGCATGGCAGAAGACTAGAAATAATGAAAACTATGAACAATATAAGAATGTTAAAAAGGTTGCTAAGACAATAGTAAGAGAGGCTAAACTTAAGGCATATGATGAGCTATATAATAGACTAGGAACAAGGGAATGTGAGAAAGATGTATTTAAAATTGCAAGAGTAAGAGAACATAATGGTAAGGACTTAGATCATGTTAGGTGCATTAGAAGTGATGATCAAAGAGTATTAGTCAAAGATAATGAGATTAAACAAAGGTGGGAGACGTACTTTCAAAAATTGTTAAATAAAAATGGCTCTGAGAATATAGGGATTAGAAATACTATAAACCTAAATAACATTGGATATTATAGATATGAACGTAGGATTAGAATACCTGAAGAGAAAGAGGCCTTGAAAAAGATGAAATCATGAAAGGCCATGAGGCCCGATGGTTATACCAATAGAGGTATGGAAGCATATGAGAGATATTTGGGTAGTTTGGCTAACCAAGTTGCTTAACAAGATTATAAAATCAAAGAAAATGTCTGATGAGTAAAGGAAAAACTCTATTGTATCAATTTATAAGAATAAAGGAGATATACAGAGCTGCACTAATTATTGAGGGATCAAACATATGAGTCACACTATGAAACTTTTTAAAATAGTGATTGAGAAAAGGCTACGTCATGAAACAAGTGTATTGGAGAATCAGTTTGGTTTCATGCTTGGAAGGTCTACCATGAAAGCTATTTTCTTACTAAGATAATTGGTGGAGAAATATAAGTAGAGGAGGAAAGACCTCCACATGGTCTTTATCGACTTAGAGAAAGCTTATGATCGAGTCACTAGAGACCTAATATGGAAGGTGTTGGGCGAGAAAGGGGTTTCTGTTGAGTCCTTAATTTTGCCAAAAATAACCTCAGATTATTATTTTATTAGATCATTTAATAAGGTAATTTTGTGATTTTAAATCAATTTTAGCTATAATCAATCATCCAACCGATAATTTGAAAAGTTAACATTCGGATGATCATTATAGCTAATTATTCACATAAGATTAATTCTAATCTTGTATTTTGTTTTTGCAGATAAGCCAAAATACGTTAGATGATTTAGATCAGTTTATTTCGATGGATCCCACGCCACAAAACATGTGCAAATTTGGGCAAATATAACTAATCATGAATATAACTAATCATGGGCAGATTGGACCAAATATAAGCAGATTTGACTAATCATAGGGAGATCTGACCAAATCTTGACCAATCATGCCAAATTTGACCAACCCCCTTACAAAGGAAGGAGGGGTTGGATTAAGGGTCTCTCTCTCTTGTCTTTCTTCCTTCAAGGGTAGCAGTATGCTACTCCTCCCTTCATCTTGCTTCCTTACTTCTCCCTCATGGAGTAGAGGAGGAAGGACTGTTCCTCTCCACCTCTCTCGTGCTCTCCCCCTTTCACTTCTCCTCTCTTTCCCATCTCTCTTCTCGTGTTTACTCTGCAACTTCTCCCTCAGCTTCTCTCGTTTCAGATTTCCCACCGCTTGAGCCCCATCGTCGCACCTCCACTTCCAGAACCTGGAGGAGCCCAGACCTCTCTCTCTCTCTCTCTCTCTCTCTCTCGTTTTCCTTTTCTTCCCCATTTTCTGGCAAACCCCTCTTGTTTCTCGTTTTCCCATTTTCCAACAAAACCCAGTTCCCGCCTCTCGGCTCTTCCCCTTCTTCTCCGTTTTTACGGCGAGCCAGGGTTCCGGCAAACCCACACCCGAAAAACCCCTCTCGTTTTCCCATTTTTCGGCAAACCCATCTTTGGTTTTCCAGTAAAACCCAGATTGCCTGTTTTCCCTTCCTGGCCTTCCTCCCTTCTCCTCTCTTCTTCTTCTCCCCCATCTCTTTCCTCTCCTTCTCTTCTTCCCCATCTTTCTTCTGCTTCTTCTTCTCCCCCATCTTCTGCTTTGATCACAGTCCTGTTACTTGAAAGTTATATAAATAGATACGAACTCTGGGTTGCACGCAAAATCTAAGTACAGAAATATATGACATTGATATACTTTTGAAGAACCTTCTGTCCTTGTTTTGTGCCAAACAGTTCGTATTTAGGATGAAGTCCAGTGCAGCATGCAAAATGACCTTCAAGTATAAACCATTTTGTTTTGGAGAAAGTGCTAGAATAAGATATCATAAAATTAGTAGCCAGCATCCGCTTAGCTGTATTTACAGACTCACCATTTCCTCAATAAGACTACCTTGGTTGTTAGATGAGCATTGCTCATAAGCTAAATACTCAGAAGATGCTCAAGATGGAATGATCCATGGACCACATTTTTTGCCATTTTGGTGAGGCATCAAGGTTTGAACGACTGAGCAAAACCCTTCTAGCACAGTGGAGCAAGGAGTCTTTCCTTTGGAACGTGAAAGATCAAAGGCTGCTAATAGATGTCTGTATCCATCATTCAAAAAGTGAAGGTTTAAAATGCATTAATCATTTCTTCAACCAAGATACATGCTAGAGCTTCGTACCAACTGGACCTGACTACTTGGGACATTAGTTGCTGCTGCATGTCCAATCAGAGTTCAGAACAATGGGAAATTGTTTAATGAGAATCCAATCAAGCGCAGATTGTCATAAAGCACTGAAACCAGAAAGTATCATTGACAACTAGATCACACGATGTTTCAGGATAGACACAAACTGAATCCACGAAGCACCACATTTGCCAAGAAGACATTCTTCATCCTGATGAGTACAGAGAACAGAGCAAGACCCAGAAATCATTTGACATAAAGCTAATCGAAATTGACATTCCCATGCCTCATTGATAAGACCACAGGTAGACATTCAAAGACCAAATGTATGATGCATGAAATGGGATTGCCAAGATGCTGCCTGTTTGAAGGTTGCATAAATTCTTGGTGAATACATAATGAGCACCAAACAGAAACAACGAAAGGAACCAAAAAAGGGCAGCCCCGGTACTCAAAGCTACCGCCTATGCAGGGTCTGGGGAAGGGGCAGACCACAAGGGTTTATAGTAGGCAGTTTTACCTTGCATTTTTGCAAAAGGCTGATTCAACTCCTTGAACTTGTGACCTCAAGGTCACATGACAATAACTTTTAGGAACCTGCTCTTTTAAAATATTCTTATTCAATATAGCAACTGGCAGCTAACTCTGCATGCCCAATTCTTTCATATGTCTCAGCAGCTTCCATGAGTGCATTACAAGCCATTTCAAAGTACTTTGGGAAATATTAGCAGGGTCAGAGAAACAAAACAAGCCGTTAGGATCATCCAGATGAAAGTAATTTTCATGGGTCACCTATTTTGAGGAAGTCAATATCTATTATTTATATATAAAAAAATCTATTTTATTTCCAAAATACCCTTTTAAATGGTTATTCTTGGATATATTCATAAGGATCATGGATTTAACGGATCGGATTAATTCAAACCATTTTTAGCCGCAGCTTGAATTTGTTGATAAATCCACAAATCAAAAGCATAGAATAAGAATCGTCCAACGGTAGGTAATGTCTACATAAGACTAGTCCCCACTCCCCATCATGTGTCTTTCGAAATCCAGATGAATGATTTGGATCATTTGCAAATGGTGAGTGGTTTTAAGTTTCAACTTTTACTGCTGAAGTAAGAAATTTACTCTGCTTAAAATTTGGTACGTAACCTGTCTAAGGCATTCTGAATAAGATTATTATTTTTATATGACTTAAATAGGATGGATAGATAATCCATGATCTACACCCAAATTGGATACGGACTGGAGATTTTTGTTCCACGATCTATGAGGATCAAAAACCCACAATCCGTATCCACAGATCGGATCGGATCCAATTAGCATATCCAATCCAGTGATCTAAATCACTCATCTTATTAGCCGGATCTTAAAAAGATGAGGGCCCTAATAACGTTTCTGTTTGAAAATTCTAACAAGGAGAATGCTAAACTAACTGCACTATAGGTTTGGTTTAGCAATCACATTTGATGGAGCATACCTTCACATGATCTGACCCATTCATCTTATTGTTCTAGATTTAGATATCTTATAAATTAAAAATCATGTGATTTAGATGATTTTAATACCTAAAAAGTATCAGATAAAATGTAATTAAGGACGGTAGTTTTGAAACTTTATAAATAACCTGCAATTTCTTAAAAGCTGGAACCATCTATGCCATATGATTTTTAACCTGTAAGAAAATTAAAGTTGGAAAAATGGGATTGTTTCCCATCGTACAAAGGTGGGATCCAAAAAATGTGGTTGCTCATAGTGCAATTAATTTAGCATTCCTCGAGAATTGACAACATTTTATCTTAAAGGTAAAAGGGTTACATAGATCTCATGGTCAAGATTTCGCAGGCCTTGTGTATCTAAGATGTGAACTGGAGAATGGACGGTCTGGATAATCAGCTATATGGTTCTACATGCACTATTAACGCCTATCTATCGAGGAAAAGCTACTTAATTTGCAACGTAGAAAGGGTAAGCCTTTAATAATATTCCAAGAAGATTAACTAAGTTCAAAAATAATTTGTCCACTAATGACTTATTGTTCTCCATAACTAAATGCTAGGTTTCCGGGAAAGTCGGCAAAATATTTCGGTCCTGCAGGGCCCCACCCCGCTTTTGCCTGATCCAGCCGTTCATCCGATTGCTTAGCTTTGCTTAATAGGCCCAGGACCGTGCCGATTGAATGATCTAGCATCCTCAGAAACTGTGTTTTGTGTCGTTTATTATAGGCCATTATTGCATACAGACTATCTACGTTGGCCGTTCTACAATGGACACTCTATCATCTTGCTACATTCGATTGATACTCAGTCTATCCATAAAGGTAGTCCGTGCGCAAAGCTCTCACACATGCAGAGACAAGAAAAGGGCGAACCGCAAAAGGTTAACAGCTGTTTTTACACCTTAAACCCGTGACCTCAAGGTCATGCAACAAAACTTTACCATTGAGCCATGGCTCCCCTTCAATATGCAGTTTATCCGTTGTTAAGTGTTTAATTTTGGCCAAAAAGCCCTTAGTTTAGTATTTAATTAAACCATCTAACTCATTAATTTGTTATTTTTTAGATAAAATATAAAATTTAACTCAAATTAACCATTCAACCATAAATTGTCAAAATTAAATGCTTTATCTGTTGTTTTGCTTATTCTCTTATTAGCCCAAAAACTGTTTTATCTTTAATTTTAAAAAATCTTCAATTGCTAATTCATTTAAATTTTAATATTTAATTAACTTTCACATCTGTGTTATGGGACAATTTAAAGCACTTCTATGTTATGGGACAATTTAAAGCACTTCTACTATTCCTGATCTTTAATCTGAGAATCTAAAATCAAATTTAAGCCTTCAAATCTTAAACTTCTTATTTAGCCTAAATATCTCAGAATTTTTAGAATCTGCCTAATCCCTTCGATGGATAATTAATTAAAAGCGCCTAAAACATATTGATAAAAGCTAATCATGATTTAAGAGACCAAATCTATAGAATTTGAAGATAAGCAGTTTAACAAAGTAAAATTTTCTTAATTTTTTAGTTAGATCTCTGTTTTTTAAAATTAGACCTATGTAATTTCATTGATTAAACACATCTAAAGTCTGATTTCTATTTCTATTAATTTCTGTCAATTAATTTAATTTTTTAAAATAATTTAATTTTACTAAAAACTCTAAATTTTTAAAACTCATCCATATGGGATCAACTTTTAATTCCATTAGCTATACCACAATAACCCGTGTACTTGTGAAAAACATCAACATATGCATATTGCACAATTTAGATAAGGGCCCACTGAAATGGAGGCTTAGAGATCTGTGAACTTCACGGTCTCATACCAGCACTTTCAATAATGGATTCAGATAGGGCCCCTGGTAGCTCGATATTAAATGAAGAATGTGCTACAAAATATAGGCTACAGATGAAAGAGGCCGGCCTTCTATAATTCTATCAGGGAGCAAAACTCAAAACAAAATGTTTACAACGGTAAAAAAACCGATGTCATTCATCCTCTATACATGCATTTTACCGTAACCTGCTCCATAAGCCAAAGCTGATTCTGATTCTGATTCTAGTCGAGCTTGCAGCTGTATGATCCATAAAGAAGAACGTTTTCATGTATTATGTTGAAGCTCCACTGAGGACAACAAGAAACATCAGATGCAGCTCAGTTCACCAGAGTGAGTATCTAACTCCTAGGCCGTTGCACGTCAAGATTAGACCCTTGTGCCGGTGAAGGTATTCCTGCAACCAAATAGGATGAATCAAGCAAAGCACACAGCAATACTTCTAACTATGCACGCAAGGAAAAGAATCAACTCACAATGACACCGCAGTCTTGGACATTCAGAGCAGCTTTTTGGTCATACTCTCTCCTTTCGACAGGATCACTTAAAACTGTAGAGAGAGAAACATAAAATGGTCAGATCCTTATTAATTCATGTGTGTAACTTATAATAAAGAACAGTAGATCAGCCACATTTATAGCACAGTGCATAGATGAAGAAAGAGGCAACCGGTGACTGCTAGTTCAGCAATATAATTCCCCTGCAATAACCTAGTTTAGAGAATATTCTAATAAAAAGGACAGCCTTAAATTGTTACTGCCAGTGCCAACTTCTAACATAGGCCCAGAGAACCCACTGATACATTACAAACCCACTCAAGCTAGCTGGGAGAGGAGCCCACTAATATATTATAGAACCCACTCAAGGTAGCTCGGAGGGGAACCCACTTAAGCATCATACAATACAATGCAGCTCATTGTACTTCAACCACAAAGCTACCTTGGTAAAGAAAACTATAAGGAGTTACGTTGGTAAGACGCAGAAGTGAATAGATTTTGATGAGTGCAACAGCAGAACCCCTTGTCAAACTTGAGTTCATAATACACTACGTCTGACAAAATGATAATAACTGCACTTAAATGTATAAATTTTGGTGTCGATCCACATTGTGAAAGGGTCATGGGAGTGCCAGAACAATAAGGTTCACCTCAGATTTGTCTGTTTTTGCTTCCTAACGGCAAAATCAAGCAATTTCAAGTAAACCTGTTAGGGCTTTCTCCTGTTTCCTTTCCTCTTCACTACAATTTCCAGATGTTTGAGTTGTTGAAAACAGTTCCAATATAATAACAAAGTAACTCAACAAAGATGCAGAGAATACCTATGTACAAAGAATCTCTGAGAATTCCCCCCCCTTAGCAAGTGATTCAGCAACAATATAACATCTCGCAATGCTGCAGAACTTCAATAACAGGACTTACGTAACACAATAGTTTCTTCCAGATGTTTGATGCTAGTAAGTTCAAGTTTATCCATTTCAAAGGCCCTTACATTTCCAATCTCTCTCAGCTCAGAGAGCTGCCAATTTCTTCGTTGGTTTTCCTCCCTTGTTAAACCACTTAAGCCTGCAGCCAATCCAATGCCACTAACGCTCCTCTTTCTTCTTCAACAACCTACAATTCCACCTCCAACTCAAAGCCACAATAAGTGACGAGAGTAGCTACACGTTTCACTTTTTCTTAACGTAAATATCATATATGCAACTATTAAGCACCCACAAAAGCTTCCTCGACTAAACAGAGAGGTCTTCCAGAAAATGCTATTTGGGGTCCTGAGCTACACAGGAAATATACTTCTCCGACAGGACAGACTCACCACAGTCGCTGCAAATGTGATGTCAATTACCAGTTGGAAATCTAAAAGCAGCAGTAAGAAAGGAATGAACCTCGACAAGTTAGAAAATCTCCAATTGGATAAAGGTAATGTTAAAGGAAAGGAAAAAAGTTATTTATCCTTCTATCAGAGTTAAGATAAGGGATTTTCACAGTAGTCTATATTTCTACCAGGTTTCAACTTGGGGATCTTTGCAGTATGTCTAGTTCTCAACCCACAATTGATGCATGAACAAGACATGCATATGCAGGAGCTTCGTGCACCGGGCTGTCCTTTAAAAAGACATGGCAAGAAATATCTCAAGGTAAGAAGAAGAGTACAAGGACGATGCTACAGGCCAAAGACCATACCAAATATCTTCACATTGATAAACCCATATATCCTTTTGCCTTTGGCTTGCAAACTAGATCCCTCCCCTCACGTAGATATGCCCTTAACCATGAAAGTGCATAGGAAGTTGGTAGCTAGAGGCTTGGTATGTTGCCATGGACTTTGTATTAACAAAGCATGAACGAAAAGGGGAAGGAACCACTGTGGGCTGTGAATGTCTATATCCATGCTTGTTGTTGGACATGATGAAAAGGAAGGCACTGCCTGGCTAATTGGTGTATCATGTGCAAGCATGCCAAGGAGTAGAGAAATTGTCTATTAATTCTGACATGGTAGGCTTAAGAATGGCTTCCCCAAGTAATTTAACTTTGATTTACATTCTTCTGTCATCTTTCATGTCTCCCTCAAGGAGTGGCAGCCCTCTCAACTTGGTGAGCGGTGAACCCATTGGGGGCATGGTTCCATACTATAATGTCAGCTACTTGGGTTGAGAAACAGCACAGGAACTTACTAGCATACAGAGAGACTCATTGCTGGGATCATTAGTGAAACTAAATGCCTTACTTTTTCAAAAGCTTACTTTAGATGTCAGTGGTTACCACACAAATGACCATTACCATAGATGTGAGGCTTGAATGCAGGTTCCGGTGGGTAAAGCTACAAAGGCTGCTAGATGAATCCCTCCTCTCAATACCCCCAAAAGCTGATTTGGATGGGGCATCTAATGAGCAATCCAAGTCCAGCCAGGTTTGAGGCAGTTGATAAAAATCACTTGGAATTCTTTTATCCTAGCCTAACTGGTTGGAATATTCAGATGAAGAGGAAGACAGAGCACTCTTGATGGATTATTTTATTCATGGAGTTTGTCTAGGTTCAAAGCTTTGGAACTTCCAGATCGCAAAACTCATGGGTGAAAATGCAAGAGCAATGGATGTATAGAATCAGGGAAACATGAAAAATACAAAATTTATGGCCCAAATGGCAAGTCTCAAGTGGCAACTCCATGTAACACTACTCCTAACATACTTTCATCAACCAATTTAACTGTGCCAACAATATAACAACGGAGTTGATGTACATGAAAAGAGTCTCATCCAAAAGAAGCAGTTAAAGTTGTAAAGCAATACAAACAATATAAAACAAGGACAATTAGTTCAGCAAGCTTCTAACAAGGATCGGAGGCAATAGGAAATCTGACCAAAACAAACTATCAAAACAAATACCAAATCTCGAAAAATTTTAGTAGAAGAAGGTGCAGAAACACAGAATCTTCAAATAATAAGATACTGACCCCTGTATGCCTCATTGATGTCTTGAAATCTTGATGTAGCATGTTCCTCATCTTTCCGCTTGTCCGGGTGCCACTTCTATAAAAGGCAGACCAGATTGAGTACAATTAGGTAGTGCTACCTTTTCTATCGCAGCAGGCCAAAGTAATTAGAACTAAGATGTTGAGCAGATAGCAGACTATTGCTCTCAACAATGCAGAGATTACTTGACCTTATTGTGGAGACAATTCGAGGAATAAGTTTCATTGAATGGGGATCTAGGTAAGGACTTGGAGCCAAGCTGGTTCCCCACCCTTAATCTTCCAGAAAGAATGCAGAGGAATATATAATAAGACTATGAGATAATAATTCAAGTAATTTTGAAAGAAATATGAGCCCTTCACATGAAAATCTAAACAAGAATGAAGCGTGTTCACAGGATGGTGCAAAAGGAAACAACGTGGACTTAAAAGGAAGATACAAACCAGTGCCAGGCGGATATAGTTGGACCGAATGGAATCCTCTGTGGCATCAAAATCAACTTCCAGTATTTTATAGTAATCCTACACATAAAGTTAAACACCAACATTCAGAATAAGAATGGTCGAGAGATAAAAGGGTTTGCTATAAGCTCCTACAGACTGTACAAATTCCAGTAAACCTTGAAAACCTCTCATAATTTTTCCAATGAAAATAGAATGCCCAAATAATTTTTCTGAGATGGGAGACCACATTGAACAGTAACTTCTTAAAATGAAGCAAGCATTAAAATTTCGTAGAAGCATTTAATAAATACAGGTAATTCACCATATTCAGCAAAGTTTAAAGTACTAACACTTTAATTAATACAAGTAAGCTGCCATTAAAACGGACAGAAACGTAGAAGCATTTAATAAATACAGGTAATTCACTATATTCAGCAAAGTTTAAAGTACTAACACTTTAATTAATACAAGTAAGCTGCCATTAAAACGGACAGAAATCACTTACGGGTAGTCGTAAGCACATAGTTGATAAGAAAGGCACACAATGGTCATCTCTCTTGAAATATGCATCCTATCTTTTCTTACGATGCAAATTAGCAACAACGAATACCGATTGGCCAATAACCAACAGCAAAGAGGGCATACCAACTGCACATATATTTCGTGGTCAAATATTAATCGGATATTCTTTCAAGGGCAGCCAAGTAAATCCAGGTTCAATATTCTTATTGTTAGTGTTGAGCAAGTAGCCAGATTTCACAATCCTGGTCATCCCATGCATGGTAGTGGATCCATTACATATAGTAGGAAAGCGACTACCATTACAAAAGATGTTATTCTTTTTTATCTTTTTCTACTCAATAATCTGCAGTTATTGGTACTTCTCCAGCAAATCAGTGTGAATAGAAGGAGCTGGCTTTCAGTTTCAAAGTAGGTGAGGACTTTGAGGGAAAATACTCTATCAACAAGCAGCGACTACTGGATTCCCACTACTTTAGTTTCAGAAAAAGCATTGACCAAGGCAAGCATACTTCCTCCAGCTGAAATACCATGGCCAAGAGGCCAGGCCTGATGAATCAACCAAAACAAATTTTACCATCAATGAACTCGCAGAGAGCGAACATTCTTCTAAATATTTACTCTTAAAACGAATCCAGACTGAAATGAACTTGGCAATCCGTGGAGAGCCCCATACAAGTATTATCCAAATGGAATCACATAAAACCCTAGCCTAATTTTCACGAAAGGAATGAAACTGCAAAGCAAACTGACTGAATCAAACCAAGGAAAAAGAAGAACAGCATCAATACTCGATTCTGGCACCAGTTCAAAATAAAAGGAAGAAGAATAAGAAAAGTAAAGAATCAATGACGAAAGTTTGAGCTGTCAGTTTGAAACCCTAGCTCGATTTGCCAGAGTCTATGAACTGATACCTTAGGCTTGGACAAGAGTGAAAAGAAATCGAAGTCGAAAGGAATGTCTTCTTCTGTAGGCACTTCTTCTTCGTCTTCCCACACCATTTTTCCAATGCCAGAAACCACGACGGGTCACCGAAGCAGGAGTGGTTTGGCAGCTCGCAAGCGTTTTGCTAAATCTACACCTCCGCTATGGTGGACCCAGAGGCCCATGTTTCCCAGCCGGCCCACTACCGGCTCAGTCTTTTCTGTGATCCAGACCATTTAGATATTTGGGCCATGAGCAATTTCTCTTTGTACTATTTTTCTTCTTGACTTTTCTACGAGTGCAAAAAGGGCAGTCCTAGCGCACAAAGCTCTTGTATATACGAGGTCTAGGGAAGGAGTAGACCACAAGGGTTAATAGTACGCAGCTTTACCTTGCATTTTGCAAGAGGATATTTTTATGCCTTAAACTTGTGACCTTAAGGTCACAAGGATAACAACTTTTCCACAAATACAATATATGCTATGCTAAATTGTGACTCCTTCCTAAGAGTTTTTTCACATTCTCATGTGGAGTTCAAAGGGAAGACTCCAAATTAGGCATTTTTTATATATGATTCATTTCATTTATCTTGTTAACCAACACTTAGATAGGCTACCTAAAAGGTCAACTCAAAGCTCTCGCATTCATAGGGTTCAAAAAAGTGACAAACCATAAAGGGCATTTATTACATAGCCTTACTTTGAATTTTGCAAGAAATCATTTTTATACCTCAAACTTCTAACCTCCAAGTCACATGGTGACAACTCAACCAATGCCAAGAAAAAAAAAAACCTATGCCGAGAGAATAATCATAACTTTTGTTACTTTAGGCAAAAACTCATGGCCATTTATTCTAAAAGTCAAAAAACGACTCGATTAAAGCTAGCAAAAATTTTCACAGGTAGCCTAAATAAAGAGTGACAACAAAGTTAATGATACAGGTGCTAGAGGAATGCTTAACTCCTACGCAAAGCATGCAATTAATGGTGTTGTGCCCCCACTTTGTTATGGTGAGCCCCACGTTTAGTTGATCAAACCTATTCATCTAGTTTCTTTTATTATGAGTGACTATTCATCTTAAAATACTGTTGATGAAATTATTTAGGAACCGAAAAGATTACTTTTAGTCACAAAGACACGAATGGTAATACATATTGTTTAAAGAATGGTCCCAAAAGGACCTGAAAGTGCATTTTTTGGACATTAAAGGCATATGGTTCCCACTCTAATAGCTCCAAATAAATTAAATATATGCATTAAAATATAAAAGCTTTTTATTCCTCAACCATGAAAGTACTTTTTCATTCTTTCATATATTAGGGGATTTCATTTGGAAAAGAAAATATTCCATCAGATTCGGTTCCATGATCATGGGTTTCAATGCATGATATTTTGTAGCGCTTACCAATGAAGCCTTATCAGTTAGTATTGCACAGAAAAAATCAATTATAAACACTAATATAAAAGGCTTTATAGTCCTTCCACTCACGTGAAGCGGGTATTCTTACCGAGACTCTAAATAAAGGTTTTACAGCTTTTCCACTTGTGTTGAACATGTACTCTTACTGGGACTCCTCCAAATGAAGGTTCTACAATTTTACAATTCTTTCACTTTTGCGGAGCTTGGACTCTTACGGGACTTCCAAATAAGAAAAGGGGCAAGCCCTGGTGCACGAAACTCCCACCTATGCGGGGTTGGGGAAAGAGGCAGACTACATGGGCCTGAAGTACATAGCTTTATCTTGTATTTTGCAAAATACTGTTCCACGCTTTGAACCCGTGACCTTAAGGTTATGCTACAACAACTTTTACTGTTGCACTAAGGCTCCCCTTCACTCTTCCAAATAAGAAATGGGATAATATAAGCACTGAAGTTGATGCTTTTTCACGTCAAACTCACCTAAGGGTCTCATTCAGCCAGGCTCTTTCATTGCCGTTCGGGATGCTAGCATAATGAAGCCAAATGAAAGCTTCTTCCTTCTCAGCATCTACGTGGAGCTAGTGGTTCTTGTGATGAAATGAGCCAATTTAAGATGATATGATATTACATGTAGTTTGAGAGAAATAAATTTGACATAAGATAAGGAAGGGGGGCAGCCTTGGTGCATGAAACCCCTGCATATATAGGGTCTAGGGAAGGGTTGTATCATAAGAATTAATAGTATGCAGCCTTACCTTATATTTTACAAGAGACTACTTTTATACCTTGAACCCATAACCTCAATCAGACGAGAAAAACTCTACATTTGCACTATGGTGCCCCTTCACATGATATAAAGTGAGATATTAAAATTTCAATTTAATTATAAATTAAAATGAGATGATTTTCGTCTCGGCATCTTCGGCCCTACCAACGGTGAGTTAGGACGAATGTTGCTTTCAAATAAGACAAAATGAAGGGGTGAAATCTGTAAATTTTACACTTGGTAATTTCACACTCAGTACTTGACTCGCCCATAGAAAGCTGAGTCACGCGCGAGCCAATCTCGCCTTCCGCCGCGCGCGCTTACATTTCCGAACAAATTCCAACGGACTTATAAAAACCAGAACCTGCACTTTCAACGGTTTCCTGTCCACCATTTTTCCTCCCTCTGCAAGTCCGCCATGGAGTCAAACCAATAAAACCAGAAATAAGCTCGTAGAGCCTTAAACTGTCAGCCATGGCTTCTTTCTCCAACATGTACTCTCCTTCCTCAACCTTCAAATCCGAAAAACTTGCCGGAAAACCATACTCGCCGGCGATCCGGTCAAATGTCTACTTCAACACCCGCTGCTCATCATCTCCCGATCGGAATCTCCATCTCCGGCCTGCCGAGACGGTCGCCCATGAGATGCCGACAAACTTGTCGATTCCTACTCGCGGAAACAGATTGGAGAAGGATCCGATCGCGTTATGGCGCAGATACGTTGACTGGTTTTATCAGCATAAGGAATTGGGACTTTTTCTTGATGTGAGTAGGATGGGGTTTACGGATGAGTTTGTGGAAAAGATGGAGCCGAAATTTCAGAAAGCGTTTGGACATATGCAGGAGTTGGAGGGTGGAGCGATTGCGAATCCTGATGAGGGAAGAATGGTAGGGCATTATTGGTTGAGGAATTCGAAATTGGCACCAAATTCATTTCTGAGGATGCAGATTGAGGATACTTTGGAAGCTCTCTGCAAGTTTGCTGATGAGGTTGTTGGTGGTAAGGTTAGTCTTTTTTCACTTCTTCTTACTCTTCTGGATCAATTTCTGTGTTCTCTTTGGAAATGTCTAGAAATTATATTTAGTGCTTGTTAGGAATTATATTTGTGGCAAAACTTAGATTGGTTTCAGGTTAATTGAGATGCATGCCTTTATTAATTAGCATGAACTGCCTTCAACTCAATTCCATCTATTATATAGCTGTATTCGTGCGTCTTCTTTTAGTTGATGCTTTGTAATTATTATAACTACACGTCTGTCTGCAATTGTGAATTTCACGTTAATAGATGCCATATGGCATATAGATATGTAAGTGAGTTTAAGTTATATGGATTACATTGGGTGAGTTACCTGTCAAGAGTTTAATTGACATTGTGATGCAGTTTGTTCATTTTTTTAGTTTCAAAATGTTTTTGTAAAGAATTGATGTTCACTTATTTGTAGTTTTATGTCTTTTTTCTTATATTCCCGATATTTTAAAGTGAAAACAGATTAAGCCCCCGTCATCTTCAGCTGGCCGCTTTACCCAAGTGCTTTCTGTTGGAATTGGTGGTTCAGCTCTAGGACCACAATTTGTTGCAGGGGCGCTGGCTCCTGACAACCCCCCTCTCAAGGTATATCACTTGCAACAATTCACCACTTTAATATTTCAGTTTACAGTTGTTCAACTGATTCATGGTAGGATTCCTGTACCTCCTTTGGCAAAGAGTCATCTTCTCCATTATCAATATTTCTTCTGCATAACTGATTAACCCTTTGTCTAATTTTCTTCTGTTCCTCAGTGTGTGTGCACGCATGCGTCTGTTTCCTTTTAGTTAGAGAAATTTCACTCAGTGGCGAACCTGGACAAGATAGGATTTATCAGTAGTCAATAACACCTATACCTTCATATACATTAAGGAACTTGATCTTTGTCCTTGATTTGGTGTTTGCATCTGATACATTTCATCTTACCTCAGTAAAATATAGCCAGAGGTAACGCTGAGAAATTTATATTGCCTACATAAAACCGTGCTGGATCTAACCCGGGTCTCAAAGAAAAAGAAAAAAGGCTTAGTGTCTGATGTATAATCAAATGGGACAATCTAGTCATTAACATTTTTCTTTGTTTAATAGCCTCATGAGCCGAATTTTGCTAAGAAGGACATTTTCTTGAAATGCTTTTAACAGTTCTAAACTTGCATGATTGAGTTTAGCTGAATAATGACCAGTAAATTTTGACTGAAAAACTGTTGCAGAATGTAGATCAGAGTGGAATATTCTGAAATTTCCATCCAGATTGTGATGGAACTAATAACTGAGTTGGAATCTTCCCATCTTCACTCGAAAATGATGGTATAAGTTGGAAAAGGAATAAAATAACTGACCAGAATCAGCAATTTAAAAAGGATATTTAGAGAAGTTGAAAGACTTCGCTAAAACAACCTCATCGAAAAATACTGATACACATTGTTACTAGTTAAAACATTCACCATCATAATCACCATGACATTTGGAGACCAAACTTTTTCTTTTCTTTTTAAATTTAACTTTTTAGAGCTTTGCTTCTAGATAAACCCTTTTCAAAGTTCACGATTTTTATGCTTTGGAAGGGATCCTGAGTGTGTAAATGTCGGTTACCTTTAGGGCAACATTGCTGATTTCTCTTTTGTTGCTCGACACCCTTATGTTTGTACTTTTTAGTGAACATGGATGATCCTGTCTTCCAGTTGTGTGGAACAGTAAGAGGCATAGATGGCTTGGTAATGAAAATTATAATTTGATCTTACTAGTT